>OX243821.1:36186248-36882483 GCA_945859605.1 Lumbricus rubellus
AAAAGAGTTGACAAATTTTTTTGACCGGAAATTGTAGAAATTTTCGAAGATTTAGGCAACTTGGGTTTTGTTGGGTTTTTTCGACCCTTCAACTTGGGTTTTTTCATTTTTTAGAGTGGCAACTTATTATTATTATTCAACGACATCTTATAGCAACAAAGGCTGTTGACGTCTTTAAAGTTACAGTATCAATGTATTTCAGTTCACTGTTGTTTAAATGTTCCGCAGTTTCTGTCTATAATGTCTATCTTTTTTTCTTTTCTTTTCATTGTTCTTCTTCTGGGATTTTTATTTCCATGTCGACAGTGTTCTTAAGGTGGTTGCTGTAGGTCCTCTTTGATGCATTTGTCATTATTTAGTGTCACCATTTAACATACATGCATAAACATGGATATATTTAAATATACATTCATTTTCTGATTTTAATTTTTATTTATTTTTAATTAATACATATATAATCAAATAGATTAGATATTCAACATTAATATGAAAATCAAATCATTCAGCCATCATCTATAAGCTTAAACAATAATATCAAAAATCGTTTGATTCAATGCCTATTTAATCTATTACAGAATTAGTTAACACACACACACACACACACACACACACACACACACACACACACACACACACACACACACACACACACACACACACAAACCGCACTAAAAAAGCAAACAAATAGAGTGGCAACGCTGATTATATCTGGTTGTCAATGGACTGCAAGTTTTTTCAGGTCTCTTGTTTATATAGCATCGCTTGAAAACATTTATTGAGTGTGATTAATCATTTTTTGCTTCCTGTCCTTATATATTAATGGCAGTCAACACTTTTACGGTGTCTAAATTGAACACTTGCGATGTATGAATATAATAACATCATTATATAGATCCGGCGTCCTGAGGTGGATTCTAACCCAGAACCTTCCGGCTCCAAGGCACTGAACACACCACTGCACCAACGCTCCACAAACTGAAACTACAAACCAAAAAACTAAGATATAATCTTTTTGCAAGGTTTAAGGTCGTGTTATGACATCAAAATCCGTTAACGGCAATTCATATATATTATATGCGCTACAAAATTTTATTTCAGACGCTCCTCGCATCCGATGCAAACCGTCGTTGGCCCAGCTCGGCGATCGGGACGTTTACATCGAGTGCAGCGTGTGGTCTCGTCCTGAGTTGATCGTTCTGTATTGGGTGATAGACGCTAACGGAACAACAGTGTCTAGTGATGAGGTCATCAATGAATATTGGACGATGGTCACAGTAAGATACGTTTGTTGTCCACCAAGCTGGAATACTGATTTTCGTAGAATGCTTCTTATTTAAAGAATTTAAATGAATTATAAAAGGTGTGCGATGATCTAAACAAAAGTATAATAATGGTCGGTCAAAAACGAATATAAGTAAGTAGGTATATAAGTAGGCCAGTCAGTCGTCAGTCAGTCAATCGGTCTGTCGGTCATCAATTAAGTAAGTAAGTAAGTAAGTAAGTAAGTAAGTAAGTAAGTAAGTAAGTAAGTAAGTAAGTAAGTAAGTAAGTAAGCAAGCAAGCAAGCAAGCAAGTAAGTAAGTAAGTAAGTAAGTAAGTACTTAATTTCTTACTTACCTACTTACCCATCTGTATACATGACCGTTCGTCATCAATCAACATATCTGCAAAACCACACGAAACAATCATTAAATAAACCAATCAAACTTTAAATAAATAAATAAATACATAAATAAATATAATTTTTAAAATAAATATATAAATAAATCAATCAATCAATCAAACAATCAATCAATCACTCAATCAATTAACTGCTTACGTGTCTGAACAGGTGAAGGAGGAGGGACACCTGGTGACGAAACTCTTTACAAGACTCGTCAAATCTGACACATTCCGGAAATATACGCTCTTCTCCGAGAATGCTTTCGGAACGACGTCATACAACGCAGAACTCCAACCTGGTAAACAAAATATTATTATTCTGCGCATTAATTTTGTTATCGCTATTATATTTATTAATATTTGATTTTTTTATTATTACTACCAATTGTCGTGGTTATATTAAATGATTATCAAATTAAACACTTGCTATGCATGTATAATTATTAATTATAGGTAGAAGTTAAGCTAGGCAATTTAATTGGCGAGTTTAAGTAATATGTGTGGCAACATATAAAATATTAATACATAAAACCAATGACTGCAGCTAAGCGTGATAACGAGTGGTCAAGATTACCATGACAACAAAGGACGCTAATCCTATTCGTGATTGGTGCAAACTGGAAGCGAATGACGTGACGAGTTAAAAATGACGTCAGCGAAGTGGACGTTAAGTTTTTGACTCTCTACAGGTATATCTGGAAATGGTGGTTGTTTCGCTGCGGTGATCAATCCAAAGTTGTGATTTTCAGAGTAGAGACGAAGGTAATTGAACTGTTCGGACGATCAACCGATAGTTCAAAGTATTGTGCATTAAGTGCAACGCAATTTAAATGAGAAATTTGCGTTAGTGCATAATAATCATCGTGTGAAGTGTGAGACACTTGCGAAGAAGACGAACTCTTAGGCAACAGACTGAAGAGTCGTGTAATTTGAATCGGCAAGCGAACAGCTGATCGGCGTGTGAAGTACGAAGGACGTTTGGTCAACTGGAGGAGAGCTGTGAGGTGAATGCGATGATTCATCTCGTGTGCAACTGATTCACGGCAAGATACGAGTAAGACGTTTGGTGTGGTCACTTCCATGACTGCATATTCAACCGGCTGATCAACATTCTTGACTGCGAAGAATCGGACGACGGAGAGAGCCGAAGACCTTCGAGTTTCATACAACTCGACAGATAAGCGCAAATATAATATTTCCTAAGTAACTCGCCACACTAGGTAAATAGGATTGTTATTTGTTTGTGCATATGAATGATATTGAATAACTTTATATTATATATATTTCATAAGAACTGGGAGTTCGTTGAATTTGGAAGAATTTCTTGAGTAAGTTAAACCCAACCGATTAACCACTAGGATAATAAAGTGCCCTTTTACACGGGATACGACAACTATGGGGTCCTACGTTCCGGAATATTAAAACTGGATTTTTTAACTAACACTCGAAATATCAACGAACATTAATCTCAAGTATTGAAAATGTATAATTTAAAAGTTATCGCTGTTGCGATCGCGAAAGAACGACTTTATTAATAAGTGTTTACTCGATGCGAATTGTTTAGTAAAGGTTAAGGTCAAGCATACGATTAACCTCGCGTAACCATAGAGTACGCATCTCAAGAGGAGACATTTTCTTAATCTTATTTTAAGATTATTTTTTGAAGAATTTAATTCTTATATAGCGAAAGCTATTTCAAATACTTGTTAAATAAGTAAACAAGGAAGTAGACCATGTCACTTGGAGAACATGAACAGTGGGTTAAACTCGCTAAAGAGATGGGAATGGAAGGTGATGAGTTGAAGACGTTTGTGCGTGATAGACAGCAGGAAGCAAGAGACGACAGACTGCGTGAACGAGAAGATCGAAAGCTTAAAGATGAGGCAGCGGCTGAAAGAGGTAGACTAGCCAAAGAAGCAGAGATGGCGGAAGCAGCCAGAGCACGAGAAGAGGCACAAGCAGCCAGAGCACAAGAATTAGAGTTAGCAAAAATAGCTGATGCAAGGCTGGAACGAGAAAGTCAAGCGAATAATGCAAGGCTTGAAAGAGAGGCGAATGACGCCAGACTGGAACGAGAATCGAATGATGCGAGATTAGTTCGTGAAGCGGCCGAATGTCAAGCTAGGAGAGAAATGGATCTTGAGGTCAAGAAGCTTGAGTGTGAATTGAGGATGAGAGAAATTGATTCTCGGAATAATCAGAATCGTGGTGAGGCCACATTCACAATGGTTGGCGATGGTTCATACCAAGGAAACAATAACCATAACAGAGGAATGAAGGATATCAAGTTTCCGGTATTCAATGAGAATAAAGATTGCTTGGATGCATATTTATTAAGGTTTGAAAGGACATGCACGGCATACGAGATAGCAGCAGAAAATTGGTCTCTGATGCTAGCCAAGCATCTTGAAGGAAAGGCGTTAGAGGTGTATCAAAGAATGTCATCTGAGGAGACACAAGATTACGAGTGTTTGAAAAGACATCTGTTAAAAAGGTTTCAATTAACAGAGGGTGGATATCGTAACAAATTCAAGATGAGTAAAATGGAGTCAGGTGAAACACCTACAGATTTTGTGCATAGATTGAGGAGATATATGCAGCAGTGGCTACTTCAAGCTGGATTCGAGAAAACCTACGAAGGAATGGAGAACTTATTATTAAGAGATCAGTTCTACCTTACGTGTAGCAATGAACTTAAGATGTTCCTCAAAGAAAGAGGCAAGATGAGTCTAGAGGATACCTTGAACTGTGCCGAGTCTTATATCGAGGCGCACGGATATAAATACACAGAAAGTAATCTAAGGCCTCCAGTGAAATTCAGTAACGAAAGGCCGAATGTGAAACCGTTCGATGATAAATCAAGAGAGAGGTTTAATGGAAACATAAATAGAGGACGAGGAGACATGAAACAGAACAGGGAGACGAATCATAATGGAAGTATGAATAGAGGGTTTAGTAGAGAAAGAGAACAGGCGGCTGAACATAAGATAACTTGTTTCTCATGTGGCCGAACCGGACACAAGTCATTTGATTGTTCACACAAACAAAAAGGAGTTGTTAAACATACTGCGGCGGCTATACAAGTATATGAGAATAGGGCGTACAAGATAGCGCAAGCAAATGAAGAGTTGAAACTAGATGAAGTTGAAAAAGAGGAAGAACGTAAGAAGGAATTACCGATACAGTTGGCAGCAAGTACAATGGTTACTGATCGGAGAGATGATGGCGATGACCTTGAGAATAAAAATGAAGGTCAGCTAAAGGTGAACGGTGTGAATGCCAGTTGTCTATATGACTCTGGGTCAAGCACATGTATTGTCAAGAGATCACTGGTAAATGATGTTGATTTCACAGGAAGAGAAGCCCAATGCATATTAATCGATGGGACATTGAGAAATTTTCCGACAGCAAAGGTTAATATTGAAAGTGAGTATTTTACAGGAAACGTTGAAGCAATGGTGATGGAAGAACCGGTGAAACCAGTAATTATCGGTAGGATGAAGGGACTAAAATATCTGGTAGTGAAAGAAACTACAGATAACATGATAAACTGTGATCGGAGTGATACAGATGATAACGAGAATAGAGAGGATAGATTGAAAAAGATTCAGAAATCTTTAAGTGTTGAGTCACAAGGACAAAATGACAAAAAGAAAGTTCATTTTGCGAGTGAAATCACAAGTGAATTAAATGATGATGTAACGGATGACGTCATCGAGAATGATGATGTGTGCCAAACGACAGCAGCAGTTGAAACCAGAGCGGAATCAAAGAAAGTAACAAAATACAAACAGTTGAAAGTTACTGAGATGCCGGATTTAAATGTATCAACAAAAGAAATTAAAGAGTTACAAAGCAAAGATGAGACTTTGAAGAAGTTTTGGGATAAAGCAATTGATTGGAGTGGTGATGACAGTGTAACAGAGAAAGTTCTTTATGTGAAGAAGAACGGATTTTTGTATAGGAGATTCATGGAGACAACGGAAGATGATGCGAAGTGGCAGTTAATGGTCCCGAAGGAACTTAGAGGTAAAGTATTAGCCGTGGCCCATAACTCGCTATTGTCAGCACATTTGGGTATGAAGAAAACCCATGATAAAATTGTGAATGAATTTTATTGGCCATCGATAGGACAAGAAATTAAAAGGTATGTCCTGAGTTGTGATGTATGCCAAAAGTCGGTAGACAAAAAGGTGAGCCACAGAGCACCGATGGGACATCTTCCGGTACTGGATGTACCATTCAAACATGTCTGTGTAGACATTATCGGAGTGATAGAACCTATGTCATCAAGAGGTTATCGTTATATATTAACGATAGTGGATTTGAGTACCAGATACCCAGAAGCGATTCCACTGAAAGGAATAACTACAGAGGAAGTGGCGGAAGCCTTGTTCAATTTTTATTGTCGCATGGGTGTTCCTCAGAAAATCCATACTGACAGAGGGAGCCAATTCACTTCAGAATTGATGGCTGAAGTTAACAAGATGTTGTTAATCAAGCACACTTTCACTAGCCCTTACCATGCTATGGGAAATGGATGTGTGGAGAGACTTAACGGAACAATAAAAGCAACGTTGAGGAAGCTAATAGGAGAACAGGTCAAGGAATGGGACAGGTTCTTAGCACCATTATTGTTCGCGTTACGAGACACTGTACACGAAAGTCATGGGTTCACACCCTTTGAATTAATTTTTGGAAGGTCATGCAGAGGACCAATACAGATATTGAAGGAACTCTGGACAAATGAGAAAGTGGAGGATGAAGTAAAAGATGTTTATACATACATGACCGATTTGAGAGAAAGAATAGAAGAAACATGTGATATGGCACAGAAGGCCATACATAAAGCAAATGAAAAGAATAAGAAGTATTATGATAAGAAAGCACGATACAGAGAGTTGAAGATAGGAGATAAAGTTTTATTACTGTTACCCAGTTGTAACAATAAGATGCTTGTAAAATGGCAAGGACCATTTGTGGTCAGAGGCAAAATAGGAGATTATGATTACAAGGTGGAAATTGATGGTGGAAAACTCAAAACATATCACATCAATATACTAAAGAAGTACTACGAGAGAAATGGAGAAGGTAATGATGTAGAAACGTCAGCATACATATCGGCGATAGTACATGATGGTAAAGATGGTGAAGATGAAGAAGAAGAGATATTGAGCTTATATGTAAGTAAACAAACGGAGACTCACAAAGATGTGGATATCAATCCTAAATTGACGGAAAAACAGAAAAGAGAATTAAGGGAACTACTGAGAGAACATGAGGACATATTCAGTGATAAGCCAGGAAGGACAGACATGGTAAAGCATGAGATTCATCTGACGAGTGATGAGCCAATTCGGTTACGAGCTTATCCAACGCCATATCACCTCCAAGCGGAGATAAACAAAGAATTGGAGACGATGCTAGATAATGGAATTATAGAAAGATCGGAAGCAGCGTATGCAGCGCCGCTTGTAGTTGTTAAGAAGTCAGACGGAAGTAACAGACTTTGCTGTAATTATAAACAACTCAACAAAGTGACAGTATTCGATCCAGAACCGATGATGTCGAATGAGGATATTTTCAATAAACTCAGTGGAAGTAAAATCTATAGCAAGTTCGATTTCTGTAAAGGGTATTGGCAGATACCAATGAGCGAAGAATCAAAAGACTTAACCACATTTATCTGTGCAAGCGGATTATATAAATTCAATGTGTTACCATTTGGACTAGTCAATAGCGCGTCCAGTTATAATCGCTTGATACGGAAAATATTACATGGAACTGAAAATCTAGAAAGTTATGTCGACGATATTCTTGCTCATACAAAAGGATGGGACGAACACATGAAGACGTTAAGAGAGTTTTTCACAAGAGTGAGAAAAGCTCATTTGACATTGAAACCGAAGAAATGTTCACTAGGATATGGCAAGATAGATTTCCTAGGCCATACATTGAACAACGACGATATAAGCCCTAAGGGAGAATCTATTGACAAGATTGTGGAAATGCCACAGCCTAAGACGAAGAAGCAAGTGAGAAGCTTTTTAGGAGCGATAAATTACTATCGAAAGTTTATTCCACATTGTGCAGAATTGATGGCACCGTTGAGCGACTTGACTAAAAAGTTAGCTCCTAACAATGTTGAATGGAACCAAGAGTTAGGTGAAAGTTTTAAGCAGTTGAAAGAAGCACTAGCTAAGACACCAATCCTTAGGTTACCAGACTTGGAGAAAGAATTTATAATACAGACAGATGCATCAGGAAAAGGGATAGGTTGTGTTCTTATTCAACAATATGAAGGAATAAACCATCCGATAGCATATGCGAGTAGAAAACTGTTGGAAAGAGAGATGCGATATTCAGTTGAGGAAAGAGAATGTTTAGCCATAATGTGGGGAATCAGTAGATTTGATCGATATTTGTGTGGAAGAGAGTTTGTGATCGAGACTGACCATTGTGGACTACAGTACATGAAGGAAGGGAGGATGAAGAATGCAAGAGTCATGAGGTGGAGCCTTGCCCTTCAAAATTATTGTTTTACAATACGTTACATTAAGGGATGTAATAATGTAATGTCCGATTATTTAAGTAGAGGATTGACCTAAGATTTAAGTAAATCAATGGTGATACTATAGGTAGATAAGAAGTAGTTGTGTTAGGTTGTGATGTTGTGTAAAGTAGTATAAGCATAGGCATAAGCAGTTATTGTAATTTGATAATTAGATAAGTTGATAAAGCCTGTGTACAGACTTTTGAAGAAAGGGTATTTGTCGTGGTTATATTAAATGATTATCAAATTAAACACTTGCTATGCATGTATAATTATTAATTATAGGTAGAAGTTAAGCTAGGCAATTTAATTGGCGAGTTTAAGTAATATGTGTGGCAACATATAAAATATTAATACATAAAACCAATGACTGCAGCTAAGCGTGATAACGAGTGGTCAAGATTACCATGACAACAAAGGACGCTAATCCTATTCGTGATTGGTGCAAACTGGAAGCGAATGACGTGACGAGTTAAAAATGACGTCAGCGAAGTGGACGTTAAGTTTTTGACTCTCTACAGGTATATCTGGAAATGGTGGTTGTTTCGCTGCGGTGATCAATCCAAAGTTGTGATTTTCAGAGTAGAGACGAAGGTAATTGAACTGTTCGGACGATCAACCGATAGTTCAAAGTATTGTGCATTAAGTGCAACGCAATTTAAATGAGAAATTTGCGTTAGTGCATAATAATCATCGTGTGAAGTGTGAGACACTTGCGAAGAAGACGAACTCTTAGGCAACAGACTGAAGAGTCGTGTAATTTGAATCGGCAAGCGAACAGCTGATCGGCGTGTGAAGTACGAAGGACGTTTGGTCAACTGGAGGAGAGCTGTGAGGTGAATGCGATGATTCATCTCGTGTGCAACTGATTCACGGCAAGATACGAGTAAGACGTTTGGTGTGGTCACTTCCATGACTGCATATTCAACCGGCTGATCAACATTCTTGACTGCGAAGAATCGGACGACGGAGAGAGCCGAAGACCTTCGAGTTTCATACAACTCGACAGATAAGCGCAAATATAATATTTCCTAAGTAACTCGCCACACTAGGTAAATAGGATTGTTATTTGTTTGTGCATATGAATGATATTGAATAACTTTATATTATATATATTTCATAAGAACTGGGAGTTCGTTGAATTTGGAAGAATTTCTTGAGTAAGTTAAACCCAACCGATTAACCACTAGGATAATAAAGTGCCCTTTTACACGGGATACGACAACTAATTTGTCGTGGTTATATTAAATGATTATCAAATTAAACACTTGCTATGCATGTATAATTATTAATTATAGGTAGAAGTTAAGCTAGGCAATTTAATTGGCGAGTTTAGGTAATATGTGTGGCAACATATAAAATATTAATACATAAAACCAATGACTGCAGCTAAGCGTAATAACGAGTGGTCAAGATTACCATGACAACAAAGGACGCTAATCCTATTCGTGATTGGTGCAAACTGGAAGCGAATGACGTGACGAGTTAAAAATGACGTCAGCGAAGTGGACGTTAAGTTTTTGACTCTCTACAGGTATATCTGGAAATGGTGGTTGTTTCGCTGCGGTGATCAATCCAAAGTTGTGATTTTCAGAGTAGAGACGAAGGTAATTGAACTGTTCGGACGATCAACCGATAGTTCAAAGTATTGTGCATTAAGTGCAACGCAATTTAAATGAGAAATTTGCGTTAGTGCATAATAATCATCGTGTGAAGTGTGAGACACTTGCGAAGAAGACGAACTCTTAGGCAACAGACTGAAGAGTCGTGTAATTTGAATCGGCAAGCGAACAGCTGATCGGCGTGTGAAGTACGAAGGACGTTTGGTCAACTGGAGAAGAGCTGTGAGGTGAATGCGATGATTCATCTCGTGTGCAACTGATTCACGGCAAGATACGAGTAAGACGTTTGGTGTGGTCACTTCCATGACTGCATATTCAACCGTCTGATCAACATTCTTGACTGCGAAGAATCGGACGACGGAGAGAGCCGAAGACATTCGAGTTTCATACAACTCGACAGATAAGCGCAAATATAATATTTCCTAAGTAACTCGCCACACTAGGTAAATAGGATTGTTATTTGTTTGTGCATATGAATGATATTGAATAACTTTATATTATATATATTTCATAAGAACTGGAAGTTCGTTGAATTTGGAAGAATTTCTTGAGTAAGTTAAACCCAACCGATTAACCACTAGGATAATAAAGTGCCCTTTTACACGGGATACGACATTTTGTCGTGGTTATATTAAATGATTATCAAATTAAACACTTGCTATGCATGTATAATTATTAATTATAGGTAGAAGTTAAGCTAGGCAATTTAATTGGCGAGTTTAGGTAATATGTGTGGCAACATATAAAATATTAATACATAAAACCAATGACTGCAGCTAAGCGTAATAACGAGTGGTCAAGATTACCATGACAACAAAGGACGCTAATCCTATTCGTGATTGGTGCAAACTGGAAGCGAATGACGTGACGAGTTAAAAATGACGTCAGCGAAGTGGACGTTAAGTTTTTGACTCTCTACAGGTATATCTGGAAATGGTGGTTGTTTCGCTGCGGTGATCAATCCAAAGTTGTGATTTTCAGAGTAGAGACGAAGGTAATTGAACTGTTCGGACGATCAACCGATAGTTCAAAGTATTGTGCATTAAGTGCAACGCAATTTAAATGAGAAATTTGCGTTAGTGCATAATAATCATCGTGTGAAGTGTGAGACACTTGCGAAGAAGACGAACTCTTAGGCAACAGACTGAAGAGTCGTGTAATTTGAATCGGCAAGCGAACAGCTGATCGGCGTGTGAAGTACGAAGGACGTTTGGTCAACTGGAGAAGAGCTGTGAGGTGAATGCGATGATTCATCTCGTGTGCAACTGATTCACGGCAAGATACGAGTAAGACGTTTGGTGTGGTCACTTCCATGACTGCATATTCAACCGTCTGATCAACATTCTTGACTGCGAAGAATCGGACGACGGAGAGAGCCGAAGACATTCGAGTTTCATACAACTCGACAGATAAGCGCAAATATAATATTTCCTAAGTAACTCGCCACACTAGGTAAATAGGATTGTTATTTGTTTGTGCATATGAATGATATTGAATAACTTTATATTATATATATTTCATAAGAACTGGAAGTTCGTTGAATTTGGAAGAATTTCTTGAGTAAGTTAAACCCAACCGATTAACCACTAGGATAATAAAGTGCCCTTTTACACGGGATACGACAACTATGGGGTCCTACGTTCCGGAATATTAAAACTGGATTTTTTAACTAACACTCGAAATATCAACGAACAATAATCTCAAGTATTGAAAATGTATAGTTTAAAAGTTATCGCTGTTGCGATCGCGAAAGAACGACTTTATTAATAAGCGTTTACTCGATGCGAATTGTTTAGTAAAGGTTAAGGTCAAGCATACGATTAACCTCGCGTAACCATAGAGTACGCATCTCAAGAGGAGACATTTTATTAGTCTTATTTTAAAGATTATCTTTTGAAGAATTTAATTCTTATATAGCGAAAGCTATTTGAAATACTTGTTAACTAAGTAAACAAGTAAGTAGACCATGTCACTTGGAGAACATGAACAGTGGGTTAAACTCGCTAAAGAGATGGGGATGGATGGTGATGAGTTGAAGACGTTTGTGCGTGATAGACAGCAGGAAGCAAGAGACGACAGACTGCGTGACCGAGAAGATCGAAGGCTTAAAGATGAAGCCGCGGCTGCAGAAATTAAAGAAGCCAGAACACGAGAAGAAGCAGCAGCAGCCAGAGCACAAGAATTAGAATTAGCAAAAATAGCTGATGCTAGGCTTGAACGAGAAAGTCAAGCGAATAATGCAAGGCTTGAAAGAGAGGCGAATGACGCCAGACTGGAACGAGAATCGAATGAGGCGCGATTAGTTCGTGAAGCGGCCGAATGTCAAGCTAGGAGAGAAATGGATCTTGAGGTCAAGAAGCTTGAATGTGAATTGAGAATGAGAGAAATTGATTCTCGGAATAATCAGAATCGTGGTGAGGCCACATTCACAATGATTGGCGATGGTTCATACCAAGGAAACAATAACCATAACAGAGGAATGAAGGATATCAAGTTTCCGGTATTCAATGAGAATAAAGATTGCTTGGATGCATATTTATTAAGGTTTGAAAGGACATGCACGGCATACGAGATAGCAACAGAAAATTGGTCTCTGATGCTAGCCAAGCATCTTGAAGGAAAAGCGTTAGAGGTGTATCAAAGAATGTCATCTGAGGAGACACAAGATTACGAGTGTTTGAAAAGACATCTGTTAAAAAGGTTTCAATTAACAGAGGGTGGATATCGTAACAAATTCAAGATGAGTAAAATGGAGTCAGGTGAAACACCTACAGATTTTGTGCATAGATTGAGGAGATATATGCAGCAGTGGCTACTTCAAGCTGGATTCGAGAAAACCTACGAAGGAATGGAGAACTTATTATTAAGAGATCAGTTCTACCTTACGTGTAGCAATGAACTTAAGATGTTCCTCAAAGAAAGAGGCAAGATGAGTCTAGAGGATACCTTGAACTGTGCCGAGTCTTATATCGAGGCGCACGGATATAAATACACAGAAAGTAATCTAAGGCCTCCAGTGAAATTCAGTAACGAAAGGCCGAATGTGAAACCGTTCGACGATAAATCTAGAGAGAGATTTAATGAAAGCATAAATAGAGGACGAGGAGACATGAAACAGAACAGAGAGATGAATCATAATGGAAGTATGAATAGAGGAGTTAGTAGAGAAAGAGAACAGGCGGCTGAATATAAGATAACTTGTTTCTCATGTGGTCGAATCGGACACAGATCGGTTGAATGTATGAACAAACAGAAAAGGTTTGTTAGACATACAGCAGCAGCGGTGCAGGTGTATGGAAAGCGTACACACAGGATAATACAAGACCGAGAGACAGTGAGACCGAGTGAGTTTGTTGAGATAGAGGAACGTAAGGAGAAGAAGAAAGACGTAGAGTTACCTGTGCATATGGAGGTGAGTGCCATGGTGACAGTAGTAAAAGGAGATGGTGATCCTGATTTGGAAAGTAGAAATGAGTTTCAAGTGAAAGTGAATGGTGTGAGTACCAGTTGTTTATACGACTCAGGGTCAAGCAAGTGCATTGTTAAGAGGTCACTAGTCGATGATAGCGATTTCACGGGAAAGGAAACACCATGCATACTAATCGATGGGACATTGAGAAATTTTCCGACAGCAAAGGTTAATATTGAAAGTGAGTATTTTACAGGAAACGTTGAAGCAATGGTGATGGAAGAACCGGTGAAACCAGTAATTATCGGTAGGATGAAGGGACTAAAATATCTGGTAGTGAAAGAAACTACAGATAACATGATAAACTGTGATCGGAGTGATACAGATGATAACGAGAATAGAGAGGATAGATTGAAAAAGATTCAGAAATCTTTAAGTGTTGAGTCACAAGGACAAAGTGACAAAAAGAAAGTTCATTTTGCGAGTAAAATCACAAGTGAATTAAATGATGATGTAATGGATGACGTCATGGAGAATGATGACGTACGACAAACGACAGCAGCAGTTGAAACCAGAGCGGAATCTAAGAAAGTGACTAGATACAAACCGCTGAAGATTGCTGAACTGTCGAATTTAAATAGATCTGCAAAAGGAATCAAAGAGAAACAGTGTAAAGATAATACTTTGAAGAGAGGCTATTGACTAGTCCAAATGGTAACACATTGAATTTATATAATCCGCTTGCACAGATAAATGTGGTTAAGTCTTTTGATTCTTCGCTCATTGGTATCTGCCAATACCCTTTACAGAAATCGAACTTGCTATAGATTTTACTTCCACTGAGTTTATTGAAAATATCCTCATTCGACATCATCGGTTCTGGATCGAATACTGTCACTTTGTTGAGTTGTTTATAATTACAGCAAAGTCTGTTACTTCCGTCTGACTTCTTAACAACTACAAGCGGCGCTGCATACGCTGCTTCCGATCTTTCTATAATTCCATTATCTAGCATCGTCTCCAATTCTTTGTTTATCTCCGCTTGGAGGTGATATGGCGTTGGATAAGCTCGTAACCGAATTGGCTCATCACTCGTCAGATGAATCTCATGCTTTACCATGTCTGTCCTTCCTGGTTTATCACTGAATATGTCCTCATGTTCTCTCAGTAGTTCCCTTAATTCTCTTTTCTGTTTTTCCGTCAATTTAGGATTGATATCCACATCTTTGTAAGTCTCCGTTTGTTTACTTACATATAAGCTCAATATCTCTTCTTCTTCATCTTCACCATCTTTACCATCATGTACTATCGCCGATATGTATGCTGACGTTTCTACATCATTACCTTCTCCATTTCTCTCGTAGTACTTCTTTAGTATATTGATGTGATATGTTTTGAGTTTTCCACCATCAATTTCCACCTTGTAATCATAATCTCCTATTTTGCCTCTGACCACAAATGGTCCTTGCCATTTTACAAGCATCTTATTGTTACAACTGGGTAACAGTAATAAAACTTTATCTCCTATCTTCAACTCTCTGTATCGTGCTTTCTTATCATAATACTTCTTATTCTTTTCATTTGCTTTATGTATGGCCTTCTGTGCCATATCACATGTTTCTTCTATTCTTTCTCTCAAATCGGTCATGTATGTATAAACATCTTTTACTTCATCCTCCACTTTCTCATTTGTCCAGAGTTCCTTCAATATCTGTATTGGTCCTCTGCATGACCTTCCAAAAATTAATTCAAAGGGTGTGAACCCATGACTTTCGTGTACAGTGTCTCGTAACGCGAACAATAATGGTGCTAAGAACCTGTCCCATTCCTTGACCTGTTCTCCTATTAGCTTCCTCAACGTTGCTTTTATTGTTCCGTTAAGTCTCTCCACACATCCATTTCCCATAGCATGGTAAGGGCTAGTGAAAGTGTGCTTGATTAACAACATCTTGTTAACTTCAGCCATCAATTCTGAAGTGAATTGGCTCCCTCTGTCAGTATGGATTTTCTGAGGAACACCCATGCGACAATAAAAATTGAACAAGGCTTCCGCCACTTCCTCTGTAGTTATTCCTTTCAGTGGAATCGCTTCTGGGTATCTGGTACTCAAATCCACTATCGTTAATATATAACGATAACCTCTTGATGACATAGGTTCTATCACTCCGATAATGTCTACACAGACATGTTTGAATGGTACATCCAGTACCGGAAGATGTCCCATCGGTGCTCTGTGGCTCACCTTTTTGTCTACCGACTTTTGGCATACATCACAACTCAGGACATACCTTTTAATTTCTTGTCCTATCGATGGCCAATAAAATTCATTCACAATTTTATCATGGGTTTTCTTCATACCCAAATGTGCTGACAATAGCGAGTTATGGGCCACGGCTAATACTTTACCTCTAAGTTCCTTCGGGACCATTAACTGCCACTTCGCATCATCTTCCGTTGTCTCCATGAATCTCCTATACAAAAATCCGTTCTTCTTCACATAAAGAACTTTCTCTGTTACACTGTCATCACCACTCCAATCAATTGCTTTATCCCAAAACTTCTTCAAAGTCTCATCTTTGCTTTGTAACTCTTTAATTTCTTTTGTTGATACATTTAAATCCGGCATCTCAGTAACTTTCAACTGTTTGTATTTTGTTACTTTCTTTGATTCCGCTCTGGTTTCAACTGCTGCTGTCGTTTGGCACACATCATCATTCTCGATGACGTCATCCGTTACATCATCATTTAATTCACTTGTGATTTCACTCGCAAAATGAACTTTCTTTTTGTCACTTTGTCCTTGTGACTCAACACTTAAAGATTTCTGAATCTTTTTCAATCTATCCTCTCTATTCTCGTTATCATCTGTATCACTCCGATCACAGTTTATCATGTTATCTGTAGTTTCTTTCACTACCAGATATTTTAGTCCCTTCATCCTACCGATAATTACTGGTTTCACCGGTTCTTCCATCACCATTGCTTCAACGTTTCCTGTAAAATACTCACTTTCAATATTAACCTTTGCTGTCGGAAAATTTCTCAATGTCCCATCGATTAATATGCATTGGGCTTCTCTTCCTGTGAAATCAACATCATTTACCAGTGATCTCTTGACAATACATGTGCTTGACCCAGAGTCATATAGACAACTGGCATTCACACCGTTCACCTTTAGCTGACCTTCATTTTTATTCTCAAGGTCATCGCCATCATCTCTCCGATCAGTAACCATTGTACTTGCTGCCAACTGTATCGGTAATTCCTTCTTACGTTCTTCCTCTTTTTCAACTTCATTTAGTTTCAACTCTTCATTTGCTTGCGCTATCTTGTACGCCCTATTCTCATATACTTGTATAGCCGCCGCAGTATGTTTAACAACTCCTTTTTGTTTGTGTGAACAATCAAATGACTTGTGTCCGGTTCGGCCACATGAGAAACAAGTTATCTTATGTTCAGCCGCCTGTTCTCTTTCTCTACTAAATCCTCTATTCATACTTCCATTATGATTCGTCTCCCTGTTCTGTTTCATGTCTCCTCGTCCTCTATTTATGTTTCCATTAAACCTCTCTCTTGATTTATCGTCGAACGGTTTCACATTCGGCCTTTCGTTACTGAATTTCACTGGAGGCCTTAGATTACTTTCTGTGTATTTATATCCGTGCGCCTCGATATAAGACTCGGCACAGTTCAAGGTATCCTCTAGACTCATCTTGCCTCTTTCTTTGAGGAACATCTTAAGTTCATTGCTACACGTAAGGTAGAACTGATCTCTTAATAATAAGTTCTCCATTCCTTCGTAGGTTTTCTCGAATCCAGCTTGAAGTAGCCACTGCTGCATATATCTCCTCAATCTATGCACAAAATCTGTAGGTGTTTCACCTGACTCCATTTTACTCATCTTGAATTTGTTACGATATCCACCCTCTGTTAATTGAAACCTTTTTAACAGATGTCTTTTCAAACACTCGTAATCTTGTGTCTCCTCAGATGACATTCTTTGATACACCTCTAACGCTTTTCCTTCAAGATGCTTGGCTAGCATCAGAGACCAATTTTCTGTTGCTATCTCGTATGCCGTGCATGTCCTTTCAAACCTTAATAAATATGCATCCAAGCAATCTTTATTCTCATTGAATACCGGAAACTTGATATCCTTCATTCCTCTGTTATGGTTATTGTTTCCTTGGTATGAACCATCGCCAACCATTGTGAATGTAGCCTCACCACGATTCTGATTATTCCGAGAATCAATTTCTCTCATCCTCAATTCACACTCAAGCTTCTTGACCTCAAGATCCATTTCTCTCCTAGCTTGACATTCGGCCGCTTCACGAACTAATCTCGCATCATTCGATTCTCGTTCCAGTCTGGCGTCATTCGCCTCTCTTTCAAGCCTTGCATTATTCGCTTGACTTTCTCGTTCCAGTCTGGCGTCATTCGCCTCTCTTTCAAGCCTTGCATTATTCGCTTGACTTTCTCGTTCTCGTTCAAGCCTAGCATCAGCTATTCTTGCTAACTCTAATTCTTGTGCTCTGGCTGCTTTAATTTCTGCAGCCGCGGCCTCATCTTTAAGCCTTCGATCTTCTCGGTCCCGCAGTCTGTCGTCTCTTGCTTCCTGCTGTCTATCACGCACAAACGTCTTCAACTCATCACCATCCATCCCCATCTCTTTAGCGAGTTTAACCCACTGTTCATGTTCTCCAAGTGACATGGTCTACTTACTTGTTTACTTAGTTAACAAGTATTTCAAATAGCTTTCGCTATATAAGAATTAAATTCTTCAAAAGATAATCTTTAAAATAAGACTAATAAAATGTCTCCTCTTGAGATGCGTACTCTATGGTTACGCGAGGTTAATCGTATGCTTGACCTTAACCTTTACTAAACAATTCGCATCGAGTAAACGCTTATTAATAAAGTCGTTCTTTCGCGATCGCAACAGCGATAACTTTTAAACTATACATTTTCAATACTTGAGATTATTGTTCGTTGATATTTCGAGTGTTAGTTAAAAAATCCAGTTTTAATATTCCGGAACGTAGGACCCCATAGTTGTCGTATCCCGTGTAAAAGGGCACTTTATTATCCTAGTGGTTAATCGGTTGGGTTTAACTTACTCAAGAAATTCTTCCAAATTCAACGAACTCCCAGTTCTTATGAAATATATATAATATAAAGTTATTCAATATCATTCATATGCACAAACAAATAACAATCCTATTTACCTAGTGTGGCGAGTTACTTAGGAAATATTATATTTGCGCTTATCTGTCGAGTTGTATGAAACTCGAATGTCTTCGGCTCTCTCCGTCGTCCGATTCTTCGCAGTCAAGAATGTTGATCAGACGGTTGAATATGCAGTCATGGAAGTGACCACACCAAACGTCTTACTCGTATCTTGCCGTGAATCAGTTGCACACGAGATGAATCATCGCATTCACCTCACAGCTCTTCTCCAGTTGACCAAACGTCCTTCGTACTTCACACGCCGATCAGCTGTTCGCTTGCCGATTCAAATTACACGACTCTTCAGTCTGTTGCCTAAGAGTTCGTCTTCTTCGCAAGTGTCTCACACTTCACACGATGATTATTATGCACTAACGCAAATTTCTCATTTAAATTGCGTTGCACTTAATGCACAATACTTTGAACTATCGGTTGATCGTCCGAACAGTTCAATTACCTTCGTCTCTACTCTGAAAATCACAACTTTGGATTGATCACCGCAGCGAAACAACCACCATTTCCAGATATACCTGTAGAGAGTCAAAAACTTAACGTCCACTTCGCTGACGTCATTTTTAACTCGTCACGTCATTCGCTTCCAGTTTGCACCAATCACGAATAGGATTAGCGTCCTTTGTTGTCATGGTAATCTTGACCACTCGTTATTACGCTTAGCTGCAGTCATTGGTTTTATGTATTAATATTTTATATGTTGCCACACATATTACCTAAACTCGCCAATTAAATTGCCTAGCTTAACTTCTACCTATAATTAATAATTATACATGCATAGCAAGTGTTTAATTTGATAATCATTTAATATAACCACGACAAATACCCTTTCTTCAAAAGTCTGTACACAGGCTTTATCAACTTATCTAATTATCAAATTACAATAACTGCTTATGCCTATGCTTAATAGTTGTCGTATCCCGTGTAAAAGGGCACTTTATTATCCTAGTGGTTAATCGGTTGGGTTTAACTTACTCAAGAAATTCTTCCAAATTCAACGAACTCCCAGTTCTTATGAAATATATATAATATAAAGTTATTCAATATCATTCATATGCACAAACAAATAACAATCCTATTTACCTAGTGTGGCGAGTTACTTAGGAAATATTATATTTGCGCTTATCTGTCGAGTTGTATGAAACTCGAATGTCTTCGGCTCTCTCCGTCGTCCGATTCTTCGCAGTCAAGAATGTTGATCAGACGGTTGAATATGCAGTCATGGAAGTGACCACACCAAACGTCTTACTCGTATCTTGCCGTGAATCAGTTGCACACGAGATGAATCATCGCATTCACCTCACAGCTCTTCTCCAGTTGACCAAACGTCCTTCGTACTTCACACGCCGATCAGCTGTTCGCTTGCCGATTCAAATTACACGACTCTTCAGTCTGTTGCCTAAGAGTTCGTCTTCTTCGCAAGTGTCTCACACTTCACACGATGATTATTATGCACTAACGCAAATTTCTCATTTAAATTGCGTTGCACTTAATGCACAATACTTTGAACTATCGGTTGATCGTCCGAACAGTTCAATTACCTTCGTCTCTACTCTGAAAATCACAACTTTGGATTGATCACCGCAGCGAAACAACCACCATTTCCAGATATACCTGTAGAGAGTCAAAAACTTAACGTCCACTTCGCTGACGTCATTTTTTAACTCGTCACGTCATTCGCTTCCAGTTTGCACCAATCACGAATAGGATTAGCGTCCTTTGTTGTCATGGTAATCTTGACCACTCGTTATTACGCTTAGCTGCAGTCATTGGTTTTATGTATTAATATTTTATATGTTGCCACACATATTACATAAACTCGCCAATTAAATTGCCTAGCTTAACTTCTACCTATAATTAATAATTATACATGCATAGCAAGTGTTTAATTTGATAATCATTTAATATAACCACGACAAATACCCTTTCTTCAAAAGTCTGTACACAGGCTTTATCAACTTATCTAATTATCAAATTACAATAACTGCTTATGCCTATGCTTATACTACTTTACACAACATCACAACCTAACACAACTACTTCTTATCTACCTATAGTATCACCATTGATTTACTTAAATCTTAGGTCAATCCTCTACTTAAATAATCGGACATTACATTATTACATCCCTTAATGTAACGTATTGTAAAACAATAATTTTGAAGGGCAAGGCTCCACCTCATGACTCTTGCATTCTTCATCCTCCCTTCCTTCATGTACTGTAGTCCACAATGGTCAGTCTCGATCACAAACTCTCTTCCACACAAATATCGATCAAATCTACTGATTCCCCACATTATGGCTAAACATTCTCTTTCCTCAACTGAATATCGCATCTCTCTTTCCAACAGTTTTCTACTCGCATATGCTATCGGATGGTTTATTCCTTCATATTGTTGAATAAGAACACAACCTATCCCTTTTCCTGATGCATCTGTCTGTATTATAAATTCTTTCTCCAAGTCTGGTAACCTAAGGATTGGTGTCTTAGCTAGTGCTTCTTTCAACTGCTTAAAACTTTCACCTAACTCTTGGTTCCATTCAACATTGTTAGGAGCTAACTTTTTAGTCAAGTCGCTCAACGGTGCCATCAATTCTGCACAATGTGGAATAAACTTTCGATAGTAATTTATCGCTCCTAAAAAGCTTCTCACTTGCTTCTTCGTCTTAGGCTGTGGCATTTCCACAATCTTGTCAATAGATTCTCCCTTAGGGCTTATATCGTCGTTGTTCAATGTATGGCCTAGGAAATCTATCTTGCCATATCCTAGTGAACATTTCTTCGGTTTCAATGTCAAATGAGCTTTTCTCACTCTTGTGAAAAACTCTCTTAACGTCTTCATGTGTTCGTCCCATCCTTTTGTATGAGCAAGAATATCGTCGACATAACTTTCTAGATTTTCAGTTCCATGTAATATTTTCCGTATCAAGCGATTATAACTGGACGCGCTATTGACTAGTCCAAATGGTAACACATTGAATTTATATAATCCGCTTGCACAGATAAATGTGGTTAAGTCTTTTGATTCTTCGCTCATTGGTATCTGCCAATACCCTTTACAGAAATCGAACTTGCTATAGATTTTACTTCCACTGAGTTTATTGAAAATATCCTCATTCGACATCATCGGTTCTGGATCGAATACTGTCACTTTGTTGAGTTGTTTATAATTACAGCAAAGTCTGTTACTTCCGTCTGACTTCTTAACAACTACAAGCGGCGCTGCATACGCTGCTTCCGATCTTTCTATAATTCCATTATCTAACATCGTCTCCAATTCTTTGTTTATCTCCGCTTGGAGGTGATATGGCGTTGGATAAGCTCGTAACCGAATTGGCTCATCACTCGTCAGATGAATCTCATGCTTTACCATGTCTGTCCTTCCTGGCTTATCACTGAATATGTCCTCATGTTCTCTCAGTAGTTCCCTTAATTCTCTTTTCTGTTTTTCCGTCAATTTAGGATTGATATCCACATCTTTGTAAGTCTCCGTTTGTTTACTTACATATAAGCTCAATATCTCTTCTTCTTCATCTTCACCATCTTTACCATCATGTACTATCGCCGATATGTATGCTGACGTTTCTACATCATTACCTTCTCCATTTCTCTCGTAGTACTTCTTTAGTATATTGATGTGATATGTTTTGAGTTTTCCACCATCAATTTCCACCTTGTAATCATAATCTCCTATTTTGCCTCTGACCACAAATGGTCCTTGCCATTTTACAAGCATCTTATTGTTACAACTGGGTAACAGTAATAAAACTTTATCTCCTATCTTCAACTCTCTGTATCGTGCTTTCTTATCATAATACTTCTTATTCTTTTCATTTGCTTTATGTATGGCCTTCTGTGCCATATCACATGTTTCTTCTATTCTTTCTCTCAAATCGGTCATGTATGTATAAACATCTTTTACTTCATCCTCCACTTTCTCATTTGTCCAGAGTTCCTTCAATATCTGTATTGGTCCTCTGCATGACCTTCCAAAAATTAATTCAAAGGGTGTGAACCCATGACTTTCGTGTACAGTGTCTCGTAACGCGAACAATAATGGTGCTAAGAACCTGTCCCATTCCTTGACCTGTTCTCCTATTAGCTTCCTCAACGTTGCTTTTATTGTTCCGTTAAGTCTCTCCACACATCCATTTCCCATAGCATGGTAAGGGCTAGTGAAAGTGTGCTTGATTAACAACATCTTGTTAACTTCAGCCATCAATTCTGAAGTGAATTGGCTCCCTCTGTCAGTATGGATTTTCTGAGGAACACCCATGCGACAATAAAAATTGAACAAGGCTTCCGCCACTTCCTCTGTAGTTATTCCTTTCAGTGGAATCGCTTCTGGGTATCTGGTACTCAAATCCACTATCGTTAATATATAACGATAACCTCTTGATGACATAGGTTCTATCACTCCGATAATGTCTACACAGACATGTTTGAATGGTACATCCAGTACCGGAAGATGTCCCATCGGTGCTCTGTGGCTCACCTTTTTGTCTACCGACTTTTGGCATACATCACAACTCAGGACATACCTTTTAATTTCTTGTCCTATCGATGGCCAATAAAATTCATTCACAATTTTATCATGGGTTTTCTTCATACCCAAATGTGCTGACAATAGCGAGTTATGGGCCACGGCTAATACTTTACCTCTAAGTTCCTTCGGGACCATTAACTGCCACTTCGCATCATCTTCCGTTGTCTCCATGAATCTCCTATACAAAAATCCGTTCTTCTTCACATAAAGAACTTTCTCTGTTACACTGTCATCACCACTCCAATCAATTGCTTTATCCCAAAACTTCTTCAAAGTCTCATCTTTGCTTTGTAACTCTTTAATTTCTTTTGTTGATACATTTAAATCCGGCATCTCAGTAACTTTCAACTGTTTGTATTTTGTTACTTTCTTTGATTCCGCTCTGGTTTCAACTGCTGCTGTCGTTTGGCACACATCATCATTCTCGATGACGTCATCCGTTACATCATCATTTAATTCACTTGTGATTTCACTCGCAAAATGAACTTTCTTTTTGTCACTTTGTCCTTGTGACTCAACACTTAAAGATTTCTGAATCTTTTTCAATCTATCCTCTCTATTCTCGTTATCATCTGTATCACTCCGATCACAGTTTATCATGTTATCTGTAGTTTCTTTCACTACCAGATATTTTAGTCCCTTCATCCTACCGATAATTACTGGTTTCACCGGTTCTTCCATCACCATTGCTTCAACGTTTCCTGTAAAATACTCACTTTCAATATTAACCTTTGCTGTCGGAAAATTTCTCAATGTCCCATCGATTAATATGCATTGGGCTTCTCTTCCTGTGAAATCAACATCATTTACCAGTGATCTCTTGACAATACATGTGCTTGACCCAGAGTCATATAGACAACTGGCATTCACACCGTTCACCTTTAGCTGACCTTCATTTTTATTCTCAAGGTCATCGCCATCATCTCTCCGATCAGTAACCATTGTACTTGCTGCCAACTGTATCGGTAATTCCTTCTTACGTTCTTCCTCTTTTTCAACTTCATTTAGTTTCAACTCTTCATTTGCTTGCGCTATCTTGTACGCCCTATTCTCATATACTTGTATAGCCGCCGCAGTATGTTTAACAACTCCTTTTTGTTTGTGTGAACAATCATATGACTTGTGTCCGGTTCGGCCACATGAGAAACAAGTTATCTTATGTTCAGCCGCCTGTTCTCTCTCTCTACTAAATCCTCTATTCATACTTCCATTATGATTCGTCTCCCTGTTCTGTTTCATGTCTCCTCGTCCTCTATTTATGTTTCCATTAAACTTCTCTCTTGATTTATCGTCGAACGGTTTCACATTCGGCCTTTCGTTACTGAATTTCACTGGAGGCCTTAGATTACTTTCTGTGTATTTATATCCGTGCGCCTCGATATAAGACTCGGCACAGTTTAATGTGTCCTCTAGACTCATCTTGCCTCTTTCTTTGAGGAACATCTTAAGTTCATTGCTACACGTAAGGTAGAACTGATCTCTTAATAATAAGTTCTCCATTCCTTCGTAGGTTTTCTCGAATCCAGCTTGAAGTAGCCACTGCTGCATATATCTCCTCAATCTATGCACAAAATCTGTAGGTGTTTCACCTGACTCCATTTTACTCATCTTAAACTTGTTACGATATCCACCCTCTGTTAATTGAAACCTTTTTAACAGATGTCTTTTCAAACACTCGTAATCTTGTGTCTCCTCAGATGACATTCTTTGATACACCTCTAACGCTTTTCCTTCAAGATGCTTGGCTAGCATCAGAGACCAATTTTCTGTTGCTATCTCGTATGCCGTGCATGTCCTTTCAAACCTTAATAAATATGCATCCAAGCAATCTTTATTCTCATTGAATACAGGGAACTTGATATCCTTCATTCCTCTGTTATGGTTATTGTTTCCTTGGTATGAACCATCGCCAACCATTGTGAATGTGGCCTCACCACGATTCTGATTATTCCGAGAATCAATTTCTCTCATCCTCAATTCACATTCAAGCTTTTTGACTTCAAGGTCCATATTTCTCCTGGCTTGACATTCGGCCGCTTCACGAACTAATCGCGCCTCGTTCGCCTCTCTTTCAAGTCTGGCCTCATTCGCACGACTTTCCCGTTCTCGTTCAAGCCTAGCATCAGCTATTTTTGCTAACTCTATTTCTTGTACCCTGGCTGCCTCTTCTCGTGCTCTGTCTAGTCTATCTTTTTCAGCCGCTGCCTCATCTTTAAGCTTTCGATCTTCTCGTTCACGCAGTCTGTCGTCTCTTGCTTCCTGCTGTCTATCACGCACAAACGTCTTCAACTCATCACCTTCCATTCCCATCTCTTTAGCGAGTTTAACCCACTGTTCATGTTCTCCAAATGACGACATGGTCTACTTACTTGTTTACTCAGTTAACAAGTATCTCCCAATAGCTTTCGCTATACAAGAATTAAATTCTTCAAAAGATAATCTTAAATAAGATTAATAAAATGTTCCCTCTTGAAATGCGTACTCTATGGTTACGCGAGGTTAATCTTACTAAACAATTCGCATCGAGTAAACGCTTATTAATAAAGTCGTTCTTTCGCGATCGCAACAGCGATAACTTTTAAATTATACATTTTCAATACTTGAGATTAATGTTCGTTGATATTTCGAGTGTTAGTTAAAAATCCAGTTTTAATATTCCGGAACGTAGGACCCCATAGTTGTCGTATCCCGTGTAAAAGGGCACTTTATTATCCTAGTGGTTAATCGGTTGGGTTTAACTTACTCAAGAAATTCTTCCAAATTCAACGAACTCCCAGTTCTTATGAAATATATATAATATAAAGTTATTCAATATCATTCATATGCACAAACAAATAACAATCCTATTTACCTAGTGTGGCGAGTTACTTAGGAAATATTATATTTGCGCTTATCTGTCGAGTTGTATGAAACTCGAATGTCTTCGGCTCTCTCCGTCGTCCGATTCTTCGCAGTCAAGAATGTTGATCAGACGGTTGAATATGCAGTCATGGAAGTGACCACACCAAACGTCTTACTCGTATCTTGCCGTGAATCAGTTGCACACGAGATGAATCATCGCATTCACCTCACAGCTCTTCTCCAGTTGACCAAACGTCCTTCGTACTTCACACGCCGATCAGCTGTTCGCTTGCCGATTCAAATTACACGACTCTTCAGTCTGTTGCCTAAGAGTTCGTCTTCTTCGCAAGTGTCTCACACTTCACACGATGATTATTATGCACTAACGCAAATTTCTCATTTAAATTGCGTTGCACTTAATGCACAATACTTTGAACTATCGGTTGATCGTCCGAACAGTTCAATTACCTTCGTCTCTACTCTGAAAATCACAACTTTGGATTGATCACCGCAGCGAAACAACCACCATTTCCAGATATACCTGTAGAGAGTCAAAAACTTAACGTCCACTTCGCTGACGTCATTTTTTAACTCGTCACGTCATTCGCTTCCAGTTTGCACCAATCACGAATAGGATTAGCGTCCTTTGTTGTCATGGTAATCTTGACCACTCGTTATTACGCTTAGTTGCAGTCATTGGTTTTATGTATTAATATTTTATATGTTGCCACACATATTACATAAACTCGCCAATTAAATTGCCTAGCTTAACTTCTACCTATAATTAATAATTATACATGCATAGCAAGTGTTTAATTTGATAATCATTTAATATAACCACGACATAGTTGTCGTATCCCGTGTAAAAGGGCACTTTATTATCCTAGTGGTTAATCGGTTGGGTTTAACTTACTCAAGAAATTCTTCCAAATTCAACGAACTCCCAGTTCTTATGAAATATATATAATATAAAGTTATTCAATATCATTCATATGCACAAACAAATAACAATCCTATTTACCTAGTGTGGCGAGTTACTTAGGAAATATTATATTTGCGCTTATCTGTCGAGTTGTATGAAACTCGAATGTCTTCGGCTCTCTCCGTCGTCCGATTCTTCGCAGTCAAGAATGTTGATCAGACGGTTGAATATGCAGTCATGGAAGTGACCACACCAAACGTCTTACTCGTATCTTGCCGTGAATCAGTTGCACACGAGATGAATCATCGCATTCACCTCACAGCTCTTCTCCAGTTGACCAAACGTCCTTCGTACTTCACACGCCGATCAGCTGTTCGCTTGCCGATCCAAATTACACGACTCTTCAGTCTGTTGCCTAAGAGTTCGTCTTCTTCGCAAGTGTCTCACACTTCACACGATGATTATTATGCACTAACGCAAATTTCTCATTTAAATTGCGTTGCACTTAATGCACAATACTTTGAACTATCGGCTGATCGTCCGAACAGTTCAATTACCTTCGTCTCTACTCTGAAAATCACAACTTTGGATTGATCACCGCAGCGAAACAACCACCATTTCCAGATATACCTGTAGAGAGTCAAAAACTTAACGTCCACTTCGCTGACGTCATTTTTAACTCGTCACGTCATTCGCTTCCAGTTTGCACCAATCACGAATAGGATTAGCGTCCTTTGTTGTCATGGTAATCTTGACCACTCGTTATTACGCTTAGCTGCAGTCATTGGTTTTATGTATTAATATTTTATATGTTGCCACACATATTACCTAAACTCGCCAATTAAATTGCCTAGCTTAACTTCTACCTATAATTAATAATTATACATGCATAGCAAGTGTTTAATTTGATAATCATTTAATATAACCACGACAAATACCCTTTCTTCAAAAGTCTGTACACAGGCTTTATCAACTTATCTAATTATCAAATTACAATAACTGCTTATGCCTATGCTTATACTACTTTACACAACATCACAACCTAACACAACTACTTCTTATCTACCTATAGTATCACCATTGATTTACTTAAATCTTAGGTCAATCCTCTACTTAAATAATCGGACATTACATTATTACATCCCTTAATGTAACGTATTGTAAAACAATAATTTTGAAGGGCAAGGCTCCACCTCATGACTCTTGCATTCTTCATCCTCCCTTCCTTCATGTACTGTAGTCCACAATGGTCAGTCTCGATCACAAACTCTCTTCCACACAAATATCGATCAAATCTACTGATTCCCCACATTATGGCTAAACATTCTCTTTCTTCAACTGAATATCGCATCTCTCTTTCCAACAGTTTTCTACTCGCATATGCTATCGGATGGTTTATTCCTTCATATTGTTGAATAAGAACACAACCTATCCCTTTTCCTGATGCATCTGTCTGTATTATAAATTCTTTTTCCAAGTCTGGTAACCTAAGGATTGGTGTCTTAGCTAGTGCTTCTTTCAACTGCTTAAAACTTTCACCTAACTCTTGGTTCCATTCAACATTGTTAGGAGCTAACTTTTTAGTCAAGTCACTCAACGGTGCCATCAACTCTGCACAATGTGGAATAAACTTTCGATAGTAATTTATCGCTCCTAAAAAACTTCTCACTTGCTTCTTCGTCTTAGGCTGTGGCATTTCCACAATCTTGTCAATAGATTCTCCCTTAGGGCTTATATCGTCATTGTTCAATGTATGGCCTAGGAAATCTATCTTGCCATATCCTAGTGAACATTTCTTCGGTTTCAATGTCAAATGAGCTTTTCTCACTCTTGTGAAAAACTCTCTTAACGTCTTCATGTGTTCGTCCCATCCTTTTGTATGAGCAAGAATATCGTCGACATAACTTTCTAGATTTTCAGTTCCATGTAATATTTTCCGTATCAAGCGATTATAACTGGACGCGCTATTGACTAGTCCAAATGGTAACACATTGAATTTATATAATCCGCTTGCACAGATAAATGTGGTTAAGTCTTTTGATTCTTCGCTCATTGGTATCTGCCAATACCCTTTACAGAAATCGAACTTGCTATAGATTTTACTTCCACTGAGTTTATTGAAAATATCCTCATTCGACATCATCGGTTCTGGATCGAATACTGTCACTTTGTTGAGTTGTTTATAATTACAGCAAAGTCTGTTACTTCCGTCTGACTTCTTAACAACTACAAGCGGCGCTGCATACGCTGCTTCCGATCTTTCTATAATTCCATTATCTAGCATCGTCTCCAATTCTTTGTTTATCTCCGCTTGGAGGTGATATGGCGTTGGATAAGCTCGTAACCGAATTGGCTCATCACTCGTCAGATGAATCTCATGCTTTACCATGTCTGTCCTTCCTGGCTTATCACTGAATATGTCCTCATGTTCTCTCAGTAGTTCCCTTAATTCTCTTTTCTGTTTTTCCGTCAATTTAGGATTGATATCCACATCTTTGTAAGTCTCCGTTTGTTTACTTACATATAAGCTCAATATCTCTTCTTCTTCATCTTCACCATCTTTACCATCATGTACTATCGCCGATATGTATGCTGACGTTTCTACATCATTACCTTCTCCATTTCTCTCGTAGTACTTCTTTAGTATATTGATGTGATATGTTTTGAGTTTTCCACCATCAATTTCCACCTTGTAATCATAATCTCCTATTTTGCCTCTGACCACAAATGGTCCTTGCCATTTTACAAGCATCTTATTGTTACAACTGGGTAACAGTAATAAAACTTTATCTCCTATCTTCAACTCTCTGTATCGTGCTTTCTTATCATAATACTTCTTATTCTTTTCATTTGCTTTATGTATGGCCTTCTGTGCCATATCACATGTTTCTTCTATTCTTTCTCTCAAATCGGTCATGTATGTATAAACATCTTTTACTTCATCCTCCACTTTCTCATTTGTCCAGAGTTCCTTCAATATCTGTATTGGTCCTCTGCATGACCTTCCAAAAATTAATTCAAAGGGTGTGAACCCATGACTTTCGTGTACAGTGTCTCGTAACGCGAACAATAATGGTGCTAAGAACCTGTCCCATTCCTTGACCTGTTCTCCTATTAGCTTCCTCAACGTTGCTTTTATTGTTCCGTTAAGTCTCTCCACACATCCATTTCCCATAGCATGGTAAGGGCTAGTGAAAGTGTGCTTGATTAACAACATCTTGTTAACTTCAGCCATCAATTCTGAAGTGAATTGGCTCCCTCTGTCAGTATGGATTTTCTGAGGAACACCCATGCGACAATAAAAATTGAACAAGGCTTCCGCCACTTCCTCTGTAGTTATTCCTTTCAGTGGAATCGCTTCTGGGTATCTGGTACTCAAATCCACTATCGTTAATATATAACGATAACCTCTTGATGACATAGGTTCTATCACTCCGATAATGTCTACACAGACATGTTTGAATGGTACATCCAGTACCGGAAGATGTCCCATCGGTGCTCTGTGGCTCACCTTTTTATCCACCGACTTTTGGCATACATCACAACTCAGGACATACCTTTTAATTTCTTGTCCTATCGATGGCCAATAAAATTCATTCACAATTTTATCATGGGTCTTCTTCATACCCAAATGTGCTGACAATAGCGAGTTATGGGCCACGGCTAATACTTTACCTCTAAGTTCCTTCGGGACCATTAACTGCCACTTCGCATCATCTTCCGTTGTCTCCATGAATCTCCTATACAAAAATCCGTTCTTCTTCACATAAAGAACTTTCTCTGTTACACTGTCATCACCACTCCAATCAATTGCTTTATCCCAAAACTTCTTCAAAGTCTCATCTTTGCTTTGTAACTCTTTAATTTCTTTTGTTGATACATTTAAATCCGGCATCTCAGTAACTTTCAACTGTTTGTATTTTGTTACTTTCTTTGATTCCGCTCTGGTTTCAACTGCTGCTGTCGTTTGGCACACATCATCATTCTCGATGACGTCATCCGTTACATCATCATTTAATTCACTTGTGATTTCACTCGCAAAATGAACTTTCTTTTTGTCACTTTGTCCTTGTGACTCAACACTTAAAGATTTCTGAATCTTTTTCAATCTATCCTCTCTATTCTCGTTATCATCTGTATCACTCCGATCACAGTTTATCATGTTATCTGTAGTTTCTTTCACTACCAGATATTTTAGTCCTTTCATCCTACCGATAATTACTGGTTTCACCGGTTCTTCCATCACCATTGCTTCAACGTTTCCTGTAAAATACTCACTTTCAATATTAACCTTTGCTGTCGGAAAATTTCTCAATGTCCCATCGATTAATATGCATTGGGCTTCTCTTCCTGTGAAATCAACATCATTTACCAGTGATCTTTTGACAATACATGTGCTTGACCCAGAGTCATATAGACAACTGGCATTCACACCGTTCACCTTTAGCTGACCTTCATTTTTATTCTCAAGGTCATCGCCATCATCTCTCCGATCAGTAACCATTGTACTTGCTGCCAACTGTATCGGTAATTCCTTCTTACGTTCTTCCTCTTTTTCAACTTCATTTAGTTTCAACTCTTCATTTGCTTGCGCTATCTTGTACGCCCTATTCTCATATACTTGTATAGCCGCCGCAGTATGTTTAACAACTCCTTTTTGTTTGTGTGAACAATCATATGACTTGTGTCCGGTTCGGCCACATGAGAAACAAGTTATCTTATGTTCAGCCGCCTGCTCTCTTTCTCTGCTAACTCCTCTATTCATACTTCCATTATGATTCGTCTCCCTGTTCTGTTTCATGTCTCCTCGTCCTCTATTTATGTTTCCGTTAAACTTCTCTCTTGATTTATCGTCGAACGGTTTCACATTCGGCCTTTCGTTACTGAATTTCACTGGAGGCCTTAGACTACTTTCTGTGTATTTATATCCGTGCGCCTCGATATAAGACTCGGCACAGTTCAAGGTGTCCTCTAGACTCATCTTGCCTCTTTCTTTGAGGAACATCTTAAGTTCATTGCTACACGTAAGGTAGAACTGATCTCTTAATAATAAGTTCTCCATTCCTTCGTAGGTTTTCTCGAATCCAGCTTGAAGTAGCCACTGCTGCATATATCTCCTCAACCTATGCACAAAATCTGTAGGTGTTTCACCTGACTCCATTTTACTCATCTTAAACTTGTTACGATATCCACCCTCTGTTAATTGAAACCTTTTTAACAGATGTCTTTTCAAACACTCGTAATCTTGTGTCTCCTCAGATGACATTCTTTGATACACCTCTAACGCTTTTCCTTCAAGATGCTTGGCTAGCATCAGAGACCAATTTTCTGTTGCTATCTCGTATGCCGTGCATGTCCTTTCAAACCTTAATAAATATGCATCCAAGCAATCTTTATTCTCATTGAATACAGGGAATTTGATATCTTTCATTCCTCTGTTGTGGTTATTGTTTCCTTGGTATGAACCATCGCCAACCATTGTGAATGTGGCCTCACCACGATTCTGATTATTCCGAGAATCAATTTCTCTCATCCTCAATTCACATTCAAGCTTTTTGACTTCAAGGTCCATATCTCTCCTAGCTTGACATTCGGCCGCTTCACGAACTAATCGCGCCTCATTCGCCTCTCTTTCAAGTCTGGCCTCATTCGCCTCTCTTTCAAGTCTGGCCTCATTCGCACGACTTTCCCGTTCCAGTCTGGCGTCATTCGCCTCTCTTTCAATTCTTGCATTATTCGCTTGATTTTCTCGTTCAAGCCTAGCATCAGCTATTTTTGCTAACTCTAATTCTTGTGCTCTGGCTGCTGCTGCTTCTTCTCGTGTTCTGGCTTCTTTAATTTCTGCAGCCGCGGCTTCATCTTTAAGCCTTCGATCTTCTCGGTCACGCAGTCTGTCGTCTCTTGCTTCCTGCTGTCTATCACGCACAAACGTCTTCAACTCATCACCATCCATCCCCATCTCTTTAGCGAGTTTAACCCACTGTTCATGTTCTCCAAGTGACATGGTCTACTTACTTGTTTACTTAGTTAACAAGTATTTCAAATAGCTTTCGCTATATAAGAATTAAATTCTTCAAAAGATAATCTTTAAAATAAGACTAATAAAATGTTCCCTCTTGAAATGCGTACTCTATGGTTACGCGAGGTTAATCGTACTAAACAATTCGCATCGAGTAAACGCTTATTAATAAAGTCGTTCTTTCGCAATCGCAAAAGCGATAACTTTAAAACTATACATTTTCAATACTTGAGATTATTGTTCGTTGATATTTCGAGTGTTAGTTAAAAATCCAGTTTTAATATTCCGGAACGTAGGACCCCATAGTTGTCGTATCCCGTGTAAAAGGGCACTTTATTATCCTAGTGGTTAATCGGTTGGGTTTAACTTACTCAAGAAATTCTTCCAAATTCAACGAACTCCCAGTTCTTATGAAATATATATAATATAAAGTTATTCAATATCATTCATATGCACAAACAAATAACAATCCTATTTACCTAGTGTGGCGAGTTACTTAGGAAATATTATATTTGCGCTTATCTGTCGAGTTGTATGAAACTCGAATGTCTTCGGCTCTCTCCGTCGTCCGATTCTTCGCAGTCAAGAATGTTGATCAGACGGTTGAATATGCAGTCATGGAAGTGACCACACCAAACGTCTTACTCGTATCTTGCCGTGAATCAGTTGCACACGAGATGAATCATCGCATTCACCTCACAGCTCTTCTCCAGTTGACCAAACGTCCTTCGTACTTCACACGCCGATCAGCTGTTCGCTTGCCGATCCAAATTACACGACTCTTCAGTCTGTTGCCTAAGAGTTCGTCTTCTTCGCAAGTGTCTCACACTTCACACGATGATTATTATGCACTAACGCAAATTTCTCATTTAAATTGCGTTGCACTTAATGCACAATACTTTGAACTATCGGCTGATCGTCCGAACAGTTCAATTACCTTCGTCTCTACTCTGAAAATCACAACTTTGGATTGATCACCGCAGCGAAACAACCACCATTTCCAGATATACCTGTAGAGAGTCAAAAACTTAACGTCCACTTCGCTGACGTCATTTTTAACTCGTCACGTCATTCGCTTCCAGTTTGCACCAATCACGAATAGGATTAGCGTCCTTTGTTGTCATGGTAATCTTGACCACTCGTTATTACGCTTAGCTGCAGTCATTGGTTTTATGTATTAATATTTTATATGTTGCCACACATATTACCTAAACTCGCCAATTAAATTGCCTAGCTTAACTTCTACCTATAATTAATAATTATACATGCATAGCAAGTGTTTAATTTGATAATCATTTAATATAACCACGACACACGACCACTACCATTACCTATGCCTAGACTAAATTCACCTGTTTTTTATAAGTTGCTCAAAACCTATTATTTTAGCTGTGACTGGACTGGGAGCGCCTCTGAGTAGGTTAGAAGCGCTATATAGATTGAATGAATTAATAACAATTAAAGTTACCATTGCAATTACAGTTACCATTACAATTGCAGTTACCATTACAAGTACAGTTACCATTACATTTAGAGTTACCATTGCTATTACAGTTACCATTATCGTTTGTTATAATCGATACCATTATCATTGTCTTTGCCATTACCACAACCATCACCACCACTGCCACTACCATTATTAGTATTATTCAATGTCACCTCATTCAGTGCCAGTCCCAGGACTGACTAAAGGAGGAGGGTGTCGCTAATGATCTTTGTTATCACAAAGTGACCTTAAACTGAATTCACTTTACATCAAGGTAACGAAAATTTTACCAGCTACATTTCGACTCACTGCTCATATTGCGAAAGAACTCTTCGTCTGTTTAGAGTGCAACGGTTCTAACTCCACTTTTTGAAATTGTTCAGGAGAGCAAATCTAAACTTTCGATGATTGCCAAAAATCCAGTTATTGTTATATAATCGAGATTAATTGAAATTTGGCTAGCAGATTATGTCCTTAGTTGGAAAAATATAATCTTTTAAAAACTTTTTTGCCGCCGCGCATAAAAAAATTAAGTTTGTGACGGACAGGAGGTAAAATTACAGCAATAGAACCTTTGCACATTTAAAAAATATTTCGAATCTGAAGATAGATAATAATTTATATCCTTGTGATTTATGGATTTTTGGATAACAGATCGTTTTCCCAGTTGAAATAATGAAATCTTTAAAATATTTTATGTCTCCGAACCTAAAAAATAAATGTTTGTGAGAGAAAGTACGCAAAATGACAGCTTACGACAGGAGCTAGCCTAGGCCTAGAACCTCCGCAGAAACAAAATATTTTTATATCTGAAGACAGATCCTTTTATATCAACTCGAAAATGCGGTTCAATAATTATTATCTTTAAAATTATTAAAAATATTGCATGAAAATAATGTTGTTTCATGCTTTTTTAAGTAAAAAATAATAATGGGCGTAAAAATGCGCTATAACAAGCCACTCTTAAATACGCGTGTTATCACTTTCAAAAATTATAATGGAGAATTTCCTTTAGTTATAAAAATTTCCTGATTAAAACATCATAATAATTATAGTAGGAATAATTTTTCAGACTAAAGCAAATGTTGGAGGTTGTTAGAAAAGTACAATTTTCTTTTTAAATACTTATAAATCACGTTATAGAAAACTATGCATGCGCACACCCCTGTTTAATAATCATCGCGCGCTTAAATAATTACTTGCTTTAACGCAAGGCGTGGGTAGATAGAACCATTGCACATTTCAACAATAAGTCTTTGGAGATATCTCTAATATTCAAATAGCTGCTATTTCGTTATTTTTACTCAGAACGATATAATCCTTTCACAGTTCAAGTATTACATTGGTGGCAATAAAATAAAACAATAAAACGATTTGTGAAAATTTTGGAGTTAGAACCCTTGCACTCTAAACAGACGTCTTAATAATTATAATTTTATCCCTAATGACTCACTATTATAGAAAAATAAGTAACGCTTTTAAAGGTGTCTAACGACATCTATTTAAACAAACTCTATAATTAAGGTTTTCTGCAACGCACTTATGTTCTTTGATGCAATGCATTAGCATCCATTTATTCTATCGTTTACAATGTACAACATCTCATTCTTTAATTCATTAAAGAATTAATTAATTAATTCATTCATTCATTCATTCATTCATTCATTCATTCACTCGCAATTGCTCTGCCCTTCGGCGTGAAACTCCGATGCAGTGTCCACTCTGCCGTCGGGTGCGCCTCTGAGTGGAGAGATTGAAGGGGCGCTATAGCAAGTGCGCAAAAAGCCTCCTAATTCAATTCAGCAGCACTCTCGTGATAACCCTCATCACGTATTTTGTCTAAAAGATAGTCCTTAATTTGCATACCCGTTTTTTCAAGAATCACTATTTATAAATAAATTTGTTAATATACGAACATCAGTTTCCAACATTCTCATCCAGCAATAAACTCATGATTTTTCCGTATAGAGCATCAAGTCAATGGAGATTTTTGTTTTTGTAGCCTCCAAGCATCACATCTCTTCCTCCTCATCTCCGAAACGTACACTCCTAGAAGACGGTAGTCACAACCTGGAAAGAACCCGCTCCTCCTCCTCTTCTTCCTCACACGAAAGGAAATCCGGCAACCGCACCCCCTTCGCCAACGCCGTATCCAACCGCTCTTCCCACCCCACGTCATCCTGCCCGATGACCCTTTTGACCTTCATCCTTATCGTTACATCCTCCGTTGTAAACTCGCTTCTTGTGTCGTTCGCGCCTTTCGTGTGTACGCCTATGAAAGAACTGTACGCTGCTTCTACTTCTGATAGCCGATGTTGCCGTAGTAAACGTTGCTATGGTGATCATTGTCGACGTGGCGTAGACTGTGAGGTTGTTATTGTGCGTAGTTACGGAGACATGGTTGTGCACATTACATGATAATATACCGTGTTTTATCATATATTATATATAATTATATATATATATATAAAATTATTATTATTATTATATATAATTATATATAAGTATATGTATATACGTATAAATATATATCTCTGTTATTGCCGACGGTTCACATTATAAGAATAAATGGAAAGTTTTGTTGTGATGATTATTAAAAATAATTATATTTCATTGTTTGATTGCTTCTGTACATATTTACGTTGTGGCAAACTGTAGGGCAGCTTGACCTTGCATGAAAAGTTTAGTACGAACAGACTGGACCAAACTGCTACCGTTACATTACACATTAGCTTACTTGCCTAAACCGCACAGGTAATATTTTAATGTAGTTGCAGTGTCATTGCTACGGAATAGAAGCCACCTACGTATTAAAACATGGCCTTTATTTATATATTTATTGAACAGATTGCTTTGAAAAAAACGGGTCTTCAAATGTAGTTGCATTTTTACTGTTTCGGAAAAGATTTTCTACTGACGAATAAAATGATGGCCTTAATACATCTATTTATTGAACAAATTTATATTAAAAAAGGGTGTTCAAACTATTGAATCATCTTTTGGATGAATTACAAATGAAGTTGGCTATCACAAGGCAGCTGTTGTATGTAATTACGAGTACACTTGCACTGATAATTATTAATCTTGATCGTTATCTCGGAACTCCTGTGGTATAACGCTCACAAAAGCTAAGTCGCGGGAACAAGTTTATTCAAAGGCGCTCAATCAAAAAAGATCGATAGGCAGAGGTCAAGATCTGGAAAGTCAGACATTTAGAGTTGAAAAGCGCTGGATGTACGGTGAAGGGGGAGAATCAGGATATAATCTGTGAAAAGCAGTTAATCCAACGAGTCGGCTACTGAACAGAAAAGTCATGCATGCACAAGAGTGAATGTATTCATAGGCCTATAAGCGAAAGCCAACGTACGGCAAAAGACATGCTCCGTAAAGACAAAGGGCAAATAGTGTCCTCTATATTTCCGTAATACATTCCGGAAGTGAATTTGTGAAATTGTAAAAGCTTCTACATCATCGTGTCGTCTTTAAAGAACGGGCGAAGCGAATGTTACGTGATCGGAGCAACCTATACAGAAACACAGAAAACAAAAACCAGGAATAGAATGATAAGTATGGGCTGGGGCGTGTGCAATCGAGTCGAGAGATAGACAGACAGAGACGAACAGAGACAAACAGAGACATAAAGAGTGTGAAGCAGAAATAACGACACTGAAAGAAAGACATACATATACATGTAGCCTAGTGACAGTAAGATAGAAAAGGACATACTCAGAAAGAGAGAGACAGATATACGGATATACAAAGAGATAGACAGACAGACAGACAGACAGACAGACAGATACCAATACTTTACACAAATCTCGATACTACTACGAAACTGGTTGAAATTGCCGTGAAAGCTACTTTTATAAAAACCGATTCTCATAAAACACCTCTTTTGAGAAAACACTTATTCCTATAACAATGAATCGAAAACACCAGTTGATGAGTCAGACGTTGTACGCTTGAAGTGGATGATTAGAAATAACAAAATAATTAGCAGAATAATGATGGTAAGTCACCAAATATAACAACAATACTAATAAAAATTAAAACCTTCTTCCTGCTGCTAAATGATCCCAGTCACAGTCCACTGCAACAAATATAAAATTAACGATAATAAAAAAACTAATATTAATGACGATAATAAAATTAAAATAATAAAATAATAAAATTAAAATAATTATAAATAATTACTGAATGTTGAATTTTGCTGAGCAAATGAGCAAATGATGATAATGTTGACAGCAATAATTGGAAACAAATGTTTGATCCATTCTTTCGACAATCAGCTCTGAAACCAGTCATAAAGAACTCATGAATATGCAAAAGTATTTATATAATATTACTACTTACTTACTTACTTACTTACTTACTTACTTACTTAATTACTTACTTACTTACTTACTTACTTACTTGCTTGCTTACTTACTTGCTTGCTTGCTTACTTACTTGCTTGCTTACTTACTTGCTTGCTTGCTTGCTTACTTACTTGCTTACTTACTTACTTACTTGCTTGCTTACAAGTTAACATTATTTAGTGATTCATCCATTCGATAAATTCCAGGGAAGTGATCTAAAGTTAAACACCTTTTAAACGTGTTGAACAAACATTATTTAAAACATTCACTGACTACACGCTATGCTAAATGACTGGCTATATGTACGTTTGTTTATTATACCATGTCTGTACACACAAATGCGGATAGCAGTTGGTATGTTAAATATTCACCCTAATAGTTTTACAACCGACTTATACATAACATTAAGAAAACTGAAAGTCAGTTATTTCATGGCACCCCGTCATAATAGCCCGGTCAAAATAGCCCCGTCAAAACAGCCCCGTCATAATCGCCCAGCGACAAAACAGCCCCGACATAATCGCCCAACGACAAAACAGCCCCGTCAAAATAGCCCCGTCAGAACAGCCCGGGGCTATTTTGTCGGGGACCGACAAAGCCGCGGAATAACACGATTTTTGTGAAATATAGACACACGAAATTAACGTCTTTATAAGGAAGCCGAATTGATGAAAAATAATGCTTGTAAAGTTTAAGATGACCTTCGGAAATGATCGCGTTGGTAAACGAACTGGCGTTTATCATAGGCCTACATCCAGATACCATTTAAGATCGATAAACCTTCATCCAGCTTCGATTTCTAAAGCGTTTGATCATCCATTCAGTTTCTATTTAAAATATAAATATTTTCATCCCGCTTCCATTTCTTAAGCGTTGTATCATTCATCCAGCTTCTATTTAAAATATAAATACCTTCATCCCGCTTCCATTTCTTGAGCGCTTTATCATTCATCCAGCTTCTATTTAGATCTAATATCTATAAAACCTTCATCCAGCTCCGATTAATTATTAGACCCTTTTAAAAAAAAAACCTTGATCCAGATAAAACGCTACAGAAATGGAAGCTGGGTGAAGGTTTTATAGATCTTAAATATAACTGGATGAATGATACAACGCTTAAGAAATGGAAGCTGGATGAATGTTTATCTGAAATAGTTGTCCGTGTCGTCTATGACTGGACTGTTTCGCGGAACTGTTTACACGGGCTGTTTTGACGGGGCTATTTTGACGGGGCTATTTTGTCGGGAACTGATTTTTTTTGTGCTGTTTTGTCCTTGGGCGATTATGACGGGGCTATTTTGTCGCTGGGCGATTATGACGGGGCTGTTTTGACGGGGCTGTTTTGACGGGGCTATTATGACGGGTCACCATTTCATAGCTGTCCTGCATGTAAAATCAACATCTACAAAACAATATCAGACATTCATGTTTGTTTGTATGTGCACCTATTATAGTGCCCCTTCATGCTCTTTCTACTCAGAGGCGCTCCCGAATGCAGAGCGGCACCACTACACCACCGCGCCCCACATAATTTTGGTCAAGCGCCTTCGTGAGGTTATTGTAAGGCGCTATATAAATGTTCATATACATGCATACATACATAGGCGACGCTATAACAAGTGCACAAAAACATTAGATAACACAGTCCATTGCACACCCTAATAGTCTTGTTTTAAATGGAAACTTCTACTGTTTAACATTGTATAAAAATGTCATTTTCTATGCTGATTTCATAAGCATATTTTTGCCAGATCGCCTCACAAATGCTGACACTCTCCCCGGTAGTTCAAACGCTATTGGAAACCTTTTTTTAAAGATTACAGTCTTTCTATAAATAAGCATCCAATACGAATGCTTTCAATTCACAGACTTCTCTAAAAAATTCTCTTTATACATTATGCTATAAGCAGCCATACGAGCATTTATTGTGCTTAAACCGGATTTATGAATAAACGATTATAACTATAACCAGTGTAGCCATAAATTTATAACTGTGTGTGTTGCAGTTTAACGTCACTGTGTGACAACAAAGATCTTAAGCGACGCCCTTCTCATTTGTCCATGCTGGGACTGGCACTGGCAGAGTGCAACCAGTCCTTACATAGGAAGCGAGAAGTATTAGCTATGGATAGGTAGTGAATTGCTCTATCACACTCGTTCGCTCCGTGGAATCGTGATTTTCGTATACGATATGTTGGCAAATAATATAAACTGAAAGGAATATCATGTGTGGCCTCTTGGGTTCGTATGTGAAAATTATTATATTAAAAATTGTTTTAATACTCTTAGAAACCTTTTTAATGGGTTTCATCTTTGCTATAGATACCATTTTCATTCGATGTTGTTATATTAATTTAGCCAAATTTATTTTGAGCATCGCAACTAGACGGAAATATTTTGTCGATTACATTAACCTTACAACATGCTTTATTCCCCAAGAAGCTCTGTGTGAGTGAATTTGCGTGATTTCGATGTATTTGTTAAGCACAATGCCATGGAATGGATGGATGGATCCGATTTAACCAGGGTCTATGACAACAGAGGCCGTTACCCTGGACAGAAATTTGCTAGGCATACTACAGCACTCATGAGCAAGGTACTATACCAGTTTTTGTGCCATGGAATAAAAACATATTCAGGATTTATAATCTGCAGGTTTCTTAAAGCGTCCTGATGAACTCACATTCAAATACAATTTTTCAGTCCCATATTTATATAGTAAGTCATAAAAACATTTAAAAGGTGTATAAGGTTAATTCCGAGACCTGGACACTAAGGGAGACCGAGAAGCAGCGATTACGGGTGTTCGAGATGGCCTGTCTACGAAAGATAGAGGGAGTTACAAGAAGAGATAGAATACGGAACGAGATTATATACGAAAGATTAAACATTCGGAATGAAGTAGTGAGCAGAATTCAGAACAGACGGCTGCGCTACTTTGGGCACATGGTCAGGATGGAGAACACCAGATATCCAAAGATAGCCTTCAATGGAGAGGTACAGGGAAGGAGAAGAAGGGGAAGACCGAAGAAACGATGGAGGGACTTGATCAAGGAGGACTGTCAGGAGATGGGGCTGTCGATGCAGGAGGCTGTGCATCAGGCGGGGAACAGAGGGAGATGGAGAGCTTCCATAAATGAGCGGCTTCTGCGTGCTGGGGCATCGCCAAGGCCATAAGTCAGTAAGTCAGTAAGGTTAAGGATTTGTCAAAGCAATAGAAACTTACGCCTGAGTTTTAAGTTGTTGCGCGTCCTAGATTCTACGCCATTTTTCAGCGATTCATCGAGTTTAGAGATTAGTATAAGTGACTTGTAGCCTAATGGAAATAAGAAAAAAATTAAATCAAATATCTAAATAAAATTAAACGCATTTTTATAGGCGAATTTGGGATTTCATATTTTTGCACACACACACGCACACACACACGCACACAAGCACACACACACACACACACACACACACACACAGCCATGAGACAGCATATAACTTTCTCGAGTGTGAATAGTGCTATTTGGAAAGTCTTCGCTTTGGCGTAATCCTCCAAGGAACTTGTCTAGCTCTTTTGTAAAACTGCTCACGACTTTTCTCTTTAACCGTTCCAACGGTCATGTGTTACAGTAGTTCTGAATAGTTATCCTCATAAGTTTTTTGGATAGAGAGATGATGGCTATCCAATCATTCATTCAATTTTTTATATACCATATCTGAAATGAAATTACCACATCCCGGTTAGCAACACATTAAATTTTTATGCAATAATTAAAATAACGCAATCTGAATTATACTCAGAATCAAGCCAGATGCGAAGAAAAAACAGCTATTAGTTGCGCGTCTATGTTTACATAGAAATAGTTGAACTCCTGATAAAGGTGTTTAACCAGTTCTTAATTTTCAGTGCTGTAATATGCCAAACAAATTTCTGTCCAGGTCAACGGCCTCTGTTGTCATAGGCCCTCGTCAAAGCAGGATAATCGTCCTCCTCCTCCTTCTTCTCCTCCTCCTCCTAATTGTCTTTGTTACCACATAGTGACGTTAAACAACTTCGATATTACACCCGTGTTTAACATAATTATTACGGTAACTAAAACAGTGCTGCAGCTAATAAAAAGTTCTCTAGCTGCTGAATAACTAACGTTCACGCAGAAATATCGGATTGCATTGCGATTAAATATCGCCTATTTTCGCACGGTTTGATTTATTTTTATCACTTCCGATTATCAAAAAAATAAAAAATTGTCTAGCATGGAAAATAGTTCTACATTATCTCTATGGAATGTGGCATAAAATTGTTTCTCTTCGCATTAAAATACGGAAAGATAGAGACAGCAAGTTATCCACACTCTTTATTGCGTTGGTTCGAAAATACTTTTGAAAGTGTATGGATAATATAAGAAATAAGTATAAAGTTTTGTAAAACACACCATCAAATTAAACATCATATTTATATCTTTACAAACGTTAGGAAGGTTGTAACCTACGCTCGTAGCTATTGCCCGTCTGATTTTGGATTTTGCTGTAAAACACCTTTTTAAAGCAGACAAATAAGAATATAAATTTAGAATATTTAGGGGTAAAATTAGGGTAACAACGGGATTGCGATCAGTGCTATAACTGGAAACATACGATGAACATGTTTTGAAGGTGTTTGTAATAATAAAATAATACTTACAAAAATAACAATTACTCCATTCCCGCTGCTTTCAACAAGATGGTACTAGTTCTCATTGAGAGTACTAGTTTCAATGGTGTCTAAAATTAGCATGGACAAATAAAAAGTTCACAAGCATGAGAACATAATAACACACTGTTATAAATTATACTAAACTGAACTGATTACTTCTATGTAATACAACACGTTTGGAGTACCGGTGGATGTCTGAGTGTGGTGGGGCGTCGGGGTTGTGGTGGGGTGGTGGAAATAGAGAGGGACGGATGGTTGGAGGGAGAGTGAGTGGGATGTATGTGCACTTGTTATAGCGCCCCTTCAAGCTCTCTCTACTCAGAGGCGCTCCCAATGCAGAGCGGACACTGCATCGGAGTTTCACGCCGAAGCGCTGAGCAATTGTGAGTGAAGGACTTGCCCAAGGTCCTTACGCGGCCAGGTGGATTCGAACCTCGGACCTTCCGGCTCCAAGGCAACGACGCCACCACTAGACCACCGGTGGGATGGAGGGAGGGATTGGCTGGAAACGACCCGCATCATAGCATTCCCGGGAAACGCCGGGTACCCCATCTATTATGCAATAAATTGTATATTTACATCAATAACCGACAAACAAAAGAAATATTGAAATAAATTATATATTTATTTGATGAAATGCAAACCATTAAGAACTTGCTTTTTTTACGTGATAGGGGTGTGTCTATCAGTTTTGTTGATTCGAACCTGCAACCCTCCGGCTGTATGGCAACAAACATATCCACTAGGCTCACCACCACCACCACCACCACCACCACCACCACAACAACAACAACAACAACAACAACAACAACACCAACATCACCACCATAGCAAACGAAAATTTAATTGAATTTATTCAGTGATCAGTCAGCTTACACACCCTTGTGAATATTTTCAAAATGTTAGAAATAAATCCAAACGCCTAACATTTTATTGAGACGTATTTCCTTTCATCATATGTAACTATTGAGGCTTTACACACCTTTAGGAAGAATTACCTAATGTTATAAATAAGTTCAATGCAAATTTTTTTTAAAGTCTATGAGATTTATGAATTACTGTTGCCTAGTGTTTTTCAGGCTATGCTCATCTCAACTGGGCAAACAAAGGAATCAAAATAAATAATACTTTTTGAAATATACTTACGTGAAATTATTTTAGTCTCGCTAAGAGAGCAACGGACATGATCATAAGCGTACGGGAGATTTCGGCATGGGGGGGGGGGGGGGCAAAGATTGAACGTCTGCCCAAAAAATATATCCGGCAAAAAGTTGACGACCTTTTTTTAGTCGTCCGGGGCTGAGTTTGCCCGAAAAACCAGACTTGCTCGAAATTTGGGGTATTTGCTCTGTTTGTCTATCTGTCCGTCTGTCTGTCTGTCTCTCTTTCTCTATCTTTCTGTATGTCCGACCGTCTGTCATTCTTTATCTATTTGTATGTCTGTCTCAATCTGACTGTCTCTGTCTGTCTGTCGTGGGTTAAGACTTAGGGGGGACAAGGCGGACGGTCCCCTCAATGAATGTGTTGGGGGGGACGACCCATGTATTTGCCCCCCCCCCCCCAATTGTCATTCGTCAGCCCAAAATACCTTTCTTTGGCGACACTCGTTCGTCCCCCACCCCTCCAATTTTCCACCAAAGTCTCCGCCCATGAACACAAAACACAGAAGATGACTTAGTTAGTTTAAAACTTTCATTGCATCTTCTAAAGCTGTAAAATCTCTTATTTACAACGTTTCGCGGAACCCTTGAGAGTTCACCCCGCGGAACCCTTGGGTTATGCGGAACCCACATTGGCAAACGCCGTATTAAGCAATGATTTTAGTAGTTCGTGTCATTCAAACAGCAATTCCAATTATGACAAAATTTAATGGTTTCGTTGCAGCAGGACTTACAAAACTTGGCAGGTTTATTTATTTATATCTTCGTCAAGATTTGTTTTAAAGGGATCTAATGAATAATGTCATTTTCATGAGATTCACTGCACACACGAGTCATGTAAATTGGGGATCAGTGGGTTAACTGGGCTTGATATATCGCCAATTGGCAATAATTGAGCGACAGAATTGAAGTGCGCAACTTATAGTTTCTTTTGATAAAGTTTAAAAGGTTTTTAATTTCTTACTTTTAATAAGCTAATGATCAGTTAACTAGACATGAAAAGAAACGGTTGTTTCCTTTTTATATAATGCGGAAGGATTTCTCTTTAAAGGTGTCCTAGGCAACCTCTCTAACAGCATCCATTCATAAATAATTTTTGTTAGTTTGGGTTTTTCAAAATTGTATCCACTATGCTGGAGGGTCGGACTCGTACCATTTACGGTACTTAAAAGATTGACAACTTACAGACCAACTCTGCGTCAGGCGATGGATCTAACACTGAGCAATACACTCCATGTTGCAATCGGAACCAAAAGGAAGCGTATAAACACATTTGTAACAAGATACATGTTCAATTTTTCAAAAATTTACTTAAGTAGGCCTACAGTAACGCATTAATTTTATTTCGTTACTGTACCACACTGGGTAAACTACCCTCAACATACGCAGACGCGCAGATAAGTAAGTAAGTAAGTAAGTAAGTAAGTAAGTAAGTATTATTTTCTTTATTACTCCACTTGCAAACGCACAATGGGACACAGAACATCATTATAACACATAGAAGTAATAATAGATAATAAAAATGTGCAAATTAAAAATCACAAGTTAAATTATAATATAATTACTAAACTATTATCGTCAAATAAGTTAACTAGATAGACATTTATTATGTTCATGTGGGCGAACAAAAGACGGACACAGAAAATCCAATTAATTGCGTGTAGTAGGTCGCTTAGCGACCACGTTTTCTTCACGACGGCATTTCACAGATTCAATTTTTAGCCTCAATTGAATTTCATTTGTTTTTCTACGGAAATGTCTGTGATAATCGACATAATTATATTTTAGCCAATTACGTAAATATTACAGTTAATTTGCTACAATTTGTAGTTTGGCCAGGACACGATGTATACTTTTGAATCACTGCGCTTGTAGACATGGACTTTAACCCTTTAATGCCGAGATGGTAGTAAATGGCATGAGAAATCCTAAACCATACGGCATAAAAAGGTTAATGTCTACGGACACCATGCAGTGTTTCGGGTATGAAATGATAAACATTAACCCTATGACGCACACCTTCCGCGCCAACGCATTTAGCACACCTGGGGTCCAATGGACCCCACCGATAACATGGGTTGAAATTATATCAATTAGATAGACCTTGGAAATGAACGACTTAAATGTATGTTGTACATAGCACATGCACTCATGGAACATGTTTGGGTCAATATGTAGGCCAAAAATTAACCCTCTAGGGCTGCCAAGGGGGGGCCGGTGGTATCCCCCCGTTAAGTTTTCTCACCATCAAACATTTCTCGTATGGAATAAAATTTTGACATTTTAAGTACTTGCAGGGGGTTCATTTACACACATTTTGATGTAAGATTTGTGATGATACCCCATACCGTTCAAAAGTTATACCCGATATACCCTAGGTACCAAGAGGGGGGGTTGAAACCACCAACTTAGGTTAACGACTGTAATATTTGATCCGTCATTTATTATGAAAAAGAAGCATTCTGCCCCTTCATAGAGGGAATGTAGGGCTACATTGTCATGCTAAATAATTTGTCTTTTCGTAACCGGAAGTGCTCAAAATAAATTAAAATTTGTGAGAAAAATGGTGATTTTCATACAAAATTTCCTAGCGAGAATTTCTACCTTGTTCAATAATTTTGACCAGTGGCGCAGCCAAAAAACACTAGGAGTTGCCATTTGTATGTATGTATGTACATGTATGTATGAATGTATGCATGTATGTATGTATATATGTATGTGTGTGCATGTATGTATGCGCGCATGTAGGTATGTATGTATGCATTACGCATGCATATGTATCTGTGTATCTGTGTATGTATGCATTCATGTATGCATGTATGTATGCATGTATGTACGCATGTGCGTACGTACGTATGCAAGAATGTGTGTATGTATGTATGTATGTATGAATGTATGCATACTGTATGTTTGTAAGGATTTATGTACGTGTTTTTGTTTGTATTTATTTATGCGTGTATATATGTGTGTACGACTGTACGTACGTAATCTATTCAGGCACTATTGTATGCATATGACTATGTAGGTAAGCCTATGTATGCTTGTATGTACAAATGTGCAGTGTATGTGCATGTATGTATGTGTGTATGTATGTAAATATGCATGTATCTATGTATGTATGTGTGTATGTTCGTAAACATGCATACATGCACACATACATACGTACATGCATACATACATAAGTACATACATACATACATACTCATACAAGCATACATACATACATATATTCATATAGATATACAACATGCATGCATACATGCATGCATGCACACATATATACAATACATACATTAATTAATATATACATTCATACATGCACATACACACATATATACATACATACATACTACAGTTACTACACTGTATCTAAATATAAACCCAGGGACGGGGGGTAATGGCGGGGCGGGGGTAATGTCCCACTGTGGGTAATGTCGAGGGGCAATGGGGGGAGTAATGGCATGGGTTATGGGCCGGGGGTATGTCCTGTTCCCCTTATGCTATAGTCGATGCAGCATGGATCTATCAATGCTGAAGCCTGGGGTCCGTTGGACCCCAGGTGTGCTAAATATGCCCTAGGTGTCTTTCTCAATTTTTTTTCAAATCAACCAGGAGTGCTACAGTCTCCCAACTTTTTTGTACATGTAGGGGGATGAATTGTTGAGGAATTTGAATTATTTCAGATTTTTACTATTCATATCAAAAAAGATATTCAAGATATCGCACCTCTGGGGTCCGATGGACCCCAGGTGTGCGTTTTAGGGTTAAAAAAAGATATTTTATACACCTTTTTAAAGGTAAATACTATTCCTACAAAATTTGTCAAAACCGTTCTTTAAAAATTCGCCCTTAACCTAAAAGTAAAAATCCGAATGAATTCAAACTTGGAGAAATATTATGTTTAAATCGCAAAAGATTAAGACGTCTACTCACTAACTCCGCCACTGGCTGCACTCTGCCAGTGCCAGTCCCAAGACTGGATAAAGGAGGAGGGCATCGCTAATGGTCTTTGTTACCACACAGTGGCGTTAAACTACAATTAATACTACTCTCTGTGTAATTAGCGACATCACAATCATGACTTACATGTGTGGCCTTCGTTATTTTGATTTGGCGTAATGTAAATAAAGATTGAACACCTTTCAAACGTTGGCGTGTATGACTATAAATTCATAAAATTTTATTTATTACCAATTTTAGTCATGTGGATGATGTGGGGACACCCGACTTTCTATAACAATATTGTGAGTTGAACATGATTTCAAGGTGTTTTAAAACTAAAAATAATTTTAAAAAAAATATAACAAAATGCAATAAAAAGTAACAATGAACAGGCTATTTGCGGTGGCCTCCCCTCATGCGGGGGCACTGGTTGTGGCTTGAATCTAGGCAACGAGACAATACTGGGTTTTGATTTGTGTGCACCGCACCAGTGTCAGTGTGGAGAGACTGCCGACTCAAGAGGACATCACGGGTTGGTCTGCAGACGATCGTCAGGAAGAACAGCGCGACACTTTGCGGTCAGCTGCCCTGAACTCAATACGCTGGCGAATAGGGAGCCAGTGAATTACCTCAAACATGTAGTTTGAGACATGACCATATTTAGAGATTACTCGATTCAGCAATTAGTCAGTGGCGAGAGCGTCTATATGCGTGTCCTGAGGCCGAATGAAGAAATTGTGAGCACACGTTATAACTATCCAATGATAGTTTTCTGACACATGTTCTATAAAATGAAGTTTCTCAAATGCTTTATTAAAATTGCTACATAAATTATTGTGCAATAGGAGAGGTTGGTTAATTATGCGTCGAAACTGAAACTGAAATTGTTGGGTTGCGGAAATCGAGAGGAAAAATGTTTCATTATTGAAACTGCGATTTAAACAAATATTTTTAAAAGCCGATTATTTTAATACAGAGCCTTAAATTACAAATTACCGATTCAAAATGATTCTTGTGGCTAACTTCAACACCTTTAAAATTGTTTCATGCTATAATATAAAAAGGCATTCCTGCGCAATTTATTTAACTCCATCGGATCCTCGACACACGTAAAGCAAAAACTCTGTAATTAAGGACAATAAAAAAACACGAAATTGTTATACAATGTATCTAGTAACTGTTCAGGTCATCGTCATCATCGTCATCATCGTCATCATCGTCGTCGCCATCGTCGTCGCCATCGTCATCGACATCGTCGTCGTCGTCGTCATCATTAATTGAAGCCAAGTCATTTTTGGGTTTTTGGAAATATATAAACGCATATTTGTAGCACCACTAAAAAATTAATACATTCGCATTTTGACAATGACAATAAAAATTCGACAATTAATAATAACGTTGAAAATCTCATTACAATTATTTTAGTTCTTTCTTCTTCTTTAGCGAATGCAGTTCGCATTTTAGTTGAAACGATAATACACTTTAAAAAATGCATGACATTTGTATTTAATTCTTTTGTATAATACTTGAGGGTCGTAGAATGACTAATTAAAGAAAAATGGACGTGAGGCCTTAACCCTTTTCAGATTTTTTGAATATTTTGATTTTACGTGTATTTTTTACTCTTAGCGACGCCACTCATTTTCACTAGTGTCACACACACCAGCTTCTAAATGTTGCTGATTCGTACGATAAAATTGAACACCTTTTTAACAATTGTTATTGCTTTATAAAAAACACACGTAGTAATTGCAGTGAATTTCTGGCCATAGCCTCTTGTGACATCCCCACAACACGAGGAAATAACTCAAAATAAAGACAATAATTTTATTTCACATTGTCAGTTTGGAATTTTCCATTTAGTAATTGGTCGTATGACTTGGACGCTATCAGACCACGTAAAACATAGAGTGTTTTCGTGCTATAGTATAATACACCAGCAGAGTTCCTGTTAAATACAACAGCTAGGGGGCAAAGTTCCGAAGCGTCTAATTATAACACCGTGAGTTCTCTTACTTCGCCCCAATTTACCTTTGAGCGCCATACATTCATTCATTCATTTAAGAATTTTATATAACGTCCCATTAATAAAACCACACCGAAGCGCTCGCAGTCCAACTACGGTGATGCAAAAATTTCATGGAGCTTGTACAACACTTGACGAGTCAACCGTAAGAAGGAATTTTCTGCTCAACGAAAGAAACCTCAAGAAATTCATACAACGATGCAAGATTACAGACGTTGCTTTTCAACAGGTAACAGAACCGATGACGTTAATATACGGTAAACGACATTACTGGTTAACCAAGTCGTCTTGAACACCTTTAATACACTATCATATAATATTATTTAAATGTGGGTCGGGAAATGGAAATGATGTTGTTTTTATTGTAATTCTCCTGCAGTGAAGAATGAAAAAACAATTAATATGCCTACGTCGAAACTGAAACTAATATTTTGCGGTATAATAGGAAACGAAAACGAACACGGAAAATTTACGTAGAATCGTATTTTTTAATTTACATTGGATTCTTATTGTTCACAATGTGTTTTTCTCAGTCAACAAAACTTTTTCATGTTGTAAAAAGAGATTGTTAATGAGATTGTAAAGCTTCGTTTTGACAATTATTTGCATATGAGTTTTATCGTCCATGGAACGAGGTTATCATAAAATGAATTAAAACCTTTGAGTATAAAAGCGCAACAAATTTCATGGTCTAACTGGGAACATTTATACACCTCTAAAACGTCTATTGTTAACGCTTAATAAATTTGGAACACACTCAAAAAATTATGCTCGTCATGCCGTTCTTGATCCTTATCATAAACCATTCATTGGCTCTTTGTCATGTTCACTAAGTTCCTCAAGCGTTGTTTGTCCAACTATTATATTCTCCATCCTTCTTTATCGAGACGTTTTCATACATACATGTACATTCGTCCGAACAATAATGTCTTCATCTTTTAGCGTCTTGATCTAAAAAAACGGTGGGTAGCCTTGCTAAAAGTAGTATAACTTTTGTTCTGTTTGAAATATTTAAATGAAATCTGGCCATCGTGTGTAAATATGAATTGTCTTTATGTTGGTCGATGCTATAGTATCGAGAGCAGGGTTTAATACACACCTTTTAAACGTTTCTTTATTAGTTTATATGAGCTTAAAACTTTAACAGATTTGTGGTAAAATTTAAGATGTAGAGCAAACAATGTCATATAACGTAGGATGAACATGTTTTAAAGGTGTGTGCAATGATAAATTAACACTAAAAATTACATTTACTCCCTCCCCCGCTGCATGCAATCTGTTGGTGCTAGTATTTCACGATGACAGTACTAGGTTCAATGGTGTCTTAACCTATCACGTATATACAGCGTCGAACTTTCTCAGTTGTTGACCCATCCACGTGGAATTTGTTTCCGCTTGCGCTGCGCTAACTACTTCGAAATGACTTGCATGTTTTCTACCAGCTGCAGCTCAAGACCTATCTATTTAGCCGTGGCTGGGCTGGGAGCGCCTCTAAACAGACTTAATGAAGGGGCGATATATGAATTTTCGAAATATTTTCTTATTTTGATTTATATTATATTCGTTGTACTCGACTGGCTGATATCTGTTGTAACAGGTAGAAGGTTTTATTGTTATTGGTATTGTTGTTGTTATTGTTATTGTTGTTGTTGTTGTTGTTGTTGTTGTTGTTGTAGTTGTTGTTGTTGTTGTTGTTGTTGTTGTCGTTGTTGTTGTTGTTGTTGTTGTTGTTGTTGTTGTTGTTGTTGTTGTTGTTATTGGTGGTGTATCATCATTGTTGCGTAATTTTGTATTTCTTTCTTACAACGCTTATAATGCTTTCAATCAATTTGCGTGTTTTCGATTCTTTGTTAAAGGAAGAAACGATTGCTTAATTAAAAGAAGTGTTTAATAAAATTCGATTTAGATAAAACTAATTTTGAAGATATAATTCAACAAACCTTAGTTTCAAGATTAATTCCAAGTGTCGGTCTCTCTGTTTCTGTTTGTCTGTTTGTCTGTCTGTCTGTCTGTCTGTCTCTCTCTCTCTCTCTTTCTGTATGTCCGACCGTCTGTCATTCTTTATCCTATCTCCGTTTGTATGTCTGTCTCTTTCCTTCTGTATTTGTCTGTCTCAATCTGACTGTCTCTGTCTGTCTGTCATGGGCGGAGACTTGGAGGGGGGCAAGGCGGACGGTCCCCTCAATGAATGTGTTGGGGGACGACCCATGTATTTGTCTCCCCCCCAATTGTCATTCGTCAGCCCAAAATCTCGCGTCCTTTCTTCGGCGCCACCCGTTCTCCCCCCCCCCCCCCCCAATCTCCACCCAAGTCTCCATCCATGAGCACAAAACACAGAAGATGACTTACGGTAGTTTCAAACTTTCATTGCATCTTCTGAAGTTGTTCGAAATGTTTTATTCCAGTAATATTTTTCAGTAAAATCTTTTACTGACAACAGTACTTTTTGCGGAACCCTTGAGAGTTCACCCCGCGGAACCCTTGGGTTATGCGGAATCCACTTTGGGAAACGCTGTCTTAAGCAATGTTTTTATTAGTTCCTGTCGTTCAAACAGTCATTCCAGTTACGAATATTGACAGTAAATTTCAGACGATTACAATTTATAAATTCGGGTGGTTTACTCTTTTATAGCTTCGTCTGGATTTGTTTTGAAGGGATCTAATGAGTAATGTCATTTTCATGAGATTCACTGCACATACGAGTCATGTAAATTGGAGATCACTGGGTTAACAGGGTTGTTTTAAAGGAATGTTTAAACTGCACAACTCCTTCTTTCCTTTCCCATCCTCCATGGTAAATTAATTACTTCTAATCGGAGGACAATTACCTTTTTGCTCGCTTTAACTATAATACAGAAGTGCTTCTACATCTGCACATTTTGTCATGTAAACAGCACTTTAGAAAAGCCTTGAGGTTAAGCACTAGGTTAATCATTAATGCGTTTTTTTTATGGTTTATGTGCAAAACTCTAAAACGAGAGCAAACGACGTAATAAAAGAAGCGGACAATAATACAATAGTAATACAAATCAGTTGAAACTATCAACTTGTCACCTTGTGCCGTCAGTTCGATTATTTCAATGTGAATCGGGTCAGTGATAAATAATTTCCAGCTGCATTAAAACGGTTTATGATAATCTTGCTAAGCGCTATTATACGCACAGTTATGTTTACTCTTGATTGTGGGTTTTTTATGGTGCCCTGCATCTTGTTTAAAATGTGTTTACATTCTTCCTATGAATCAGCGGCTCTTAGAAGATTGTGTAATATAATGTGATGTTCATATTGTAGGTTCAACCCCACAAAAGCCACTTCGAAGGCAGCGGCTAGTAGGCCTATATTCACCGGCGATTAAAAACATTGCGATTTAAATTAACGGTAAGAGTTAGTGCCATAAAAACCAATTCTCTTTAACCCTTTAATGCCGGAGGGTATAATATTTCATATACCATTTACTACCATCTCAGCATTAAAGGGTTAATCAATCATACAGAATTTATAAAAAGTAAGAAATCAAATCAAGTCCGCAACAGGCCAGAGCTAAATCTGCCCTGTTGTTTGATTCCGAATGCAACATGGAGTTTGTTGCTCGGTACTAGATTCACCAGACGCAGAGTTGGTTTGTAAGTTGTCAAACTTTAAGAACCTTAAAGTAACGGTACGAGTCTGACCGTCCAGCACAGTGAATACAATTTAGAAAAACCACAAACTAGCAAAATCTATTTATGAATGGATGCTGTAAGAAAGGTTGACTAGGACACCTTAAAAAAAACCCATCTGTATTATATAAACAGGAAACAACCGATTCTTTTTATGTTTAGTTAAATGAACGGTTTATTAAAAAGTAAGAAATTACCAACCTTTTAAACTTTATCAAACGATACTATAAATTGCGCACTTTTAATTCAGTTGCTCAATTGTTGCTTTTTGATTACACATCAAGATATAGCGCTTAGCAAGATAATCATAAACCGTTTTAATGCAGCTGGAAATTACATGTATCATTGACCCGAACTCGTACCATTTAAGGCACTAACTCTTACAGTTAAATATTATATACACCAGCTCTAAATAATGAAAGGACGCGATACGATATTAAATCCTTTGGTAACTTTCTTAGCGAGGCTGACTTTTGCTTTAATAAACCGAACCTCTCATTCATAATTTTTTTGTAATGTCACGAATATCTGGCAAAGGACCTTATATTAGTGGAACATCTCTGTAGCATTATCCATTGACCTTGACATCGCAAATCAACTATCTATAATTAAATCGATGAATACATTTATCGTAGAATTGGAGACGTCATTGATGAAGCGCTTTCCTTATAACACGTATTATAATAATTATTAGAGTGATGTAACAGAGACAGTGCGTAGCTTCAATAACACACCTTGAAATCAAAGTAAGACGACGCTATATAGTTTTGGAACGCAGTTGGTAATTTATCTGAAAAATAAAAACTTGCTACCTTAAACACCTTTTTAGTCCTTCTGAACAACACTATAATCCGATGGGATGCAGATGCTGCAATAATTGCGAGGCCTCGGTATTCAATCTGGAAGACCAGTGATCCAACATATTAAACAAAAAGAAACGACTACCAATAATTTCTATGACTAAACGTAATTTAAGTTGTATGTAGAAATACATAGAAATAAAAGCTAGATGAAGGTATTTCTATGCGTCAAATAGAAGCTGGATTGACGAAAAACAAGCATGAGAAATGGAAGCTGGATGAAGGTATTTTTGTATATGAAATGGAAGCTGGATTGACAAAATGAAGCATGAGTAATAAGAGCTGGATTAATGTACTTCTATGTCTGAAATAGAAGCTGGATTGACGAGAATAAAGCATGAGAAATAGAAGCGGGATGAGGGTATTTTTATATATGAAATAGAAGCTAGATTGACTAAAATAACGAGCGAGAAATAGAAACTGGATGGAGGTTTTATAGGTATGAAATATAAGTTGGATTGAACAAATTCGCGGTATCGATCGTGCGCGGTAACGATCGTGCGCGGTATTGAAAATCGCGGTATTGTGTGCGCGGTATTGACAGTAAACCGTATGAAACTCGCCTCTTTGGATCGAATGATCGCCATAACCTACTGCACAGATCGACATGTTCGACAAATCAGAATCTTTTTATGGAAATAAGAAAACGAAATCAAATCAAATCTTCATCGACCATAATACAAGGAGGATGGAGGATTCCGATTTGACAGGGTCTATGACAACAGAGGCCGTTACCCTGGACAGAAATTTGCTCGGCGTATTACAGCACTTATGAGCAAGGTGCTAGACCAGTAATGTTGACCATAATACAAATTAAATGTCATTATTTAAAATTATTTAAAATTAAATGTGTCAGTATTTAAAATTAATAATACTGCAGTTTAAAAGGTATCCAAGGTGAAGAATTTGTTTCACGGTTCTTACGTAGCAACTATATCATAGTGCAGGACATCATGATAGAACAAGTGGATACATTAGTATACTTAGACTATCTCATAACAAAAGATGCTGAGTGTAGAAAGGAGATAAGAGTAAGAATCGCGAGAGGACATGGAGTAGGTGCAGATCTGAAGAAACTGGATAAAAGCCATAACATAAAATTATCCACAAAAATTAAGGTTAATGAGGACGCTTACATGTACATCTATATGGCCTGTGATGATGTATGGTTGTGAGAGCTGGACAATCAAAAAGAGTAAAAAAGATAGAACAAAGACATTTTAAATCCTTTTAAACGATTGTACGCAATGTTGTAAATTAAAGAGATTACAATCAAAATCGTCTATCGTATCTACAAGTGCTACTATATAATTTGGGTTGAACATGAATTCAAGGGATATGTAATAATAAAAAATGTATATCGATTGTGATATAATAATGGCCAGGCCATTTTCTGTGACCTCCTCTTATGCGGGGTCTGGCTATTAACTATTCATGCGACCGCCTGCGGTTTTTATCTTAGCAACGAGGCAATCCGAGTGGCCGTTGGGATGCGTCATGGTTTGGATCTACATGTATGTTGTACAATTGGTCTTTACTTTTTTGCCGGTGAAAATAGAAATATTTTCTGGACTTTTCCGGCCAGACGACTATAAAAAAAGGTCATCAACTTTTTTGCCGGCGAAAATAGAAATTTTTCTTGAATTTTTCGGCCGGACGACTAAAAAAACTTTTTGGCCGGAGAAAATAGTACATTTTCTTGAATTTTTGGCCGGACGACGGTCTGGGTTTGTCTGGGTTTTTTCCAAGGAAATCTGGTTTTTTCTGAAACCTCAGTGGCAACACTGATGATGATGATATCCCGTCTAGCTAGCCCGGAGGGCTAGCCAATTGGGATGAAGTGTTAGCGACTTCATTTTCAAGGCCTCGGCATATGAGGGCGGTGGCCAATCCTCTCCTTCGCCGTCTCATCATCCACTGACCATGAGGTCAGTGTAGGCCTACTCATCATAGCTGAGTCGGTTAGGGGGTGCTTGTGGAACAGAAATCTCGTTACAAATTTCTGCCCCGGCGGGGAATTGAGTTATGACACTTTGTTTTGGGGGCTACTTTTTAACCGGACACAGTGTATAAACACTTAAAAATTGTCATGTTTATGCTCTAAAGCAAATCAACAAGTTGCCAAAAAATGGAGAAAAAGTAAATAAAACTTTCATTGAGTCTCAATAAAACACCTTTAAATTGGAGTTAGACGACATTACATAAATCTGGAACGCAGTTGGTTATTTGTCTGTAGCATAAAAATACTATTACCTTAAATACCTTTTTATTCGCTCTAAACAACTTTATAATATGATGGGATGCAGATGCTGCAATAATTGTTGTTTTGAGAGTGTCTCCAATCATGAGACGGATATTATAATGAGTTTGTACCAGGTGTGCCACTCTAAAGTTTAAAAAAAGTTCGATCTGCTTAATCCTCGAGAGCCCAATGGGGGTCCGATCGGACCCCAGGCCTATTTTTCCCGGATAACTTTTTAAAGGCTACGGATCTGCAGAAATGCTTTTAGGTATTCCTTGACCAACCATTTGGGCATAGAATGGTATTTTGCGTGAGTTTTCTCCTACCCTGTACCCCACAATCACAGCATATACTAAGGGTACCACAAGATATGCGGTTGATATTCATACAAGCGTATAGGCTTCCTTCGGTAAATAAGCAAGCATGAAACTAATTATGTATTTTAGATTTAACACCGTGAGTTCTCTTTCCAATCTACCTACGATAGCAATGCGGCCTTATATTCATTCAATCATTCATTCAATCATTCATTTAATCATTCATTCAATCATTCATTCAATCATTCATTCAATCATTCATTCAATCATTCATTCAATCATTCATTCAATCATTCATTCAATCATTCATTCAATCATTCATTCAATCATTCATTCAATCATTCATTTATTCATTCAAAAAATTATATAAGGCCCCACCAAGAAACTACACAGAAGCGCTCCCATATCAACTACGGTGAAAAAAAAATCATGGTGCTTGTAAAACACTGACGAATTAACCCTAGGTACCAATTTTCTGCTCATATAACTTTTCCTCAACGAAAGAAATCTCAAGAAATTCCTACAGCGATGCAAGATTACATACGCTGCTTTTCAACAGGTTAAAGAACCAATGACGTTAATATATGGTAATACGACATTACTGGTTAACACTGTCGTCTTAAACACCTTTAAGATGGTATTATATATTGTTATTTAAACGTGGGACGGGAAAAAGGAATGATGTAGTTATGTTTTAGCGCAGTCATCTTAAACACCTTTAAGACACTATTATATAAAATTATTTAAATGTGGGTCGGGATATGGAAATGTTGTTGTCACTAATTGGAGTCTTCTGCAGTGAAGAATGGGAAAACAATTAATTATGTCGAAACTGAAACTAAAATTTTATGGTATAAGAAATTTGAACGAACACGGGAAATTTATGTAGAATCGTATTTTAAAAACTTACAAAGAATTCTTTTTGTTCACAATGTGTTTGTTCTCAGTCAGCAAAACTTCTTCATGTGGTAAAAAATTGATTGTTGATGAGATTGCAAAGCTCGGTTTTGAGAATTATTTGCAAATATTTATTTTATTTTATTGTATTTCGAACGTGGTTGTTATAGAATGATATAAAACTTTAGAGTAATAAAAATGCAAAAAATGTCATGGTCTAACTTGGAACATCTCGACACCTCTAAAACGGTTTTTATTAAAGCTTAATAAGATTGGAACACGCTTGAAAAGTTGTATTAAGATCAAATTGCCTTTATCACCATCATAAACACGTCATGAGACAACAAAAGGTTGTGGCTTCAAACACTCACTGCATTTTCAAAGTCTGTTTGAATTGCTGTATTCCAGTAAATTTTCTCACAACTGAGCGCCTTCTCTACGCTGTCCCTGCCTGGTGGGGCTTAACCCTCATCCGAACAAGCGAAAATCCAACTTAATTTGAACAGCGGGGGGGTCTGGCCAGACCCCCCGGTTTAATGTAGGTTTTTCATAGGTAATAGTGTTTTTTATATGTCAATTTTGTAGGATGATATCAGAATAACTATAAACAACAATGTATCAGTCTCTCTATGCAACATAAATTATTTTTATGATTAATTTTAAACTAGATGCTTAGTAACATTAATTGCGACGGTTTGCCATACATGTTTGATCGACTCAATAACTGTCTATCTATAAAATTTGGAAAATCAAATAAAGAAATCATAATTCTAGTGAAATAAGTATTAAATGCTGTTATATTCAAAGTCAGTATGACTGTTTTCTATAAAATATCGATAACAAATTAATGGAATATGCCTTCACCTAAACTGTAAACATGTATCATAGTCTATTAGCTGTTGCTGTCAGGTTTGTATGTCGAATGATGATGTCTTTCATCTCGATGGTTAGGAAACTGTCAAAACTATCTTGAACATTCTCAATGTGACCATATTATTTTATTCCACATATTTCTTTTACTACATTGTGCAACAGAGGAGGTTCCCCCTTGGCAGTGCATTAGACTGCCAAACATATCCGTTTCTTGACTTGTATTCCGGTCTCTCGGCTTTATCAGTATCAACAGTATCGTAATCGTTATCTTCACTCTCAGGACCAGTCTCATCATCAAGTTCATCGTCTTCTTCAACTTCAACATTGTTTTTATCATAAGAAACACCTGAAGGTTGTTCTTCAGGCATTGGTATCTTTTTACGTTCACATTATTTGTTATTGCTCTTATTGTCGAAACTGTCAACATTATACAGTATCCGTCAGTATTATCTTCAGTATCTGCTTATCACTCAACCGAATTGATCGTTTAGATGTTCTAATTGTAGCTCATCCATATAGGAACAAAGTCATAAAAGCAATTTGAGAAACTATCACTTTAAAAAAAGTTATGCACAAAATATATGAAGGGGGGTCTGGCCAGACCTCCCCTTGTTCGGATTAGGGTTAATTAGTCATAATTTTAAGGCTGGTAAATGTTGCTCAACGACAACGTTTGATAACAACGGTCAATCGCGTCGCCCTCCTTCTTTATCAAGTGTTGGGTCTGGCAAAATACGATTTTTTGCATGCATAATAATGGTATGGACGGCTGCTACGTAAAGAAGAGATTAGTTGGCAGATAAAGAAATAATTATTATGAATGGACGATCACTTCAGAATAGTCTGCAGTGTCATCAGCTAATAAATATAGCATTGTTTAATACCGTTTTAAAGGTGTCTTAAGACTTAATTTTGGACTACCAAGAGAAACTGCAGGAGTTGACACATAGGCTGCGTTAAATCACGGAACTGTTGACAGTGAGAGGCAGGCAGAAAGTGACGGAGTCATAATGAGAGATAGTGAGTTTTCGTTTTCAGAAAAAAAAATTAAACATTGCTCAAAACAGTGCGGAGGGCACAGCTTATTCAACAAGGCTGTGTTGAAACAGATGATTGGCTTAAAGTGTGGCAGGACGGTCATGGACTGCGACCTGGCACTTATTTTCAAATCTCTATGCCGTCCTGCCACTTATTTGGCCACCACAACTGAAAATGAAAGGGACGTCCAGGCACTTAACTTTTTTACAATTTCGGCACTGCTGTCAGGCGATCTTAAGATGCTAAGAAAGAGAGAGACAGACAGACAGACCGAGACAGATAAAAGAAGCACTTTCGACCCACGGCTGCCATAGCGATTGTGGAACATAATAAATTAATAATATTTTCCAGCTTCGTGTTTGAATACAGAAGTTTGTTTATTCTTTTATTCAATAAATTCTATTCATATTTTAGTCGCGTTTACAATGCAAAAGACTTATTATGGAACCTGGAGATTAATTTCACCTTCGAAACAGCTGTGCTTGCAGCGGGCCACTCTCAGTTGTTTTTGCTAATTATCGATTTTATTGCAACTGTCTGTTACGCAAATCATGATGTCTCCAACTTTTTATTATGTTATTTTTCAATTGTTCCGCAGTTGCATGACCGACTAGTCCGAAAGCAAACAACGCGTGTAAGCGCGTGCGCTTTTATTTATCGCGAATAACTTTAAAAAAGGTGTATAACGTATTACTATTTTACTGACCGTTTTAAGTTTATGCAGGCACCGCATGATTTTTTCATCCTGTATTGTCAATGTGATTCTTTGCATGTTTTTTTTAAAATTATTTTTTTAGTTTTGCGATCATGGCGTGCTGTTGGTCATTTTGCCCAGAAGAGAGACCGACGTTTAAACAGCTTCAGCGTTGCCTACAGGACTTTTACACGGCTCTTGGACAGTTTGTCTGAACTCACCAACACGAACATTTCTCGCAATCAAAGACCATTTATGACGTCTAAAGTTGGGGATTTGTATGACTGGATAACTTTTCTATTTTAAATTTAAATAGACAAACGGAACACGTTAAAATGGTGTCTTACTATAACAGTCAACCAGTCTGTTTGTATGTGTACTTGTTATAGCGCCCCTTCAAGCGCTCTCTCTCTCTCTCCACTCAGAGGCGCACCCGAATGCAGAGCGGACACTGCATCGGAGTTTCACGCCGAAGCGCTGAGCAATAGCGAGTGAAGGACTTGCCCGAGGTCCTTATGCGATGGCTTGAGGTGGATTCGAACCTGCAACCCTTCGACTGCAAGGCGACGAACATACCCACTGTGCCACCGCGCAAATATAGCTGGCAAATATCATTGCGCTCCAATCCATAATTAAAGTTTTTTAAATGTAAGTGATCTATGATATGACACAGTTTTCCTAAACAGCAACGAGCAAGCCTGGATAAACTCCGCCACTGTTTTGCACTCTTACAATGCCAGTCCAAAGCCTTGGTAAAGGAGGAGGGTGCCTCTTGTGATCTTTTTTATCGTGACCGAAACTATACTACTATCCTGGAGAAAGAGGAGGGTGGATGATGTCACACATCCAATCAAATAGCTGCGCGTTGTGTCAACACCTCTTTTAAGTATATCTTTTGACCTACAAATACTAGCCGAAGAAAACACGAAGGCAATTTGATGAAGTCTGGTAATGATAAAGTGTGAAAGGATTGACTTTTCTGTGAGACCTTTGAGGCTCTTTAGAACTAGCTAAGATGTCGCTAAGCACCGTCCTCAATCTCGAGGTACACGTCCCAAGTTTTGGGGGTGCCCTTTCACCTTTTGACATCTCGCTGGATATTTATGCAAACAAGAAGGCATTATTTTCGTTCTTGGTTGTGTGTTACACTGTTACAGTGTAACACAATGGGTACTGTACCAATTGTATCATTAGACTAGTGTAACAGTTGAGGTGGGGTGCAGATTGAGAATTGTGAAAAAATTTATGTGGCGTTGGGGCATAAGGTGAAAAAACTTGGAGCCACAAGAAAGACTAAAAGAGTTGAACTCCTATCTCTTGGCCATTATTGTGGGGGGGGGGTGGATATAGACGGGAGAGCGATAAAGAATGGAAGGGCGGCAGTGCGCCATGTGCCACGAGAGCCGATTTTTTCCATACTGTTCTAGTCCTACACTATGCTTTTGGTCACTAGATACTTTAGCTATTCAAGCTATTCAAAGGACGAATAATTTTATGTGAGGTGCACGAAATTTATAACATACATTGAAAATTTTAAAAAGGTGTTTGTCTTATACACTCTTTGTTGACAATTGCAGTATTTTAATTAAGCTCGAAAATTGTTCAGTCATTAAAAGTTGAATTTGAAATTTCAGTCAGATCAGCCAATCAATCATTCAATCAAAGTTGGTATTATGTTGTTTTGAAATCAGAGAACGGATGTTTCTACACCTCTTTTAAGACCCTTCAACGAACTATAAAAAAACCGCTTCAATGCAATTTTACTAAAATAGCGGTTGAAGTGAGAAAACGGAAATCTTCTATTACAAATGATTTCTCAAAAATACTTTTGTTTATATTCTAATTTTTGCAGTCGGATCATACATGTAATTTCAAATCGTTTTCATTGTTAGTTGTTTAATTACTTGTACCATTGTTATCAGAACTGTTGAAAATGTTTAATTATCAGGGTTATAATTAATTGTTGCCAGTATCTTAATTTATGAGGTTATTACCCGTATAACTGCATGTGTTTTGTGTCGCCATATTACTAGACCTTTTATTGCGAGCATGATCACGTAAATTACTATTACCTATACTACCAGAATTATATTATTTTAAAATACCGATATTAGTATGATTTTGTCTTATTACTGGTTCTACTGTAATAATTCTTTCTTTACTGGTATTGCAATAAAATAAATAAATTACCGTTGCTACTGCAACATGCTTTTGTTACGTGTATTGTTACTGGCTTATTGCATAAACAGTATTGACAGTTTTATTAATTCAGTGTTTTTTTGGTTTTGTTTCGGGTTCTGAACCAATTTGATGTTTTATTATAAAAAATCGAGTCAAATATTGATTTTTTAGTCAAGAGAATTATAGAATTATAGAATAGAGAGGGAGGAGACACTGCAGCAAACAGCAACTTGGAGGAAACTGAGCTACTTCGGCCATGTGATGAGATCTAATGGTTTGGAAAAGGAGCTGATGACGGCATGCGGTGAGGGAAGGAGAAGATGTGGAAGGCCAAGGAAGAAATGGTTGGATGAGGTACAGGAAAAGTCTGGCATGAGACTGGAGGAGCTAAGAGAGGCGACTAGGGAGAGGATCAACTGGAGAGGATACATCAGGGATATCGCCAGAGCTGCAGAAGCTGACGGCACCAGGTGACCAGGTGAGTCAAGAGAATAAATTCTAATCGTTGTTATTGTTGCCAAAGACAAAAATGAAATCAGTAAAAATTTTACAGTTCAGTGTTGCATTTTCCTCAGTCAGATTTGGAGAGGGGCAATTGGTATAAACTTAGAGGGGTTGATTTCTGCAATGCTGCAGCCGGTATCTGAATCACTATAATAGGCATCAAGTTGAAACCGATGGAAGAACACACCCGAAATCTAGAGAGTTATCCTCTAATAGAGACGTCCTCGTTAATATAGTCATGCCAGCTTGATTCAAAACAGAGCAATTTCTAATCTGGTGATACTTATTGAGAATTGCAGCCTTTAAAGGAGGTATGCAATGTCATATTGTTAAATTGATTATGTTATTTTTCCGCTGGTATTTATTAAACAGTATTATAACTTCAAAGAGGTGTGCAAACGCTGGATTATGTTAAATATTACTTTTTTGATTTTAGAGTTTTGGATACGATCGCGGGAACAAGGGTTTGTTTGTTTGTTTGTATGTGCACTTGTTATAGTGCCCCTTCAAGCTCTCTCTACTCAGAGGCGCACCCGATGCAGAGCGGACACTGCATCGGAGTTTCACGCCGAAGCGCTGAGCAATTATGAGTGAAGGACTTGCCCAAGGTCCTTACGCGGCGAGGTGGATTCGAACCTCGGACCTTCCGGCTCCAAGGCAACGACGCCACCACTACACCACCGCGCCCCACAAGGGTAAGGAAATAGAAACCAGTTGTACACAAAATGTGCAGTTCTAAATGGATTTGTGCAGTTGTAGGAGCACTTCAATACAGTTAAAACTAGAAAAAATGTCATTGTACTCCGACTGGAAGTAATTTATCATGGAGAACGGGGAAAGGAAGGAAGGAGTTGTGCAGTTCTAAAAATTCCTCGAAAACAGCCCTGAAATCACCCAGCCGAAGAGTTGCAGGTTCGAATCCACCTATACTTCGCGTGGGAACCTTGGGCAAGTCCTCACACACGCAATTGCTCAGCGCTTAGGCGCGAAACCCCGATGCAGTGTCCGCACTGCAGTCGGGATTGCCTCTGAGTAGGAAGCTTGAAAAGGCGCTATAATAAGTGTACATAAAAGCAAACATGGCAAGTGCACATGCAAACATACAAACACCCAATAAAGTAGATCAATTGAAAAGTCTGTGTCTTCTGCTGAAACTTATAAGAAGTTTTAAACCTTAAAAGAGGTATGCTCAGGCTAACGCTGCAGATTATTTATGCTGGTATTCTGCTGGCATTTATTAAACTGTTTCATTACTTAAAAAGGTTAGCAAAACTAATTTTTTATCATTACGTTTGGATTGTAGAGTGTTTGGATATGATAAGAGGCAAGGATAAGGGGCAAGAGATCAGTTTGTTTGTCTGTATTATAGCGCCCCTCCAAGCTGTCCCTCTCTCTACTCAGAGGCGCTCCCGAATGCAGAGCGGACACAGTATCGGAGTTTCACGCCGGAACGCTGAGCAATTGCGAGTGAAGGGCTTGCCCAAGGTCCCTACGCGGTGGCCTGAGGGTGGATTTGAACCTCGAAACTTCTAGCTCCAAGGCCACGACGCCCCCACTACACCTCCGCGCCCTACATATCGAGGGCTTAGAAGCAAAAGTGCATATCACTCTACATGAAACACTCACAAAACCCCCCAAAAGTAGCATGATCAGTTTCCGCGTGAGAATGATTTGGAGTTTTGAAGAAAATGAATTTAAAAAGTCAGAAGAAACAATTTGGTCAGTCAAAACGTCTTATCAGCCCCAATGATTCCCGGCCTCCCAAATTTGACCGCATCCTTCCCCTCAGAGACCTGAATGGCTCCCCTACCAAAATCAATATTAGACGCTGATAAATGGTTAGGTCTCGAGTTGCGCTATAAATGCCTCCGAAGATGAAACGTTCTTCACAGGAAATTTTTATGCAGAAGTCGCACGATCAACTGTTGTCTGGAATTGTCTTATTAAAACCTTTTATTATTTGTTTCAAAAACGTTGATGTTTACCGTGCTAGAGTCTGCATCGCATCTGAGAAGTTCATTTCAAGAGGCGCTATATAAATTCTTGATTGAATGAATGAAAAAGAAAAGCAAGTATCGACACCTTTCTTACGCGAAAACATAAAATTATTAGATGTAGATTTAGTTTAAAATTGCTTTGAGTTAAATCTTCAAAGATGTAATTATACATTGTGTATATGCACTATGCACTTAAGAGAGTATGACGTAACTGCAGTCAGATGTAAAGTCACAAATTAACGTCTCTCTAAATCGATACGGTCAATCACAGTCTTACAAAAATCAATCTGGAAAATAAATAAAAGAATACCACAGCGCGGACACAAAATCGGAGTTTCACGCAATCTTTAGCACACCTCTTATCGCGCTCGCTGTAACTGTTGCGCTGAATTAACTTGGCATTTCACTGTGTCTTGGAAACTTGGAAATTGTCAGACAATCGCCTTTCAGCTGCTCGCTCGCATACTTAAACCCCTTAATGCAATATCTTCTTATATAAATTTCTTGACTTTGCAAAGCAGAAATTTTTCCAGAGCTTAAAGTATCGGTCAAGGCTCACTACGAAGCTAACGCTGTCTTTAAATTTATACACCTGTTTTAATGTTACCCGTCAGGTATAAATTCAAGCGAAGGCTTTCATTGGATGTTGTTTTCGAATCCATAACAATGTTGTAAACAAAGACGCAATTTAATTATCAAATCAACTGTTGACCATCGTCATTAACCAATGATCTGGTGGTGCCAGTATTGGCTTGGAAAACTAGGAGGGCAACGCTAATCACCTGCGTTAAGACATAGTTATTTATTCTAAGCAGGCATTACTGGTGGTGTAGTGAGTATGTTCGCTGCCTTGCATCCGTAGTGTTGCAGGTTCGAATAATGCTCCAAACCTCGTAAGGACACTGAGCAAGTCCTTTGCTTGCAGTTGCTCGTGTGCTTCAGCGTAAAACCCCGATTCGTGTCCGCTCTGTTTTTTGGAGCGCTCCTGAGTAGTATATATATATATATATATATATATATATATATATATATATATATATATATATATATATATATATATATTTATATATATATATATATATAAGTTCAGAAAATACGATCACATATCCTGGCAGATGTTAAAAAATGAAACAAAATTGTCGTCATTTGTTTCATAGCATTGTCAATAAATAACAATTTTCGAACAAGACTCATTCTTCTAAAGATCAGTCACCTCTACATGCTCAAAACTTTACACCAAACCCTTTAGTGTGACACGCACTGTCGTCTTAAACACCTTTAAAATTGATCAAATCAAAATTATATAAGTTCATGAGAAGCGATTTGCTGTTGGTTAGACTGGCCATCACCTGTGCAGCAAACTTTCGGCAAAAAATCTACTAATTTCAACCTTTAATTCCCTGCAATAAAGACTCGTTAAAATTTAATCTCTGGGTGCAAGCTTGCACAGTTAGCTTTGACTCGTAACAAAACCTCACATTGGAAAACATCCAGTCTCCTCTTTTCTTTTGGTCCAAATTATTGCTGATTAACAACTTTTAAAAAAGAGTCCATCTTACATTTTCCATGCTCGATACACTGTGACACCAGGATCATCTTATGTAATTTAATTAACATTGTTTTACGTCCTTTGACTCGGACTTAAGTAAAATATATAAATCCGCGGTATTACTTATAGCGAGTGTATAATCCATTTAAAGGTGTCCAATAGCAATGTGTACTTATGCTCTTCAATTATGTTCTTCAATCACTCACTCTGTTACAAAATTATAATGTAGACCAAATTGAAGAAATGGGTCCATTTCTTTTAGTATGGCATCGGCTCTATTCGGCTGATATTGCGTCTGTAGTGGACGTTATTAAGCGCTTCAAGCATTAGAAAACTTGGATTTTATTATTATTTAGTTCATCGGTCACACAGAGCATCAAACGATGTCGCTAAGTAATGAACCTCTGACACGAATGGAAAAGATTTTTACAAATGTTCAGTGTTCCAATATTGTATATCACTTTAATTCTTATTTAGGGGTGTGTACATATGAATGTCCGTGAAGGTCCGTCTCTGCCACTCTACAGGGTGAGTAAAAAGGGTGGTGATTTGACCGACGACTCTATGAGCGTAGACCCGAACCCGACCTGGGCGAGCGGACCAAAGTCCTCCGTGCCCACCTTCTCGTGGGGCGAACTGTTCGTACTCTCTGTCATCAGATCTATCTCATCCTTAATTGTTTTGTTCATGGAACTGTACCCTGCAAGATCTCTTTCTCCTCTCCTTCTTATCACGGGACTGAAGTAAGAAAGTTTTCTTTGAATTATTTCTGGCGCAGTTGAACATAATTCTTTCCACCACTAATTCGGTTGCTCTCTTTTCTTTTATTGTAAGAAACTGGCTATTTTTCATGTCGCGGATTAGACTTTAGCTGTAAAACCGACTGCGTCTCATTCTTATATAGAGCCAATTGAAACTGTTAAAAAGGTGTTTATTATCACCGTTATTACATCGTATAGTTCAGAAGAAGTCTTGAGTAACCTTTCATGTAAGCGCTAAGGAATTGCAAGTGATCATTGACTTGCCCAAAGGTCCCTACCCACTACACCAAAGTGCTCCACAAAAATACACAGAATAATCTGAAAATCTATAGTTTTCATAATTTTTGTGATTTAAACCAATAAATTCTCCCCATAAATTATCCCATAGAAATTTCTACAACGTTGCAAACTTTTAGACGTCTTTTTCAACAGGTAACTCACCCTCTAATTTTTAGATACTGTATTCAATAATACTGGAGTGGACGTAACAGACACCTTCAAAACGTTGTGATACTGGGCTATATAAAGTGGGCTATGGATGGAAATTTATGCTGGGACTAACTCAACTTCTAACTTCAAATTGTTTATTGATCCCAAGAATATCAGACAATTATGCATTCATATTAGCACGCAAATTGATTAATTGCAGTTAACAATTGCGATGGTAAAGCTTAGTGTACAGTCATTACTGGGAAATGTAGGGAGCAATAGGCTACCCGAATGGAGTGATCGCGCTATTGGGGCCTATTTACCAAGGAAAAAACTCTGCATTATAATATGATAAATGATAATAGATTAGGAAACAGATGGGACTGGGAGAATTTTTTGAATCAATTAAACAATATCTTCCATCTGTTCAACTTAAAAAAGAATGGAAGAAACTAATAAGTTAAATTGGTTGTTCAAGTAGGCCTATATCCACTACTTGTACTCATGTGTTTTTTTTTGTTTCTTTGGCAATAATAAACAATTCTTTGCAAAACAATCCGCTCACTGAAGTTAGTCATGAGCTTCTTTTTCTAAACCTCGGATGGGTCGGAATGGGGGAGGGCAGAAACAAAAACATTTCTGAACCCTAATGCATAAGATAGGCCTACGTGTAGGCATTCATACGCTTCTTCTTCTTCTCTGCGTTCTCTGCCAAGAGGCAGGTCCAAACGTCCAATGTCTCCACGTTTCCCGCTGTTGTGCCATGTCCTACAGATCCCTCTTCCATCATTCCGTCCAGCAGTTTTTGTCTAGGCCTTCCTCTGCACCTCTTTCCCTCCAATCTGCCTTCAGTTTCATACGCGTTTGCATCGATACATTATACAGACTACTTACGTATTAGCTATAATTATGCTGACTATAATAAACTGAACCCATGATTTTAGTAACCTAATTTATACGACGATGATTGACGAAATTTCATTTTGAATGCTTACCGTTGAACGCCAGCAACTTTTATAAAAAGCTTAAAATAATTAAGAAAGGTGTGATAGAAAAACCGCAATTTCGTGGCGAGAATTAGAAGTACCGCTCTCTATTCATTCATTCGTTCGTTCATTCATTCACTCGTTTTATCATTCATTCACTCACCAATTCATTCACTCATTTATCTAACTTAAGACTGTCTTATTCGACCGGGGCAATAAGACGGAAAGGCATTTGAAATGCATTGTGTTACAAATTTGACATGGATTACTGGCAATAGTCACCTCGCAACTTGAAAATTTAAAGCGACTCCCAAATATTCTCATCCTGTATAATGGGTGGAGTGAATCTTAGTCGATAATTATAACCAAAGATGTTTTGTTAATTCGACGATTCTCTGCGTCATAATGATTATAATTTATAAAGCGTCAGCTGAAGACGTTAAAAAGGTTTCCAAGACGACCGATCTAACACTGTACAAATAACCCACTACAGAGTAATTCGAACTCCCACCTGAAAACCCATTGCGTCTCATCCTTATATATCATCTATTAAAACGTTAAAAAGGTGTTATGCGGTGCAAATAATAATACAGAAGACATGAAGATGTAACTTAACCCGTTGAGGTCAAAATCCGTGATGTCATGATCTGTGGAGAGAACCCGGTCACCCCCCAAAGTCGTTTAACAGAGGCACATTTGTTTGTATGTGCACTTGTTATAGCGCCTCTTCAAGCTCTCCCTACTCAGAGGCGCTCCCGAATGCAGAGCGGACACTGCATCGGAGTTTCACGCCGAAGCGCTGAGCAATTGTGAGTGAAGAACTTGCCCAAGGTCCTTACGCGGCGAGGTGGATTCGAACTTCGAACCTTCCGGCTCCAAGGCAACGACGCCACCACTACACCACCGCGCCCCACATTGTGTAGTTTGTTGGCATTTGTCAATCAATCAATCATATAAAATTATATAATGCCCCATCAACTTCAACAAGGTACCTAGCTACTCAATGGCGTACCCGGCCGAGATCAAGCGAAGAAAAACAGTCTTCAACGGTTTGTGAAACTGAGAACAGTTTTTTTTGAGGTGTCACACAGTCAAGAGAAGCCATAGGGACAACCATGGATATATGTGACACAGGGTCTCAAAACCCGTCATATGTCGATTTTGACCTTTTGATTTAGTCATATAATATATGCTGCAATGAACAAGCTCTAAATTGCTTTTAACAGAATGAAAATATCTTTTTTCTAACTGAAGGGACAACTAGGTCGCCATGCGTAGCAGAACGAATGAACCTACGGCATGGAATGGGTAGCAAAGGCACACAGAGTTCCATAAGATAGGTCGGAGCTTGGCCTACTGATTGTTCGGAGCTTCTGGTCTTGTATCACCAGTTCATATGCTATCGTTTGCGTGTCTTAGACACCTTTAAAACGGGGGTAATTAAGATTATAAATTCTATTGCTTTTGCACGTTATGCATCTCGCTCGGTACCAAAAGCCTATCAGAGTTAAGTAATTTAAAAATCGTCAATGTGCAGCTATTTTTAAACATCCTTTCAATATTCATTCATTCATTCAAGTATTTATATAGCGCCTCTTCAAGGAAACTACTCAGAGGCGCTCCCGACACCAGCACGGCCAAACAGAACAGTTTTAAGTGCTTATAGAATGTGTCAGAGAGTGATCTAGGAACCAGGCGAAGCTCAAGTGGGTAGGCATTCCATACCACAAGGCCAACCACAGAAAAAACAAAAGGAACCAAGAGCACTCCCTGATCAGCTGAGCGCACGGACCGACCAATAGTGCAATATATGCGCAATTGCGCATGGATCAATGAATGGATCATTTTCCGTGTAGTTTACCTTTAAAACGGGGGTAATTAAATTAGAGCTCTATGGTCGTCGGCCAATATGGCCGACGTTCGTGCCTTTCTGTTGTTATGGCAGATTTTTACGTCCGGGACGAAACTCGCTTCCTTTCGTTCGGATGTTCTGATGTTTACTGATGTCGAGAGTCGAGATTCTGACTTTTCTTCATCTGTGTCGTGAGCGTTTGGATGATATCTTGATTATAAATTTTGACGTTCAACCCTCGCCATGCGTGTTTCGTATATGGACTATTCCATTCCGCTCAACATCAAGGGGTTCCAGGTTCGTCATCATTGGTTCTTCAGTATCGATAGCCAAACGATTACGCACGTGAATGGGAAAAGAAAGGATTTCACTACCAGCAACCGAAGACCGTGCCGCAGTAGTGCCACGTTTCCAGCTTTGTGCTGCCCGTCGCTGGTCTTCGCTCTAATGTTTCTCGGCTCTGTAGACACTGAAAATACTGTTAAACTACCATCATCGGGAATCGGTACGAGAAACTGTCGGCTGAACTCTCCGTGTAGCCAACGCGTAGGAGTTCCACTGTTGTGGCTTGTTCTCGAGCGGTGTTTTGCCTAAGGATGACTTCTGTCGTAACGTTACCATCAATAGGCTTGAGCTATATGAGTGGGCGCCGCTGATGGCTGCCATATTTGTCTTGTATTTGTTTTTTATGTTGTGTTTTTTGTGCTTGTAAACCAGAGTGCGTTTTGCAGCTGGTACATTAAAGAATATACTTACTTACTTACTTACTTTACAGGGTGGCGCAGAAAAAACCGGACTATTAGTAATTATTGCCTTAAACTATCATTAGACTGCAGAAATGACACAGAAAAATGGCATTGGTTTGGCATTTAATATAGCCTAACATTGAATGAACTGTAAAATTTCAGAGTTTTCTGAATGCGTAAGAAATTTATGTCAAAGTGATGTCCTCCGTTTGCTGCGATAACCAATGATAATCGCTTGCGAAACTGGCCAATAGCCCGGTTGATAGTGTCCTCGCTGATTTCGTCCCAGCATGCGGTCAGAACTTCTTTCAAATGTTCAATATCTCGAATTCTCTGCCTGTAGACAAGCTGCTGAAGCATTCCCCAGATCGAATAGTCTACGGGATTCAAGTCCGGACTGTTCGGTGGCCAATGTTTTGGTTCAATAAAGTCTGGAACGTGAGCAGTGAGAAAAGCAACTGTTTTTCGTGAACGATGAGCAGGTGCTCCATCCTGTTGGAAAGTGAAATTGTCACCAGAGTGAGCTATAATGTCTGGCAGTAATACGCTGAACAGTTCTACGAGATATAGCCTACCAGTTTGACGTTCAATTTCTCTCGGAGATTTGCTTGTTCCCGGTTGGTCTTCTTGACTTGAAATCAGTTCCTCGACCTTCACTACGTTATCAGCCGTACGAACCGATCGCGGTCGACCGCTACCCTGTTTTCTTTTAGTGTCGCCAGTTTCGTCGATCTTTTTAATCATTCAACGTACTTCGCTTCCATTGTCGTTGTGGGAATTCTCTAACCATTCGAAGCGAACCCCATCCTTTTTCGAGTCTTAACGCACGAATTAACGATTTATCATCAATTGTCAGCAGACGCTTCGCCATGACGGTACAAAGAATAGTTAACGGCATAGAATACTTGATGTCAGTTTTATTTTATGTAGCGCTCTCATTTTTCTGTGTCATTTCTGTCTAATGGTAGTTTTAAAGTGATAATTACTTTGGTTATTCAAGCGATGCAATTGCGAAAACTAATAGTCCGGTTTTTTCTGCGCCACCCTGTATATATCTCATACATTTTGTGGGTCCCACCATCCATGTGTATAACCTTTCTAAGCCCATTTTGCGAGGCGCGGTGGTGTATTGGGTATGTTCGTCGTCTTGCAGCTGAAGGGTTGCAGATTTGAATCCCCGTCAAGTCGCTGCGTATAGGGACCTTGGGCAAGTCCTTCACTCGCAATTGCTCAGCACTTCGGCGTGAAACTCCGATGCAGTGTCTGCGCTGTGGTCGGGAGCGCCTCTGAGTAGGGAGTTTGAAGGGGCGCTATAACAAGTGCACATACAACCATTTATTTAAAAACTTAATTGGCTAAAGTCATCCATAAAACATTGATTTTACCATTTTTGTTTGTTAATTAAACATCGTAATTATTAATTTTGATAGCTAAACTGAAATATTGTGGACACTTATTTTGTGCACCGCTGAACAAGACTGTCTTATTGGACTGGGAGCGCTCCTGATTCTTCCCTTCTTTGTCTGCTTAATAATTAAAAGCATCAACTCCACAAAAATCTCTTCAAAAAATCTTTTTTAAAAATGTCTTCAACACATCGCGTTTACAAAATGTTCACAAGTTCAATTGTTCAACTTATTCAAATGGCACTATTGATAATTCTGGCCGCGTTACTCTACGACGATTCCGAATGTCGTAGCACAGGATGCGTCTCTTCGTAAGACTGGAGAGCCATCTCAACGACACCGCCGTTGATGGCGTCGAATTTCGCAAACAACTGTGGACGAAAATTGGAACAAGGTAAACGGTCGAAAGCAGAATTATTATTTTGACAAGGTGACAAAGATAAGATATCGTCAAACATGTATGAATGGATGAATGAATGAATAAATACAATGAAAGAATGAATGAATGAATAAATTAATGAATGAACGAATAAATGAATAAATGAATAAATGAACGAATAAATGAATGAATACAATGAATAAATGAATGAATTAATGAATAAATGACTGAATGAATAAAGTGCATGAATGAATGAATGAATGAATAAATGACTGAATGAATAAAGTGCATGAATGAATGAATGAGTGAATGAATGACTGACTGACTGAAAGACATGTGCTGTAAAAATGGGAAAAAAATATCTGCATAAAAAAATTTACAAGCATTACAACATCAGTTGTCCAAGCTCACAGAATCTTTTGCTCTGCCTCTAGATCGGGAAGACTTTACAATGAGGCCCGTAGATCGGCTTATGGCTGAAGTTTCACCCCCGCCAAAAAAAAAAATTCCCACCCTGCATCCATTGCAACCGACCTGTATGAGTGGAATTCCCCGCATCTCCTGTTTCCTTGCCTCCACAGCGGACTCACAATCCGGATGAAGGATGTGGTAGAGAGAAACAATATCTTCAGCGTCGTTCAACCTTCAACAGTAAATACTCTTAAAATTTATTATTCATAGTTTAAACATTTATTATTTATTTACAGTGTAGCAACTGTAGTTGCAGTTTAACGTAACTGTGCGGTAACAAAGACCATTAGCGACACCCTCCTCCCTTATCAAGGTTTGGGACTGGCACTGGCAGAGTGCACACAGTGGTGGAGTTATTTATTATTCACAGTAATTAACAGTATTCAGTACTTTAAAAAGAACAGCCGACCCAGAAATATCGACGCCAGCGGCTTACTTATAGACCGTGCAAGATCCTTTAAAAAGGTGGCGAAATGACATTTTTAGTATGTCTACTATTATAATTATTATTGTTTTTGTTATTTTTTTAGAATTTATTCCCGGCAAGGATAACGCGAATTTCGTCACAGTTCTATAGCAACATCTGTTTGTTTATCGAGAATTTAAATTTGTTAAAAACCAAACATTAATATTATAGCCCCCGTGTATAGATACTTACCCCCTGGGAAAATGTAAATAAGCCATTTTAAACTAATATTTTTTTATTTTAACAAATTTCTTTGCACTTCCCATACACAAAAATAAATTATAGAAGTTTACTTACAGAAATATCAATAATATCAATAATATTCTTAATTCCCTGCTTTAAATTTTCACGCTCTTGCTAAAACATTTTACAATGACCACTGTGTTTTCCTCCCTCTTGAAAAAATAACTGCAGACACCAATTCTCCTCCTTCTTCTTCTCCTCCTCCTTGTTCTCCTCCTTTTCTCCTTCTCATCCTTTTCCTCCTCCTTCTTCTCCTTCTCATCCTCCTTCTTCTCCTTCACCTAATCCTCCGTCTCCTCCTCCTTCTTTTCCTCCTTCTTCATCTCCTTTTTCTCCTTCTCCTCCTTCTCCTCCTCCTTCTTCTCCTCCTTCCTCTTCACCTAGAAATGCAGATGATTCCGTTACATTCTTTTCTCGGATGGGCGACTTTAATGATATTTGTCATCTCATGGTGAGATTAAACAGAAACTGCCACCAGAAACTCATCCCATAGACCACAGCAAAACTTTTTAACGCCTGGAACATTCTTCTTAAAGTAGAAACCATTGTAGTGAAAATAGCAAACCTTTTTAATTGATCGACCGTATCTTATAAATAAATGTCTTTGTCAATTATAAGTTGAATTGAATCAGTATTAAAGGGATCAGTGTTACTCCTGTCATGATTTAATAACGAAAGTTACAACTAGTTTAATCACTGCATGACTGTCAATTTCATTCATGTCATATAAATTTACTCATGAACACATTGACCGAGATGAAGATGCAGAGAAGAGCTTTGCATAGAAGTTTCAGCGCTATTTAGGGGCATTTCACACTTGCATACTTAACGTTGAAAATGATGAAATGTTGACTCACATGTCACATTGTATCATATCGATGAGAAGTAAATCTATCTTGCGATGAAACGCAAAGTAAAAAGACATCGGACCAAAGTGACGAGTCGATCGCAAGTCGTCAAACTTCTTGTAACTTGCTACGTGCTCGTAAGTTCTTTGCGTAACCTGCAATTAGTTTTATTATATTATTTTATATTATTATTATTATTATAACTGTTATTATGGTTATACAACTACTAGTACCATCATTATCCTTACTTAAATTTTTATTTTAGTTTCTACATTATTTATATTATAATTATAGCTATTATATTTATTTATTATGAATAGTGCTATTATTATTAGTATTATTGTCATTATTAAATATTTTTATCATTGGTACTATTATTACAATCTTTATTAATTATTGTTATCATTATTATATCAAAATAAAAATTAATTATTAATACTATTAAATCGCAGGCACCATTATTATTATAATCTATGGGGTGTTCAATATCCAGGGGATTCAGAGCAGATATTTACCCGAACGTAGTTAGGATCGTCTGGTTCAAATTGAACGCACGCTCGGTCGAGTACATACTCGTAGCGGTGCTCAGCCAAAACTTTCTACAAACATACAAACATTGTATTGTATCGCATAATAATTTTATTGTATCATACAGCACCGTTTAGACAAGTCAAAACACAAACAATAAACAAAACCCTAATGACGATGCTTTCGATCTTATTTAATAAGTAAATCAAAATATAAATATTTTTTCATCATAAGAACATATTTAAATTGAATTTACGATTTTGTAAAACATTTGATTGTTGATTGGCTCCATAAATGATGTATGTTTACATTGACTGTACAACAAAATGCGGACATAATATTTTATGTACAAATAAATCCTCAGTTTGTTGGAAGTTAAAATTTCAATATTACTTCGAGATTTTCTTCGATGAACATTTTCGGCATTTGATACATCTTTCCAGGCGACGGATAGTAGACCTGGAGAATGCGATCTCTCTCTTCGTGATCCGCGTGACGGAGAACTCCATCCGGCTCACGTACCACGACCACACGATTCTAGCGGACAAATATCCAATTGTAAAGTATTATACATTATTTCATAAACTTTCCATAGATTAATTATTATCTGATTACTTATGGTTAGAATTGCAAGAACTTAGTGAATTAATTCCCTATGAAAAAGGTAGAAATAACGCATGCAACATCCATTTAAAAGGTGTCTAAATAAAAGAATTATTATTATTGTTCCTGCATCATGATTTCAGAACAAACAATCGTCACTTTCGTCAGCTTTTAATTAATTTTCCGTATGCCGTTCATCTTTATATAGAACTAGCTGTACCCGGCCACGCGTTGCTGTGGCAGAAAAGACCGTCATCTGCCTCCTCCCCCTCCCCCGTCCCCCTCCCCGTCCCCCTCCCACTCCCCGTCTCCCTTCCCCTTCCCGTCCCCCTCCCCGTTCCTCTTCCCCCTCCCACTCCCCTCCCCGTTCCCCTTCCCCCTCCCGTCCGCGTCCCCGTCTCCGTCCCCGTCCCCTCTTCCTCTCCCTTCCTCTTTCCCCTCCCCCTCACCCTCACTCTTCCTTCTTTCCTCCCGGACAGCGACATATGCGCTATCGCGATTTTTGGGCGACTTTTGGGCAACCCTGATCGAAGTTGGTCATCTCGCGACTTTTGGGCGACTTTACAACGTAATGTCACGACAAAAACGTTTCCGAAATCTGGCAACCCTCATGGACGTTGGGAAGTGTATAATTTACAAATGGCGGCCGAACGGATTTCAAAGTTCTCTTTTGTGGAAAATGCTGGGTTTTTTCGGAAAAAAGCATACTACAACACGGTTCTATTTGAATGGAAGGTGTCGTAAAATTTTCAAAACAATCGGTTCGTCAGTTTTCGAAAACACTCATAACGCACGGTTGGAAAGTTTCATTTTTATATATATAGATAAGTTAGGACCGCTCTAAAACTGCTAATTACTTACTAACCCATACTTTCTTTAACAACTTTCCATTGATTATCTGATTACTTATTAAGCAAGGGCAGAAACGAAAGGAATAAATACTGCTTGTAACATCCATTTAAAAGAAATAAAGAATAATAATTTATTCTTGTTGATTGTAGAACAAACAAAACGGTCAGCTTTTCAACTGATTTCGCCCAAGACTTTAACCAGTAAAACCACTGTGTCTCATCCTTATATAGGATCCATTAGAAACGTTTAAAAGGCGTTCGAAACGTCGGCTCTTATGAACTCCTGTAATTTCAGTTTAACTGTGTGGTTACAAAGACCATTAGCGACGCCATCAGCGTTGCCACTATAAAAACCGAAAAAACTCAAGTTGGAAAATAAAAAACCCAAGAAAACCCAAGTTACCCAAATCTACGAAAATGTCCACAATTCTGACGACCTTTTTTTAGTCATCCGGCCCAAATCTCACAAAACTTTACCGATTTTTCAAATAACCCAGGAAAAAAACTAGTTCTTTTCGAAAAAACCCAAGTTCGGTTCGAAAAACCCAAGATTTTTTGTAAAAAACCCAAGTTCTTCCCGAAAAACCCCATTTCCCAAGTTCGGATCGAACAAGCCAAGGTCTTGTGAACAAACCCAAGGAGTAACAACGCTGGACGCCATCCTCTTTTATCCAGACTTGGGACTGGCACTGGCAGAGTGTAACTAGTTGTCCGCTCTTAACAAGCATCAATTTGTAAAAAAAGGCACCTCCGATTTCTAGACGTACTGCTTCTCATCCTTATATAGAGACAATTGCAATCGTTAAAAAGGTGTTCAAGACACCGCTAATTCCCCGTGTAGTAATTAATACATTATGACGACTACTGGACTAACCCTAAAACACCAAATGCGTTCCCAACCTTATATATAACCATATGACATCATTTAAAAGGTGTTGAAAAAGACGCTGTACAATTTCACACTATAACGAGTAAAAAGAGTCAGAAAAACCGCCGTGAGAAAAAAAAAGCTAGATGCAGACAAAAAAACCTAGACAAGCCTGAGAAACCTGGATCTAGGTGGAAAAAGCTACGATGGACATCCTTGCCACTACAAACACAACTAGTTTTTTATGGCGTCCCAAACTTATATAGCATCATATGACAACATTTAAAAGGTGCTAAAACGACCGCTCTAGCGCTGTACAATAATTCTACACAACAACTACAACGAAGACATAACAAACCCACTGCATCTCATCCTTATATAGGATCAATTAAAAAGGTTAAAAAGGTGTTAAAAGGTGCAATTATAATATTATACACAGAAGTCTTGACTAACCCTTCGTGGAAGACCATAGCTGATATCCGTGAAAATGTAACGTAGTCCGGTGAGGTCAAAATCCGCGATGTCATGATCTGTGGAGAGAACCTGGTCATCACTCTCTCCCTGACCTCCCCAAGGTCGTTTAACAGGGGGCATCTGGAGTTGGTCTCTGCCCTTTCTTGCTGCCTCCTTTTCAAACTATCAGATTTAAAAACAAGAAAACAATATCTTATTTACAGGAGTTGAATTTCACTTCGAAATTCACTTCTTGGCAGCCATGCAAGGCTCTCATAAATCATACAGGCTTTATCACAGTCTTTCTTGTCTCTATCCATTTATCTATCCATCTAATTATATATGTACTTATAAGATTGATCTGGATGAATGTTTGTATATGTAGATATGTACATAGTACGATAGCTACACATAGACAGACAGACAGACAGACAGACAGACAGACAGACAGACAGACAGACAGACAGACAGACAGACAGACATGCAGACAGACAGACACAAGAAAAGATGGTTAGAGGGAATTGATGAATTAAGTAGACATATAGGCGGATATACAGACAGATGGAAAGGTGGATATTTGAGTATTTAAACGAGTTCGAAACTGAATATTTATAGCATCAGTTGCACAGTTTCTAAAGGTGCTTACAAATATCAATCGGCGTATTTATAATCTTTTTAAAATAATAAAAAAGGTTTGCTTTTATGATGATTGTCTCCGTTTATGACAGTCATGTTTTCATAATGGTATCCCACGATATCCTATAATTTATTTTCTGTATTTTGAACACCTGTTTTACGTAACTTGATTAATACCTGTGAAATAACGAAATTTGATAAATGAATCACAACCAAGAAAAACTCCATTGAACAGCTATTTTGGATAGGTGTGTTTGTATGTGCACTTGTTGTAGCGCCCCTTCAACCTCGCTACTCAGAGGCGCTCCAGACAACAGCACAAACACAGGATTTATCGGGATTTTTGAGGCGAATTTATGTGAAGGATTCGTGGAAAGAATTTATGGGGAGGATTTATGGGGGGGGGGGGGGATTTATGGGGAGGATTTATAGGGAGGATTTATGGAGAAGATTTGTGAAGAGCATTCATGGGGAGGATTTGTGGGGAGGATTTATGGAGGATTTATGGGAGAGGATTTATGGGAGAGGATTTATGGGGAAGGATTTATGGGGAGGATTTATGGGTTAAAAGCACAAAATTTATGCAAAAATTCAGAGTTTGTAAGCCTATTTGTTCTGTGTATTTTGTTACCACACTCATTTTAATTCGTCCAGGTGAAGACCTCAACATTTTTCCTTTTTTAGTAATTGGTCAAATTCCCAAATTGTTCCATGTCTCATGTTACGCATAAATGAACACATGTCATAAAAATTACTACACAGAGGTGCTCAGTACGGTCACTCAATCAGAGTTTCACGATGAAGCGCATGAGCAATTGCGAGTGAACAATTTATGGTCAGGGATTTAGGTGGTTTTGAACTCAACCTTTTGATTCCAAGGCATTGGATATAAAACTTACACCACAAATCCACCCCATAAATTCTCCCCATGAATCCACCCAAAAAAATCCCCCATTTATCCTCCCCAAAAATCCTCCCCATAAATTTTCCCCATAAATCCTCCCCATATAAATCCCCCCAATAACACCTCCCCATAAATCCACCCCATACAAATCCTCCCACACTGCTTCAGAGGCCTGCATCAATAACAAAAATTACCGTTCTCAGTTGTTTGTCCGTCAGAAGTTTATACTTGGGAGCGCTGAGATCGAGAATCTGACGACGTCGAAAGATTTTGTCGAGGTCGAAACCGGTTATGCGCGTGAGAATGCGCTGCACTTCAGGTCGGAGGAAGAGCGACTCCAGGTCCTTCTCCGGCTTCTCTCTTGTAGCATCTGTCGATTTAAATCAGGAGAATTCCGTTTACGAAATTATAAAGGAACTGGAGAGGAAGTAAAGTACAGCTCAGGGCAAACTTATAGTATCGGGGGCTGAAGTGTTTATGTCATTGGTTCAAGCTTTGGAACTAGTAAAGAACTGAAACTTTAATAACAAAGCAGATTGAACGAACAAGAAGCATATTTATATAAACCGAACGGCTGCTTGCCGATAGTAGCATAACTCTTTATTTGCACAGATTGCTTACTTACTTAGCCTGCATGTCGGCAAGCAGCCGTTTATGTACTTACGAAAAAATTACTTATCGGATTGTATGTTGGAACTTAACTCAGTGATATTTGTCTCCATGAACTAAATTTATCAGTCGTAATCTCCAAAATCGAAATCCAGGGCACTAGCTTATTAACGAGCACTTTGTTAGGGTGCATCATCAGCCATCAATCACATCTTATCGCATTTGTTGTTTTCAATTGTTTAGAAATTATCTTGAATACGATCATTTTGGAGCAATAAATTAATGGGTAATCCCGAAGACTGCTTGCCCGTATAAAAAATATGATTGCCAACGACTTAGCTTAAATAAAATGAGCTGCGACCTATCAGCCGCATATCACGATACAATGTGCTCACTAAGTAAATAACCAGCGCGAGATCTAAGTAAAACGGCCAAGTTAATAAAATTATAAATGAGGGAAAATATCCAGTAAATATGAGCAAATCTAAAACCGAAGTTAAGGCCGCAGCGCTCTATTTTATCGATTTCATGGGCGACCATACTGTTCTCATGGATTCGCACGCAGTCTTCGGGAATACCAATTAATGTCATGTTATGATATCACAGCGCTATAAGAATCATCTCACTTATTTTCAGACATGCGTCCGCCCTTGACAACGCGTGAAACGATAACCGACGTTTAATAATTTTAATTTTATTAAATATCAATAAAATACCTGCGCCCGTTGTCGAGCAAAATCTCCAGCTGACGATAGCTCTTGTTGTTTGCAGATTTCTGACAACGCCATTGCAGCATTTTACAACATTGCTGAGAGAATGAAATGTGATGGGCGCCGCCATGTTTGCTAGACTGCTTTCAGGCCTTCGTCGTCTGCTCGCTCCGCAGCATCTAATTTTATAGCGCATTTAAAACGCGAGGAATGAAAATGTAAAACAGTTCTGTTTTAATCTATTATACTTTTCACAGTTTGTTTATAGTCAAGGCCAGGGGCGAAACCAGAAAATTTTCTGGGGGTGCTCAGAATTATTATTGTAAGCGCCAATGGTGCGAAGTAGCGAGTGCCAAAGGAACTACCTACCCCCCCACGTACCAAAAAACTCGTCGGATTTGGAAAAATTGCATGAGTCAACTTTTTAGCCTAGTTGCTAACCCCCCTAGTTGCGCCACTGGTCAAGGCAGCCATACGTTTAGTTAAAAACAGGAAGTTATGTAGGCTATAATAATTGTAGGTCTTATATATTCGTGATTCGTGAGTAAAACACTGAAAACCGCAACCGGCAACTTACAGACAAAAATTAAACTCAATGAATCTATATAATAGACTATATAGGCCCTAGGTGTTATTGGAGAATTCAGCTATTGTAATTATTTTAATTTATTTGGTAGTTAGTCTATGCATTATAAAATCGATAGTACTGTAGTCTGTTAGTCTATGCATCATAGAAGGATGTTCGTGAAGAACTCTAGAGACAATCTTTCCGGTCATCTTTGCTCGGAAGTTCAAAATTGTGCAAAAACTGGCCTAGCGATGAGACCTGGACGACGCGTCCACGTACGGTTGTTCTTTGGCGTGAAAATACCTAAATTTTGACGTGGAAATCGGTCGTGCATGGCTACCGCTTGAGTTGCACAGCTTCAAGAAATCTGTACAACTCAGAACCCACTTGAGACTTTCCTCTATGAGGGAGGAGAGCGCTTCTGCGAGCTAAACTCTTGCTAAAATGCTAATTTATGTCTGCATGGGCTAATTTTCCACGCACCCTCTCGCCTCTCAGGACATCTAATTTTTCCCGGGGTGTTTGTGCTGAAAGCTCCTGTAAATAGTCTATGCTGTTGAGGGGCGGATCCATCGGCAAATCCGGCCATGCCCCCCATTTAGAAATTTCTTTATTTCTCACTAGCTATTCTGGCGTGGAAAGTGGACCTGCCCCCTCGGTAGGCCCTTACCGGAAAAAGAGTTCTGTACGTATGACTAATAAAGGTCATCAACTTTTTTGCGGATAAAATGATATCTTTTTCTTGAGAATTGGACGAACGACTAAAAAAAGGTCATAAGCGACCAAAGACGAAAATTTTTCTTGCCCCCCCCCCCAAAAAAAAAAACAACACAATTTGTCCCCCCGTCGCTTACCTACTTAATTGATCTTTATCGGCTTGTGTCAAGTACTCGGACTGGTCGGTCCCTGCGCTCGACTGAACGGGGAGTGCTCTTGGTCCAGTTTTGCTCGTACCTCTATCATGCAGAGTCGTGTTTTTTTCTGTGGTTGGCCCGGTGGTATGGAATGCCCTCCCACTTGAGCTGCGCCTATTCCCTATAGATCACTCTCTGACACATTCCATAAGCAATTAAAAACTGTTTTGTTTTGTCGTGCTGGAGTCGGGAGCGCCTCTGAGTAGTTTCCTTAAAGAGGCGCTATATAAATCCTCGAATGAATGAATGAATGAATTATTAATATTATTATTGCTAAGGTGCATTTCTTCTGTTCAGGACCCATTAAAAGAATCTTTGTTGAGTGTGCATTTTATCATCAGGTAAAAACATCTAAAGGGTGCTTGATATATCAGCTCACTTACTCAACAACTACACAATCACTATACTTATATCACATCTGTTAAATTTATTCAAAGGGTGTCCAAAAACATATCTTAATAGTAATTACTGTGCTGTCATATCTTTGATCGCGTCTTCGATAACCGATGCACAGATGTTTTAACGGCAGAAAAGTGCTTCTACAACTGCACAAATCCATTTAGAACTGCACATTTAAAAAAACATGTTTAGGTCCCCGTGAACGGACCGTGCTAGCCCGAGATTTTGAATCTCAGAAATATCCACATACGGGAATCGAACCGCTGCCCTCAGACTCTCTTTCACAGACGCGCGGCCGCCAGCTCTCTTACCGAGGTAGTTAACTGCTAGCATAAGATAAGCTGGTTACCGCTACTTCGCTGTTGTGGGCGCTGTAGAAGATTCGAGTTCACAATAATTAATTATTGAAACACACTCCAGTGACTCCACTATGAATGAGAGACGACAGACATTTAAAGGCCCGAAGATTCAGTTCCTCCACCATCTATGAAACTTCTTCAATGAATGAATGAAAAAGAAAGCAAGAATGGACACCTTTATTACGCATACATGTAAGCTTATTATAAGCAGATATGATATACCTTTGAAATGTTCAGCCTGCTGAGTTTCGATCCACCATCATTACTAATCATCTACCATCATCTCCTTCCTCAAGCTCCTCTACCCATCACACATGGGGCTTTTCATTCGAAACTAAAGACACTACTATTCAAGAAATCGTACCCTGTCTCATCTGATACTCCACCCTCCAATTCCCGGCTCAGACGACACCCACCTTAGTAGCTGCTTCCACCCCTCTGATCCTACGGAAACTCGAACCGGACCACCATGGACTACTCTTAAGGTCCACGGATAACCCTTTTGACTCAACGCAGCGCTCGTGAATAAGCCGGTGCCCCGCGCTTGGCTTGCTATAGGAGCTTTAGTTTACGATTAGAATTACGATTACCAATTAGGGTTTTCAATAGGCCTATAATTGGCCTCAAGCCGTCGCTTAGGATGTCAACTCCAAGTACGCTAGGAGCAAAGTCCAAGCTCATTTGGAACACGAGGCAAGTGTAAACAGCAACTAGCAGACTGACCCGGGAAATGGCCTGATGAGAAATGGAAGACATCTATATAAATTAATTTAGATATCTCGCGATTTTAATTAAAATTGGTGTAGAACTAAAAAAAACAAACAACTTTAAATAATGTCTTTTAATTGAAGATCACAGAGAAGCATTTGAAACACTGGTTCTGTGTTTATATGTATTGCGAACAAATTTAACAAGAGTTATCACAGTCATTAGATAACATATGCAAAATAAAATAATAATTATCATTTGTTTATTCATTTTATTATTAATATATCAGAATTTTGATTTTATTAGTATTTTTTGCCTCGAGGTTTACATAGAACTTTGAAAATTAACTACTGTTATAAAGTAAAATGTCCAGAGAGGCCCTTACAATTATTATTATAATTATATATATATATTATTATAATTATTATTGTCATTGTTATTATTATCAATATAATTATAACTATTATTAATGCTATAAATAATTTTTACTACTACTATTTGTTATTATTATTTAACATTTTTTATTATCGATATTATTTCTTATTCTTAGCAGTAGGCCTAGGCCTATTATTATTATTAAATATATTATTTATGGATGTGATAATGCAAAGTAATAAATTAAACAATCAATCAATCAATTGCACAATACCTCATAACTTCCCAAAGAGCAAAAACAATTAACAAAAACGACTGACAATAACAATCAATAGTTTCAATCAACTCGATCAGTGGCTACGTATTTCTTTACTACCAGTAAGAGAAAAAAGGGTAGTCAGCCGGTCTTTCGGTCAGTCAGTCAGTCAGTCAATAAGTAAGTAAGTAAGTAAGTAAGTAAGTAAGTAAGTAAGTAAGTAAGTAAGTAAGTAAGTAAGTAAGTAAGTAAGTAAGTAAGTAAGTAAGTAAGTAAGTAAGTAAGTAAGTAAGTAAGTAAGTAAGTAAGTAAGTAAGTTAGTCAGTCAGTCAGTCAGTCAGTCAGTCAGTCAGTCAGTCAGGCAGTCAGTCAGTCAGTCAATCAGTCAATCAGTCAACGAGTAAGTAAGTGAGTCTGTAAGTAAGTAAGTCAGTCAAGTAATTAATTAATTAATTAATTAACCAGTACGCCATTGGTCAATTAGTCTGTCAGTCAGTCTATCACAGAGTAAATCAGCAAATAAGAAAGCTGGTCAATCAGTAAGTAAGTAGGCAAGCAATCAAATAGGTCAGTAAGTCAGTCAGTCAGTAAGTCAGTCAGTAAGTCAGTCAGTAAGTCAGTCAGTCAATTAATTAATCTATTAATCAGTTCGCCATTGAGCAACAACTTAACCTCTAAAATCAAAACATAAATTAAATATTAATCCATATAAATGTCTGACTCTTCACTGTGACACAAAGTTCAACAACGTACAAAAATATCACAAGTTATATACTGCACTTAACATTAGGTCCAAACATACGCGTTTCATACATTAGTCTAGGCTTCGTATTAAACAAACTGAAGCCGGGTTTACTATAATAAGCCACAAGAAAACCACTTCAACAAAAGTAACACCGGCATACAAAACAGGGTGCCACCACCCAGTTTATAATAACCCTGCAGGGGATGCTTCACCAACCAGTCTAGAGTATCCCTGCTGTGGGTTGACAAAAATTGTCCTAATATGAAATTGCACTCTTGACTACATGAATAAACGGCCAATGAGCAATGAAGAAATTAGGTCAGTCAATCGTTACGTCATAAGTCGGTCACGCGGTCATTAATTAGGTCAACAATAGCCTGCTCGACAGCCAGACTTTCCATGTTAAGTGTTACACATTTTCAGCCTGTACAAAAACGGATAGAATTTTCAAAATACTGAAAAATAGCCTTTAACACTTTCAATATCTTTCGTAAATCCAGTAAGATATATTTGGGGTCATTGAGCGAATAAATCTTAAAATATGCCTGAAATCACCGATTTCTTCTGGTAATTTTCGCATAAAAATTATATTTTAAGATCTGGTATTATAGGCATTAAAAATACTATGTTAGGAATATCTTCAATTAGAAAAACAACACACCATTTATTAACTTATCCTTTGCTTTCTAAATTCATCAATTTTGAACTATTGTTAATTCATCTTTCATTGCTCGAATTTGTTTATAACAATTCGACAGTTACAATATTATAGCCCATTAATTTTAGGTGTGGAATTTCTAAAGTCATAAAATCGCGAATAATTCATTCTTCACATGCAGTAATTCATTCTTCACATGCAGTAATTATTATTATTTTTTGATATATCGAATTAGCATAAACCGATTTTCAGGCGAAGCAGCAGCATAGCCAGAAAAAAATTGGGGGTGGATGTGGGGGGGGGCTTTCAATTCCAATGGATACGATGCAAAATACAACAAAAATGGAATAAGCTTTTTAAAAATCCGGAATGTACACATTTTGAGGTTGGAAAACCGAATGTCTGCAAAATACGCCCAAATTTTAAAAAGGCGCAGAATTGAAAAATTCTATGAAATCACAAACACTAATTAATTAATCTTTCCTATTTAGTGTCTTTTGCACCTCCAATTTTCCCAGGCGTCTTTGCTTTCGCGGGCGATCTGCTGGACCCACCATAGATCTCAACAATGGTGCTACGCAGAGCAAACCGAGAACTCCTATTTAAATCTTTAGCGGACTTACTAACACCAACAACACCGGGGTCGTGTTTCCTACTATTAACACCCGTTTCGAGCGGGACGGCCGCCTGAATGGAGGCCAAAATATCTAGTTTCTCATCAGCGGTAAACTCCTCCTCCGTTTTCCCCTCAACGGGGGACAGCCGAGTGGGTGAATTAACCGCAGAATTAACCTCACAGCCGCTGTCAACCGCGGCCGCGTCAGACCAAACACCGCTGTTATTATTATTACTACTAGTATTGCCCTCCTCGCCTCGCCGCTCGCGTTCCTCCCGCGCGCGATTCTCCGCTTCCGTTTTCGCGCGCCTCCTTTCCCGCTCTTTTGTTTTCTCCTCTCGGTCCTTTTCTATCTTCATTGCTTTCTGATCGATGATTGTGTAGCGTTGTAAATCCGGTTTTCGGATGCGCTGTCCTTCGAGGATGAGTTTGCTGTCGAGTCCACGAGTGTTGGGATTCGTTGTGTCGTGGTGGATTAACTCGAAGCGACCTGTGTCGCTACCACTGTTCTCGCGATAGTCAAGAACGACTGGTTATAACAGAAAGAGAAGATAGGTCACTTACACACCTTTTTATTTTTTCCAATTGCATTATATATAAGAATTGCAGAATTGGAATTCTTTATAGATTTTTTAGTCTAGAACAAAGCCGGTGAGATCACGTTCTAGGACGACTGGTTATAACAGAAGAAGAAAAGGCGGTCACTTACACACCTTTTTATTGATTTCCAATTGCATTATATATAAGAATTGCAGAATTGGAATTTTTTATAGATTTTTTAGTCGATAACAACTAATTATAACGTAAAGAGAAAAGTTCACTTACACACCTTTTTATTCATTTCAAAACGCATTATATATATGAATTGCATAATTGGAGTTCTTTAGATTGTCTAGACTAAGTCGGGATCGACTAGACAGTAGCACAAAAGAGAAAAGACAAGTGGTGATGATCATTAAACACCTTTTTCTAACTCTCCAATTACACAGAGAGGCACACACAAATTATAACTACGGGCTATCTCTTCTCTTAGTGTCTCCGGACTTGCCTCGCTCTTTCTAGACACTACTTGAGACTTTCCTCTTTAGTCGCCTCTTTTATTGGTACTTGTCGGTTAATTCACCCCCACAGGTTTCGTCTGTCTACCTTGTCGGTTAGTTCACCCCCATAGTTTGCGTGTATTTACGCACAGCATATATTATATTTACGCACTGGTTTTCAGTGACGTCATGTAATGGTGACATCCGATTAACTTATAGCACGTGTTTATTTCTTGGACGCCGTCTTGAGAGCCATGAATTTTTTAAGAATTTCGGCTTTAGTTCACGATAAACAAAGCAGCGTTAACTTCTTGCAGCAGCATGGCATCCTACATGCTGCAAGACAGTGTGCGAACAACCACCAAATGGTGTTAAATTAAGTTTAAAAGATCGGCAGGACAGATGGAGATGTCGTAAGCGTGGCTGTAGGCAAAACATCCCACTGCGACAAGGCACGTGGCTACAAGGATCACGCCTAACTTACCGACAAGTCATCCTGTTCGTATATTGCTGGGCCAAAGAAATGACGAGCATTCGTTTTTGCGAGTGTGAACTGGAAATTGCGAAAGAAACGGTTATAGACTGGAATAACTATCTGCGTGAAGTTTGCGCCAGCACCCTAATTAACAATCCTGTAGTGATTGGTGGGCCAAACACAATAGTTGAGATTGACGAAAGCCTCTTCACTCGGCGTAAGAATGCGGTGGGTCGAGTCTTCCCACAGCAGTGGGTCTTCGGTGGCATCTGTCGCCAAACAGGACATTGTTTCATGTTCTGCGTTCCAGACAGATCGGCAGCAACACTCATGCCCATCATTGCAACCCATGTTCGTCCTGGTACTATCATTATATCGGACCAATGGCGAGCTTACAATGCAATTGCCAACAATCCTGGATTCACTCATTATACAGTTAATCACTCTGTTCACTTCGTTGACCCTAATTCTGGAGCACACACTCAAAACATCGAGCGGTCATGGAAGTCAGCGAAGGAAAGAAACAAACGACATAACGGCACTCACAGGCATATGCTGGATTCGTATATGTGTGAGTTTATGTGGAGGAGAAGAGTGAAGGTGAATGGACTGGATGTGTTCACTGCCATTCTGAATGACATCGCACAATTTTGGCCACCACAGTAGGATAGTTACATTGCAAGTTGTAGGGCTGTAGGCTATTAGTCCCCCCATCAACAGTCATGTTTACGATTATTTCTTTCGTCTTTTATGCAACCTACATGTAATTTGAACAGTTCTAATTTGAACAGTTTATTTTCAATGCCAATGGCGTAATTAAATTTCTATTAAAGTTCACATGTAGCCGGAGGTTAATTAATTTCTGGTTGTAAAATTTCGTATATACGGTTTCTGTGAGTGGCGGTGAATTAATATCTGCATGTAAAATTTCGTATATAGGGTTTCTGTGTGTGGGGGTGAATTAACCGACAAGTACCCTTTTATTTTCACCGGGTGCTATATAAGTTCCATTGATAGATGGACATTTGCGGGGCGCGGTGGTGTAGTGGTGGCGTCGTTGCCTTGGAGCCGGAAGGTTCGAGGTTCGTATCCACCTCGCCGTGTAAGGACCTTGGGCAAGTCCTTCACTCACAATTGCTCAGCGCTTCGGCGTGAAACTCCGATGCAGTGTCCGCTCTGCATTCGGAAGCGCCTCTGAGTAGGGAGAGCTTGAAGGGGCGCTATACCAAGTGTACATACAAACAAATTAGCTTACTATTACTGAATACCACAATGTTACGTATGGATTCGAAACACTGTGGTGATTGGACGCGAAACTCAGTATTTATAGCATCCTATACACTCTATTACAGGTGTCTAATATCTGTGATAGGTTCTCCACATACGATTAACTTAACCCCTCTTCTACGAGCTAAATTTTGTCTGGGCTATTCCCCTCATCCTCTCTCGTCTCACAAGTTTTCTCATTTTCTCATGCACCCATGGAGGCGCTCTATACACGCTTCGGGGAGCGCGCTTTTTCAACGGCTGACCCCCACTGCTGGAACAGTCTGCCTACGTCTGTTCGTTCGGCCAATTCAGTTGATGCTTTCAAATCTCGACTGAAGACATGCATATATGTTTTCTAAGGCGTACTTTTTGACTAACTGCGTTTGTGTTTTGTAACGGCATGCGCTGTGTTACGGCGGCATAGAAATTGTCGTCATTATTATTATTGGTATTATTATTATTATTATTATTATTATTATTATATTTTACAAGTTAACAACACATTTTAGGGAAGATACTTAAAGAACGAATTAACGTAATTATTGCGTTCCCTGTTTATATACATGTAGCATCCGTTACCGCATCTAAAAGGTGCGTAAAGCCGAGACACTTACTCAACAAGTTCACAGCACACATAGCGTCTTGTAAAACTGTTTGAAAGGTGTCAAACGAGCGCTGTATAAATTTCATAGATTGATAGATATTGTTTTGGATTACTATAATTATTTAACACAATGATAGCAAAGCTGTGTCTTGAATCTAGTAATTTGAACACGAAGTAAATAATCTATAGCGTCTTGTAAACTATCTTAAAGGTGTTTAAATGCAACAGCACCATCTACTACATGGAATGGCTTTCACCCTCTTCTATGGGTGAGTTCATGTCTGGGATTTTCCCTGCATCCCTCACCTCGCAAGTTTTTCCTTTACTCGTGCGCCCCTTGAGGCGCTGTATAAATTTTTGGTACGTTACAACAGTGCTAAAAGTGTAAAAAATGGACGCCATTACCTTTAAAAAAGAAGTGCCTGGATGCCCCTTACTTTTTCAGGTGTACTGGCCAAATAAGTGGCAGGACAGCATAGAGATTTTAAAATAACGCCTCTTACATTTCAAAGTGTGCTGGCCAAATAAATGTATGGGGCGTCCTGTCCCATACATTTTAAAGTGTGCTGGCCAAATAAGTGGCAGGACGGCATAGAGATTTAAAAATAAGTGCCAGGTGGCCTTCACGACCGTCCTGCCACACTTTGAGCCCTTCTTCTAGCACATTTCAGCCAGACCTTGTGGATCAAATTGATAAAATTATGCGTTCGCTGTTTATATAGCATCAGTAAAAAACATCTAAAGGGTGCGCAAAACCGAGACACTAACTCAACAAGTACAGCATTCACATCTTATATAGCATCTTGTAAAACCGTTAAAAAGGTGTACAAAAACATCTCCTAATTACTACGTTGTCATACCTTTGATCGTGTCTTCTATAACCGATGCACAGAGCTTCGCCTTATCAACTGAGCTCGGTAACATTCCAGGAGATGAGTTAACCTCCAACAACCACGGAGTATAGTCCTCAGACATCATAAAGTCAGCTCCGTACAACTCAAAGGCGCTCTGCAAAAATCATCAAATTGCGCTATATAACTGAAGTAATAAATCCTAGGTCCGAACGTGGTCATGACGTATGCGTATTAAACGTTGTCATTATTGTTTCCACTTAGACACCTTTAATTGGTGGTCAACTGAAGATATATAAACCTTTGACGAAGCACCAGAGTTTAATTGATTTTGATCAAGGGACGCTTTTTCTTAGTTGAACGAAAACTCCCACAAGGCTGAAATCTAATTAATTAGAAGCATATAAAATTGTTATAATTTGAGGTAAACACGAAGACTGATTCACCGTACTCCAAACAATATGGCTGCCAACGAATGCCGTAAAATTAGAACGCGACCGGTCGACGACATCGCAACATGTATCTCAACATGCAAAGCGTGAGGGTCGGTTAGGGCTCTGGTTAGGCGCCGTGAGGGTCGGTTAGGGTTAGTTTTAGGGTTTAGTGCAGTCATTCTGCTGAAATTGAAGCGTCCTTTAATTTTCGCGGAAATATTAGGCCGCATGTCGGGCCGCTCTGTTATGCACGCATCTACGGTGGCCATATTGTTTGGAGTACGGTGACTCAGTCTTCGTGTTTACCTAATTTGAATCAAAATAGAATGTTTTGTGCTATTTATAAACGTCAAAATAAAATAATTTGTAATAGAAAATAATTATGTGTTCTATCCTGCCCAAAATTGTCAATTTTTTCAAATAGTTTTGTTTATTCTTTGAGCGATGAGGGCCATTTTTGTAGGCCTGGCTGGCCACTTTTGGCAAGTGGGCCACGGGTTGGGAACCACTGATTATTCTTGATCGTTCGGACAATCGCAATGACTTCCACTTATACACCTTTAATTGATAGTCACCTATATCTATATAAAGTTTTGACAAAGCACCAAAATTTAATTGATCCGTTCTCCTTCTTATTGCTATCTCCACTTAGACACCTTTAAATTGCAGTAAACAAAAACTTTATAAAGGTTTGACGAAGCACCAGAGTGAGTTTAATCGATTTGCAGTTTTGGACAATTGCAAAGACTCTATTCAATGCATTCTAACAGATAAGCTACTGACTTCTATCGAGATCTAATTTAACAGACAGTTTAGCATTGAGTCAGGGACAATAAATAATATCATACTTCTGAATATAATCGAATAATTTATCACCCCATAATGCTGATTGACGATGCTGATTAATCAATCAAATAATAAAACATAATAATTATATAATTAATTCAGTTGAAATTACTCAGCCACAACTAGGGTCCTATATAAATAGCTTTTATGCGTGTAGCCTATAATTATTTAGTTTATTTAGCTCGTATGGTGCCATACCCAAGTCTAGACAATGACAAATAATAAACGTCGTAACGACACTGCAACATTAAACAGAACTAGTCTCTTACAACACTTAAACACCTTTTAAAAGCATTCATCAATTTGTATAAGAATTCATCCTCACAACGCCATATAATGTGCAACCCGGCCTTTTGCGCCATTCAGTCTTAATGCTGCTGCTGCTGCTAGGTTAAATGATCGCCTTCCAAAATAATAATAAAAACTATTATCATAATTATATTATCATCATTTAGGTTCAGCGAATTTACACTGGCTTCCCACAGCCAATGTAAAGTCATCGCTTTGGCACACCATAAGTTTAAGATAGGTCATCCGCTGAAATATATCGTTATCCTCTTCTGTATCTTATCCTTTTGTATTCGATATAAAATTTATTAATTGTATTACTTTTAAACCTTACTAAACTTAAAACTGTTCTTTTTGGGGGCGTTGGAGTCGGGAGCGCCTCTGAGTAGTTTTTTACTCGAAGGAGCGCTATATAAATGTCAGAATGTATGAACGAGTGAATAAACACCTATTTTACGCTTCAAACGATTTATACAAGACCTCCATCTCAACACGGCATATATCTTTCTCTCTCCCTTGAAAACTTAAAACTGAATGTGTACACTGTACACTGTTACAGTACAGCAAGCCTATACAACCATGGGCTGAATGACCATCTTACGAATGAATGGATGGGAATACGAGTTCCAGCTTCAAAAATTTATAAGGGACTATCCATAATTATATCACGTACACTGGGAAGGGCGTCATCAGATTGCACAACGGTGGATGGAGGGAGGGGTTATCCACAAGTTATTTAATTACAATTAAAGACAGTAATCAAATAACAAGTAATTGATCAACAGGTATTAGTTTTCATTCACAATAAAAATTAATCATGTACCTACGATAAAATTAATTAATTTATTAATCAATGAATCAATTACTCAATTAATTAATCAACTGATTAATTAAATAATTTATGGGTAATTGATTAATTAATTAATTAATAACTTCATTAATTAATTAATTAATTAATTTATTAATTGGTAGTTAAATCAATAGTGGTTGACAAATCGCATTTGGAACGGGTTCCTTTTGTCACTACGCTTGAGTCTTCAGGGTCCTCTCTGATTGTTTCTATAAGCATCGCATCTCCATTTTATTATGGAGCTCATATATCGGAGTGGCCACAATTAAACACCTTTTTCTAGCAATTTCTACATGAATAAGTTCCAGTGCACTGAATGAGTCACTGTTCATTCACGAATGCTTCGCTTTGAAGAGGCGCTATAGAAATTCTCCTAACAAATTAATAAATGCAGTCAATTCATCAATTGTTTCACTATTTAATTAACTAATTAATTAATCAATTACCTAATTAATTAATCAATCGACCGGTGACGATGATCATTAACTCCAGAACAACACAACTTTTATTATTCATTGTTTTTAAGAGATCATAATTTATATACCTCGGACGCAATTTTTTAAAATAATCAATTAGTTAATTAGTTAATTATTTAATTACCTTTCTATGGTCGGTAACCTCCTGTGTGGCGACTAGTGTATTGATGACGGCTTCCTTCATTCCAGGATAGATCCTCTCCTCCCACATACCATCACCACCGACCTCACTATATACACAGTTCAAAACGTCATGTTAGTAATAATAATAATTATTATTATACTCATGACAGATTAATATTTACTTATTACTTTAGTTGAAAAGTCATGTTAGTAACAGTTATACGCATGTCAGATTAATCACAGTATGATTGATCACCTAAAAATAATGGCTTATTACTTTATTTATTACATATTTTGTCCTAGCAACATTGAGCAGCATTGAGGGGAGTGGTGGTGTAGTGGTGGAGTTCGTTGCCTTGGAGCCGGAGGGTTCCGGGTTCGAAACCACGTCAAACCGCCGCGTAGGGATCTTGAGCATGTCCTTCAGTCGCAATTGCTCATAATGCTTCGGTATGAAACTAGGTTTCAGAATCTGCTCTGTAGTCGGGAGTGCCATACCTATTTAGATACAAGAATTAAAGACGTGTGGGGAGAAAATTAATATCAAAGTTTGTATGTGCACTTGTTATAGCGCCCCTTCAAGCTCTGCTACTCAGAGGCGTTTCCGAATGCAGAGCGGACACTGCATCGGAGTTTCACGCCGAAGCGCTGAGCAATTCTTAGTGAAGGACTTGCCCAAGGTCCTTACGCAGTGGGGTGGATTCGAACTTCGAACCTTCCAGCTCCAAGGCAACGACGCCACCACTAGACCACCGCGCCCCACAAAGGGTATGGCTTTAAATTTTAATGAGCAACCAGACTTTATGGAGCCTTTTGGAACAACTAGTGATCGCAATTAATAGCAAGGTATGTCATGTAAATATATAAAATCTGTTTGAAATGTTTTAAAGGTATCCACGATCATATTGAAATAAAAACGTACACAAAATAAATATATAAGATCTGTTGGAAACGTTTTAAAGGTGTCTAAAGAAACGTTAAAACCCTGTATAACATAATTATACCTGAGGTATTCTCTAAACTCTTCGCTCGTCATGAAATTGTTCTCTGGCAACTTCTCCGATCGATTCCCGTTCAGATAATTCTCCTGAACGGCCACATTCGACAAATGAACAGACCTGCATGCAGAGAGACAGAGAAAGACATGGTTCATCCTTGATATGGAAGTGTCGTTAAACATGTAACAAGTACACTCGGGACCAACAATTAAGAGGTGATAAATGGTGGTTTGCAGAGTCCTATAGATCGTGACCAACTGAGCCCAAACCGAGGCATTAAAAATTGAAAACCTACGATTATTGACTGTTCTAAGTGAGGTTGTACCAGTCCCAAGCAGAGGAAATGAGGAGGGCCACATGTGTCAATCATCATTGCTTAGAACAATGTCGTTAAATCTATAAAGTGTGATATTCTTGTGGATGGATGGAGAATTTTATAGCAATGCGATAAAGCGTTTTACGGGTGTTTAAAAACAGTTTGCATCGAATATAATTTAATTTAATTTAACGCAAAGTGCAATATAGTTTAAATGGCTATCAATAGTGCTCACTTGGTAATTGGGATAAATTGATGGACAGAAAAATTGCCAAAAGGCAGGGGGAAAATAGAAAACAATAGTAAATAAGAAGGATAGGTTGTTTATGAGCAGATTAAAGAGGGAAAACACAATTTTTAAATGAAGAAACAAAGAAACGATTAGGTAATAAAATAGGCAATGACGAAATAATTCGGAAAAAAAATAAGATAAATAATATAAATAATAAATTTATAAGAAAATAAGATAAATAATGTAAATAATAAATTTATAAGAAAATAATTAATAAATCATGAAATTAATCAATGAAAACTGATAATAACATGACAAATAGCACATCAACAAAAATATGATATATACATAGGAAATATGGAAGTAATTCAAATACCAAGAAATAAAAAATGATAATAAAGAAATAGATAGACCTACACAGAGACAGACAGATAGAAAGACATAGGGTTAGGGATAACAAAGCTAATAAGCAAAAAGAAACAACTATATAACAAGAGAAACTTAATTCTTAACTTCTAAGCTTAAATGACCAATAATATTCAACCAATCGTAGTTTAATAACTACTCCAACGTATCAGTGCCAGTCAAAAGAATGCTTTAAGAAGGAGAAGTACCTAACCAGATAAATTGAGTCTTTGAAGTATTAATGCGATTATGCGAAAAGCTAATAGAAGACATTTTTAATTGCATATAATTGATACTTTTATTATTGTTATTATTGTCATTGAAGTTCTAGTAAATGCAAGTATTAATACTGCTGCTGCTACTACTACTGCTACTACTACTATTATTATTATTTACTAGTGATAGGCAATCTTTTATTATTCTTATTATATTATTTTTGCCAAAATAAAAAAATGCTTTAATTTGTATATTATTCATATATTAATATTTTTATTATTTTATTGGTGTTATTGTTTTTAATTATTTATAGGAATATCGACGAAATTCTGACATCAAATTAACTAGTTACTGTAGAGCTGCCGAGTCCAATCCTTATATAGCATCGTTTTAAAATGCTTTAAAGGTCTCTAATAATGCGACCGTTTTGTCTATCTTCGTTAGCACGTAATACCGTGTTTCCGTATCCCGTTCATATATATTAAAGAGATATATCGTTTAAAAGACTAAAGCAAACTTGTCTTTAAAATTAATTGAATTAACAATGTGTAGCTCACTCGTGCATAGAGTCGTAGCTGAATTCCTGCGAACAGATTCGAAGGTAGGAGACTTTGTAGAACCAGACGGTGAGTGGCGACCAATCCGTTACAAGAAACCACTGACGAATATCGAACTTACATCGGTAAATTAACAGAGGTCGCTCTGCAAAAAGGAACGTAGGCCTACAGTAACCAGCTCAACAAAACAAATTATCAATTTAAACACCTTTAAAACGTGTTCAACTGTTACTATATAAATAAATTAACAGAGGTTGATCTGCAAAAAGAAAGTACAGTAACCAACTCAACAATTATACAGTTGATCCATTAAATTTCAGACACCTTTAAAACGTAGACACGCGATGCTATAAAAAACAAATATTGCAATTTTAAAATAATTTTCTTATTCTTGCTTCACAGATCCATTGCCATTCAACAAGAAACTCAACACACTACAGCGTTGCCACTCCTTGGGTTTTTCACAAGATCTTGGGCTTTTCGATCCGGTCTTGGGAAATGAGTTTTTCCTGGAAGAACTTGGGTTTTTTCTTTGTTTTTTCTTCGACCAAAAAATCTTTTTTAAAATCTGAACTTGGAAAAATGGGGGTTTTTCGAAAAGAACTTGGATTTTTGCTTGCGTTTTTTCGCTTGACTAAATAAAATCGGAAAATTACGAACATTTCCGAAATATTTTGGGCAACTTGGGTTTTCTTGGATTTTTTCTAGGCTCTAACTTGTTTTTTGTTGGTTTTTTGGAGTGGCAACGATGATTACAGAGGCATCTAATTTCCGTCTATTATCTATTACAGCCACTGGTCATTCAATACGGAATAAAATCCCTCAAGATCATCTCCATCATTTATCATTGTTTATGAACAAGTTACGCTCTCACCTAGTTGGTAATAGCTATAATATGTTATGATGTATCTATTAGAGCCACTCGCCCCTATAGTCTTCTTGCACCAATTATCATTTTTTTAAATTTCTTATTTAGATAAGACATCTGAAGTAAACATATGCAATGGCCGACAATAATTGTCATTAAATAGGACGTGATTGATTACAATTACTTCAGATGTCTTAGCTAAATAAGAAATCATAAAAAATGATATCATAAATGATGGAGATAATGGCCATAAGGATGCCTATCCTTATGGCCACTTCTCTTCGAATACGTGTATTGAAATTTATAACTATAAAAATGAATGGTTGCAAAAATAAATAAACGATTGATTGATAGAACGCTCGATGATACAAAGATTAAATCGGACATCTTTAAAACGCTTTACGACCACGCTATATAAACCAATTATTGACATCCACGATATTGATACTTTAAAAGAAGATAAGCTGACGAGAATGGTAATCGCTAAAACATTATAAAAATGATCAAATTAAACACCTTTTAAATGTGTTCCAACGAAAATATAAAAGCAAATGCGTTCAAGCGCATGTTGAGTGCAGACAGATGATCCAGGAATAGGGCAAAATTTAATTGCAATCGTACATTTAGATAGAAGAAGAAAGTATACCTTTTGAATTATCAATTATCTAATTAATTATCAATCAATTACTGACCGATGTATTTCTGAATGATGTATTCCTGCGTTCCTTGATTCTTCATCGTCTGCAGAATTTCGTCGAGATTGTCACAAAACGATATTCCTATGAAAAATATAAAAAATAATAATAATAATAATTTTAGTAAATAGAGAAACTTTTCAAATTATTATCATTGTCAATATTATTGAGCTTTTGAGATTGTCGCAAAACGATATTCCTACAAATAATTTAAAAAAAAAACAATAATAAAAGTAAATAGAAAAAAAACTTTTCAAATTATTTTTATCATCATTATTATTGAGCTTTTGAGATTGTCACAAAACGATATTCCTCTGAATAATTTTAAAAACAATAATAATAAAAATAAAAGTAAATAAAAAACACTTTTAAAATTACTTTTATTATCATTATCTTTGAGCGTCTGTAAATCACACCTTCAAGATAAACTACTCGGAAGCACTCCCAATCCAACAACAACAGTTTTAAGTGAGAAATGACCTCAAGGCACGAGGTGGTGTGCAACAGAGAACCCATTCCAGGTTCTATGGAGTCTAGGACCAGCCACCTCATTATAACCGTACTAGATTAGAGGACAGGGCAGCAGAGCTCCTGTAGGTACATGGACTCTATTGGGAAAAAAGCAATAACTAAATGTAACTATGAATTTCCGGTCATAAATACATTTCTACATGTATTTACACAATACACATGTGCACTCTTGAAATGTCTTCCTCCAAGCCACAAGATACATCTGAACCTTTTTACCTTTGCTCGTGTAAATATAAATACAATTTTGCTGTTGAAATTATAAACCCTTTTGTCGAACCTACCACAGCCTATAATAATAATAGAGCGGCTGAAAAACTCTACAACCGGTTGTACTCTGCCGATGCCAGACCCAAGCATACACAAAGGAGGAGGGCGACACTGATCACCATTGACAGGGCAGTGTCGTTAAACATTGTAACAAGCCGAAAGCTATTACTTATAATGATAACTTGATAAGTGTGCTGAACAAAAGAACAAACTGTCATGAATGAATAATTTGTGTATTAGACACCTTTTTAATGGTGAAGAAGTGGCGTATATTGAAGCGACAAACAGAATGATGTTTACTCTTGGCATCTCTCGGATCCATCCACCCAACCATAACTCCGCCCCCGGTTGCACTCTATCAGTGCCAGTCCCATGCATAAATAAAGTAGGAGGGTGTCGCTAATGATCTCATTTATCAGACAGTGATGCAAAACTAATAATAATAATAACACTAATAGTAATATATTTTCTTTAATGAAACGCCTGCAAGACGCACTGCACTTTACATTTACAAGTTATGCAGTAATCTTAATTCAACTTAACTACCAACTGAGCAGACAGCTTTGCAATTATACGGCGCTAATAGCATGCAGCCTACAAATCAAATCCGCCCAATGGGGGCTCGAACCTGCTACCTCTCGCACTCTTGACCAGCGTGTTAACCATTAGCCTACTCTACCGCCCCCACTGCTTGTGTATATATAATGTGAGTTTAAAAACCTTTTTTTTTAAACAAGTATGGCCTATATTAACAATTTAGACACCTTTTTAACGAGACACTTATGGCCTATATTAAGACGACAAACACAGCGATGTTTGCTTGCTGCTCGATCCTATACTCGTCAGTTATTAATCATTGCTGTTCCAAACACCGCCACTGGTTATACTCTGTCAGTGCCAGTCCCAAGCCCCAATAAAGAAGGAGGGCGACGCTAACGATCTTTATTATAACGCAGTGTCATCATCATTGGCGTGCCCCTCTCTGGAGCGTGGCCGTTTCCACCGTCCGTTGCCACAAGACCCTGTCCTGTGCTCGTCTCCTTGCCGTGCTCAGCCCAAAGTTCAGAGGTCGGAGATCTGCCTCAACCGTTCTGGTCCATGTATGCCTTCGTCGTCCGGGTGGCCTCTTCCAGCCCCTTGGTGGGCCGGAAATCAGAGCTTTGAGGGCCCTGGCATGGTCCTGCCCGGAGTCACACCGTGCAAAGTGTCCAAACATCCGCAGTCTCCGCGACTCTACCAGCTCCGAGATAGGAATTAGTCCTGTCCGCCTGTAGATTTCCGCATTAGTAGCGTGCGCAGTGTATGGAACTCGCAAGATCCTTCGCAGACACTACTGTTGGAAGGCATCCAGTTTCTTCTCATGGACTAAAATAATTGTGAGAGTCCAGGTCTCGGCTCCATAAAGAAGGACAGGCAGTATGTACGATGTGAACAAGCGGATCTTCGTGTCCAGCCGTATGGTCGTTCTCCAGATTCCTCGATCGAGGTTCTTCATACATTCGCGGGCCAAAGATATCCGCCTCCTGACCTCTGGTTCGCTACTACCATCAGACTGGATGTTCGATCCGAGATATATGTAAATCCCTTTACTAGTTCCACCGCATTGCTTTCGACCTGTATATACTGTCAGTGAGCAGAGGCTGATCTATAGTGGTCTGGATCTTGGTCTTGGCCCAGTTGATTTCCATTCCAAACAGGTGGGCTTCTCTATCCAGTATTTCCAGTGACTGCACCAAGGTCTCCAGAATCTCCGCAAGAAGGGCTACATCATCAGCGAAATCCAAGTCCGAGAACAGCTCGAGACCAATGTGAGCACCCGCCTGACCTTCATCCACTGTTCGCTTCATGATCTCATCCATAGGCGGTAGGAACAGGTCCGGGGCTAATTTGCAGCCCTGCCGTACTCTTCTCTTGACCCTGAACCAGTCGGATGTTACACCATCGATTTGCACGGCGCTCATGGTGTTTGTGTACAGTTCCCTAATGAGGTCCACAATCTTCGCAGAAAATCCAAGAGTGAGGAGCAATCTCCAGAGAGCAGGGCGGTCAACGGAATCGAAGGCAGCCTTCAGATCCACATAGGCAATCCACAGGGGCTGTCGGAATTCCCTACTATCCGTATTACTACATGTGTTTTATGTCACCTTGTTACTAGAACTTTTACTGCGAGTATGATCACATAAATTATTATAACCGGTAGGTTCTACTATTACCATAATTATTTTTAACTACCTATAATTATTAGTATAATTTTGTTCTATTACCGGTTCTACTGTAATAATTCTTTCATTATCGGTATTGCAATGAGATAAAAAAAATTACCGTTGCTACTGCAATACGTTTTGTTACACCTGTATTGCTACTGGCTTATTACATAGACAACTGGAGCTAACCTGATTTACACGCAGTATTGACAGTTTTATTACTTCAGTGTTTTTGTTTTGTTTTTGGGTTCTGAACCAATTTGATGTTGAATTATGAAAAATCGAGTCAAATGTTGATTTGTAGTCAAGATTGTAAGTTTGAATCGTTGTTATTGTTGCCAAAGACAAAATGAAATCAATAAACTTCGGGCAGTTCAGTGTTTCGTTTACCTCAGTCAAATCTGGAGAGAGGCAATTATTGGTAGGAACTTGGAGGGGTTCGATTTCTGCAATTATGCTGTATACGGTATCTGAATAACTATTATATAGTAGAAACCGATGGAAGAACACATCCGAAATCAAGAGAGTTATAAATCCTCTAACAGAGACATCCTCCTTAATACAGTCTGACAAGTTGGGGTTACAAACGATCAATGTCAAATTTGGTGACACTTACTGAGAATTATAGTCTTTAAAAGAGGTATGCTATATCTTATTGCACAGATTAATTAAAAAAATGTTAGACTTTCGCTGGTATTTATTCTACAGTATTATCACTTAAAAGGGGTGTGCAAACACTGGATAAAGTTATTACTTTTTGATTTTAGAGTTTCGGATACGATCGGGTGCAAAGACAAGTATAAAGGTGCCAAACCCTTATAGCAGCGCCGGACCAATTCGATCGGGATAAGGAATTAGAAATCATTATTGTGGGACTCGGTGGTGTAGTGGGTATGTTCGTTGCCTTGCAGCCGAATGGCTGTATGTTCGAATCCATCTCAATTTCGCGTATGGATGTTGGGCAAGTCGTTCACACGCGCAATTTATTGCTAAGTGCTTCGGCGTGAAACTCCGATGCAGTGTCCGCACTGTAGTCGCGAGCGCCTCTGAGTAGGGAGCTTGAATGGGCCCTAAAGCAAGCGCATATGCAAACAGATTATCAAACAATAAATCCTACCAATTTACAAATTATTGTCTTCTGCTGGAACTTATTGAGAATATAAATCCTTAAAAGAGGTATGCAACGGCTTACAAGGGCAGATTTATTTTATGCTGGTCTTCTGCTAGAATTTATTAAACAGTTTCATTACTTTAAAAGGTTTTCAACAGCTATATGTTATCATTACGTTTGGATTGTAGAGTTTTAGATAAGATAAGGAACAAGGAAACAAGGCAAGGGACAAGTAAAGATCATTGGCACAAGTTTTATTCATCTTTGTTTCTTAGACGTTTTTTTTAGGAAGATGAGATATTTTGTATACGAGGTTCAAAGCGACTTTTTTTCCCATCTGCACAGAACAATTATAGCGATTTTTATATCGTCGTTTCTCATTCGAGACAGAATGAATTGGCGCCTATATGAGTTCAATCGAGATTGTATAGAAGCTTGTGTTCATATCATATTATGCATATAATTAAATTTGTTTCTATTGTTTTGTTTGTATGTGCACTTAATTGTTACAGCGCCCCTTCTAGCTCGCTCTCTCTATTCGACCGTAATCTAGGTCAATGACCTAGCTCTATTCGGCTTCGTATCCCTTCTCTGGAGTGTTGTGTTATTGGAATAAAAAATAGAAAAGATTCAAATGTCCGAAAGGCGCCTTATACACCTTTAAAATGTTTTGAATTGACACTTTATAAACTGTGGACACGATCTGAAAATAGTTTCGTTTCAGTACAAAAAACGCGATGTAACCAATTATTTTAACCTCTGTCGCAACTTAAGCCGTATATAAATTTCCGGTAGCAGAAATTTAACCCTTTAATGCCGAAGGGTAAAGGATATCCCATACCATTTTACTACCATCTCGGCATTAAAGAGTTAAGTGAAAACTAATTTAAAATGAAAAAGTTACGGATATCGTCTTCAGAATGCCGAATAGAAGTTATAACTCTTGGTCGATCACGTGGTCCACGGAAGCATCACGTGACGTCGTTTCCGTGCTGTCGGAATTTCGATAATAATATTCGTTTAGGGCCTATTAACATTCAATCTGACAAACCGCATAATGATTAGGCCTACAGGTACAGGTTATACGAAATACGGCCAACTATTATTATAGCACGACACGCAGGTCGGCTTTACAGCAGTGGGTTCGGTAGCTTAACAATAAAGTCTAAGTGCTCGATCCAGGCCAGAAGTGGGAAGGACTATCTTATTCTCTTATTTTCAGCAGAACCCGATTCAAGTAACACAACAGAAAACATGTGCGTAATTAACATGTACGTTAGTGCAAGAGGCTGTTCAATTTAGACTCGTTCCGTGAACTCTGCCCACTACTGCAAGATCGATAATAATATTATAGTTTTAAGATATTATACTGCTAAGCATTGTCGTATTAAACACCTTCAAAATGTAAGAACACATTGATATATAAAAATATAGACAACGATTTGCGGTCAATTGAAAATGTGAATTTCATTTTGTAAGATAATTATACTGGTAAGCATTGTCGTCTTAAACACCTTCAAAATGTAAGAAGCCAATGTTATATAAAAAGATGGACGACGATTTGAAGTCACTTGCAATGGTGAATAGCCAGTGTTCCATTACAAAACTGTCGGAAAAGGCTCACAATTTCAAAATCCCTAAAATATCGATAAATGCATTCCCACTATGTAGCTTTAGAGCATGTAAAGCCTTCTAGTCTTCCTCGGGCTCTTTTCCCAACCACATTCATTCAATCATTCATTTTGAGAATTTACATAGCGCCTCTTCAAGAAACTTACACAGAGGAGCTCCCAGTTCAGCCACAGGTAAAAGGAATAGGATTTGAGCGACTTATAAAAAGCAGGTGAATTTAGGCTAAAGGCGTAAGTCGCAGGATTAGTGGGAGGCCATTCGAGATAGCGGAACCCACAGTAGAAAAGGTCTTGACATACATGTATGAAGGCCGGTACATTGTTCGCTCTGATCATGTGTCCAGATTAGTTCAACTCTCCACTCTGCAGTCTGGTCTGCACAACCTCCTACAGTCGCTGCTCTGGTAACAATTTCTAATTAGTTCTTTGCTATCTGCAGTTGACTCTCCGAAGACTTAGACACCTATGGACTGGACTGGATGATGACAAAGGACGGTTAGAGATGTCTAATGAGGGATGCACAGAACAGACATTCTTGGCGATATTGAACTTAATAATAATAGAAAAATTATTATGAACCTGCCTGACGGCAGATAACTAAAAAAGAAGACACCTCTGAAACGTTGCAAAGGAAGACTTTATTAATTTCGGACACGCCTGGAAAAATGAATGGGTTCAAACTCCTTTTGTTGTTCTAACAATTGGCAATTCAATATAATATTATTATGTCATGAAAATAGGATTTTCTACCATTTTTATTATCATAAGAAATGCTTGTTTTGCTAGTATCTATCTGAAACTCTTGATAATTATATTTTCCATCAACATTGACTGGGACACAAAATCTCACCATGCAATTCATCCAATTGGAGGTCGTCAATTTTCTTCTTAGCAATGTTTGTTGTAACGACTCATCGTTTTTTATATCAATTTCTGTGCAGTATGCATACCAACTCATGTGTCCTTTTTCCTTCCAAGATATTCTCAGCATCTTCCTACAAATCCACATCTCACATGCGTTAAACGTTTTCCCATTTTCTTGGTCATTGTCCATGTCTCACAACCATATAGCACTGTCGGTATTATCAAAGCCCTTACCAGCTTTTTTCGTGTCTATACTCACATGCCTATACTTCCATATTTTTCCAATCCATTCATTGCAGTTTTCCTACGTTTTATTTTCGTATTGCACCCACTCTCTTTTTCTATTACAGATCCTAAAAACGTGAAGCTTAAAACCACCTCCAATTCCTCTCCGTCAATCACAAAATATCACCGCTCTAACACTGTGCAATTAATAGAATAATGCACTTATAATGTTTTGGTAAACTATTTTTAGTTTTTATCTAATAAACTCATTGCGTCTCGTTGTTATATTAAAAGAATTGGAAACATTAAAATGGTGTTAAGTATGTAAAATTAATCATCACAGAAGACCGTGCAACGTAAAATCCATATAACAAGTGCGCATACAAACAAAGTTAGCAGCAATTACTCGGGTTTTAAAGTGAATTATAAGCGTTGACCTGAAATCTTTGGTAAGAATCAATTGAAATTTTTTTGGTAAACAGACTCTCTGACAGAGTCATAAAAACAAACAAACGGAAGGACAAACTTTCAGACTTATATTGTTGGTTACTGAATCCAGAATATATTTTGGTAAACTTTATTTCGGTATAAATGTTACAGATTTTTCTTTGTTCTTGAAAATTTTAATTTTTTGTGATTTATTCATTACTAAAAGTTGCACTCTGGAATATGCAAACAAATTTTTGTCGGCGTCATAAGCTTTATTTATATATTCATTTATTTATTGCACCAAAAAAACAATAGTAGCGGATACAGGACAATATAAGCATAGAATAAAGTTATAAGCTTATAAATTTTATCAATTGCATTTCGCTTAACGTTCCAATGTCACACAGTCATAAAATCTCTATAATTATATCTAGCTGAAGCTGCGCATGAGTGGCAATTTTTTGGCCTTGTCTTATATGCGGTTCGATGGTCAGTCCTCTCCCTCGCCGTCTCAACTTTCCATTGGCCGTGAAATCATTACATCAGAATTTATTAGATGCGCAGTTGTAGCAGGAAGTTTCTACCCTGTGAGAAATTTGACTATCCCTGACAATAATTTATCTTCAGCCCATTCATCAGTTTAATTCAATTAGACTTATAAATCTCAAAGTTTATACCATTTAAAAGGTATGTAATTTCGCGAATATAAATCTACATAGATTTCATATACAATAAGTTTGCGTGTTTGTTTTGCACTTTTTTAAAGAGCCTTTTATATATATCTACTCAGAGGCGCTCCCGACAACAGAACGGACACTGCATTGAAGTTTTACGACGATGTGCGGAGCAATTGCAAGTGAATGACTTTTCCAAGGTCTCTACGCGGCGACATGAGGTGGATTTGAACCTGCAACACTTCGGCTGCAAGGCGACAAACATACCCACTGCACCACTGCGCCCCACAAAAACTAACATATAATCGCTGTCTTCTTAGACACCTTTTAAATGTGAGTCGTATTTATTATAGACGAAGCGCGCTCGGACCAAGTAGACGTGATGCTACGTGAGGGTTGTTTCACCCTTGGTCTTCAGCATGATAACATCAACGCCATTACAGCCGCCTGTCTTGACCCCATTGATGGTCATCATCACCCTTTGCTTATCTACCCATTCCTCAACGAAGGAAACCTCAAGAAGTTCCTACAACGATGCAAGATTTCAGACGTCGCTTTTCAACAGGTAACAGAATATTATAACTTTCTACACTGCATAATAATACTAGCCATGGATGAGGGTGGTTGGTCGCGCTGAACAATTATTGACTTGTTCTTTTGGAATTTTGTGTTCAAGAGAAGAAATGTGTGTTTATAAAATAAAATAAAAATTATACAAGTAATCGCGGTCATATTAAACACCTTTAAAATGTGAGTAAGATTTGTTATATAATGTTGCCGTGAATTGAGATTAAAAGTTATGTTGTAGCTGGTCACAGAAGAGCAGTACAAATAATACAATATAGGCCTAAAGTGGTGAAACTGATACTGAAATTGTTGGGTAAACCATTATGAATGTGCTAAAGCATGCTTTCCCACTGTAAATAAAATGATGTAATTACAATATTTAAATCGCACACATGACGAACGAACCGACAAGCTTTGAAGCTGTTGTTGCTGTTGCTGGTGTTATTGTTGTCTATGCCAAGCTGTTGTCTAAAATAGGTTTTGAACACTCAACAGCTCGTTTACATCGCCATTCAGATCACGAAAGCCGTCAACTTTCTTCACAAACAATGTATCGTCCACACCGATCTCGCTACACGGAACTGTGTGTAAGTCACCTTTAAACACCTCTTTTAATTATCTCATCAGGATTATATAAATAATTTATCACTCGCCTTTGTGTAATAGTACACGTGCTCGCCTAACAATGCAATCATTCGGAAATAATATAATATAATAATTGTTATTATTATAGCCCTCCATAGCCGCTCAACATGCATAGCACAAGTCCAGTGATGATGATCCTAATGCGCATTATTTCCTGATGATGATGACGACGACGACGACGATGATGACGATTTTAATGCGCATCGTTTTTTGTTGTTGTCAGTGTTGACAGTCGTCTGACAGTTCGCTTGACTGACAGGGCGTTGTCACGTGACGTCTTTCCCAACGAATACCATTGTCTCGGTGATAATGAGAATCGTCCGGTCAAATGGTTGGCTCTCGAAGCGCTCAACTTCAAGCTATTCTCACCAGCCAGCGATACGGTATTATAATTTTTATTATGTCGTTAAATAAAATATGTATATTTTTATTTAGGTTTTTTGGTTAACCCTCGGAGGCTAACCTATAAAAAAATCACATATTGGATAACCTGGGGTATATTTTTCACCCCACACCATTACAGGCATATGACATAACATTGGACAATGTTACATCAACAACGGCACTTAATTCAAGTTCAGCATAGATTTTACAATCTGTGAAACCTAACCAAGTTAAAATATCAGCAGAATCGTCGAGTCTACGGTCATCTATACGCAAGTAACGCTTTGTTACATTCTTTCCACATACAAAGTTGCAAAACGTAGGCTAGGACCGCTAGGTCTGTGACATCATCGATTTCAACATGATCTGGCTCCGAGACATCATTACAATCAAAAAACTCTACATTATTATCATCATCACTATCATCATTTTCTATCCATTGATATCAATTCTAATATCAGTTTAGCGGCATTGGTTGCTGATAACCGTCGAAACCTCTTCAACACAAATGCATTAGTATTAAAAACAAAGGCCATTGTCTGACCTCAGTCACGTGATCGTGCATTCGATATAAAAAAATTAAAAATGTGGAATTAAGCCAAAATCATCTATGAACAGATACACAAAAGCGCATGGCAGAATTTCGAAGCAGTAAAAATATTCAGGGCAAATACTGACAGTGGGGTGAAAAAAACACCCCAGGTTAGCCTCCGAGGGTTAAACACAGATAGTGTAACTTAATAGCCAAGAAACCGCCACTTTCTGTGTGTCAGTTTAAACTGACGCTAGCCAAATATGGGTTACATACATGTAATTTTTTTATTTATGGTGTTTTTGCGCTAAAATATTACTATGGATTGACACCTTACTGTGGGGTGCGGTGGTGTAGTGGATTATGTTCGTCGCCTTGCAGCCGGATGCTTGCAGGTTCAAATCCACCTCATGTCGACGCGTAGGGACCTTGGGCAAGTCCTTCACTCGCAATTGCTCAGTGTTACACGTGACATTCCAACGCAGTGTCCGCGCTGTAGTCGGGAGCGCCTCTGAGTGGCGAGCTTGACTATTCTTCGCCGGTGACTTTCAGCAATGTTTTTGCTAACTGATGTAAAATATTCGTTAGGGTTATGTTAAGCCTGATTTTAACGAATATTTTCCGTCAGTTAGCAAGTCAAACTGTTAACAAGATAGTGAAGTGAGGCGTGGTTTATTATTTAGCTAGGTAAAAAAGTTTTAGTGTGAACAAAAAGCGAAGCATTTAGTTTTCTCAGATTGTTAATTTGGGTTTTGTTTGGAAAAAGTCAGTTTTGCATTTTGGTCTGACTGTCAAAACGCCAGAAACAGTCAAAAACGACCTAAGACGATTTAAGTTGACATGGAATGTAGAACTAGCTAGAAAGGAGTGAATATGTATTATGTGAATAATTTTGTATAAAGTTAACTTATATAAGATCTTTTTATTCGTAAAAGAGGTGTCGACAATAATCGGTAGTTAACAGAAATATTTATTATTTGTGAATGTGTGCAGTGGGCTTTTGGCGTCTTGCTGTGGGAGTTGATGACTTTGGGTCAAATACCTTACGCTAACATCGATCCATTTGAGATGTCAACTTATCTGAAGGCTGGATACAGAGTCTCACAACCAGTCAACTGTCCTAACGAACTGTAAGTTTTCGTTTTCACGAAATTTATTAAGCGTTGCTCAAACTGTGAGCGGGGCAAGAGTGTATTCACGAGGGCTGCGTAAAATCGCAGAACTGTCGGAAGAAGTTGAGAGGACAGACAGAAAGTGACGAGGACATAATGAGAGAGAGAGAGAGAGAGAGAGAGAGAGAGAGAGAGAGAGAGAGAGAGAGAGAGAGACAGACAGACAGACAGACAGACAGACAGACAGAGACACAGAGACACAGAGACACAGAGAGACAGAGAGACAGAGAGACAGAGAGACAGAGAGACAGAGAGACAGAGACACAGAGACACAGAGACAGAGACACAGAGACACAGAGAGACAGAGAGACAGAGAGAGAGAGAGAGAGAGAGAGAGAGAGAGAGAGAGAGAGAGAGAGAGAGAGAGAGAGAGAGAGAGAGAGAGAGAGAGAGAGAGAGAGAGAGAGAGAGAGAGAGAGAGAGAGAGAAATAGACAGACAGAGAGTCAGAGAGAAAGACGGACAAGAAGACAAACAGAAATATAGACAGACAGACAGGAAAGAGAAGTAAAACAACGTAATTTTGAGTTCAATGAAAATGTTTATGCAAGAGCTGTGTAAAGTAGACGTGTGAGTTTATTCGTATGACCAGATTAGCTACCCTTTGGGATTGATAAGCACTTTCAAGTATTCACGTCTACAACGATAACATAATTATTATGGATATTAACTCCACCTTTAAAAGAGCAATGCTTGCAGTGGTCCACTCTCAGTAGTACAATTTTTCTACATAATAATGTCCGCTAGCTGTGGAACCCGGCGTTGCCCGGGGAATTTTTGGGGAGAGAGATGTAGAACAACGAGATGTAGAGTAACGAGATGTAGAGTTGAAAAAAAATGCTTCAGCAAGAGCTGTGTAAAGTTACTGTAGACATGTGAGTTTATTAGTATGACCAGATTAGCTACACTTTTGGGTTGATACGCACTTTCAAGCAGTCACGTCTACAACGTAAATGATATAATTTTATATTATGAATATTAATTTCACCCTTAAAAGAGCAGTGCTTGCAGCGGGCCATTCTCAGTTGTTCATTTTTCCTACATAATAATGTCGGCTACGCAAGGGGTGTTAAGGCGCTTGTGAATTTGTATTATTATTTTTCAAGTTACTGTTGCATATTTGCTAGATCTCCTTCAAGCTGACGCAAACGACAAATGTATGAGTTTTTTTTATTTATCATGTATAACACTTAAAAGAGGTGTGTAACGCGTTGCTATTTTGCTGACTGTTGTTATGTAAGATTTATATAGTCGTCATGTGAATTTTTCTCTTTCAACATCAATATAATTATTTGTATGTTTTTATTTAACTGTTTGTTTTTTAGTTTTGCCATCATGGCGTGCTGTTGGTCGTTTTGCCCAGAAGAGAGACCAATGTTTAAACAGCTTCAACGTTGCCTACAGGACTTTTACACGGCTCTTGGACAGTTCGTTTGAACACAATAACACTGACCTTTCTCACACCCAAAGCAGTTTCTAACGTCTCTAAGTTAGAATTTTCTTTCCGACTAAAATTTGATCCTACTGATGCCCAGAAATGTTTTTTAGTGACTCTCAAACAATCGCTTCTTTTATGTCGACGCTGTGGCATTTTCTCTTGGGGCATTTAGTGGTTTGTGTATCTACAATAGCATAATATGCGGTTTGCATGGGAGGAGAATTGTACACAAAGGATAACTCCGCGATTTTTACAGCCAGTCCCAAGCATGGGCAAAAAAGGAGGGCGTCTCTTGTGATCTTTATTATCACAGTTTTGCTCGCGTAGGTTGAACGACGCATCATATAACTCCAAGTTTCTGTAAACCTCTTTTAGGAATCCTTTATAAACTATAAATAAAAGCCGAAACGAAGCCGATTTGCTTTTATCGAGACTTAATTGGACATGAAAAATCACGAATGGCCATATTGACAAATCCAACATGGCGGCAGCCGGCCATATTGAAAATTTCATCTTTTTATTTCATGTCCAGGGACAATATGACTGATTGGAAGTGAGAACCCCCCCCCACACACACACACACAATTTTTGTATACGTGACGCCATGGCACATAATGAACTAAGTAGGGAATCAACGGTATTCAACTTTCTATGACGCATTTGTGGCTCTGCTTTTCAGAACGATGTAAGATGTCGCTAAGTACTGTCCGTAAATCTCATAGCTTGGGGTGCCCAGTAACCTTTGACATTGCGCTTTGTTATTCAAGAAAATATTTGTCTTCTGCTTCTTCATATTGAGAAATTAAATCCTTAAAAGAGGTAGGCAACACATTATATGCAAACAAGGATGCGTTCTTTTCGTTTTGGCTTATTATGTGTTACGCTGTACCCATTGTATTGCTAAACTTGTGCAGAGGTTGGGTTGCAGCTTGAGAGTAACGGTGTGGAAAAGTAACTGGTTTGTGTGGCGTTGGGGTATGCAATGAAAACTTAGGGCCACAAGAAAGACTTTGGGGTTTGAATTCCTATCCCCTGGCCATTTGGGGGATGGATAGAGACGGGAGAGGGATTAAAGAATGGCAGGGAACCACGAGAGTCTTATTTTTCATTAATGTCCTAGTCAAAAATACTTTTGTTTATCGTATAATTTCTGCAGTCAGATCACATTTCAAATCCGTTTTCATTGTTAGTCGTTTAATTACGTGTAGGCCTACCATTGTTATCAGAACTGTTAAAAATGTATAATTATCAGGGTTATAATTAATTGTTGCCAGTATAATAATTTGTGTTGCTACTATCCGTATTACTGAATGAGTTTTATGTCGCCATATTACTAGAAATTTTATTGCGAGTATGATCACGTAAATTATATTTTAAAATACGTAATACTGTCAGAATTATATTTAAAAATACCTATATTGGTGTAAAAAAATTATTATTGGTTCTACTGTAATAATTCTTTCATTGTTGGTATTTCAATGAAATAAATAAATAACCGTCGCTACTAAAATAAGTTTCTGTTACCTGTATAAATTGTTGCTGGCTTTTTGCATAAACAATTGGAGCTAACCTAATTTACTTGCAGTATTAACAGCTTTATTTCTTCAGTGTTTTTTGTTTTCTTTGGGTTCTAAACCAATTTGATGTTTTATTATGAAAAATCGAGTCAAATATTGATTTGTAGTCAAGAGAATAAATTCTAATCGTTGTTATTGTTACCAAATACGAAATGAATTCAATAAAATTTGTGCAGTTCAGTGTTGCGTTTCCGTAGTCAAGTCCGGATAGGGACAATTGGTAGAAACTTGGATAGGTTCGATTTCTGCAACGAAAAAAAAGCAAAAAACCCATGTTCTTCCCGAAAAACTCTATTTCCCAAGTTCGGATCGAAAAACGCATAATCTGGTGAAAAAACCCGAGGAGTGGCAACGCTGACTAGAAACCGATGGAAGAACGCACCCGAAATCAAGAGAGTTATCCTCTAACAGAGACATCCTCGTTAATAAAGTCAACGAGCTGGGTTTAAAACAGATTTCAAATCTGATGATAGTTATTGAGAATTATAGCCTTTAAAAGAGGTATGTAATATTTGACTGCCCAGATTATTTAAAATTTACTAGTCTTCCGCTGGTATTTACTAAACATTATTGTAACTTAAAAGAGGTGTGCAAACGCTGGATTGTAGCCTATTATTACTATTTGATTTTACAGTTTTGGATACGATCGGGTGCAAAGACAAGTATAAAGGAGCCAAACCCTTATAGCAGCGCCGGACCAATTCGATCGGGATAAGGAATTAGAAATCATTATTGTGGGACTCGGTGGTGTAGTGGGTATGTTCGCTGCCTTGCAGCCGAATGGCTACATGTTCGAATCCATCTCAATTTCGCGTATGGACCTTGGGCAAGTCGTTCACACGCGCAATTGCTAAGTGCTTCAGCGTGAAACTCCGATGCAGTGTCCGCACTGTGGTCGGTAGCGCCTCTGAGTAGCGAGCTAGAATGGGCCCTAAAACAAGCGCATATACAAACAGATAAACAAACAATAAATCCTACCAATTTGCAAATTTTTGTCTTCTTTCTGGTACTTATTGAGAATTTTAATCCTTAAAAGAGGTATGCAATGGTTATCAATGCAAATTTTTCAGCTGGACTTCAGCTGGAATTTATTAAACAGTTTCTATACTTTAAAAAGGTTTGCATCAACTAGATGTTATCATTACGCTTGGATTGTAGAGTTTTTGACAATTAAGATAAGGGACAAGAACACAATTATTATAGACAACGATCAGTGGAACAAGTTTTATACACCCTTATTTCTTGGACTTTTTTTTATAAAAATGAGATATTTTGTAGGAGGTGCAAAGCGCGTTGATTATGTTTACATTTTCATCTGCACACAGAACAATAATTATAGTAAGACGATTTTCTTAGCGACGTTTCTCAGTCGAGAAAATTGGCGCCTATAATTATGAGTTCAATCGAGATTTTATAGAAGCTTCTGTTCATATTATGCATATAACTAAATTTGTTTGTATTATTTTATTTGTATGTGCACTTGTTACAGAGCCCCGTCTAGCTCACTCTCTCTATTCGACGGTAATCTAGGTCAATGACCTACTTCCATTCGACTTCGTATCCCTTCTTTGTCAATCCCCAGGTTGAAGTGCTGTGATGTTGGAATAAAGAAACACACAAGATTCAGATGTCCGAAGGGCGTCTTAGACACCTTTGAATTTGCTTGAAGTTATGCTTTATAAATTGTGAACACGAACGGAAAATTGTTTGATATTGCAATTGATTTTAATCCCTGTCGCAACTCAAGCCGAATATAAATTTCCGGTAACAGAAAATAATTTAAGTGAAATTGCTAATTTTAAATGAAAAAGTGTCATGAAAAAAACTTAAAGAACTGATTTTGAAACTTAGATTAGAAACTATATCAATTCCAACGTTCAATTCTGAACATACCAATTATATTTTGAGCGATAGCCTTCATCTTCATCATCATTGCTGTTGATCGGAGACCAGATCCAACGACGTAAATTTCCTTCATCCATCTCTGTTTCTTACGCAATCCGCCATCGGGATCCCCATACACGACTCCGCATAGTCCATCCAGTGTTTTCTCGGCCTTCCAACCACATTCATTCATTCATTCATTCATTCATTCATTCATTCATTCATTCATTTTGAGAATTTACATAGCACCTCTTCAAGAAACCAGATTAGCTACCCTTTGGGATTGATAAGCACTTTCAAGTATTCACGTCTACAACGATAACATAATTATTATGGATATTAACTCCACCTTTAAAAGAGCAATGCTTGCAGTGGTCCACTCTCAGTAGTACAATTTTTCTACATAATAATGTCCGCTAGCTGTGGAACCCGGCGTTGCCCGGGGAATTTTTGGGGAGAGAGATGTAGAACAACGAGATGTAGAGTAACGAGATGTAGAGTTGAAAAAAAATGCTTCAGCAAGAGCTGTGTAAAGTTACTGTAGACATGTGAGTTTATTAGTATGACCAGATTAGCTACACTTTTGGGTTGATACGCACTTTCAAGCAGTCACGTCTACAACGTAAATGATATAATTTTATATTATGAATATTAATTTCACCCTTAAAAGAGCAGTGCTTGCAGCGGGCCATTCTCAGTTGTTCATTTTTCCTACATAATAATGTCGGCTACGCAAGGGGTGTTAAGGCGCTTGTGAATTTGTATTATTATTTTTCAAGTTACTGTTACATATTTGCTAGATCTCCTTCAAGCTGACGCAAACGACAAATGTATGAGTTTTTTTTATTTATCATGTATAACACTTAAAAGAGGTGTGTAACGCGTTGCTATTTTGCTGACTGTTGTTATGTAAGATTTATATAGTCGTCATGTGAATTTTTCTCTTTCAACATCAATATAATTATTTGTATGTTTTTATTTAACTGTTTGTTTTTTAGTTTTGCCATCATGGCGTGCTGTTGGTCGTTTTGCCCAGAAGAGAGACCAATGTTTAAACAGCTTCAACGTTGCCTACAGGACTTTTACACGGCTCTTGGACAGTTCGTTTGAACACAATAACACTGACCTTTCTCACACCCAAAGCAGTTTCTAACGTCTCTAAGTTAGAATTTTCTTTCCGACTAAAATTTGATCCTACTGATGCCCAGAAATGTTTTTTAGTGACTCTCAAACAATCGCTTCTTTTATGTCGACGCTGTGGCATTTTCTCTTGGGGCATTTAGTGGTTTGTGTATCAACAATAGCATAATATGCGGTTTGCATGGGAGGAGAATTGTACACAAAGGATAACTCCGCGATTTTTACAGCCAGTCCCAAGCATGGGCAAAAAAGGAGGGCGTCTCTTGTGATCTTTATTATCACAGTTTTGCTCGCGTAGGTTGAACGACGCATCATATAACTCCAAGTTTCTGTAAACCTCTTTTAGGAATCCTTTATAAACTATAAATAAAAGCCGAAACGAAGCCGATTTGCTTTTATCGAGACTTAATTGGACATGAAAAATCACGAATGGCCATATTGACAAATCCAACATGGCGGCAGCCGGCCATATTGAAAATTTCATCTTTTTATTTCATGTCCAGGGACAATATGACTGATTGGAAGTGAGAACCCCCCCCCACACACACACACAATTTTTGCATACGTGACGTCATGGCACATAATGAACTAAGTAGGGAATCAACGGTATTCAACTTTCTATGACGCATTTGTGGCTCTGCTTTTCAGAACGATGTAAGATGTCGCTAAGTACTGTCCGTAAATCTCATAGCTTGGGGTGCCCAGTAACCTTTGACATTGCGCTTTGTTATTCAAGAAAATATTTGTCTTCTGCTTCTTCATATTGAGAAATTAAATCCTTAAAAGAGGTAGGCAACACATTATATGCAAACAAGGATGCGTTCTTTTCGTTTTGGCTTATTATGTGTTACGCTGTACCCATTGTATTGCTAAACTTGTGCAGAGGTTGGGTTGCAGCTTGAGAGTAACGGTGTGGAAAAGTAACTGGTTTGTGTGGCGTTGGGGTATGCAATGAAAACTTAGGGCCACAAGAAAGACTTTGGGGTTTGAATTCCTATCCTCTGGCCATTTGGGGGATGGATAGAGACGGGAGAGGGATTAAAGAATGGCAGGGAACCACGAGAGTCTTATTTTTCATTAATGTCCTAGTCAAAAATACTTTTGTTTATCGTATAATTTCTGCAGTCAGATCACATTTCAAATCCGTTTTCATTGTTAGTCGTTTAATTACGTGTAGGCCTACCATTGTTATCAGAACTGTTAAAAATGTATAATTATCAGGGTTATAATTAATTGTTGCCAGTATAATAATTTGTGTTGCTACTATCCGTATTACTGAATGAGTTTTATGTCGCCATATTACTAGAAATTTTATTGCGAGTATGATCACGTAAATTATATTTTAAAATACGTAATACTGTCAGAATTATATTTAAAAATACCTATATTGGTGTAAAAAAATTATTATTGGTTCTACTGTAATAATTCTTTCATTGTTGGTATTTCAATGAAATAAATAAATAACCGTCGCTACTAAAATAAGTTTCTGTTACCTGTATAAATTGTTGCTGGCTTTTTGCATAAACAATTGGAGCTAACCTAATTTACTTGCAGTATTAACAGCTTTATTTCTTCAGTGTTTTTTGTTTTCTTTGGGTTCTGAACAAATTAATTTAATGTTGAATTATAAAAAAATCGAGTCAAATATTGATTTGTAGTCAAGAGAATAAATTCTAATCGTTGTTATTGTTGCCAAAGACAAAATGAAATCAATAAACCTTGTGAAGTTCAGTGTTGCGTTTTTCTCAGTCAAATCTGGAGAGGGACAATAATTGTTGTTAGAAACTTGGAGGGGTTCGATTTCTACAATGCTACCTTTTTTCCTCAACTAGAAACCCTTGGAAGAACACACCCGGAATCAAGAGAGTTATCCTCTACCATAGACATCCTCGTTAATAGTAATAATAGCCAAGCTTGATTTTAAAACAAATTGTTTTCAAATCTTGTGATACTTATTGGGAATTGTAGCCTTTAAAAGAGGTATGTATGCAATGGCCGATCGATCAGATTAATTAGAAGATGTTAGTCTTTCGCTAATATTTATCGAACATTATACCACCTAAATGAGGTGTGCAAAGGCTGGATTATGTTATTACTTTTTGATTTTAGAATTTTGGATACGATCGGGTACGAGGATAAAGAATTAGAAATCATTTATGTGGGGCGCGTCAGTGTAGTGGGTATGTTCGTTGCCTTGCAGCCGAATGGCTATATGTTTGAATCCACCTCAAATTCGCGTAGAGACCTTGGGCAAGTCCTCACACACGCAAATGCTCAGCCCTTCGACGTGAAACTCCGTTGCAATGTCCGCACTGTATCCGTGAGCGCTTCTGAGTAGTGAGCTTTATTCAATGGGCGCTATAGCAAGTGCACATGCAAAGACATAGGCAAGAAAGTATGGAAGATCAATTCAGAAGTCGTAGGCTTCTGCTGGTACTTATTGAGATATTAAATCCTTAAAAGAGGTATGCAGACGCTGCTATGTCATGTCATGTCATGTCGCATCATCGCATCGCGACGGTTGGCTACATGAATGGACCTTTAATGCCCAGAGTTTTCTGTTCCTTGTCCCGCTCATTAAGTCAAAAAATGAATCTTGAGGAAAAATTCAACAAACCTAGACAAGGGCGAGAAACCTAGGTCGAGGTGGGGGGAAAAGCTACGAGTGGCATTTCCGCACAAATTCTTAACCTGGTTAGGGTTGGATTGAAAGTTAATCTACTCGACGATTTTTTTTAAATTAATGATGCTGTTTCATTTAGCTGACCTCTACAAATATTTTTATTGCCAAACTATATACCGTCGTTGTGAATGGACAAAATAAATTTTGGAAGAAAAAAGACCTAAAATACCAATGTCTAAATGGAAACCTTAGACACCTCAAAAACGTTTGTAAGCACGTTTTATAATCCAGGGACACACTTCGGAATATTGCCTCACCTCCTGTTCATTCCCCGTGAGTGATGTTACACAACAGTCAACTATAATTTTATCGTCTTAGCTTTCTTTTATGGGGACGTCCTATCTTGTTTGGACAATACACTCGTAGAACCACTAAATGTCATGATCCTAAGATCATTATTCATTCTGGATATGTGACCGAATATTATTATTTCACTTTTTATTGCAAAGCGTATGTTTTTCACGCATTTATAACTACCTTATTCAACGTAAAACAGGTGTTTAATTAATTGAATTTTCTTTTGTCTATTGAATTGTCTTTTCTTTAATTGAGTTTCGATGGCACTGGTTGAGAGCCATGACCAGGAGAAGTAAGAGGAGGATGAAGAGAAGGTGGATAAGAGAAAGTTCATTTAATAGTTCGTTCAATTCATTCATTCATTCACCCATTCATTCACTCATTTTCACCCAACAATTTGTATGGCGCTTTTTCAAGGGCCTACTCAGAAACGCTGCGATTTTTATTACGGCCAAAAAGGAACGATTTTTCTTAATAAAGTAAGCACGATCGTTATCGTAGTCTTTCAAACTCTATTTTGTGACAAATACGTTTCTTCTGCTATGCGTTTCAACCATCGGCCAAGTATATTATTGCTGCTACTTCTGCTACCACTACTAGATTTACAAGTATTTCAGCAATCTTAATTAACATCAAACCTCTATTAATAATATTTATTTGCTGACAATTTAGGTTATCCACTCATGAGCGCTCCCAGTCCAACCACGGTGGAATAAGACAGAAATAAATGAAGTAGAAAGGTCAGCAGGTTATTTGACGAAGAATAGCAGCGAGCTTATTCCAGATCGCAGGGCCAGCAACAGATTGCAGACATACTTAAAATGACCGTCTCTATGATGCTGTCGTTGATGAATTATTGACGCATGGTTCACTAAATTTAATATAGCATTGGTCCATACCGTTTCGAAGGTGTCTAAAACAGCATTGCTAACGTTTATATTATGTTTCACCATCATTATTTATTTAGGGCTATGATGTTGTCGAGGATGATTATTGACGCATGATTTACTAACTAAATATAGCAATGTTTTATACCTTTTTAAAGGTGTCTAAAAACAGCATTGCTATTATAATAGGCGCTTATAATTATTATGTTTTATCATAAGAAAGCTTTATTTGACAATAATTAACCACTAAAGCGGATTGCTTCCCTCTACATCCAGTCACTCAACCTTGGATTGTGTTGAAAACGGTACTTGTCGGTTAATTCACCCCCACACACAGAAACCCTATATACGAAATTTTACATGCAGATATTAATTCACCGCCACTCACAGAAACCGTAGGCCTATATACGAAATTTTACAACCAGAAATTAAATAACCTCCGGTTACATGTGAACTTTAATAGAAATGTAATTACGCCATTGGCATTGAAAATAAACTGTTCAAATTAGAACTGTTCAAATTACATGTAGGTTGCATAAAAGACGAAAGAAATAATCGTAAACATGACTGTTGATGGGAGTACTAATAGCCTACAGCCCTACAACTTGCAATGTAACTATCCTACTGTGGTGGCCAAAATTGTGCGATGTCATTCAGAATGGCAGTGAACACATCCAGTCCATTCACCTTCACTCTTCTCCTCCACATAAACTCACACAATTATACGAATCCAGCATATGCCTGTGAGTGCCGTTATGTCGTTTGTTTCTTTCCTTCGCTGACTTCCATGACCGCTCGATGTTTTGAGTGTGTGCTCCAGAATTAGGGTCAACGAAGTGAACAGAGTGATTAACTGTATAATGAGTGAATCCAGGATTGTTGGCAATTGCATTGTAAGCTCGCCATTGGTCCGATATAATGATAGTACCAGGACGAACATGGGTTGCAATGATGGGCATGAGTGTTGCTGCCGATCTGTCTGGAACGCAGAACATGAAACAATGTCCTGTTTGGCGACAGATGCCACCGAAGACCCACTGCTGTGGGAAGACTCGACCCACCGCATTCTTACGCCGAGTGAAGAGGCTTTCGTCAATCTCAACTATTGTGTTTGCCCATTACATGACGTCACTGAAAACCAGTGCGTAAATATAATATATGCTGTGCGTAAATACACGCAAACTATGGGGGTGAACTAACCGACAAGGTAGACAGACGAAACCTGTGGGGGTGAATTAACCGAAAGTTTCTTTCATTTGATGCATTTGAACAGACTTCCATACATTGCCCATATATCACCATTCGATTCAGATTGTTTTTTTTATATCTATTTGATGCTCTGTGTGATAGGAAGCGTTGATGACTTTTGATGATTGATGATTGCGCTTTGGAAGTGTGTGTCCGAAGTCTGGCGAAAAGAACGTAGGCGACACTAATGATCTTTTTTCACGCATTGTCGTTAAACTGCAACATCCATTTAACACCTTTTTCATTAAAATTTGCCATAAATAAGAATGAACACGCCAAATTCAATATGTGGTAAATTCATCTCGTCAATTCGTTAGCATCAATCAAACAATCAATCAATTTGAAATGAGCCATCTCTATTATCTTAGTATTTTGACTGTTACCAATAACCTTATCGTGCTGAGCGAATAAATTGTGGAGCGCATTTTTAAAATTATAGCCATGTTTATTAACGTTTCGAAGGTGTCTTAAATGAGCCATCTCTACCCGTCTTTTCACTGTTATTAACTTACCTAACCAAGCTGGTTATTTGGCAGGTTAGATTAGAGCGCATTTTAAACATTTATTTAAAGATAAATGCCTTCAGCCAAGGGACTCAATCCACAGATAAGGTAAAGGTCATTACAAACAGAGAGGCGTAAAAGATCATCATTATTGTGCGATGGTGGGCCGCAAAGGAACGAACGAAAGAGGAGTGAAAATTTGTTTGTTTGTATGTGCACTTGTTATTGTTATAGCGGCCCTTCAGACTCTCCTAATCAGAGGCGCCCTCGAATGCAGAGCGGTCACTGCATCGGATTTACACGCCAAAGCGCTGAGCAATTGTGAGTGAAGGACTTGCCCAAGGTCCTTACGCGGCGAGGTGGATTCGAACCTCGAACCTTCCGGCTCCAAGGCAACGACGCCACCACTACACCACCGCGCCCCACAAATGATGGGTGAGTAGGAAGGAAGGAGAAGGGAGAGGAAGAGGTGATGGATTTAACGGGACGGGACGTCACGGGAGTGAGGGGGATATGAGTGTGAGTGGAGGGATAAACCCCAGAGAGGCTGCGAACCCGCTCCACAGGGCGGGTGGAGCTGGGTTTGGAAGGGATGAAAACCTAAATTTTCCGTGAAACGCTAATAGGACATGGATCATATTTCATTTGATAACGCGTTGAAAAATCTGAATTATATAGAGGAATAGGGATTTTAATAGAGGTGTTTTAGCCTGGACGTATTACTATATGTAGTCCAACATTCTCTCTACCTGGAGTTCTGTCGTTTCGGTTAGTATATTTATCACAGTAATACAATGTGTAAATGAGGTGTGTAACTTAGGCCTACTCTCTGTTGACTATAATAATATTGTAGGATTTATGAAGGCGGCAATGGTGATTCAATAGAAGTTGAATTGCAAAAGTTCAATCCAATCAGTCCTCCCCCCCTTTCTCCCTATAGCCTACTCGTGAAGTTCCTATATAATTATGGCTCTCCGAAATTGCACAGTCAGGCAATGTTGTAATGCGTAACACTTGCGCAAAACTGTGTTTTATATATTGTGATTGTAGTCTACTTTTGGAAATTAAATATAATTTGAAATGAATTGAATTCAAAATTCTAAGCAGAGTTAAGGCAGGTTAATCTTTGCAGTTGTGAAGGGAAATTTTGATAGAAAAGATGGCCATAGATATTAAAGTGAAAAGATCGCTGCGGCTATTTATAAAAAGAAATATAAATTTAACGAGGTGTTTAAGAAAACTTACAATTATACTGTATATAATTATACCGGAAATTTAGGAATTTCGCAAAATCTCTTAAATCTGCTAAACTCCACAATCCACATATTGAATAACAGAAAATAGTTCTTCTCTTTTACAATAGGTTCAGTTGTTCAACATAATTATTCAAATTGGTACAGTTACACAGAGTTCTGAAAATTGGCCGCGTTACTGTACGAGACTACGACGATTCCGAATTTTGTAAACAGCTGTGGAGGAAATCTATGGACGGACGGACGGACGGACGGACGGACGGACGGACGGACGGACGGACGGACGGACGGACGGACGGACGGACGGACGGACGGACGGACGGACGGACGGACGGACGGACGGACGGACGGACGGACGGACGGACGGACGGACGGACGGACGGACGGATAACTGTTTACCAATGTATGCGGCTACAGAAATTAGTTGCAATAATTAAGACTCTGAATGTTTCAACGAGTTCGAGACTAAATAATTATGGCATGAATTTTGTCTTATAGGTGCTTTACTTAGACAATCGTCCTATTTCTAAGTTTTCTGTAAATGAATAAAAAGGTTTGCTTTTATGATGATTGTGTCCGTAAGCTTCGTTTGATTAAATCCTTGGTCTGGTCAGTCGCAACCTATGGTTGCGAATCATGCATGGGTGCTCAAAAAGGGGAGGAAAAGCAGATACAGAGTTTCGAGAAAAAAATAATTAATGTAGCCTACCCGTAAGCATATAGGCATTCCGTACCCGATTTCGTATCATTGTCAGCCTTAAGCGCCTTCTCATTGGCCGATCTCATATTATGAATATTCATAACCAGTGACATCATTAAGCACGTTTTGTTTACAGACTTTGAGGCTTGCGTTGGCAATATCAATAATCTTAGGCTATTATGTTTAATAACTCGCAGCCTTTGCGTCCATTAGGCCTAGTAGGCTGTATGGCAGTTACCTGCTAGGATTTATAAAGTGCTTTAATAAATAGATAGCCTACACCGAACAGTTTTGCATATAATGGGATAAAGCTGCGTTGCGTGATTTATTATTTGGCGGATATGCTTTGTAGACTGCTATTAGCGCCGTGTATTGCAGGCTGTCTGTTCAGCCACTATAGTTAAGATTTGTGTATTCTGTAATCTGAGTTCTTGCAAACTGTTTCAACTGCATAATATTATTGTACATTGTAGCCGATTGCGGTCTTTCAACCGGATTGTTGAATAGACGAAAATTATTATTATACTGCCTCACCCAAAAATTTAAACACCCGATTTTTGTTTGTAATAATTGTATTTAAAATGTAAGCAATTGGCAGGTAGGTCAAGCTGTAAATGTTGGGACTTCGCTATGTCTGAATCGTGACAAGTTGTCATTAGACAATTTTTATAGGTTGCGGCCTGTCAACCGTATTGTTGAACAAAGATAATATTATTTATTGATGAGCAATGATAACAGAGTAGGCTAATACTGATGTTTTTAGTAAATGCCTTTCTATTATGTAAAGCCATAAGGCTACTTGCATTCATATTAATGCTTTTATTGGTAGGCCTACTTAGGTTATTCGTAATTCAGCAGTAGGCTAACGCTCACTCTTAAGGGGTTGTTTTAAGGAATTTTTGAAACTGCATTACGCCTTTCCCATCCTCCATGGTAGGCCTAAATTACAGTACTTTCAACCGAAGGACAATGACCTTTTTTGCTAGTTTTTAACTGTACAGAAGTGTTTCTACAAATCTATTCCTGTCAGGAAGTCAGAACGTGGAATTAGAAGGTGGATGCAAAGGGTTCTGATTCATGATTCAGAATAATCAAATTTGAATAATTTGAATGAAGATAACCGTCACACATCTTAATAAAACGTATTTAGGCCTAGGCCTATGTGCAATTGCGCATAGACTACACATAGGTTTAAAATTTAGGATGATTTTCATTAGGTTTAGAAGTTAGAACTGAGATTGACATGAACTACTGTCGAACAGTAGGCATGGAAAATGAGACAGTTCACGAAAACTGAATAAACCTAGAGCTTTTAAAGTTACAATTGGGAATGTGTGGAACACGAATTTCAACTGGTGCGAATTTAGGCAACTGAAGTCTAGTAAAATCTAATGTTATGACTTCTGTAGCGCAGTTTTGATTTTTTGTATCGCTGGAGGCGGTTGATTCAACGAAGCAGACGCCTGATGCATCACATATAGGCCTAGATGTTGACCACAGCGTATTATTGAAGCGATGAGTTGGTGGATGACATATTCGCTGGCACGCACGTTACAACGCGCAACCTTTGCAATTTATTTTTGCTTTGATTAGAAGTCTACCTTCACACTTTCGATTACTTCACTATCGAATGGAAACTCCTTATAACTTTATGCGCACCGCAATCGGCCATTTCCCCCCGTATGCCAACAACAGCAGCAACAACAGCGCACAAGAAGGCACTAAATACGTCAGTGGTTATGCATATTCATAATCTGGAACCGGCCAATGAAAAAGCGTTATGGCTTGCAATCCTACGAAATCGGGTACGGAATGCCTATATGCTACCCGTAAGCTTTTGCGCATTTCTTGGACGCTCAAGCTTACCACAGAGCAGGTTTATCGGCTTGCCGGAACTTCACCAAAGCTCTTGGGTTCCATCAAGGCTCGCAAACTCTCCTATTTCGGTCATATCATCAGGATTCCCCAGGATTGCGTGGAAAAAGCCATTACGCTGGGTCACGTGTAAGGTTATCGACGCAAGGGTAGACCGCGTATTTGCTGGATTGACAACATTCTTGCTTGGTCCCGTCTTTCCGGATCCAATCTTCTCGCCACTGCACGCGATAGGAGGCAGTGGAGAGCTCTAGTAAATGCATGTGACCAACCGTCGCGCAGCGACGTTGGTGACTGACATGACATGACATGTGTCCGTATATTTTTTTGTATATGACTCTTTTCAACAGTACAAAAATTAAGTTCATTTTACGAAACAAAAAACTTGACTGACCCTTTTCTTCACCCTACTGATTGATGAGAGAGCTTCTGGTTTTGTGCCACCAAGTTCATGGTAATAATGCTATCACCTGCGTGTCTTAAACACCTTTAAAACGGTGGCCATTAACGTTATAAATACAATTGCTTTCGCACGCATTGTGGTTCGCCATGTAGTCACGAATAATTTCAGGGGTATAATTGAATGTAATTGTAAAAATCTTCAGCTATTGTTAAACCGCTTTCAATAGTGCAATTTTTTGCGCATGGATGAATGGATGATTTTCTGTGTAGTTAATGTATCGTGGTTGGACTGGGAGCGCTCCTGAGTGGGAAGCCGTAAAAGGGCATCCTAGAAGTAGCTTGCTACTGACGATGCTATAAAAATTGTCTTAATTACATTACATTACATCTAAATCAATATATTATATATATATATATATATATATATATATATATATATATATATATATATATATATATATATATATATATACACACTCATATGTTAAATTCGATTCTTCCCTTCTTTGTCTGCTTAATAATTAAAAACATCAACTCCACAAAAATCTCTTCAAAAAATCTTTTTAAAAAATGTCTTCAACACATCGTGTTTACAAATTGTTCACAAGTTCAATTGTTCAACTTATTCAAATGGCGCTATTGATAGTTCTGGCCAATGGCCGCGTTATTCTACGACGATTCCGAATGTCGCAGCACAGGATGCGTCTCTTCGTAAGACTGGAGAGCCATCTCAATGACACCGCCATTTATGGCATCGAATTTCGCAAACAACTGTGGACGAAAATTAGAACAAAAAAGCATAATTATTATTTTAACAAGGTAACAAAGATAAAATATCATCAATACTACATGAATGAACGAATTAATACAATGAATGAATGAATGGATGAATTAATTAATAAATGACTGAATGAATACAGTGCATGAACGAATGAATTAATTAAAATAAATGAATGAATGAATGAATGAATGAATGAATTAATTAATTACATAATACAATGAATGAATGAATGAATAAATAAATGAATAAATACAACGAATGAATACAATGAATGAAGAAATGAATGAACAAATAAATGAATGAATGAATGGATGAAAAATGTGCTATATAAATGGAACAAAATACAAAATATCTGCATAAAAGTTTACATAAAGTATGCATGCACTACAAGCATTTGCAACATCAGTTGTCATAGTTCACAGATCTCTTTGCTCTGCCTCTAGATATTGATCTGTTACCCATCAAATAAAACCTTTCAATGAGGCCCATAGAACGGCTTAGGGCTGAGTTTAACTCCCCAATGAAAAATGTCCATCCTGCATCCATTGCAACCGACCTGTATGAGTGGAATTCCCCGCGTCTCCTCTTTCTTTGCCTCCACAGCGGACTCACAATCCGGATGAAGGATGTGGTAGAGAGAAACAAGATCTTCAGCGTCGTTCAACCTTCAAGAGCAAAAAATTCTAAATTTATTATTTATTTGTAGTTATTATTTCTTCACAGTAATTAACAGTAATCAGATCTTCGAAACAATCACAATGAGGAAATAATCACGACTGAGGCCTACTTATAAACGGTGCAAATTTCTTTAAAAAGGTGTCCAAATGACAATGGTTATTAGGTTCTTCTATGGACAGCTCCATCATTCCTAGGTCTATTTTCCTATTCGATTGTTTGAGTTTAATAGATGCTATTCGCAGCTAGCACCATCTTCCAGGTAACTTTTACGCGAATTTCTAAGTACTTGGTTCTTAAATCAAAATTATATCTCATTTTGTTAGCAACTTCGGGTTTTTTTCCATAGACATTTCCAATTTTTTCAGGTTCAGCTTGTTTATCATTAGCATCAGATTCGTCATTAATAGCAGTGGAAGAGACACCTGTTCCCGAGGAAAACGTAACCAAGATATTTTCAACTAATATTTTCTGATTTTAACAGATTTCTTTGCACTTATAATACAAAAAAAGAAATTAGGAAATTTACTCAAATATCAATAATATTCTTACTTGCCTGCTTTCAATTTTTCAATTTTTCAAACTCTTGCTAAAAATTTTTTACGTGACCGTTGTGTTTTGCTCCCTCTTGACAAAATTACTGCCTATGCTTTTCAACTCCATAATTAACTCACATGTCAACTTGGATCATAGTAATAGTTATAATAATATAACCTGTAATTATTATTATTATTATTGGTATTATTATTATTTTATAATGCCTTTATTGTAGAACTCCATAATAAACGTTGAAACGGAAGAAATGTTGACTCACATGTCACATTGTATCATATCGATGAGAAGTAAATCTATCTTGCGATGAAACGCAAAGTAAAAAGACATCGGACCAAAATGACGAGTTGATCGCAAGTCGTCGAACTTCTTGTAACTTGCGACGTGCTCGTAAGTTCTCTGAGTAACCTGAAATTATTACTATTAATATTAATATTATTATTATTATTAATATTATTATTTATTATTATTATTATTATTGGCCTTTTATATAGCGCACCTTCAAGGTAAGCTACTCAGAAGCGCTCCCAGCTCAACAACGGCTAAACAGTAAAAAGGCAGTTTTTAAGTGAGAAAGAAACATAGTGGTGTGACCTCTAGGTACCAGGCGGAGAGCAACAGGTTCTATGGTTCTATATTAGTTATTATATTTATTTATTATGAATAGTGCAATTATTATTATTTATTTATTATTATTATTATTTTTTATCATTATTATCATTGGTATTATTATTAAAATCTGTATTAATTTTTAATTACTATAAATTCAATCTTGTGCCTGCAATTTACTCTGAATGGCGCTTTAAATTATCAAGAAAATCATTTTAAAAGCCGTTCAAATAAGACACCTTTAAAACGTTTACCTCCGATATATAAATCGTGCGCTTAATACAAACAATATTAAGATCTGCTCACCGTTTCATCTACCTATATCTTTTCCCACCTAGATCTAGTTTTTTTCGGCCATTTCATGGTTTCTAGGATATTTTCAAGATCTAGTTTTTCTTCTTACTGCGGTTTTTCTTGTTTTTTACGGTAAAGACAACTTTTTTTAGGTAAAATGTAGAAAACACGTGAAAAAAGTCGAAAGATTTTGGTCCTTTTGTTTAAAGAAAAGGTCGTCAGCAATTTTTAGGGGAAAGGAAGGAAAAATCTGGACATTTTTCGAAACCGAAAGACTAAAAAAACGTAATCCGAAATTAAAAAATCCGAAAATTCCATGCATTTCTGGGAAATTTCTAAATCTAGCTTTTTCTAGCCTTTGTTCGGCCAGATAATTATGACCTTTTGAAAATTCAGAGTGTTGCTTGATATTACTATTAATTTAAAAATTCTTAATTTACTTATTATTTATAACAAATCATTACTATAAACTTCATAATTATATAGTTTAACATTCACCAGTACACATAATTACTTTATTCTTTGGGATTCGTCCATTGCTTGCTCAGGCCCATGGAAAAGGAGATGAGTGCCTCACCAACAGGCCCCGAAGACGACTTTACATTTTATGTTGTAATCTACGTGGTGTTCAATATACAAGTGGTCAGTGCCATAAACTGCACAGATATTCAGATATTTACCCGAACGTAGTTTGGATCGTCTGGTTCAAATTGAACGCACGCTCGATCGAGTACATATTCGTAGCGATGCTCAGCCAAAACTTTCTACAAACATACAAACATTGTATTGTATTGCATAATAATTTGTATATGGTATTTTATTGTATTGCATAATATATTCCTATGCAATTGTATTGCATCGAATAATATGGTATGGTATTGTATTATACTTTGAATATAGTATTGTATAGCATTGGTTAATAGTTTTTTTTTTATAATACAGCACAGTTTATACAAGTCAAAACACAAACAATAAACAAATTTAAAGAAAAATAATAATAAACAAAGAAAATAGATGATTTTAATTGCATATGTTTTAAGATATGGACAAACGTTGTTTTGGGTGATTTGATCAGGAAGCTTTTGATCTTATTTAAATCAAAGTGCAGCATAAATAGTTGGTCATTAAAAGAACCGTATTATATTGTGTTATTTTAAAACATCTGACTATTGATTTGCTCAATTACAGATGACGTACGTTTATTATGTACACCAAATTGCTGATAATATCAGCAATTTAATATTATTATATTATTTACATTACATTTGCTAAGAGGTGACTCACCACAGAAAGAAATAATTGAAGGAAGATGGGAGGGAAAGAGGTGCAGAGGAAGGCCTATACAAAAACTGCTGGACGGGATGATGGAAGATGGATACAGAGAACTGAAGGACATGGCACAACAGCGGGAAACGTGGAAACATTGGACGTTTGGAACTGCCACTTGGCAGAGAATGTAAAGAAGAAGATATTATTTATTATATTAAAATAAATCCACAGTATTTTCATTATTACTTCGAGATTTTCTTCGTGGAACATTTTCGGCATTTGATACATCTTTCCCGGCGAAGGATAGTAGACTTGGAGAATGCGATCTCTCTCTTCGTGATCCGCGTGACGGAGAATTCCATCCGGCTCACGTACCACAACCACACGATTCTGGCAGAAAAATATCCAGCTATAGAGTAGACTTTCTTTAACAAACTTTTCATTGATTATCTGATTAGTAGTAATATCCAGGCTTGGGACTGGCACTGGCAGAGTACAACCAGTGGCGGAGTTGATTATCTCCTTACTTAAGGTAGTCCCTTGACTATGCCACCCCTCCCAAGCTGTTCTCATTTTCACAAACTGTTGAAGACTGTTTTTTTCGCCTGATCTCGGCCGGGAGCGCCTCTGAGTACCTTGAGGGGGCGCTATAATACTTTTGATTGATTGATTAATTAATCGATTGACTGAGAAGAACATTGGAATCAGTTACAGAGAAAATGTATAAGTATAATAAGTACCGCATGCAACATCCATTTAAAAGGTTTCCTGTATCAAGAATGCAGAACAACTAAAAGGGTAAACGTGCTCTTCAATTGAATTTTCCGTATGCGTCTTCCTCTTATATAAAATCAGTTAGAAACGTTAAAAAGGTGTTCAAAGAATACGCTCTATATAAACTGCAATTTTCTTGCCTTCAACCTTCCTCGATACGAGAGTTGGTTGCACTTTGGACAATTCTGCTCCATTCTCTCCTGTCTTCGGTTGCTCTCAACAATTCCTCTGTTGATAATCCCGTCCATTCACACATGTTGTCCAACCACCTCTTCCTAGGTCTTCCTCTTTATCTTGCTGCCGTAACCGTTCCTTGCATAATTTCCTTCTCTAAACAATCTCCATGCTTCCTCATGATGTGCCCGAAGTATGACATCTTCCTTCCTTTTATAGATTCAAGTAGGCTCCTTTCTACACCAGCCGTCTCACGGTCTCCAGTACCCATCCAAATTTGTTAAAAACAGCAATTTACTCATAAACCCACTGGGTCTCATCCTTATATAGACACAAATTAAAATGTTAAAAAGGTGTTCCAGTCCACCGCTAATACGCTGTGCAATAATACATTATGAAGAAGACTTGATAAACCAACAAGGCTAGAAATGGCTAGATCGACAATTTCTATGAAATATACATGGATTTTTTCAATTTTTCCGGCTCAAAATTTCTGACGACCTTTTTTGTCATCCGATGATTAAAATTTGCTCTTTTCCTTCCCGATAAAATTTCCGATGACTTTTTTTAAGTTTTTTTGCTCCAAAATTTACAATTTTTCGTCCAAATTCACAAGATTGTCGACTTTTTCACGTCTTTTGTGCATTTTCACTTTTTAAAAAATGTAAAAAAGTCGGAAAAACCGGAGTGAGAAAAAAGCTTGATCCGGACCCAAAAAACCTAGACAAGACCGAAACACCTAGATCTAGGTGGAAAAAGCTACGTCTGGCTTCCATGTAAACTCGTAACACAAAAAGACCCAATGCGTCCCAAACTTATATAGCATCACATGACACAATTTAAAAGGTGCAAAAAACGACGCTGAACAATAATTCTACACTACAATAACGAAGAAATAACAAACCTACTGCATCTCATCCTTATATAGGATCAACTGGAAACATTAAAAAGGTGTTCAACGGTGCAATTATATATATACAGAAGAATACTTAACAAACCCTTCGTGGAAGACCGTAGCTGATATCCGTGAAAATGTATTGTAGTCCGGTGAGGTCAAAATCCGCGATGTCATGATCTGTGGAGAGAATGTGGTCAGTCTCTCCCTGACCTCCCCAAGGTCGTTTAACAGGGGGCATCTGAAGTTGGTCTCTACCCTTCCTTGCCGCTTCCTCTTCAAACTGTTTGATTTCACAAACACACCCAAACACACATACAAACATCTTCTGATGATAAGAAGTTAACGAAAAACATAATTTCGACAAATCCTATTTTACCGATTTTTCCCCATTTTAACTATTAATGAATGTTTCCAGCTACAAGACCATACAGCATTGCCACTCCTTGGTTTTTTTTCACAAGATCTTTGGTACGAACTTGGGAAATGGGTTTTTCGGGAAGAACTTAAGTTAATTGCTTGGGTTTTTCACAATTTATTTTGACACATTTGTTATTTTTTGCATTATTTTAGGACAATTAGTGTAATCTGACATGAAAAATAATGTTTTGTCACGAGCGAATGACTAAAAAAGTCGTCAGAATTTTCGGACGGGAAATTGGTAGAAGTATTTCAAAAGATTTGGGCCGGATGACTAAAATAAAAAAGTCATCATAATTTTTGTGCCAAAAATTAAAAAAAATTACCAGCACAGCTGAACTTGGGTTTTCTTGGGTTTTTCGCCACCCCAACTTGAATTTTTTCATTGTTTAGAGTGGCAACGCTGCTAAAAAAACAAGTCGGAGTGTAAAAAAATCAAGAAAACCCAAATTTTTTTCATTCGGTCCAAATTTTTTCGAAATGTCTACAATATCCCGAGGTTTTTAGTCGAACGAAAAAACCCAAGGAAAAAAACAAGTTCTTCTCGAAAAAACTCCATTATTCCAAGTTCAGATTTTAAAAAAAACAAGATTTTTTCCCCCCCCCCCAAAAAAAAGTCCCTCCCGAAGAAAAAACATCTCCCAAGTTCGGATCGAAAAACCCAAGATCTTGTAAAAAAAACAATGAGGGGCAAGGCAACCTAAGAAGATGTTCTTGAGTGTTTAAACCATTTCCAGATTCAATATATATAGCATCAGTTACTCCGTTTTTGAAGGTATAACCAAAAGACGTATTTATATTTTCTCAAATTATAAAAGTACTGCTTTAATGATGATTGTGTTCCTTTATCATTTATTTTATATCACTTTTTTCAACAGTACAGCCAATAATTTCAGTTTTACGAACCAAAACACGACTGTGTCATGTTTTGATAATGCACGATATCATATAAATTTCTTCCGTGAATTTTGAACACCTGTTTTAAGTGAAAGTTTCTGTATTAAAACAACTGCAATGCAAAAATTATTAAATCTGGTTCAACAAAAAGGACTTGTAATAATTTCAACACTTTATGAAATGAAAGCTAAAAGCAAATTTTACAGCGAATGCTTTTGAATAAGATTAGAATATTATACTTTAATAAATTAATTTAATTAATTGACCAATTGAAATCCGCATTTTGTGTACATAAAATTGCTCATGCACTTCGGCATGAAACTCTGATTCAGTGTCTGCACTGCAGTCGGGAGCGCCTCTGACTAGAATCTTAAAGGAGCTCTATAACAAATGCTTAAATATACATAACATGAGATGCAACCCCATCTTGGGATATGACCAATTACTTCAAAGAAAAAATGTAGGGGACTTCGTTTGGGGAATGGCCAAGAGGACATGCCCTCAAAATAAACTGAATAAGCTGAGAAACTCTGAATTTTGTGGTTTTCACCAATAAATCCTCCCCATATAAATCCACCCCATACAAATCCACCCTATAAATCTTCCCCATATAAATCCACCCTATATAAATCCACCCCATATAAATCCTCCCCATAAATCCACCCTATAAATCCTCCCCATATACATCCACCCCATAAATCCTCCCCATAAATCCTCCACATAAATCCTCCCCATAAATCCTCCCCATATAAATCCCCCCCATAAATCCTCCCCATATCAATCCTCCCATAAATCCTCCAAATAATTCATCCCCATAAATCCTTCCCATATAAATCCTCCCCATAAATTCTCCCCATATAAATCCTCCCCATAAATCCTCCCCATATCAATCCTCCCATAAATCCTCCAAATAATTCATCCCCATAAATCCTTCCCATATAAATCCTCCCCATAAATTCTCCCCATATAAATCCTCCCCATAAATCCTCCCCATATAAATCCTCCCCATAAATCCTCCCCATATAAATCCTCCCATAAATCCTCCAAAAATCCTCCCCATGCATCCTCCCATAAATCCTCCCCAAATCCTCCCCATATAAATCCTCCCCATAAATCCACCCCATACAAATCCTCCCACACTGCTTCAGAGGCCTGCATCAATAATTAAAATTACCGTTCTCAGTTGTTTGTCCGTCAGTAGTTTATACTTGGGAGCGCTGAGGTCGAGAATTTGCCGACGTCGAAAGATTTTGTCGAGGTCGAAACCGGTTATGCGCGTGAGGATGCGCTGCACTTCCGGTCGAAGGAAGAGCGACTCCAGATCCTTCTCCGGCTTCTCTCTTGTAGCATCTGTCGATTTAAATCAGGAGAATTTCATTAACGAAAATAACGACATATGAACTGGAGAGAAAGCCAGGGCTTAAAATGTGGCAGGACGGTCAAGGACGGCATCCTGGCACCTATTTTCAAATCTCATAGCTGCCGTCCTGCCACTTATTTGGCCAGCACACATGAAAATGTAAGGGGCGTCCTGGGGGGAGGCTAATCGTGGAAATATTTGATTTTTACATGGGAAGAAAATGGATGGCCTTTTTGGGGGCTTAGCCCCCTAGACGCCCTGGCGCCGCTACTGGTACAGTACGCTGTGATTGGTTGACCTGACATGCAAATAAACATAAGGGAGAGAATCGTGTATCCCTCCATTTAATATTTGGTCAACCAACAATTAAAATGGTCGTTTTCATCATCAGAATACCTCTGAGGATATTAAGTTCAGCAAAGTGGCACAAAATGTTCACAAAGGAAAGAATAAATGTAGTTCCAATCCTTCCATGCTCAGTAATAACTATTTATAATTGGTTACGCAGCGAGTAAACTTTCGTGAAAACATTATACCGACGAAGATCAGAGCGCTCTACTCTTTCCCTTTCTGGTTCTTCCATACTGTTTAATGGCGACCGAGCCGTCGTTAACCTCTACTTTAAGTAGTACTCCACGTCCAACCTAACTCTGTGATATTTGTCACCATGCACATTATAATAATCATCAAATTCTAAATCCAAGCGTAGGGCACTAGCTTATCCACGAGCGCTGTGCCTAGTTAGTGTGGATCAACCATCAATCTTATCGCATGTTGTTTTCAATTGCTTAGAAATTATCTTGAATACGATCATTTTGGAGCAATAATCTAATGGGTAATCCCGAAGAGTGCTTGCCCGTATAAAACAAATACGGTTGCCAACGACTTAGCTTAAATAAAATGAGCTGCGACCTATCAGCCGCATCTCATGATACAATGTGCTCACTAAGTAAATAACAAGCGCGAGATCTAAGTAGAACGGCCAAGTTAATAAAATCATAAATGAGGGAAAATATGCAGTAAATATGAGCAAATCTAAAAATCGAAGCTAAGGCCGTAGCGCTCTATTTTATCGATTTCATGGGCGGCCATACTGTTCACATGGATGGGCACGCAGTCTTCGGGATTACCAATTAATATTATGTTATGATATCACAGCGCTAAAAGAATCATCTTACTTATTTTCAGACATGCGTCCGCCCTTGACAACGCGTGAAACGATCATCCACGCCAAATAATTTTAATTTTATTGAATATCAATAAAATACCTGCGCCTGTTGTCGAGCAAAATCTCCAACTGACGATAGCTCTTGTTGTTCGCAGATTTCTGACAACGCCATTGCAGCATTTTACAACATTGTTGAGAGAATGCAATGTGATGGGCGCCGCCATGTTTACTAGACTGCGTTCAGGCCTTCCTTGTCTGCTCGCTCCGCTGCATTTAATTCTATAGCGCATTTACAACCGACATCACATTTTTGGTAAAAGGTCACAAAACACAAGAGGTAAAAATTAATATGTAAAGCAGTTAATTTTAATCTAGAAGCTTAGATTTTGCAGCGCCCAAAGAAGCTAAATTATCAGAACCCGTTTATTTATAGTTGCGTATTATTTATAGTTATTAGCAGACAGACGCAGCTCGAACTATATATTTATAATATTATGTATACTCGGATGAGAAATGGAAGACATAATATTGTAGCCTACATAAATGAAATAAGATGTTCACGATTTTAAATCGACGCAGCGCCTAAAAATGACAATAAAGAGAACAAAAACAATTTTAAATAAAATATGTTCTTTATTTTTATCATCACAGAGAGGCATTTGAAACGCTGTAGGCCGTAGGCCTATCCATGGGCGTCCGCAGCGGGGCGCAAGGGGGCGCAAGTGCGCCCCTCTGGATGTTCGCATAGCTGCACATAAATTTACATTAGCCTATTTGGTTGTGATTGTTACAACGCGATTCTCAATGTGATTATCGATTCGTTCTACAAGTTGAACCTATATATCTTTCTTTGGGCGCATAACGTATAGGTAGTCTATAGGAATCTCTCGTGGTAATATGGAAATTAAAACTTTCACCCATTAAATTTAGACCATGTGACAGTTATTTAAAAGTTTGCGCGCCCTTACAAAAATTTCTGCGGACGCCCATGGGCCTATCCTGGTTCTCTGTTGATTGCAGGCTTTTGCGAACAATTTGGTTATCACAATAATCACATTATATAGATAAGAGATGCAAAATAAAATTTTCGTTTATTTATTCATAATTATTAGGCTAGTAAAATGTGTCTATCGAATCAAAACTTTTTCTTGATTTCAATGAATAGGTGGCATTATTTAATCCTTTAATTCTGGGTTTCCTTTTGTAACCAAGAGCGTTCAAGTTTATTTTGATGTGATGGTTATTATAATTATCTTGTGTGCTTCTTGGCTCAATAAAAAAAATTGAAATTGAAATTGAAATCGAATCATGTGTCTATGTATTTAAGCTCGCCTATAATAATAGTTTACATGCTGTTGCTCTCAATGGTTGGCCGCGTCATATGCTCTTTTACTTCTCTGCATTGAGGTACGTCTGTTCTTGACCCTTTTTTGTCTGTCCCGCCTTTGAGAGTTAACTCATTCCAGCCGGAATTGTTTTGATACCTACATGTAGGCCTATGCTGTTACCTATGATGGGTGATGCCATCCGGCGGGAAAGAGTTAAGTCCACGTTTTAATGCTATTCATTGATTTTGTTTTTGGTCGTTCCTTGAATAATTGTCTCGAGGCCCTAAAAGAATCTTTTCTCATGAAGTGTCCATATAGCTAGGCTGGGTGCGCCGCTGATTACAAGTATATGCCTACCTTGAAGGGGCGCTCTGACAATCCGCTCTCTTTCTAAAACTCTTTCTCTGGCTTTCCTATCTCTCATCTTAAGACAGTTTTACATGGCCGCGCTGAGATTGGTAGCTAGCTAGCGATTCTGAGTTGCCCACCCAACGAGGCGCTATATAAATGCATTCAATGAATGAATGAATGAATGAATGAATGAATGAATGAATGAATGAATGAATGAATGAATGAATGAATGAATGAATGAATGAATGAAGGAATGAAAGAAAGAAAGAAAGAATGAAAGAATGAAAGAAAGAATGAATGAATGAATGAATTCGTATGAATGAATGAATGAATTCGTATGCATGAACGAATGAATGGATGAATGAATGAATGAATGAATGAATGAATGAATGAATGAATGAATGAATGAATGAATGAATGAATGAATACGTATACGGCCTAGATATGACGTTGTTGAAATTACACACACCTTTTTAATTGATTTACTCTGTTGTATATTAATTTCGGCTTCTTTTCCTTCACATGTCTTACTGGAACCTTTTACACCGCGCATAAAGGAAATGAACAATTATAGGCCTACACAGGTAAAAATAGTAACCACGGGATGTCGCTATGGAGGACGCTGCATGGTATATTATGGCCAGTGGCCATAAACGGCTGTGAGAGTTGGACACTGGTGAAGGAGGAAGAGAGAAGAATAGAAGCGTTCGAGATGAAGTGTCTGATATTGATAATGAAAATATCATGGACGGAAAAACGGACAAATGAATGGGTGCTGGAGGCGGCAGGAGTGGAGAGGAATCTGCTGAAGACAGTAAAAGAAATAAAAATGATTTATTTTGGACATAATTTTCATCATGAGAAGAGAGGGAACATGCATTGAGAAAGACATCATGCAGGGCACATTGCCAGGAGACCGGAAAAGAGGAAGACGAAGAACAAACTGGCTGGGCAACATTAAGGAGTGGACTGGATTGACATTGGGAGAAATGATAAAATTGACGGAGGACAGGAAGCGTTGGAGGAACATTGTACATTATGCGGCCGACCCTCGGATCGAGGATGGCTGAGAACAGAAAACAGATGAGAGATTTTCGCTAAAACATTATAAAACTGATCCACTTAGACACCTTTAAAATGATGTCAATTAAATTATAAAATGTCCACGATAACCGCCTGTCTAACTTCCCGTCTTCCCCTCGCCTGACTTCGGATCTTGAACATAGACTGCCTGTCAAAGTTGTTTTCAATGGTTACCGCTACTTTGTGGGCGCTGTTTACAGCAGAAGATGCGAGTTCACAATAATCATTATTGAAATACAATCAATCAATTAATAAATCAATCAATCAATCAAACAATCGTAATTTATATAGCGCCCCTTCAATGTACTTACTCAGAGGCACTCCCGGTTAAGATCAAGCGAAAAAAACCAATCTTTAACAGTTTGTGAAATCGAGAACAGGTGTCGCATAGTGAAGGGAAGTCCATTCCAGGTTGTTGGACCAACCACAACACTCTACTACGAAACGGCAGTGGGGCGCGGTGGTGTAGTGGTGGCGTCGTTGCCTTGGAGCCTGAAGGTTCGAATCCACCTCGCCGCGTAAGGACCTTGGGTAAGTTCTTCACTCACAATTGCTCAGCACTTCGGCGTGAAACTCCGATGCAGTGTCCGCTCTGCATTCGGGAGCGCCTCTGAGTACGGAGAGCTTGAAGAGGCGCTATAACCAGTGCACATGCAAACAGACTTCGCTTTGGACGTCGACTCCAAGTACATTCGGGGCAAAGTTCAAGCTCATTTGGAACACGAGGCAAGTGTAAACAGCTATTAGCAGACAGGAATGACCCGGGTCTGATGAGAAATTGAGGACATCTATAAGCTTAACTTAATCTATATAAATTAATTTAGATGTTTCGCGATTTTAAATTGATGTATCATCTAAATAAAGCGAATGAAAACAACTTTAAATAATGTCTTTTAATTTATCATCACAGAGAAGCATTTGAAACACTGGTTCTGTGTTTATAATTATTGCGAACAAGTTTAACAGTTTAACAACAGTTATCACAGTCATTTAGATAACACGATGCCTAGAGCGACGGTATCGTCGGACCAAGGAGTCCAGTGATCGGCTGGCTTGGATTGCCCAGCTACGCGCCCTACATCGTCTCTACCACCACAAAGAGGCAGCTCACTGGGAAAAGCTAGTCTCACGCAACGCCAAGAATCCCAGACGTCTGTGGTCGTCGATCTCGGGGCTTCTTGGCAAGACATCTCGATCCTCAGAAACACCTGCATTTACTGCATGTGAATTTTTTGAGGCACTGTCAACAAAGATCGATCGCCTTCGTGCTTCAACTTCTGACGCACCTCCTCCAACGTTTACCACTACTTCAACTGTTTTTGATGATTTTAAACCTATCACTGAATTTGACCTTCGTCTAGCTTTTACAACTGCAAATTTAAACTCATGTGAACTTGACCCTCTACCCCCATTCGTAATCAATGACATTTTGGATGACTTTAGCCCCTTTTTAGTCTACCTGTTTAATAGGTCCCTCTCTGAAGGTTGCATCCCTCCCTCACAGAAACGGGCTCTTGTCTTTCCTTCCCTCAAAAAGCCTAACCTTGACACCAACCTTTGCCAAAATTATCGGCCTATCTCAAATCTATCCTTTCTTTCTAAAACACTTGAACGTCTTGTCTCTCTGCAGTTTCTACCTTACCTTGAGCAATCTGGTCTCCTTCCTGCAAACCAATCTGGTTTTAGGGCCCATCATTCCACTGAGACAGCTCTCCTTTCTTTATTATCTGAAATCTATTCTGCTGTTGATAGGTCTGAGGTCAGTCTGTTGGCCCTCTATGATGTCTCTTCAGCTTTTGACATGGTCGATCACGACATCCTACTCAAGCGTCTTGAGATCTCCTATGGTGTTAAGGGTCTCCCCCTTTCTTGGTTCCAGTCGTACCTTTCTGAAAGAACTCAAATGATTATATCGGGTGACTCTCGAACCCAATGGGTTCATGTTAATCTGGGTGTTCCTCAAGGCTCAGTTCTTGGACCTCTCCTATTTATTCTTTACACGGCTGACATCTCTTCTCTTTTTCCTATTTGTAGTGCTGCTGGCCATCTATTTGCTGATGATGTCCAGGCTTTTGTCCATGGTCCCTCATCTTCCCAGCTGCTGTTAGTTGCGCATATTGAATCGCTTACTAATCATCTCCACTCATGGATGTCTTCTAATCGCCTTTCGCTTAATACTTCAAAGACTCAATTCATCTGGCTAGGTACTCCCCAGCAGCTCCAGAAGCTTGATTTCATTCTGCTCTCTGAAAAATTCCCGCTGTTTTCCTTCTCTTCAAGTGTGCGGGATCTGGGTGTTGTACTTGATAGCTCACTTACCTTTACTCAGCATATTTCAAATGTGACACGCTCGTCATATTTCCATTTAAGACGTCTCAGAGCCATTCGTCGCTCTGTCTCCTCCTCCATCTTCACTACCTTAATTCATGCTTTTATATGTTCACGAATTGACTATTGCAATGCTCTCCTCATTGGTCTTCCTAAAGTTCGTCTTTCACCGATTCAGTCGGTTCTCAACTCAGCTGCTAGATTGATTGCCCGCCTTCCCAAGTACTCTCACATCTCTACCTTTATGTTTCATGAACTTCACTGGCTTCCTCTCCGTGCTCGCACACAATTTAAGATCCTCACTCTGATCATAAAGGCTCAACGGGGTCTTGCCCCAAAATATCTCACTAATGTTTTACTTCGTCCTCACTCAGCTTCCTCCCACCGTCCACTTCGTTCATCCAACAGATTTGACCTCTTGGTTCCTCGGTCTAGAACTACTATGGCTCAGTCTCGATCATTTGTCTCAATTGGTCCTTCTCTTTGGAATGCTCTTTCTCCTTCTGTTCGCTCTACACTTCTTTCTGGTAGTCTCTCTTCTGCTTTGTCTCTTCTCAAAACCTGTTTCTTCTCGCGGGGCCTTGCGCACTGGGAGCGCCTCTGAACGGTTCACCCTACTAGAGGCGCTTTATAAATGTTTAAATACAATACAATAGATGCAAAATAAAACAGCGCCTATTATCATTTATTTATTCATTTTATTATTAATAGCCTATATCATATATTGATATAAGCCAATTATTAGGATTTTTGTATACAGCATCCCTCAGGAAAATTAATAACTAGGGCCTACTGTTATAAAATAAAATGTCCAGAGAGTCCCTTATAATTATTATTACTATTATTATAATTATTACTAATATTATCATTGTTATCAACATTATCAATGCTAATATAATTATAATTACTGACATTTACTGTTGCATTATATTTGTTTTACTCTTAGTCAGTATTCTTATTATTCAATATTTATTATTATCTGAATTATTTCTTAGCAGTATATATATTTTTATTTTTGATGGATGTGATAATGCAAAGTATAGAATAAACAATCAATCAAATTGCACAATGTCGCATAACTTCACAAAGAGCAAAAACAATCAACAAAAAACGACTGACAATAACAATCAAGCAACTTATTCGGTGGCTACTCATTTCTTTTGATGCTACGACCAAGAATTATTTTTCAGTAAGAGAAACAATAAGGTCAGTCAGTCAGTCAGTCAGTCAGTCAGTCAGTCAGTCAGTCAGTCAGTCAGTCAGTCAGTCAGTCAGTCAGTCAGTCAGTCAGTCAGTCAGTCAGTCAGTCAGTCAGTCAGGCAGTCAGTCAGTCAGTCAGTCAGTCAGTCAGTCAGTAAGTCAGTCAGTCAGTCAGTCAAGCAGTCAGTCAGTCAGTCAAGCAGTCAGTCAGTAAGTCAGTCAGTCAGTCAAGCAGTCAGTCAGTCAGTCAGTCAAGCAGTCAGTCAGACAGTCAATCAGATAGCTAGTCAATTAGTAAGTAAGTAGGCCAGTAAACAAGTAAGTCAGGAAGCCAGTCAGTAAAATCAGTCAATTAATCAATTAACCAGTTCGCCATTGAGCAGCCACTTAACATCTAAAATCAAAGCATAAATTAATTATCAGTCCATACAAATGCCTGACTCTTACACTGTGACACAAAGTTCAACAACTTGCAAAAATATCACAAGTTATATACTGCACTTAACATTAGGTCCAGACCTATACACATTTCATACATTAGTCTAGGCTTCGTATTAAACAAACTGAAGCCGGGTTTACTACTATAAGCCACAAGAAAACCACTTCAACAAAAGTAACACCGGCAAACAAAACAGGGTGCCACCAAAATAGGTCAGTCAATCGTTACGTCATAAGTAGGTCATAAGGTCATTAAGTAGGTCAACAATAGCATGCTGGACAGCCAGCCAGACTTTCCATGTTAAGTGTTACACATGTTCAGCCAGTACAAAATCGGTTAGAATTTGTAAAAATACTAAAAAATAACCTTTAACACTTTCAATATCTTCCGTAAATCCAGTAAGATGTATTTGGGGTCATAGAGCGGATAAATATTAAAATATGCCTAAATTCGCAGATTCTATTTGCTACTTTACTTAAAAAAATATGTTAAGATATGGTATTCCATACATTAAAAATGCTATGTTATGAATATCTTCTCTTAGAAAAACAAGACACCATTTATTAACTTATCATCAATTTTTAAATATCCTTAATACGACCCTTTTTTAAATTTGCTTGAAGCAATCTTTTTTATACCAATTCGAAAGCTACAATAGCCCATTAAATTTCTAAAGCCATAAATTCGCGAATAATTCAATACTTAACCATTCGCAGTAATTATAATTTTTTTAAAGATAAATCGAACCAGCATAAACCGATTTTTAGGCGTAGCAGCTGCATAGACAGTAAACAATAGGGGGTGGAGGTAGGGGGTTTCCATTTCAATGGATAAAATTGCAAAATACAACAAAAAAAAACAAAAAGCTTTTAACCTTCGCCATACGCGACCAAAAAAACTACGTCTTCTATGCTTGGGGGTCCAAATGACCCCCAAGGTATACCTGTTCCTGGGCATGGAATTTGATAATTTTTGTTTCGTTTCTAATGTTTTATGGGTCAGGGAATTCATTGCAGCTACTGCCAAATGCGTGACCTTCACGGATGACCTTGAAATTCAAGGTCAAATGATTTTTCAGGTGTATATCTCTGTTTCTTCGCATGCTATCTTGAATATTTGTTTTCAGAAATTCAAGGCCACGTGATTATGCACGTGACCTTACCTATCTCAACTGGAACAGCCATTTTGTTTGTTTATATTTTGTTGAGTTCCTTGTACCAAATAACCATAGAAACCAAAAAACTTCCTTGTTCTAACAGGTATAGTAGCAGAGATAGGTATGGTCATGTAAAAAATCATGTGACCTTGAATTTCAAGGTCTTCCGTCAAGGTCAGGCATTTGTCAGTAGCTGGAGTGAATTCCCTGACCCCTAAAACATTGGAAACAAAAAAATAATCTTCAAGATACCTTGAGTAGAAGCAGATATACACCTCATTGTATGGACACTAATGATATGGAAATGAATTTCACTCTAAGATCTCACCAAAATGACGTCACAGTGTCAGAACTAAGCGTCAACGTATGACGTCACTCATACCATTTTGACAAGGAGGAATTTTTAGGAAAAGTCACCAAAGGAAACTTTTTGGTGCCCACATTTTAGAAAGTTACAGATGAAAATATACCCCTGGGGGTCTATTTGACCCCCATACGTGTGGCGAAGGTTAAAAATCCGGAATGTACACATTTTGGGGGGTTGGAAAACCCAATATTTCCAAAATACGCTCAAAAGAGGCGAATAATTAGAAAATTCCATGAAATCACAAATATTAATTAATCTTTCCTATTTAGTGTCTTTCATACCTCCATTTTTCCCAGGCGTCTTTGCTTTCGCAGGCGATCTGCTGGACCCACCATAGATCTCAACAATGGTGCTACGCAACGCAAACCAAGAACTCCTATTTAAATCTTTTGCCGACTTACTAACCCCAACAACACCGGGGTCATGCTTCCTATTACTAACACCCGTTTCGAGCGGGGTGACCGCCTGAAGGGAGGCCAAAATATCTAGTTTCTCATCAGAGGTAAACTCCTCCTCGGTTTTCCCCTCAACGGGGGACAGCCGAGTGGGCGAATTAACCGCAGAAATAACCTCACAGCCGCTGTCAACCGCTGCCGCGTCAGACCCAACACCGCTGTTATTATTACTACTAGTATTGCCCTCCTCGCCTCGCCGCTCGCGTTCCTCCCGCGCGATTCTCCGCTTCCGTTTTCGCGCGCCTCCTTTCCCGCTCTTTTGTTTTCTCTTCTCTGTCCTTTTCTATCTTCATTGCTTTCTGGTCAATGATCGTGTAGCGTTGTAAATCCGGTTTTCGGATGCGCTGTCCCTCGAGAATGAGTTTGCTGTCGAGTCCACGAGTGTTGGGATTCGTTGTGTCGTGGTGGATTAACTCGAAGCGACCTGTGTCGCTACCACTGTTCTCACGATAGTCAAGAACGACTGGTTATAACAAAAAAAGATGCGGTAATTTAGACACCTTTTTATTGTTTACAATTGCATTTTATATACAAATTGCACAATTATATTTCTCCTAGATTTTCTAGTCAGGAACTACTAGTAACAGAAAAGATATAAGACAAGTGGTGTTGATCATTAGACACCTTTTTCTAACGTAACAATTTCATTATATATAATCACAAAAAAATAGCGACGCGCTTGCGCTTTATTCAGTGTCGCAACCGGGGTTCTCACGATAGTTATAACCATAGAGATGAATTATATAATAAATATACCCCTAGAGAGAGTATCACATCTGTAAATCGACGTCGCTGTCTATTTCATACCGACCAATCACACACCTGTCTCATTCATACCGACCAACCACAGACGAGTTCTCATACCGACCAATCCCAGTCTTACATATGAAAAACAAATATATAATAATTTGACAAACTTGTCGATGTTTACTAGTCAATGTTTTAAGAAACTGCAAACAGTAACAAGCAAGCATCGACATTTTCGTCTTATTATAAAAAATATTGATATTATTTGGGTTTTTTTCAACGACCGGTTTTTCAAATCGATGTTGTAAGACTGTGTGTGATTGGTCGGTATGAGAAATCGCCTACGATTGGTCGGTAACGAATAAGAGCGACGTGAATTTTTGAATTCAATATCTCTCTCTAGCGTAGGATAATCATATATCTCAATGGTTATAACTGATAGAGAAAAGGCGGTTATTTACACGCCTTTTTATTGCGTTCCAAATGCCTCATTAATAAGAATTGCATAAGTGGTTCTTTAGATTCTTCGGTCAAGACTGACTGGTAACAGAAAAAGAATAGCGGTGACTAACACACCTTTTTATTGATTTCGAAATGCCTTATATATAAGAATTGCAGAACTGTAGTCCTTTTGAAGATCCTGCATGGTCGAGTGGGTTGTAGCCCGCTCGCAGCGCTGGCGGCCCGGGTTCAATTCCCGGTCGGATCTTTACAGCGTTTGGCTCGGTCGCAATATAAACGTGGAGTGTGAGGTTGTTCTCTGCCTCCGACACTAATCATCTTCGATATGAAACAGTGTCGTTAAGCCCTGAACATTATTTTCATTTTTGTAGTCCTTTAAAATCCTTCCGTGAAGAAAGTGAATCGTGGAATGGGAAAGAAAAGTGGAGATTTATTGAACACCTTTTTATTGCTCTTCATTTGACTCATATATTTATTATACATGATGAATCGCAGATTTGAGGTCCTGCACAATTTAGTCTTTTTGATGTGTAGAGGGTGCAATGTGAAATTAGAAAGAAGAGTGGAGATCTATGAAAAACCTTTATATAGCTCTCAAATTACCGTATATAGACAGAGCAGTTATACAACAGTATAATGTTTGTTGTCGTCTAAGATAAAACAGACACGTCTTGACTTATTAAAAACCATTTTATAGCTTCGCATTTGCCTTATATATGGACAGAGAGAATCGAAACAATAATGCATTGTCAACACTGCCACTACCTCATAGTAAAAAGGTTACGCATTCTCCACATTTTTCCGGGATCTGAAGGGACGCAGTATGAAAATTGTGGAAAAATAACTGGGGGGTTGGCCTATGATAAACTTGAAATTGGGGTATGAAAAACATACTTTAACACGGGGCTCTAAGAAAGACTGGGGGGTTGAACCCCCCAACCCCCTGGCAATTCTCACCCTGAAGGGACGCCACAACTTTACTTTTTACATGTTTAACGACACTGCCATATCAAAGATGATTAGTGTCGCCCTCCTCCTTTATTCAGGCTTGAGACGGGCACTGGCAGAGTGCAACCAGTGGCGGAGTTGAGACGATATAACAAGTGCAAACACACACACACACACACACACGTGGCATGGCATCTACTGCTTCCATGTCCAGTAGCGCATAAATTATAGGGTCTCAGCCATGTCTTTCTCTCTTCAGCTGCTCTATAATTTTACATCGGCTTGCTCTGGTCGCTGCTATCTGCACTCGACCTCTTTGTGCTCTTTGTGCCCGCACCGCCATCAGACTGAACATAGGGCTTCACGGTTGTGGGTCCCACCGTCCGTCTGTTTGAAATAGCCTTCCCTCTGACATGCGTTCCCTCACGCGGGACTTGCCTCGCTCTTTCTATAGAAACTACTCGAGACTTTCCTCTTTAGTCGTTATTTTTACCGGGTGCTATATAAGTTTCATTGACATAAGCTTATATTATAATTATTACTAAATACCACAATGCTACGGCTCAGAAGCATCTGAGAGATTGGATGCGAGGCTCATTATTTATACCGCCTTATGAACTCTATTACAGATGTCTAATTGCTGTCATAAGTTCATCACATAAGATTAACTTCACCCCTCTTCTGCGAGTTAAATTTTTGTCTGGGCTATTCCCCTCATCCTCTCGCCTCACAAGTTTTCTCCTTTTCTCATGCACCCATTGAGGCGCTCTATACACGCTTCGGGGAGCGCGCTTTTTCAACGGCTGACCCCCGCTGCTGGAACAGTCTGCCTACCTCTGTTCGTTCGGCCAATTCAGCTGAGGCTTTCAAATCTCGACTGAAGACTTATATGTATTCTAAGGCATACCTTTGACTAATTGCGTTAGTGTTTTGTAGAGGCGCCTTTGTAACGGCATGTGCTGTGTTACGGTGCCACATAAATTGTCGTCATTATTATTGCCATCAAAAAAGTTTTAATTACGCTACAAGTTTACAACACATTTTGCTGAAAATACTTAACAAAATTATTGCGTTCGCTGTTTATATAGCATCAGTAAACAACATCTAAAGGGTGCGTAAAATCAGAGACACTGACTCAAAAACAACGCATTCACAACTTATATAGCATCTTGTAAAACCGTTTAAAAGGTGTTCAAAAAACATCTAATAATTACTACGTTGTGATACCTTTGATCGTGTCTTCAATGACCGATGCACAGAGCTTTGCCTTATCAACGGAGCTTGGTAACATTCCTGGAGATGAATTCACCTCCAACAACCACGGAGTATAATCCTCCGACATCATAAAGTCAGCTCCGTACAGCTCAAAGGCGCTCTGCAACAACGACGAAATTGCGCTATATAATTGAAGTAAAAATCCAATAGGTCCGATCGTGGTCTTGGTCATGGCGTCTGCGTTGTAAACATTTCATTACTGCCACTTAGACACCTTTAATTGGCAGTTAAATAAAACTATGTAAAAGATTGACGAAGCCCCACTAGAATTTAATTGATTTGAAGCTTTGGATAATTGCGATGCATTCTAGCAGAGAAGCTACTGACTTCTATCGAAATTTAATTCAACTGACATTTTATCGCGCATTGACTCAAACAATAAATACCCTATACTTCTGATTCTAATCGAATAATTTATCACCACATTATGATGATTGACGATGCTGCTTAATCACTTAAATGATAAAAAAAAAAATTAATTCAGTCGAAATTACTCAGCCAAAACTAGGAGCCTATATAAAAGCTTTTATCCGTTTGGCCTCTATATGGCTTTTTTAGGTCGTATGGTGCCATACCCAAGTCTAGACAATGACGAATAATAAACTTTGTAACGACAATGTAACATTAAACAGCAACTAGTCTTTCGCAACACTTACACACCTCTTTTACGTATGCATCAATTTCTATAAGAATTCATCCTCAGAATGCCGTATATATTATACGTCCGACCGAGCCCTTCAGTCTGTTCATAATGCTGCTGCTCGATTAAATGGTCGCTTTTCTAAATAATAACTATTATCATAATTATATCATCATAATTATATCATCATAATTATATCATCATAATTAAATCATCATTCATTTTCAACGTACTGCATTGCATGGCTTCCCGCAAACAATGTAAAGTCATCGATTTGATTTCCCGCTAAAATATATAGTTATCATCTTTCTGTATCTTATTCCTTTTTTATTCGATATAGAATTTATTAATTGTATTACTTTTAAACCTTACTAAACTTAAAACTGTTTTTTGGGGACGCGCTCGAGTCGGGATCGCCTCTGAGTAGTTTTTTATATATATTTTACTGGAATGTCCGAATGAAAGATTGAACGAATGAATAAACACCCATTTTACGCTTAAAACGATTTATACAAGACCTCCATCTCAAAACGGATTTAATCACCTTTTTCTGGCCATTACATCATGAATAAGATCCCAGGGTCCTCTCTGATTCTCTCAATAAACATCACATCTGCTTTTTAGCATGAGGCTAACGATTGCTTCACTTTGAAGAGGCGCTATATAAACTCTCGTAACAAATAAATAAATATAATCCATTGTTCCGCTATTTAATTGACTAATTAATCAATTAGTTAATTATTTAATCAATTAATTAATCAATTAATTAGTTAATTAGTTGATTAATTACCTTTCTATGATCGGTAACCTCCTGTGTGGCGACGAGTGTGTTAATGACGGCTTCCTTCATTCCAGGATAGATCCTCTCCTCCCACATACCATCACCACCGACCTCACTATATACACAGTTCAAAACGTCATGTTAGTAATAATAATTATTATTATACTCATGACAGATTAATTAACTTATTACTTTAGTTCAAAAGTCATGTTAGTAATAGTTATACTCATGGCAGATTAACCACAGTGCGGTTGATCACCTAAAAACAATGGCTTATTACTCTATTTATATTTTGTCCTAGTAACATTGAGGGGCTCGGTGGTGTTACTGTTACACTGTAGTCATGTAGTGCCTTGGTTCGTTGCCTTGGAGTCGGAGGGTTCGAGGTCCGCTTAGGCGTGAAACTACGTTAAAGAATCTGCACTGTAGTCGGGAGTTTCAAGTGTTCATACGTACGTCGTACATACCTGTTTAGCTTCAAGAATTAAAGACGTGTGGGGAGAAAATTAATATCAAAGTTTGTATATGCACTTGTTATAGCGCCCATTCTTGCTCTCTCTACACAGAGGTGGTCCCGAATGCAGAGCGGACACTGCATCGGAGTTTCACGCCGAAACGCTGAGCAATTGTGTGTGAAGGACTTGCCCAAGGTCCTTACGCAGCGAGGTGGATTCGAACCTCGAACCTTCCGGCTCCAATGCAACTACGCCACCACACCACCGCGCCCCACAAAGGGAATGGCTTTGAATTTTAATGAGCAACACGACTTTATGGAGCCTTCTGGAATAACTACTGATCACAATGAGTCTAAAATTTAATAGCAAGGAATGTCATGTATATATTTTATATAAAATCTGTTTGAAATGTTTTAAAGGTATCCACGATCATATTGAAATAAAAATGTACACAAAATAAATATATATAAAATCGGTTAAAACCGTTTTAAAGGTGTTTAAAAAGAACGTTAATTCCTTAAAACAGGTAACATAATTATTATACCTGAGGTATTCTCTAAACTCTTCGCTCGTCATGAAATTGTTTTCTGGCAACTTCTCCGATCGACTTCCGTTCAGATAATTCTCCTGAACGGCCACATTCGACAAATGAACAGACCTGCAGAGAGACAGACAGAGAGATAAAGACATAAGGAGAGGGTCATCAAAAATTAACAAGCAAAAAGAAACTACTATAATTAAAACAATAGAAACTTAATTCTTAACTTCTAAGCTTCAAACACCAACTAAACCAATCGTAAGTGAGTAACTACAACGCTACCATACTACAACTTATCAGTGCCAGTCAAAAGAATGCATTAGGAAGGAGGGAAACATCGATAATCTTTGTTGCAACATCAACTGATTAATATGCCTACATATACAGTCACTTACAACTAAATCTGGATGGATGGATACGCAATGGGAGAGCAGGTCACCAGATCCCGCAAACTCGAAGAAAAACAGAATTTTTCATAATATTTCAGAGGTCAGAATGAGATCAAGTTTCCTGGTCTGCTGAGGATTACCTAACCCGACAAATTGAGTCTTTGAAGTAGGCTATTAAAGCGAAAAGCGATTAGAAGACATTTTAACTGCATTTAATTAGTACTTTTAGTATTATTATTTTTTATATTATTATTCATCATCTATTTAAAATAACATTTTTACAAGAAACAGCAAGAAAAGTTCTTCGTTCTCTAGTTAGTGGTCCTCATCACAGAGCCACTGTGTGAATGTGCCTTGAAATGCAATGGCGTTATGTCTGTGGGTACAAATTGAGAGACAATGTTTTATTGTCGTTATTGTTTGATTTTTTTCATGAGGTACAAACAATGCCTTATTTTTGTATTATTCATTTTTTTTGTATTTATTATTTTATTATTTTATTGATGTTATTGTTTTTGAGTATTTATAGAAATATCGTTTTGCACAAGAATTATGTAACACAAAAACGTCAGATACCCATTAACTAGTAGAGCATAATATATGCAAAGGATTTTAACGACCGTGTATGACCAAAGGGCCTTTACAGTCACTCAATTGTTTCGTATTTTCTATTGTTTCATTTTCTGTCTGTTTCTTTCTTGCTGTTGGTTTTTTAGGAAGCCCTTTCTGTAACTAGTAGAGCCAGGGTTGCCAGGTCGTCGCGAATAGCGCGAATTGGGCGACTTTTGAAAGTGCTCGCGACTGAAAATTTCGTTCTCGCGACCTCGCGCTTTTTGGGCGACTTTTGACTTGTCTCGCGGTCGCGACGGCGACTTTTTGAAATCTTGTTAGTACAGATGGCAGTACAAATCTTTCTCTCGCGCAAACGAATGAGTGTCAATGAGAAGATTGCCAATGAGACGATTGATTATTAGGCGAGTTTTAATAAATGTAAAAATTAACATTCATGTTTTTTTGTGTGATTACTGTCCAAATTATTAGCACAATGTTCGTAGTATTTGCACACCTCTTTTAAGAGATATTCATCATACAAGAATAGCGTCTCGAGCAATTACAATTACTTTAAAAAGTAACATTCGTGTCATTTTTTGTGATTACTGTTCATAATATTTGCACACCTCTTTTAAGAGATACTCATCATGCAGGAATAACACCTTCGAGCAATTATAAGTACTTTAAAAATTAACATTCATATCATTTTTTGTGATTACTGTTCATAATATTTGCACACCTCTTTTAAGAGATACTCATCCTACAGGAATAACCCCTGGAGCAATTACAATTACTTTAAAAAGTAACATTCGTGTCATTTTTGTGATTACTTTTCATATTATTTGCACACCTCTTTTAAGAGATACTCATCTTACAGGAATAACCCCTGGAGCAATTACAACTACTTTAAAAAGTAACATTCGTGTTATTTTTGTGATTACTGTTCATATTATTTACACACCTCTTTTAGGAGATACTCATGCAAGAATAACAACTTCGAGCAATTATAAGTACTTTAAAATTTAACATTCATATCATTTTTGTGGTTACTGTTCATATTATTTGCACACCTCTTTTAAGAGATACTCATCCTAAAAGGAACATTTACAATTATTTTAAAATTAGCATTCGTGTAATTTTTTTGCGATTACTGTTCATAATATTTGCACACCTCTCTTAAGAGATGTTGATCATAAAGAAGCAATTACAATTATTTAAAAAATTAACGTTCATGTCGTTTTTTGTGATTACTGTTCATAGTATTTGCACCCCTCTTTTATGGGAACTCATCATACAAGAATAACACCTTCGAGCACTTATAATTACTTTTAAAATTAATTTTCATGTCTTTTTGTGATTACTGTCCATGATATTTACACACCTCTTTTAAGAGATTTTCATAATCTAGTCTCGCGATTTTCGCGACTTTCTTCGTGAAAATCTCGCGATTTTCGCGACTTTTTGTCGTGATCTCGCGACATTTTTTTTTCGAAATCTGGCAACCCTGAGTAGAGCTGCCGAGTCTCATCTTTATATAGCATCGGCTACAAATTCTTTTAAGGTGTCTAATAAGGCGACCATTTTGTCCGGTTGTTATTAGCATGCAATATCGTTTCCGTGTCCTCTTCATATTATATAAACTCAAATATTGTTTAAAAGGTGTCTAAGACTAAAGCAAACTTGTATTTAAAACTAATTGAATTAGGCTGTGTAGCTCACTCGTGCATGGAATCGTAGCTGAATTCCGGCGAACAGATTCGAAGGTAGGAGACTTTGTAGAACCAGACGGTGAGTGGCGACCAATCCGTAACAAGGAACCACTGACGAATATCGAACTTACATCGGTAAATTAACAGAGGTCGCTCTGCACAAAAGAACGTACAGTGACCAGCTCAACAATACAAATGATCCGTTTAGACACCTTTAAAACGTGTTTCAAAAAAGTTATATAAACAACTGCAGTCATACTATAGCGTTTGATGACAAGTATATCGAATTAAACACCTATAAATCGCTGAAAAATCTCATATAAATTAATTGCGAACAACAAAACAATGGTAAAGCACGGACATGAGTCCCTGTAAACTAGATGTCTCTAAAACAGCGTTTCCCAAACTTTTATGTAGAAAGATTTTTTGCAGGGAAAAAGAATCCGAAAAATTAAATTGCACTGTTTCGAAAACCATGACTCTAATAATAGTTCTACTGGGAGCACATGAAGTTAGAATGCGTGCTTATTTCTTCTCATGCAATTTGTCTATAAGTATTTGGCCTGATATATTGTTTTTAGACTTTATTTGGAAACATTTTTTGGCATATTTTGATGACAATATTTTATTTAGACGTTAAAAACTCATGTTTTCGGTCGAGTGAACGACTTAAAAAAAGGTCGTCAGAATTTTCAGAAGGAAAATCGTTGACATTATGTGAAGATTTCGGCCGGATGTCTAAAAAAGGTCGTTCGAAATATTATTTGGACATTTCTACAGAAATTTACCAGCAAAGCTGAATTTGGGTTTTCTTGGGTTTATTCGCCAACTTGTTTTTCCCCCATTTTTTAGGGTCGACGTGAATGACACTAAAAACTGAAAATAATATTTTTATTAGACCATTAAGATAATTAATATCTTCCTGCTAACAGCGTTATAATAGTTTTGACAAAGTAAAGCATCCAGTAGCCTATGGAGTGAATAATTAATATTTCATTAAATTACTGACCGATGTATTTCTGAATGATGTATTCCTGTGTTCCCTGATTCTTCATCGTCTGCAGAATTTCGTCGAGATTATCACAAAACGATATTCCTATGAAAAATAAAAACAATAATAATGAAAGTAAATTTAAGACAAAACTTTTCAAATTATTCTTAATATAATTATTATTTAGCTTTTGTATATCACACCTTCATGATAAATTACTCGGAAGCACTCCCAATCCAACAACAACGACCAAATGAGGCAGTTTTAAGCGTGAAAAAAACATATAGTGGTGTGACCTCAAGACAACTGGAGGACGGGACAGCAGAGCTCCTGCAGGCACATGGAAGCCAAACCCTATTGAGAAAAGGTAATAACTAAATGTAACTATGAATTTCCGGTCAGAAATACAGTTCTACATGTATTTACATTTTACACATTCTTGAAATGTTTGCCTCCAAGCCACTATATACCTCTTAACCTCTTCCTTTGTTTGTGTTAATATAAATACAATTTTACTGTTGAAATTATAAACCCTTTTATCGAACCTACCACGGCCTATAATAATATTAAAGCGGTCAAAAGCTACGCAATCGGTATGTTGTTCTGTGTCAATGCCAGTCCCAAGAGTACACAGAGGAGGAGGGCAACACTAATCAACATTGATATGGCAGTGTCGTTAAGCAGTAAAAAGACGACAGCTATTACCATAATGATAAGTGTGTTGAACAAAAGAACTTGTCAATAATGCATATGTTAATTAGACACCTTTTTAATGATGGAACTGTGGTCTATATTAAAGCGACAAACAGAACGACGTCTACTTTTTGCCACCTCCAACTACCAGAGACGCTCTTTCCATCTAGATCTAGATGTTTTCGGTCTTGTCTAGCTTTCTAGGTTTTTTTCTGTTATGATCTTGCCATTTTTTTTATCTCATGGTGGCTTTTACGACTTCTTACATATATAAATAGACATTTTCACGTGAATATGCAAAAAAGACACGAAAAAGGCGAAAATTTTGTGAATATGAAAAAAATTGTAAATTTTGTAGCGAAAAACCTTTAAAAAGTCACCAAAAATTTTATCAGGAGGGAAAGACAGCAAATTTTAATCATCTAGCCTTTTCTAACTCTGCCACTGGTTGCACTCTGCCAGTGCCAGTCCCATGCATAAATAAAGTAGGAGGGCGTCGCTAATGATCCCAATTATCAGACAGTGACGCAGAACTGCAACTACTTGCTGGTGTAGATATAATTTTTCTGTTGAACTTAGACACCTTTTTATCGCATCCACCACGGCCAATATTACAGCGACAGCGGGCAGTTAAGTGATTCCGTGTAACAAATTGTTTTGTCATAAAACTGCTAATAATTTATGTACAATGTGATTTTGAGACACCTTTTTTAACAAAACATTATCGCCTATATTAACAAATTTGTACACCTCTTTAACGATACAATTGTGGTTTATATTAAAATTACAAATTGAACGATATTTGTTTGCCTCCCATTTTTCATTCCTTTATATTCGTCATTTATCAATCATTGCTGTTCCGAACACCGCCACTGGTTCCACTCTAACGGTGCCAGTCTCAAGCCCGATAAAGAAGGAGGGCGACGCTAACGATAATTATTATAACGCAGTGTCGTAAAACTGAAACTACAAGCCTAGATGAAGGAGGAAGGCGACACTAATAAAATTATATGCTTGACGTTCTTCACTGGCTCCCTGTTTCACAGCGCATCTCCCATGAGTGTGTTGCCCTCATGGTTGACTTCTGTCTAGCGGCTGTAGCCTTTGTCGACCTGTCTCCGACCTTGCAGCCCGTTGAGTTCTTTTCTCAACGACTACGGGGGAGTTTTAGTTCCTCGAGCTCGCACTTCTACCAGACAGCGCCGAGCCTTTTCTACTGTGGGTCCTGCCATCTGGAATGGCCTCCCACTAAACTTGCGACCTATGCCTAGACTAAATTCACCTGCTTTTTATAAGTCGTTCAAATCCAATATATTTAGCTGTCGAGCCTGTCGCTGTGCTGGGAGCACCTCTGGGTAGGTTTCTTGAAGAGGCACTATATAAATTCTTGAAATGAATGAATGAATGAATATCATTTGCACTCCGACAGCCCTATGGTAAGATTTGCTGTAAAAATAAAACCTGTCGTTTAGACACCTTTTTAACGATGAAACGGTGGCCTATATTACCTCGACAAACAAAAAAGCATTAAATTGCTAGCAATCTGTTCACCGTTCTATCATCCCAGCTATGACACTCTGGAACTTCCAGACTGGACGTGCCAATCCAAAGCCTGCATAAAGAAGGAGGGCCACGCAAATGGTCAAATGCTATCAAACCTGAAACTATACTATAGAGGTGACTTTATGGTTCCTTATAAATGCCCGCACAGCCACAAGGCAGCATAGGGCATTTTCGGTCACTGGACCTTCCGTCTGGAACGACCTTCCCTCTAACCTGCGTTCCCAACCTCGGAACATCTCTGGCACATTCTATAGATTGCCTAAGACTGGCAAACAGAGACCATGTGATATTTTCATTTGTCTGCCATTTTCTGATTATAATTTTATTTGCCACGCCTCTTTTAAGTTGATATATTGTGATGCATAAATTGCGGTCCGCGTACTTTTCTTAGTGTGTTTACCCAAAGTCAGGCACTCTAGCACTGTAGTTCTCAACCTTTTCAGACTGACGTACGGACCCCTTTTTAATTCTGTGTCCCAGTCACGGACCCCCAACAAAATTTGGTCCTTTTGGCGCATTATCGCAACTGTGCGACTCTATTATCCTATAAAAATATAGGCTAATACTAGACCTACATGCGTGTTATAACAAGAATTGCCTAAGACTTTTCTTTTTGAACGGGCCTGGGTAGGGAGCGCCTCTGGGTGGATTCCTTTAAGGAGCGCTATATAAATTACATAGATAATTATATAAATAGTAGCGAATCAATACATATAAATGCAGGACAATTGCACAATTTCACGCATAATAAAGGTGTTAGTGTACGGGCGCAAACTCATTATACCTACATGTATTGCTCTCCACACCAGTGCGTTATCCATTGCGCAATTTTATTAGAATAGGCCTATCTAGTCAAAGAAAGTTGGGCATGATTATTTTAATGCAATGATTATTCTAATCATTTAGAATCTAATGTGTGCGTGTACGTGCAAATCATCCTCGTTGACACCTTTAAAATTGTTTAATAACCTTATTTAAAATTGCGAAATTGTGAAATTTAGTTATTGCTCCGGTATCATTGGCAATCATTTCCGTTGCTAAAGCAAAAAACTTTGTAAGGAGGATAATAATAGTAATAATAATACTAAAATAACGATTATTTCATAATAATTATTTCATTTAATTCATTTAATTGCGAAATTGTGCAATTTAGTTATTGCATCTGTACATTTGACCATCATTTCCATTGTTAAAGCAAAACAATTCGAAAGGAGAACGATTAATAGTAATAATAATAATACTAAAATAACGATCATTTCATTTTTGTCTCTATACCAATTTTTCATGTGGTAAAAAGCTTTAGTTTTTGACGCCATCAAAACTAAGACAGAGCTCATGACTGACGATTTTTAAAACCAAAACAATGGCAATTAGAAACTAATAGTGGCATATAATAATTACAAAAAAGACTTAGGAATTTAGCAATATTAATGACAATAGCAATTATTATAAAAATATACTGTTTTACCAGTTACGTGAAACACAGAATTCCTACCAATGCCCTTTGACTTGTCTCCTGGTTTAATGATCCAAATGTTTCTCATCCCATCTAAATCATGTTGTGGCCAGACTTGCTTAATTCTTCGCAACGCGTTCTCGCAGTCCGTCAGTTTGCTCTCAGACATCGCTATCGTCGCGCCATCTCTGAAAGAGGAAGGTGATAAAAAAATGTGCTACATTAATGGTCCCATAGATATATACACCGATAACATGCATCCATACATAAAGATTACAACACACAAATAAATGTACATACATGCACATACATACATAGTATGCACGTTTTCTGTAAACATCGCCACTAAATTATTGGTGTCAGATACAAATATGATAATGATGATGAAAATGAAGATGATGACGACGAAGATGATGATAAAAGTGATAATGATGACAATAATGATGATGACGACGACAACGGTGATGATAAGGACGACGATGATGACGATGAAGATTATGATGATGATGATGGTGGTGGTGGTGATGATGATGATGATGATGAAGACGAAGATTATGATGATGATGGTGATGATGATAATGATGAAAGTGATAATGATGACAATAATGACGACGACGAACGACGATGATGATGACGACGGTGATCATGAAGACGACGACGATGATACTTAGGTTTCAGACAAAGTCCAATTACACAGAATCAAAGAAGTCACTGATGAGATAGAATTAAAGAAGGCAGTCACTTACTGCGAGACCTGATAGAACCAGGCCATCAACTGATTCCATTGGTTAGGATAAAGACCTCGTCTGGCCTTGAAAAACAAATAATTTAAATTACAAACGAATACGGTAATACATCAATAAAACAGCAAATAACATTTCAAATTATACGGTAAGACAGCATAAACATAAATCTGTTATTTGACACCTTTCAAACGTTATCAATCGATGCTATAATTACAAGAATAGAAATTCGACAAATGATTTGTGAAAATTTGTTTTTAGACACCTTCAAAACGTTTTTACACGATATTATAAAAGCTTAAATGGAGCTGCTACTGTAACTGTATTTGTGTGCATGCCCTTGACAGAAATTTGTTTGGCATATAATTTATTACAGCACTTATTTTAACACTTTATTAACCGATCAATCGATCAATCGATCAATCATAATTTATGTAGTGCCCCTTCAAGGTACCTACTCAGAAGCGCTCCCGGCAGAAATCAAGCGAAAAAGTCTTTGACAATTTGTGAAATTGAGAACAGCTTGGGAACTGGGAAGTGTCGCATAGTCAAGGGAAGTCCATTCCAGGTTGTCCTAACAAATACCTACTAAAACCAATCCCTCTAACCCAAATCCCGCTAACTCAAATCCCTCTACATAGATGTTATTAACACAGAATAAATACAGAATATATTAAAAGTATATTACATATATCGTACTATCCCTCTACAACCAAACCCCTTCTCTCACCCTTGAGTCGATGTCTTCGTGGTTCTTCGATCCAACGTATCGATCGCACTGGTTCATTGCCCAATCTATCGCTTTCACCGGTACACTGCCTCCCTTGCGATCGTGACTTCTCGTTTTCAGATCGGGAGCGACTACAAACAGATTAACACGTCTACATGTAACTCAATAACGTAACAATTGTAATTGATGAGCAAATATTGTCAATATGAAAGTTAATGATCAAGTAATCGAGTAATCGTTAAAAAACTTTAACGATTAAACAATGTAATAGAGTAATCCTTAACAATTTTAACGATTATAAATTAATGGAGTTGTAATAGAATATATTTTAACGATTACTTGATCCATTAATCGTTAATTAAACCATTAAATTAATAATTTAACATCATCCAAACCGTTTTCAAAGTAAATGATAAAATCAGCCGTTAGTTGATAAATATTTAACAATTAAAATGTTTATAATAGCTCACCCCTCCGTCCAAAAACTCTAGAACCGCCACTAAGTAATAGTTGTAGATTAACCTCTAAGGTTCGAGGTTCGAATCTACCTCGCCGCGTAGAGACCTTGGGCAAGTCCTTCACTTACAATTGCTCAGCGCTTCGGCGTGAAACTCCGATGCAGTGTCCGCTCTGCATCGGGAGCGCCTCTGAGTAGAGAGATCTTGAAGGGGCGCTATAACAAGTGCACATACAAAGACCATTTGCCACGCTCTCCTCCTTTTTAATGGTTGGCATTGAACACCCGTTTAACGTATCCTTCCGATGCTATATAAGGGGGCCATTAAAGATGTCATGCAGACTGCACAATCGGTTATTGGAAAACAAGTTCAGATCTATGCATATGAGATTAACAACGTGAAACAATAATAATATTAATTATTACAGCCTGTAACAATAGAAATCAAGAAATTAAAACTCGATCAGTCCTACCATTTATATAGGTCCACAGTTGATTGTGAGAAGGAAAGAGAGCAATGTAATTACGATGATGTAATATTAATGACAAATTATCATAATTATTTGTTTGTATGTATGTGCACTTGTCACAATGCCCCTTCACGCTCTCTCTCACTACTCAGAGGCGCTCCCGAATGCAGAGCGGACACTGCATCGGAGTTTCACGCCGAAGGCCCGAAGTGAGTGAATATAGCGAGTGTATATAGCGCTGTAGTCGGGAGCACCTCTGAGTAGTGAGCTAGAAGGGGCGCTATAACAAGTGCGAGTACAAAAAAAAAACAATAGCACCAACTTAAAACCGACCCAAAAACTGACCTTGGCCCACAAAAACCCACTCACCTTTGACCTGACCCATTTTCGCCGTCGCCACCCTGTCATCAACATCGTTGATGTCAGCGGCACACTGCGTCCCACCATTCTCCTCCACAACATCCCTCCCGTCCACCGCCCTCAGCCCATGATCCACCGAACCGCTCCTCGCCACACCGGTTCCCAATTCCCTGACGTCATTGTCGTGACGTTGACGCGCGTCATCTGACGTTGACGCTGACGTCGGCGTCATGGTCGTCACGTGTGGGTTCGTCCGATGCGGGGTTGCTAGGGTCGTGGCTTTCGGACGGTTGGAGGGGGTCGTCCCTGGCAGGGTTGTACATGTCGAGAGCGAGTTTTAGAAGAGCCATGCATGCGGTCATGTGGAAGTCTTCTGTATGAGAGAAGAAGATGAAGAAGAAAAAGAAACAACATGAGGATGTTGTGATGCAACTGAATCTAATTGTTGTATTTGAAAACGTTAATGGGTTGTATTTTAAAGGGTGGCGTGGAAGGGAGGCGAAAGCCCTAAATTCCCCGGGCAACGCCGGGTATCACATCTAATGGGTTGTATTTTAAAGCGATAAATTCCTCTTGTAGAGGAATTTATCGCTTCAAAATGCAACCCTTGGAATCCCTTGCATCACTGCATCTTTACGTTGTCTCAATATTAACGTTTTCAAAAACAACGCATAGAATATTCTGTAAAAAAAATCAGCAATCAATCAAAAATCGATCGGCCATAATATGTTATTTAGACACCTAGAGATTAAAAGAATGAATGAAAGAAGCAAAGAACTCAATTATCCAATAAAAATTCATCAATTAATCTAAAAATCAATCAAAAATCGACAAGACATAATATTATATTATGTAATTTAGACACCTTTTTAATGAAGGAACGATGTCCTATATTAACCCTTGGGCTACCAGGGGGGGTTGTAACCACCCCCCCCCCTAGGTTTTTCCCAAATAAAACTTTTTGCGTTTGGAATAAAATTTTGACGTTTTAGGTAGCTGTAAAGGATTCATTTGCGCACATTTTGAGCTAAAATGTGTGATGATACACCATACCATTCAAAAGTTATACCCGATATACCCGAGGCACCAGGGGGGGGGTGGATACCACCACCCCCTTAGATTATCGGCTATATCTTATCCGTCCTTTGACATGAAGAGACACCAATGACACCATTCTGTAGAGGGAATGTGGGGCTACATTTTGGTGGTCACGGAGTTGTCTTTTGACAACCGGAAGTGCTCAAAATAAATTAAAATATATAAAAATGTGTTTTATTTTCATAAAATTTTCATGTTTTTCCTATTAAAAATTCTTCATAATTAAATTTTCAAGAGAAATAAATTATGCCATTCTATAGAGGGCACTTAGGGCTATTTTTTGATACTAATAAATTTGATATTTGATGAGCGGAAGTGCTCAAAATGAATTTAAATGTGTGAAAATGTTGGGGTTTTTTTACAACGCAAACCGATAAGTCTGCGTAAACGTTTTCAGCAGCTAATACATGTTTTTTCTTTTTATTGTAATTAAAACTATCTTATTACTAGTTTTTATAGTTGGATATTGGACTTTATTATATGTAAACTATTTTTAAATAAATAAATTATGTTAAAAACACAGAATCTAATATTTTGCTTATGCGAAAGTATACATTTTGTGGAATCGACGGGTGCCTACGGTAAAAAATTCATAACTTCGGGGTGCTTTCATATATTTTAAACCTAAATATACCATTTTGTGCAGAAATGAATGCTGAATCCATTGGTGTATTACAAGTTATGATATCTCAAACCAAACCCAAAATCCAGGGGGGGGTGTTAACCACCCCCCCTTGGTAGTCAGTGTTACAAAAAAGCTTGGTAGCCCGAGGGTTAAAGGGACAAAGAAAACGATGTTTATCTTGTCATCAGCTGATGTTGCGTAAAACTTGGAATTCCCTACCAAATTAATGTTTCTTTGATCAAGCAATCGATATTAATCAAACAGTCAATTATTTAATCAATCCATCTATTCAGTCAATCAAAATCAATCAATAAATCAAAATAGGATAATACAGTTCCATCAAGGAATCAGTCAAAAATCAGTCAATCAATCAATCAATCAATACAAAATCAATCAATTAATCAATCAAACAATCAATTCTTTAATCAATCCATCTATTCAGCCAATCAAAATCAATCAATAAATCAAAATAGAACAATACAGTTACATCAAGTAATCAATCAAAATTCAATCAATCAAAAATCAATCAATCAATCAGCCAATCAAAATCAATCAATCAGCCAATCAATCAATATATCAATCAATCAATCAATCAAAAATCAATCTTTTTTTAAATTATTCAAAAATCAATCAATTCTGACCGATGATATCTTGCTTATCGTCATCGTTGAGAAGGTAACATCGCGGAAAGAAGGTCAGTGAATCAGTGTTGTTGTGCCAAGCAAGGTCGCGTAGACTCGTTGCCAGTAACACCTGGCCAGGTAAAAGCAATACAGGTAAGCCAAGGTACAGTAAGGATAATGTACGCCCATACGCCCATGGTGATTGTTAAGACAGCGTTAGAAGGTTGAGCGTAGGAGCCTATATTATAATAAATAATTATTGTGTTATAATAATATAAATTATCATAACATATAGGCAGGGTGAGAATTTCCGAGGGAGAGGGGGTTTTCCAATCCCAGTCTTTCTTAGAACCCCATAGTATAGTCTGTTTTTCACACCCTTATTTCCAGTGGACCAACACCCCAGTTATTTTTCCACGATTCTCACACTGCATAAAAAATTATATACTTGGAGCGCCTCTGAGTAGGTTTCTTGAAGAAGCGCTATATAACTTCACGAAATGAATGAATGAATATATAGGTATATTGTAGATATGTGGTTATCGTCCGTCCGTGACGTCCAACGTTGCCATGACAACGATTATCTCTATGGCGACCGAAATGCACGAAGCGGGTTGCCAAGCCTATGGAGAGGCAGAGACATACAGACAGACAGACAGACATGCAGGCAGACAGAGACAGACGGACAGGTGGTCAACAGTTTCTACGGCGATTAGAGAGAGACAGAGTGGCCCATACAGTTGAAGTCTATTTACACCGTTTGATCAAAAGACACCGACGACTTAAGCTTATCTCAGCGACTCAAAAGGGTAGAAACGTTTGCTTCTTAGATAATATTCATGAGTACACGCACGCATAACCACAAAATAGATGTATACAGAGCGAGAGGGTCAAGCAGAAAGACAGATATACGTTTATATATTCAAAGACACAGACAGACAAACACCTAAAGAAATGCAGAAATGCGCACATGTAGAGAAAAAGACAGACAAGGGCAGACAGACAGAGACAGACATACGGACAGAGACTGACAGACAGAGACATACATATAGACAGACAGACGGGCAGACAGAGACAGACATACAGACAGAGACAGACAGACAGAGACAGACAGACAGAGACGGACATAGACAGACAGACACATAACGACAGAGACAGACAGATAGACAGACACAGATAGACAATGAAAAAGTATAGAAAGGCAGAGAGAGACGCACAGAAAGTCACACACACACACACACACACACACACACACACACACACACACACACACACACACACACACACACACACACACACACACACACACACACACACACACACACACACACACACACACACACACACACACACACACACACACACACACACACACACACACACACACATACATACATACATACATACATACATACATACATACATACATACATACATACACATACACACAGATACAGAGAGAAATGGGTGTTTAAAATGTCGCAGGAGAGGAGACACATGCACACACCCAGATACAGAGAGAGACAGAGAGAGACAGAGGTCTAGAGACAGAGAGGTTTGATGCTAAAAAGTCTCCATTTCTTATAAAGAGAACCGATCTTAATTTACATTTGCTTCAAGCCATTCACCATTTGTGAATAGTTGAGGAAAGTGAAGAAATAGTATGGCGGTTGTGGAGGGATAAATTCATTCTAGAATTCCTTCCGAGATTTCAACCCTAGATTTGTTGGTCTTACTGCTGATAGTTCTAGTTCACTGTGATATTTGATTTATGGTGGTGGGTTAAAGATAACGAGTGGCTTTTGCTGGGTGCGGTATTTAAGCACGGGGGGCTGTCGTTGTGCTACAAACCCCACTGTCTTACACAATTGTCACTATAAGCCACCCAATTATAGGAGGCAAAGCATGAGAGAAACATTTGAAGCGTAGCTTTGAGATCTTAATGTGGCCGTTGATATTTGAGTCAAGAGTTATTCGTGTTAAGAAATATTTTAATGGGTATATTTCGTGGTTGGATAATATTATTGGAAACATAGTTTGTTTATTTCGAATAATGTTGTTATAATATAATATTATTGGAAGCGGTGTTTGTTTATTTCGAAGCGTTGGTTAGTTTTCCCCATTGCTCATTTGAGTTATTTCAACTAACTCCCGACAAAATAATTATTGTGACGGATATATGCATAAATATATATTCATAAGTTTTAAGGATAAAAAGGTGTGTAAGTTTATTTCCAATCTTTGGAATTGAATACTGCACGACTTGGTCTTGGGAAGTCATTTAAAATGATTCAATTTGAATATTTTTTGTCTTTTTTGGCAACGAGAAAGGTTAGTGAACTTGGTGACGTCAATAAAAGTTGTGTTTGTGATGTCTTTGTTATTACATTTTTTAAAATTATATCCAACGTTTAATTTCGTCGAATGTTTATGGCCAATTTGCGCGTTGCGTTGCATTACATTCTATAAGAGAATTAACGCTCGTTTGTATTTGAATGTATAACATTAAAATTGGTGTTTAATGTGCAGAATTAGATCTTCAGTTATATCGGAATATTTTGCTTGAAAATAGGTGTTTCAGGTGTTTAAGATGATGCGCGGAAATATATTTTTTGTGATTGCTCAATTAAAAAGTGCGTTATTATTATTATTAAAAATAGTTTATTATACTTTTTTTAAATTTTTTTATCTATCAATCTTTTATTAAACAAAACATTTTTACAAGAAACAGCACAAGAAGTTCTTTGTTCTCTATTTAGCGGTCCTCATCACAGAACAACTGTGTGAAAGTGCCTCGAAATGCAACTGCGTTAAATCTTTGGGTGCAAATTGAGAGGATGAGTGGTTTCGAGTGGGTTGCCAGTAGTAACTGTCAAACGCCGACCTAGTTCAGATAAAAATTCAGTGCCTGATTTGTTGATGGGACCGAGTGTTTCTAGAGCAACTGGGATATACATCTATATACATGTCGTGCCTAAAATTGCGGTATACAATGGGTTTCTAAAATAATTAGGTAGTTTCAGTTTAACGTTATTGTGTGATAACAAAGGTCATTAGCGACGCCATTCTAATTATTCTGCAACAGCCGCAGAGTCAATATAGCGTTTTCGAAAGAGTATTTATATATAAAGTTGCAACATTAGTATGGGTGTTTAACTCAGTTATTCCCTGATGTTAGCAACATTAATATGGGTGTGTAACGTAGTAATTTGACTGATGTTAGCAACATTAATACGGGTGTTTAACGTAGTCATTTGAATGGTGTTAGCTTATCCAGACAATCGTATTCTACAACTCTAGTCTCTTAAACAAGGTCACGACGTCGCCAAGACTTGAAGTCTTATCGGCTCCGACTTCACTTTGGCTCAGCTCCAGCTGGAGTAAAAACATTCAGTCTTTACCGCGGGCATACTTCTCGAGTGGAGTGAAACTTCCGTATATTGCTGGATTTGGATTTGTGCCATATAAGCCTGGAAAAATGTCACGGTATACGGAGTATGGGAGTTTGGTGGTTGTAGAAGCGGTTGTGGTGGAGGAGGAGGAGGAAGGAAAGGGAGGAATGGTAGAAGAGGATTGTCAAGAGGAGGAAGAAGAGGAGGAGGAAAGAGGAATGAGATTTGAATTCTCATCGTGTAGTACTCGGTTGAAGTTTGAAAGGAATTCAGGAATGGAGCAAGATTTGGTTAATGTCTTTTAAATCGTTTTTTTTTGCCGTTGCATCTGTAACTTCTATAGCGGCGGCATTTGTCGTATGGTACACGGTACACTTATAAACCTTTATATTCCTATGAGGTGCGATAATGTATATTATATCCATTCATTCACTCATTCATCTGCCTATTCATAAGACTATAAACGGCCTAGAAGAGCCAATCTATATAATTATTACGTACGCTTAAGTGTGGTGTTTTGCTGTTGCATCTATTAGATTTTGCGGACCTAAGTGCTTGCGCGCAAATGAGTTTCTCGACCCCACCAATATACTTATAATGTTCGCTTAAGTGTGGTGTTTTGATTTTGCATCACGTACATTTTGCAGACCTCCCGTTGAGTGCTTGCGCGGGAATGAGTTTTTCACCTTACACAAGTTAATTAGCTAAAATCATCTGTAAAACATTTATTTTGCCGATGGCTTAAAATTTATTTTTTTATTATTCACTTTCACAGACGTTATGTGTTGGAAGGCATCTTTACTGCAGCTTGAAAGTGGAGCTCATCCTAAAAAATTCATGTTTCCATGTTCACTGGCTTCCACTCCAGCTCGGATATCGTCTGGCGGTTCTTGTTAGATCCTGTTCTTCACAACCTCTTGTTCTCTCTCTTGTTGATCACTAGTGTCGCCCTCCTCCTTTAGCAAGGCCTGGGACTGGCACTGGAAGAGTGCAACCAGTGCATGGCATAGTCGTAAATTAGACAAGCCTCTTTGTACGTATTCATGCAGAATGCAAGCGCTTCAAGCAGAACTGAGAAACGATTTCGTGCGTACGTAATAAATAATTTTATATAGAAGAACATTATGTTTTATTCCGGTGTTCTGTGTATAATTATGTCTTAGTTTACCAATCCTGAGGAACCTGGATATGTGGGATTCGCAAATCTTCCGAACCAGGTTCACAGGAAGTCAGTCAAGAAAGGATTCGAATTCACACTCATGGTTGTTGGTTAGTTTATTTTTTTATTCTTCATAAACTTTTGAATTAACTGATTTTCGCATTATTCGATTGATATGTGATGGAAGATTTTATAATGCCATAATTAATGCTACACACCTCTTTTAAAAAGTAATGTCGTCGTATATATATTTCTTTCATTACAACTATTTAATACCGGCAAATGGTCAGCTTATTTTTTATATTCTTCATCCCTAGGGCGGACAACATAACTAGGAAATCGTTTTTGACGAGAATGCTTTATCATATTTGAATGTTATACGTTATAAACCAAAGTGCAGCATAAATTGTTGGTCATTAAAATAACACAATTATTATTTTTAAGAAATATATATATATATATATATATATATATATATATATATATATATATATATATATATATATATATATATATATATATATATATTGGATTTTGGATTTAGGATTTTGTGCAATTTGAAAACATTTTGACATTGATTTTATATTGAAATTATGTACGTTTGTTTATTATACCATGTCTGTACACCAACATGCGGATAGCAATTGGTATATTAAAGAATATTCTTATCTTATCTTAAAATTTTGTGAATTAACTGATTTTCACATAATTCGGTAGAAAATGGTGAAAGTTTGAATGGAGTTACACACCTCTTTTGATAATTAGTACCTCTACATATACAAGAATTTGTTGCTATACTGCTCTAATTTCGTTGTGAATTGTGTATATTTAGGGGAGTCTGGGTTGGGAAAGTCCACGGTCATAGACAGTCTATTCTTGACAGATCTCTACGCACGAAGATACATTCCCAGTGTCGCAGGTTTGCATATCAGTAGATTTATTCATCATCATCATCATCATCATCGTCGTCGTCATCATCATCATTTAAGTATTTAGGCATCATGTTGAAGCATGAAAGCAAGTGTTTAAGATGTTGTTTGCTAATCATTATCTAATCTAATCTCTTGTCTTCAGTTGAGTTGTCTTTGTTGCACTTTAAGGTTTAGTAGTGGCTAAGAATTGATGATGATGACAATCTTATGATGATGATTACCTTATAATAACTGCAATTATGTTGGTGTTATTTAAATTTTTACTAAAGAAGCGCTATATGAATGTTCGGATTCAATCAATCAATAACATTTGTAACTCAGGAAAAATAATATATATATATATATAAATATATATGTATATAATTTATATTACCACTGTTATTGTATATTTTGTCCTCCAATAATAATAAAAATAAATAAACACCCTTATTGAACTGTTTCAGATCTTTTAAATTCCGTTCACTTACCCAGAAATTTTGATTCTTTTCATGGGTGTATTGTTATGATAATAATAATGTTAAAAATAGTATCCTATTATAGGAACAATGAAAACTATTTTAGAATTTGCATAGCGCCCTTTCAAGGTCCCTATTCAGAGCCGATGTTCATTTAAGACAATAGCCACCGCATCTATTGTTAGCTGTAGCTTTTGCTACCGATTCAGATTGATGAAGATGATAGAAATGTTGTGGTAAAATGCTATAAGAATAATTATGATCATTCAATAAATTATTCATATAATTATTTAGTTTATTATTTTTTTAAACATCATCATCATCAAGAACCGAGGGACCAGTGCCCGTAGGTGCCCGCTGCCATCCTCATTATTCCTCGCCATTTTTGTCGTTCCATCGCCGCATGTGTCAGGTCTTGTATTGGCGCTCCGCACCAGTCGGTTATGTTGTCCAGCCATTCCTTGTGTGGTCTACCTCTTCTGTTGGTTCCCTCCATTCTTCCAAACACCACCCTCTTTATTTTTCTGTCCTCATTCATTCTACATATGTGACCAAATAGCTCCAGCTTCCTGGTTATTAATATCTGCATAAGATTTTCTGTGGCTTCTATTTGCTCATACAGTTCTGAGTTTTTCATCTTCTGCATCCATCCAACTCTCAACAATCGTCTGTAGCATTTCCTCTCGAAGGCTAATATCTTTGACTCCATTTCTTTAGTTACTGTCCAGGCCTCGCATCCATACATCATACTGCTGAATACACAGGTTCTCAGTACTTTTAACTTTGTTTGTAGATGTATGGATTTGCTCTTCCAGATTTTATCCAATGCCTTTAGTGCTGTCATTGCTTTCGCGATTCTCGCCCATACTTCTTTCTTGTTGTCTAAGTCGTGTGTTTTGATGCATCCTAAGTATGTGAATTTTTCCACGTTTTCTATCTGGTTTCCATCTATTTCCATCTTCTTAGACAGTTCTTTTGCTCCAAACACCATCGTTTTGGTCTTCTCAAAATTCATGTCAAGGCCATACCTTTTTCCTTCATCACTTAACTTCTGAGCTGTGCTCTCCAACCTCTGGATGTCATCGTCTATCAGGTCGATGTCGTCCGCAAAACATAGATTGTTGATAATCTCTCCGCTGATCTTTACTCCTCCTTCTTCCTCCCTGGTCTTGTCTAGTATTCTTTCCAATAGAGTAATGAATATGTCTGGTGATATCGGGTCACCCTGTCTTGTGCCTCTGCCGATGCTGAACCATGGGTCAATCTCTCCGCACACCCTTACCGCCGCCTTTGCATTGCTATTAACTTCTCTTAGTAAACGCACCAGCTTGTTGTCTACTCCATATGAGTCCATGGTCGCCCATGTTACACTCTGGTCGATGCTATCAAAAGCTTTTTGGAAGTCGATGAAGCAGTTGTAAATTTTCTTGTCTTTTCTTCTAGCCTTCTCGCCAATCAGCCTCAGTGTTAAGATTTGTTGAGTCGTACTTCTGCCCTTCCTGAATCCGGCCTTTTCGTCTGATCTGAATTCCTCTGTCTGTGCTCTGAGTTCTTCAGTTAGAACCGACATCAGCACTTTCCCCAGATGGCTCATCAATGCAATGGTTCTATAGTTGCTACATTCCTGTGTACTTCCCTTTTTATGCAGCACAATGATGACTGACTTTTTCCATTCTTCCGGCGTGTGACCTTCTCTGTATGCTATCCTGCAGATTTGGTGTAGTTCCTTTATTACCTCTTCTCCACCGTATTTTATCATTTCTCCTACTACGCCATCTATTCCAGGACTTCTGTTGTTCTTTATGCGCTTCACGGCCCTCCTAATTTCCTCTTCTAATATGTCATCATCTTTGTCTTCCTTTGGAGGTGCTATCTCCGCCAGCTCTTATTTTTATTTTTTAGTTTTTTGATTCAATGTCTCCCTTCATGGTTAATATCATTGTGATCCCCACACACCCAGCTAACGATATTGATTGATTGATTGACTAATTGAATAAATGATTTATTTATTTATTTATTGGTAAATTGAGTGATTCATTCACTTATTGAATGAATGATTGGATGATTGATTGATTAATTTATCTTTCATTCATTGATTATTGATTGATTGACTTTCTGATCGATTGACTGATTGGTTTATTGATTGATTTATTGATTGATTATTTGATTGATTGATTTATTTATCGATTGATTGGTTTATTTATGTATTTATTTATTTAATCATTTTTTGATTGATCAATTGATTGATTAATTGATTGATTGATTTTCAGATAAGGTTGATCGAACGGTGAAGATAGAAACATCAACGGTTGAAATCGAAGAACGAGGAGTGAAGTTGCGATTGACGGTCGTTGATACACCTGGATATGCTGATGCCATCAACAGCAACGACTGGTAAAACCACCTGAGTGTCTTTATGTGGTTGGCTGAAAGTGGTAAAACCCCCTGTATTGCATGGTTTGGTAAAAGTGGTAAAAACCAGTTCAGTTGTACGGTTGGCTGAAAGTGGTAATTCCACCTGAGCCATAATTATATTTTTAGCTGAAAGTGGTTGTACCACCTGTGTAGTATGGTTGACTGAAAGTGGTATAACCACCACAGTTGTATGATTTGCTGAAAATGGTAAAACCAATTGAATCGTCATAATCTAGATTTCGGTATGTGGTAAAACCCTCGTAAGTCAACAATGTAGCAAGTGTCCGTTAAGAGGGGCTAAACCTCTAATAAACATGCAGAATGAACTGCATGCATTACACACCTCTATTAGTGATACCACCAATATATAAATTCCATTTCTAATTATGCAGCTCTGATTCATAACAACAACTAGCTAGTTCGTCATCATAGAAAGTAACAATAACAAAACATGATGGTTTATTTTAAAATAATTATTGTACAGCAACTCAGGTTCTATGGTTGGCTCAAAGTGTTAACGCCAGCTATAATATTATTGTATGGTTGTCAGAAAGTGATAGTGTGGTAATTTAATGTGCACTTCTGAGCTTTGTAAGGAGGGCATTATCAAATTTCAGTTGTATTGTATTGTCATCATCCTCATCATTCGCCATGAGCCGTATGCTCGTAGGTGTCCAATGTCAACTTCGTCTTCTTCTTCCAATAATCTCTGTCCTGCGCCAGGTGGAACAGCTTTTGTAGTGAGTCATCGCACCAGTCCTCTATGTCCTCATTCCATTCCCGATGCGGTCTGCCTCTCTTATTAGTTCCGTCCATTATTCCGAAAACAAGAGTCTTAAGTTTTCTGTCATCCGTCATTCTGGCGACATGGCCGAAAAGTCCCAGTTTGCGCCTCATGGCTTTTTGTATTGTATAAAATCATATATTTTGTGGTTTGCAGAAAGTGGCATTGTGGTAAAACCATGTACGTTATGGTCCACAGAAATTGGTAGTGTGGTAACACACCCTTATTTTATGGTCAGCAGAAAACGGTGTTGAATAGTCCACTGGCAAGTGATGTTCTTCCAGTTCGTGTTCTGTGGGTTACATTTTTAAGCCAAATTATTTTCATTCATTATTTGCTGTGTGAAGCATTCATATACCTCACAGGCTTAACGTTGTGTGCTTTTTCTTATGTTACAGCGTATATCACCCTCGACCTGGAATGACGCCCTGCTGCCTTTCCATAACTCCTTCTCAACCTTTCCTCTCTCTCAGCTTATTCATTGGTTATGGATTGATTGATTGATTGACTGATCGATTGACTGATTGGTTTATTGATTGATAGACTGACTGATTGGTTTTATTGATTGATTTATTTATTGATTATGACTTTATTCAGTAACAGGACTTTCTTGCGCCAACTGTTGAAATATCGCCTTTCAAACTTATATATCCGTGGTAATTCAGTTTTAAAGGTGTCTAAATAAAGCGCCTTTTACCATGCTTCTTATGGATTTTTCACATGATGTTACCTGTTAGTGTTTTCTTCAACGTTGTAGTTTCAAGGCGATTGTTGATTACGTTGACGCACAGTACGACAAATATCTTCAGGACGAAAGTGGATTAAATCGAAGAGGAATTGTTGACAGCCGTGTCCACTGCTGCTTCTATTTCATCAATCCTATTGGACACGGGTATGAACCAATCACATTGGTTGTTTTATTTTAACGACACTGTGTGATTGCAAAGATCATTAGCGTCGCCCTCCTCCTTTATCTAGGCTTGGGACTGGCACTGCCAGCATGTTACCAGTAGTTGCCGCCGAAAGATTTTTTTTTGCTCTAAGTGGTTTACATTTTCTACACTCGCGATGGACAATTTGTCGTAAATTGGGATCTCATTCTTATATAGCAACGGTCGTTAGCGTTTTAAAGGTTTCTAAGAATGAAGAGGAATGGAAGTTGTATCAGTCCCATTAAGTAAGTAAGTAAGTAAGTAAGTATATTCTTTAATGTACCAGCTGCAAAAACGCACTCTGGTTTACAAGCACAAAAACATGACACAAAAAACAAATACAAAACAAATCTGGCAGCCATCAACGGCGCCAACTCATATAGCTCAAGCCTATTGATGGAAACGTCACAACGACAGAGTCATCCTTAGGCAAAAACTCCGCTCGAGAAGCACAAGTCACCATCGTCAAACTCCTACGCGTTGGCTACACGGAGAGTTCAGCCGACAGTTTCTCGTACCGATTCCCGATGATGGTAGTTTAACAGTATTTTCAGTGTCTACAGAGCCGAGAAGCATAAGTGCGAAGAGCAGCGACGGTAGCACAGCGCTGGAAACGTGGCACTACTACGGCAGGGTCTTCGGTGCTGGTAAAAAGATCCTTTTTATTCCCATTCATGTGTGCAATCGTTCAGCTACGATAACGACGAACCAATTATGACGAACCTGAAACCCCTTGATGTTCAGCATAATGGAATAGTCCAAATGCGAAGACGCGTGGCGAGGGTTGAACGTCATAATTTAAAATCAAGTTACCGTCCAAACGCTTGCGACACTGATGAAGAAAAGTCGGAAACTCGACACTCGACATTAGTAAACAACAGAAAATCCGAAAAGAAACGAGTGATTTTCGCCACGGACGTAAAAATCTGTCGAAATAACAAGAGAGGCACGGTCAAACTGCCAACATGGCGGCGACCATAGACACGGGTATGAACCATACACATTGGTTGTTTCAGTTTGACCCAGCTGTGTGATTGCAAAGATCATTAGCGTCGCCCTCCTTTTTAATCCAGTCTTGGGACTGGCACTGTAACACTGCGGCAAACGAATTATAATTTTTGGCGAATTATTGCAGCTTTATAATTGCTATTCATTTTATATGGTCAGGACGCACGAGGTATTTATCGCCCATTGGCGTCCCATACTTATATAGCGTTGGTTTACAGCGCTGTAAAGGTTTCTAATGAATGATAGATGGAGTGATAGGTTGTATTTTTAGGTTAAATCTGGCCCGAGTACATTTAATTATATTTTCAAGGAGGGGGGGGGGGGCTGCTCAGAAGCATTATCGACTCGGTTGACTGTCTCAATATCTGACAGTTAATGTGTTCTTTTCGCGGTGTGCTCTTATATAAGACAACATGTTGTATTTAAGATACGTGTTTAAAACAGTGTTCGTTGATCGCCGCTATAAGTTCATTCATTCATTCATTCATTCATTCATTCAATAATTTATATAGCGCTTCTTCAAGGGGACTACTCAGAAGCGCTCCCGACTCTAGGAGGCAAAAACGGACAGTTTTGAGTTTGATAAAAATGTTTGAGTAATAACCACATAAAATAGACATACCGGTAGTTCCTGTGAGGCTGTGCGAGCCCATTCCAGACAAATGGACCGATCACAGAAAAGGCTCTATGTATTCTGCATCGTTGCAGTTCGTGCGAATGGGACCGAGAGCAATCCCTTCTGTGCAGAACGGAGGGGGCGGTGGCCTTGGGCACTCATGGAGCAACAAAGCTCTTGCAGGTAGTCAGAGGCAATCCCAAGTTTACATTGCCTAACTAGAGCAGTGATCCTAAATTCAATGCGCTGCTGAGTAAGAAGCCAGTGTAATGTCTCCAGCATGTAGCTGGACACATTGTAAAAATTAGGGATTTGTCCAATTTAACGTGTGGCATAGAGGACAACGTTCTGCCATCCTGAAGTTTTGATCAAACGAAAATTGATTGATTTGATTGATTGATTGATAGCTATTATAATAGTTATATTGATACCTTTTCGGATATAGGGTCTCTCCTTTTTCGAATACACAGTGATCTTCTTTAGGTGCGCTTGTTCTTTATATTATCGATGAACACAGCTGTAAAGGTGTTTAAGAGACGACAAAGTGTGATAGACAAATACAAACACTGAGTAAGAGATAGACAGACAGACAGATAGAGAGAAAGATTGAGAGAGGTCGTATCTATAGGGAACTCAGGTTCTTTAGGGTCGTCTATAGTCCTTTGATCTAGTGTTCTATACTTAGAAAATTTACAAGTTTCTCGATGTCATGATTATTTTTATTGCTTCAGTTCAATAACTACTACGATTTTAAATCGGTCGCTTCATACACCTTTAAAACTGTATTACAAATATTATATAAGATTTACGCTAATTTTTACGCTAATCTTTTAACATTCAAGGTTTCAAGGGCATGAATTTGAATGGAACTTTAAGCGATGATGATGATGATGATGATGATGATGATGATGTTGATGATATATTATATTCGTTTTATTGAGATTCTCGCTGACACACCGCAGCCAATTACAAATTTAAAAACGATACAGAAAAAGCATAACAATTCAATATAAAAAACGATAAAAAATCATACGTCAATTAACTGGATGGAAGTCAGAAAGGGGGGCAGTGGTCGAGTATCTAAAAAGTACTCGAGAAATGTAATTTCTGTCATCCTTAATAGGACGGTGGCGTTGGTGATAATGATAGAAATAATAGCAATTATAACAATAATATTAATGATAATAACAATAATAATGATAAAGTTATAATGTGTGATAATTATGTGTGATAATTATTTGTGCAAATATTTTTATATGATGATGATGACGGTGGCGTTGGCGATGATGATAGAAATAATAGCAATTATAACAATAATATTAACAATAATAATAATGCTAAAGTTATAATGTGTGATATATTTGTACAAATATGTTTTAGTCTGAAGCCGTTGGATGTTGCATTCATGCGCTCGCTTCATCACAAAGTAAACATCGTCCCTGTCATCGCAAAAGCAGACACGCTGACGAGCATGGAACTTATACGACTCAAGAAAAAGGTTCTGTTATCATCATCATCATCATCATCATCATTATCATCATCATCATCATTATCATCATCGTCGTCGTCGTCGTCATCATCATCATCATCATCATCATCATCATCATCATCATCATCATCACCACCACCACCACCACCACCACCACCACCAATATTATCATCATCATCATCATATCTTTAGTACATTATTTCTACCACTCTTGCTATTTCATTGCATTTATGAAAACATAAAGCATGAATCGATGACGTTAATAATTATAAGTGAAGGACTTACCCTAAAGTTCCTACATAGTATCTGTCTTCGTAATTATAAGAATTGATAAATTGAACATTCAATCCATGCGCATCCGTGGCTTATATAACATCGGTTGAACCCGTTTTAAAGGTGTCGAAAAGGAGACAACTTCTTACAGGCTTTTCAATTTATAATTATGTTAAACCAGCAGATTATGGTAATTAGCTCGGTTATTGTAAATAGATGGATGATTAGACGAATTAATCCAAAATGTTTGTCTTATGTTTATATAATATAAGTGAGTTTCTTTTCGAAGGTGTCTAAGGCGATCAATTGAACAATGCTCATTGAAGACCACCTATAATAGAAGAAGTTCCTTTGGTTTAAAAAAAATATTTATGTATTTTATACATTTGTTTTTTGGGATTTTTTTTAGATCGAATAATGCACTATAATATGCAGTTTTATCATACTCTTGCTTAAGTCAGTCCGTTGTACGGTGTCGTTTTATATATACTTTTAGTTTCTACTTTTTAAAAGTGTTTAAAGAGACATGTAATATGCACTATTATATGCAGTTTCTTCATAATAGCAATATTGAAGTCAAAGCCTGTTGTATGGTGTCTTTATATATAAAATTCGGTGCCTGCTTTTTAAAGGTGTTTAAGGAAAGATGTTACTTGATGATTTATTGTATAAATTGACTGCGCTTTTTAAATCATGCAATAATAATTTGTTGTTGTCGTCAGATTCTGGATGAGATTGAAAAGTTTGGGATCCAGATTTATCCAGTTCCAGATTGTGACGATGATGAAGATGAAGAATACAGAGAACAATGCAAACAGCTAAAGGTGTGTCTAAATCAATCAATTAATCAATCAATCAATCAATCAAATTGATCTATAAAATTGATCAATTAATCAGTCTTTAATACAAAGAAAGTTAATGGAAAGTCAATCAATGAATAAATTAATCTGTCAATCAACAAAAATCAATAAGTTAATCAGTCAGTAAATCAATCAATCTCGAACACCATAATTCAATCCATTCATCAATCAATAAATCAATCTTCAACACAAATAAATTATAATGTCTTGTAATCAACTAAACTGAGAGTCAATTAATTAAAAAACAACTAATTAATTAACCAATCAAACAAATAACCAATCAACTAATCAATCAATCAATAAATAACCAATAAATTAATTTCAAATAATCAATTTATCAATTTATTACCTGTGCAATTGGTTTATTTTCTCGTCGCTAGGAGGCCGTTCCGTTCGCTGTCATTGGTTCGAACACCGTTCTTGAGGTCAAGTCACGAAAGGTCAGAGGTCGTCTGTATCCGTGGGGAGTCGTAGAGGTCGAGAATCCAGACCATTGTGACTTCATCAAACTTCGGACCATGTTGATGTAAGAGATTTGCTGCTATTTTATATTCATTTATTATTATTATTATTGTATTATTTTGTCCTCGGATAGGATGTAATTTTATGTTTATATAAATTAAATTTATATAAATTTATATATGTCTATGAGCCGATAAATTAATCAATCATAAAACAAATCATAAATTTTATTATATATTTTATATTCATTTTTTATTATTATTGTATTATTTTGTCATCGGAAAGAAATAAATTTTTTAGACACCCGTATTAAAGTGTTTCGGAATCTTTAAATTTTATTTACTTTCACAAAAATTTGATTGCTTGATTGAGATAGGTTCTTGCTACTTCATAAACAAATGCAACTTGAAGTTTGTAAATTAATTGCTTATAATATTCAATTCGTACTAAGTCCTTTTTTCAGGCTTGAAACGAATAGCTGAGCTTCACAAATAAAAGTTTAAAGTCGCAGTTCTTCCGTGTGCGGTTTCACGATTTAATAGTATTGCTAATAAAATTATTTTATATGATTTTTGCTCTTGTTTAATTTTATTATTAATTTTCACCGATGTATTCATCGCAATCATAATCATCCTCATGCCTTTGTTTTTATTATTATTATTACTTTAAAAAAATCTTTATTATTAACCTTATCTTTGACGTAATATGCTACAGACAGTGCAATATACAAGTTAAGCAGAAGCTATTGTTTTAAATGATTATAAAACATAAAGTCTCCACCAGGTCTTGCTCTGCTGTTTTTGTTTTTGTTGCTGCTGTTGTTACCATAATGTTTTTTTATAGCTTTTTATTATTTATTATTATTGTATAGATAGAGTTTTCATGATCCTTTCCATGTTGAGTGAATTACCTTTACGTATATGACACCATTTTAAGAAAAGTGGCGCTATATAAATGTGAATTAATTTATGTAGAGCACACATGCAGGATCTTCAGGAAGTGACTCAAGAGATTCACTACGAAAATTTTCGCTCCGAAAGAATCGCATCAGGAGGTGGAACAGTAACACGCAAAATCAAGTAAGCAGAAAATGTTTTTAAAAGCTCTTTGGTATATTAAAAAGGGTGTTTAAGAAATTTTATAATTATTATACACAGTAATTAATTCATTTTTAGACAGTATTTATGTGACTTAATGATAATAATTATTGAGTTATATGGCGAGCGGAATCATGTTAATCGGTCTCATGTTGTTTAACTACACTGTCTTATCAATGACGCCCTCCTCCTTTATACAGGTTTTGGATGGGCACTGCGAAATTATTATGTGCAGTGGGAGAGTTACTTTCGTTGTTGAAAAGTGTATTTTTTTATGCCTTGGCATTACTTTTTGAACCTTGGGAACTGGTTTAATTCAATATCTTAGTTATTCAAAAAATTTATTTGAAACCTCGGTCGTATTTAAAAATGGGTGTTCAACAAATTTATCAGATTTCGTGAAATCATTTTGAAAGTGACATCAAAATGGGTTTCTAAATACGGCGGTTGAAAAATTCTTCAGTTGTTATTAATTGGTTTCGGGTGATACCAAATTATTAGTGTCTCTCTCCTTTTTTGCCAGGCTTTGGACTGACATTGGAAACACGGACCGAAAATAGCGATTATGTTTTGATATTATCAAAACTTTAGCGCCTTCTTGTGACATTATAATAAGATAAGATAAGAATATTCTTTAATATGCCAATTGCTAACCGCATTTTGGTGATTTTATTTAACACCCGTTTTAAAATGAGACCAAGGGTTCAAATATTAATTAAAAATAATTAAATTTGGAATTTAAACTGCGATTGATATCAAGGTATAATAAATGGATTGTGCTAAACTGCACTTCAGCTTTTTGGTGGTCTTTAGTTTTAGTAGTTTCAGTTAACTACACTGTATGATAATAACTGTGATCATTCTGGGTCACCCTCCTCCTTTTTCTCATCTGTGGACTGGCACTGGCATACATACAAATCTTTTTTGAGTTCGTCAATGGTTGCACTATGCCAGTATACTGGAGTTTGGGCGCGGAGAAATTATCTCCGTACTTTACAGTTGCTATTTGTAAGGTGCTTAGCAAACTTTTAAAAGGTGTGTAATTAATTGAGGCATTCTTTATGGTTATGTTATGGTATAGGACGTTCTTTTTCATTTACAGAAAATTTTAAAATGATAAAATGCACATCATCTAGACATATTGTATTTGTTTTTTTTATATTTTGAACGCAGTAAATCGCGCAAGAATTCTTCGGATGTTTACGAAAAAGATGAAAAGTTGACAGAAAAGGAGAAGCAGCTGTTAGAGAAGGAAGCGGAGGTTTGTCTTGCTTTCTTCTCTTTGGCGCCTTCATTTTCCAATGACGTTTTCGACACCTTTTAAAAGCTGTAAACGTTTGCTACAATTGATGATTGATACGTCTTCATTTACTCGCTGTTTACACAGACTACACAGTAGTTAATCAATCTTCGTACAGCATTTAAACCGCTAAAATTCAACATCTGTACAGAATTTTATGCAGGCTTTTCTTTCAGCATGCCATTCTACACAAATTGTCTAGTTCTACATTGCAGTTGCAGAAGTTCTTCCAGGAAATTTAAAAAAAAACAATAAAGAGGTCATTGTCTTCGGATTTAGATGGTAAATTCTAAAAATTCCTTTAAAAAAGCCATGTTTAGGCCTACATCACAATTACTGTGATACATGTACTGCCTCTGCATCACTATACTAATTACTAATAGATTATTTGTGCCGTTTTTACGCCGTACTTAATCTCTGTACCCTATTACATCGTAAATAGTAATCACACCCTGTACCGAATTTACACCATAATCAATCAATATGTGTACCGAATTTACACTGTAATTAATTCATCTGTTTACCCATTTTTTACATCGTGATTAATTTATCGAATTTACATTGCAATTTACACTGTAATTAGTTGTAGGGTGCGAAGCAAGATTTAAAAAGGTGTGTAATAAATTTTTTCTTTTTGTTAACGTTTTCTATGGTATAATAGCACCCTCTTTTACACCAATTAATTAACCCTTTCTGTACGTTTATTTCTCAATAGCTACGCAAGATGCAAGAGCTGATCAGCAGAATGCAAGCCGAGATGCAGCGGTCCACCAACACCAACAACACCGCTGCCCAGTCCAACCCTAAGCCCACCACCGCCTCCTCTACTCGAGGGGCGCCTGGTCCTCCGCCCCCGCGAGGCACCGAGGCCGTCAGACCGTCAACGGCCGGACCTGCAGCACCAGGGGGTCGAGCCGTGAACGGAACGACGGGGGTTCGACCTGGGATCTACCAGACCCACCAGGTTTAGGGGAATTAGGAGGCAGGGGTGAAGGTGGAAGATCCTCTGGGACTGGGTGGAGAACGGGAAAGGTATGGGGTAGAGTGGATGATGACCCCTCTCTGAGACTGGATGGAGGACGGGGAAGGGACCTCTTATCCAGGGTTCTTACCCTAGCTTAACTGTGTCTAACAGCTGAGATAATAAATTAACATGAAGATGGTGATGATGGTTATATTATTTTATGGTTTAGGGGAATTAGGAGGCAGGGTGTGAGTAGATGACACCGTGGGACTGGGTGGAGGGCAGTGAGGGGTCTGTTACTCTGTGGCCTGAACCTGGTTTAACTATGTCTAACAGCTGAGATAATAAATTAGCACGATGATGATGATGATGATGGTTATATCTATGAGTTCAAGGATATCCTGACTATAGTCACTTTGGGAGTAAAGTATTAATTATTATTAATAATAATGATGATGATGATGGTAATTTTATAGAAATTTTTATAGTAATTGTGATGATTATAATAATGGTAATAGGAGCTTAAATCATCTTGATTTTAGTCACTTCGGGAGTAAAGTATTAATTAATAATGATTATAATAATACCAGTCATAATAATATAATTATTATAACTATAATAAGGAGAATTATACGAATTTTATAGTAGTTTTTTTTAAGAAATAAAAAAAAATTATAATAACAAAAATAATAAAGAGAATAATGGTTATTTCATGAGAACTTAGTATTTTCGAAATCTATGATGCTTAAAAGAATAATACAAAATTACCAATTACACTAGCAATTTAAATGGCAGTTTTTAAAGAATTTATTCTTTCTTAATATTCATGTCCCTGGGGTAAGCTTATCTGATAGTGATGGTGAATTGACAACGATAAAGTTAGAAATAATTGAATAGATAATCATAGTAATAATCATAATAAATATATTGTTTATTGATTGACAACGAAAACGATGGCGATAATAATTGAAATGATAATCATAGTAATAATCATAGTAAAGATCTTTTGTTTACACACTGCTATGAGTCATGTACACCACATCTATTCTTTTTTCTCGTACCCAAAATTGTGTTCATTTTTTTCCTTCTGTTTTTACATTACTTTACGTTGCGGGGATTTTTTTATCTAGCACAATTATTTTCAGTCTTGAATTGTCGCTAGACAAATCGTCTTTTTCGTGTATTGTATTGCATACCGGTACCTTGTCAGTCATAAGTATTTCTTTGCATTTGTCTAAATTGCAGAGTTTTACACACTTGGTTTTTCTTTTGCAAATATCTTTTCTCAAAAACAGTTTCTATTGTGAAATTATCTACGCTTACTTGTTTTGACACAGTAGTTTTGCTTTCTCTTGGTTTTAATGCGAAACAGATTTCCTTCTGTGATTATTGCGAAATAATATCGATTCAGAGGTCTATTTTCAACTTTATTTTTAAAATTGTCTGTTAAGTCTATATTCAGTTTCATTAGAGAAGATCCTGTCAAGTCGATAATTTATTGAATTCTACATTGAAGCTTTTTCCGTTGGAATTTTAAAGCCGAGATTTATTTTTTGCAAATTGCTGCATAAAGATGTTTTATGATGAGTTGATTAATGTTGCCCTCCCCATATAGGCAGCCTTTTGACTGAGTTCGAGCGATGGTGGAGTAAGTTACCAGGTATTTTACTTTGAGTATTAGCTGCAGTTGATATCTTTGAATCTTTGCTTTAATTAGTTGAATGCTTTGTGTGTTGTTGCTTCACTTTTCGTGTGTATCCAATGGTTGATGCCTTAAGCGTTGGCGCTACAGAAGTTACTCAGTGCTGCTTCTAATGATAATAATGATAATAATAATGGTAGTAATGATAATAATAATAATGATAATAATAATAATAATTTAAAAAAATATAGTAATACTAATGTGGTTGGGTTTGGAGACTTGAGTTTGGAAGGGCGTATACGGCCCTTATAAAGTGGGGTGGTTGTGAGAAAAATTATTGTGATGATTAGGAGTCTATGCCATCATTGTACTAATAATTATTAACCCTTTGAACCCGAAGCTCCCGTAACTCTATGGATAACAGGCCGGAAAACCGACCCGTCGGGTTCAAAGGGTTAAGAGTCTAAGTCGCTATTGCTCGATCTCCCAAGTGAAAGCTAAGCAAATCGTGTGGTAGTGTTTTTCAGATTTGATGGTGTCGCCAAGATTTTGGTGAAGGTTGACATTTAGTGTTTTTTTATGAGCCTTTGATTGAGTTGCACTGGAAATTGCTGAACATTGGTTCCTGCATTTTTTTATCAGCAGAGAAAGTTTACAGTGTTTTTTCAGAGTCAGTGGATTGCAATTGCTTTTTCTTGATCAGCAGAAACCTTTGATATCGTTGCTTCAATAGTCGTTGGAGCGCGGTGGTGTAGTGGTTATGTTCATTCCCTTGAAGCCAGAGGGTTTCGGGTTCGAATCCACTTCTAGTCGCCATGTAGGGATCTTTAGAAAGTCCTTTACTCGCAATTGCTCAGCGCTTCAGCGTGAAACTCCAATTCAGTGTCTTCGCTGTAGTCGGGAGCGCCTCTGAGTAGATTTCTTGAAGGGACACTATAACAAGTGCGAAAATGAGCAATATAAATAGAGATTGATGATTTTGTTTTTCTATTTAGCAGAGGTTGTTGACTGTCTAATTTCAGCAGATTGTCACTCTTGCCTTTGAAGCTTAAAATCCCAAACGTACGTCTATTTGACACTAACAGCGCACAATTCACAAAGAATGGTTGTTAAATCTATGTTGTCTTATGTGCCATTCTTCGAACTGGGTAATTTTATTATCTTAGGTATATTCAGTATACCATATCATTTATCAATGGTATTAGTCATGAGAGTCACTTTATGTTTGCTACAGTTTATTTTTAATTAGTTCAAAGAAAGTCCCAAATGTTGTTATTATTTGCAAGACTTGTGTTAAAATTGGTTGATATTGTCAAAAGCATAACTTGAATTTTTAAGACTTTGGCTCATCTCAATGAATAAAATGGTTCACTCATGGTTTTCTAATAATAAGCCATATGCTTTTAAAGCATTCAAATTTCACAAAAATTTAGACAGTTACTATTCGAGTACAGCTGGCGATGACTTTATAATATTGTATTCTTAATGAAGGTTGTGGTAATTACCCGGTATTTAAATCGCTGTTAAAACCCAACTAAATTATTTTAAAATAATATTACTTTCATGAAATATTAAAACTGGTTCAGTCATAATTATCTTGATTGCTGCAGTTTAAATAATGATTAGGTTCTACATTCAGGTGTTTGTCAAAATCGTTTCCCCAAAGCCTTTCGTGGTGCATTGTAATCTTTACTCATTGTTTTAAAATCGTCATAAATATTCATGAGAGATACTAGCGACCCCTGTCATGTTTTTGCCCGCAGTTGCTGTTCCCATTGTGTGTAATGTCCTGAGCTTCTTGCTATTTTGCTGCCAACTATGCAGAAAGATTTGGAAGTCGTTATTTTCTGTTAGTCACGAACTGAGTCATTGGTTATAATTATAAGCCTTTGTGCAGGGCGAGGCTTGTGGCTGGGGGGCAATATATCTAGTGGTGGTTTAAAATAAGAGTTTGAAAATGTAGCCTAATTTAAAATGGGAGTTTTGAAATTGTAGTTGAAAATGGGAGTTTGAAATTGTAGTTGAAAAATGGGATTGTGACATTGCATTTGAAAATGGGAATTTGACATTGTAATTGAAAATGGGTGTTTCACTTCATAATTACCAGAGGGAAAAAGAGAAATAATACAGGATATACTAGATTTATGGGTGGAGAAATGGAACCCCCACAAATCTCGCCGTGCTTTCGTATTTCTGATGCAACTAAATGTATTTTGTGTGACCTTTTGACATAATCTGGTGAAGTGTGCTGAGTTTTAATCGTTTTAATGTCTGCTTTTTGTGTGTTTTAGGCAGATTAAAATGTTTAAATGAAATATTGTTATTCTCTTAATGAAAGTTTTACTCACCAGCTTATAATTGAGCAAGAAGTAATAAATTTTCACTGATGAAAAATATATTACTGCTGCTAAAAAGTGCTGCAATATGCCATACAATTTTCAGTCGAGGACATCGGCCTCTGTTGTCATAAGTTGACTTGTTTGTTCCTCCAGCTAGAACCATTATTGCTCAAACTCGATTCTTTACCATCATTGGAATGCCATCCTTGTGGAATTCTCTTCCCTCCACTCTTCATAGGACTCTACTTTCTGGATACTTATCTACATCTCTCTCTCTTCGTAAGACCTATTTTTTCTCTAGAGGTTATCGCACTGGGAGCGCTACTGAATGTACTCGGTTGTGAGCGGCGCTATAGAAATTACATTACATTACATTAGCCCTCGTCAAATCTGGATGCGTCCATCCTTGATCCAGCGCACACCTCTTTTTAGCTGATAAACATTTTTTAATAAGGCCGTGTTAACATCCGCATGTCAAGTGGAAGCTTACCCACAACCATAACTATCAATGAACAAACATACTCGGAAACACAAATATAATCACCAGACATGGTGAACAGGTAGTTAACTACTTACTGATATGAAACGGTGCCAGACCAAAGTCGAGACCATCGAGGAGGGTTGGAATCATCGTCGTTAAAAAAATTGCATGAAAAATTATTTATATTCAGCTATAGAGATAACGTATGTTTGTTTGTTGGTTAATACCGAACTCAACTACTATTTGCACTTTAACAGTGCCAAACCCAAACCTATGTGAAGGGGATGGCGTCGCTACTGATCTTTGCTATCTCACGGCGAAGATAAATTGAAACTACAAGTCTACAACTACTACGTGTGCTCGTATTATTTTGAGAAAACCAATTCTGTGGACACCTTTTTAACGGTTGCAATCTCTCTATAATATGATAAAAAATTATTGTATTATAAATCGGTCAAGAAAAAGGACAATTTCGTTGGGCTTGACTTTAACGGCTGGGTCAGTAAAAAGAAAGATAATAATTACGATGGGTGTGCAACACTGGACACTTCATTACTTGATCTCGGCATATGAGGGCGGGCGGCCAGTTCTCTCCCTAGCCACATCATCGTCTTACAAGCAGGTGGAAATTTGAACTCCTCGAGCAAGGTTTTTATTTGTTAAATCTAATCTCGATCTTATCTAGAATTTGTCATGTACACTTTTGAATTGATGATTCTCTGCCCGAAGGCTTGTTCAATTTCTTTACGCCCCTGCGGATGAGATGAGTGAGGTGGTTTCCCGTTGCCTTCCCCACAGACAATGATGGGTAAGCAACTTGCCCAAGGTCGCTCCGCAGCAGCTTGCACCACTGCGTCCCACGCGCGCTAGCCCGATATATCTAAATATCTAAATGTCAACTCACAGCCCGGGGCTTGAACCGCAGTCCGTTGCAACCAACAGACGCATGCCGCTCTCGCTTACCCGTGTAGCTATCTAGGCCAGTTTTGAAGTATCAGCTGACTTTACTGTTTCAGACACATTTGAAATTTTGACTCATCCATTTGCTTCCAAACTTTTTATATTCTCAATTTGCTTCTTTGATTTATCTATTCACGGAACCCTACACACGATGTTTCAATGGTTTGCGCGGTGTCCAATGAAGGAGCAGAAGAAGAAAAATTAGATTTCGATCCACAAGTTATCTTACGACATCGTCATAATGTTACATTATTTTGGAAGACAAACGAGTGATTTGCATGGTAGAGCATATAGATTAATTTTATATTGATTTGTTACATTTAAAAATGGTGTCCAAGAGATCAAATTGAAAGCGTACATTTTCAATTTCCTTTTATGATTTATCTATTCATAGAACCATAGTTACAAAACTGTGACACGATGTTTCAATGGTTTGCGCGGTGGACTATGGAATGAAGTAGCAGGATAAAAATTTAGATTTCGATCCACGGCATTGTCATAGCCTAATATTCCATTTACTAAACCAACGAGTGATTTGCATAGTGAGCCGATATATTTATAGCTACATATTAAATTTTAAAATGGTGTCGAAGAGATCAAATTGAAAGCATTGTTTAAATTGCTATTCTCCTTTTCCAGGCTTAGGACTGGCTCACCTTGTTCACACACTTGTTGTGGAAGTTGATGATCTAAAACCTTTTTTATAATTATAACTGTTCCTGGATGCGGTATAATATATGGAAAACATTAATTCATTTTTTCCCAGAATATATAAAGCGCTTCTTCAAGGAGACTACTAAGAACGCTCTCTACATTAGCACGGCAAATAGAACAGTTTTGAATTTTATAAGCCAATGAAATATTTAACGCAGGTGTCTTATTATCGGTTGTCCAAGCGTTTTAAAACATTTAAGATAGGCTATGGCAGTATGGCACAGACAATGAGACAGCGTCAAAACAGTGGAGCTATTCTGCATTCGATGAACTGTGAGACAGGGAACCAGCGTACAGCACGGTGCTGTAAGATGAAGCAGATGCAAATTTTGAGATTCACACAGGGCTTAAATTGTGGCTGGACGGTCATGGATGACGTCTACACAATTATTTTCAAATCTCAACGGTGTCCTGACACTCATTGTGTGAACGGCACAGCACAGAGAAGTGAATGGCGTCCAGGGACTTCTTTCTCTACCTTTTAAGCACTTTATATATTTTATAATAAAGGTGTTTAAATTAGCTGGGCTGTAGAGCGAAGAACACGCTCTGTTTATGTTGCGCCGGAGTCAGAAAAAAGACAAATGTTTGTAATATCGGTTTCTCATCATAATCAACTTCAATTTCTCGGTCTCGGCAGACACGATTCGTTGTTATTTGCTCTCTGAGCACGCAACACTGCAATGAAGGAGGCATAGACGTAGCAGAGAGTATTCATTAATCACTATGGTAGAATGCATTTGCTTTTTATATTGTTAATAGATCCAGCTTTAACCCTTTGATGCCGAAGGGTATAGGATTTCCCATACATTTTACTACACTCGCGGCATCAAAGGGTTAAAGGTGTTTAAAGTGTGACAGACAGACATACTAAGATGAATTGATGGATGTTCAAATGAGAAGATAGATCAATTAATGTATCAACACTTTGTTGTTGCTATGGCGACCATTCAGAATTCTTTTAAACTTGGAGATGTGCGTGATTTGAATCGGATGTTACATCAAGAAAGAAACTATTAATAAAGTAATAATATTTATTTCGTCTTTACTGAAGAGACCGGATGAATAATAGAAACAATTCCAGGTACCAAAGAGAAGAGAAACTAAATAGGCAACATTTTCGGTAGAAATACACATGTAAACCAACCACACATAATATTATAGTTATTCTAAATCAATTACCAAAAAAGTATCAACAGGATGACACCTCTTTTTATGCTGATACTTGCTTTTGATAAAGCTGTGGTAATGTCTCGAAGGTAATTAACTTCTGACTAATATTAGCAAAAGCCCTAGGGCATACTAATAAACATAGGTCTACAACACCTAATGAGCAATAATTAACCAAATAATTTTGATGAGCACAATATCAGCCACCAAAAGGGGCTGAAACGATGCCAGACCAAAGTTGTCGAGGAGGTTAGCAATTATCCTGTTAAAAAGATTGGAGAAAACAAGCTATTTATAATTATGCAGTTATAGAGATCTAGCACGTGGGCAATTCCGTCACTATTGGCCAGTGCCAATCCCAAGACTATGTGAAGTAACAGAAAATGACTGTTTCTAATTATAAATAATTATAATATCGTTGATACTTAAAACTTTCTTACTTAACTTCGTACCTTGTCGACAGACAGTGCCCGTCACAGGTCTGGATAAAGGAGGAGGGCGATGTTATAATTATCCATATTATCACAAAGTCTCCTTAAACTGAAACTACTATCCGATTCTGTCTCTTAAATATTCTAGGCCTAATGCAGTGGTAGGACACCTCTTTTAAATTTATTATTTTGTTTATTAATAATGATATACACGAATTGGCTATTGAATGCGGAAGACTCTTCCTAACAGCGTTACCACTCCTTGGGTTTTTTCACAAGATCTTGGGTTTTTCGATCCGAACTTGGGAAATGGGGTTTTTTTCTGGAAGAACTTGGGGTTTTTTGCTTGGTTTTTTTTCGACAAAAAATCTTGGGTTTTTTCGATTCAAACTTGGGAAAATGGGTTTCTTTCGGGAAGAACTTGGGTTTTTTGCTTGGGTTTTCTCTTTCGACTAAGAAAATCTGGAAATTTTGGACATTTTGGAAAGATTTGGGCCGGATGACTAAAAAAAGAAAGGGTCATCAGAATTTTCGGACTGAAAATTGAAAGATTTCTTGATTTATTTTGGTCCGGATGACTAAAAAAAGAGTCGACAAAATTTTTTTGACCGGAAATTGTAGAAATTTTCGAAGATTTAGGCAACTTGGGTTTTCTTGGGTTTTTTCGACCCTTCAACTTGGGTTTTTTCATTTTTTAGAGTGGCAACGCTGCTTCCTAATTTAGACACCTCTTCTAATTATTTCATACAGGATACAAATAGAGCCACTGGACAAAAATCATAATTTTAACTCAAGGACATGCCTTCCCAGTCACTGTGTTGGTTCGGCCCGATGCCAAAAATTATTGTGAACGAATTGTGAAACAAGCATGAAATTTGGTGCATACCATGAACATAAGCTTACTCAACGAAAAGATTTGGCCATATTCACTTAGAATAGACACCAAGATGACGATTCTGAGTGACTTGGAATATGATATATTGCGAAATCCATATTTCGATCGCCATTTTGGAAAATGGCGGTCATTGAGAAGGTGGGAAACTTTTGATGGCCCTATTAGAATAGTTTCCTTTAAATGTGTTCACACCAGGATGACGATTCTAAGTGATTTGGATTCTGTGATATTGAAAAATCCGTAAATCGGTCCGCCGTAATGAAAATGTCCGTCATTGGGCCCAGGGAACAAATCTACGATGGCCATACGGGCAAATCTTTGTCTTTCGTGCATATTTCATGCTTGCTTTACTTTCGTGCATATTTCATGCTTGCATCACAAAGTAGACAGTTTTCACCAGCCTGCTCTACTATATAAGAATCATCACCCACACTCATAATCATTTTGTTCAGAGCAACAAAGCAATTGTCACATGACATCGGTTTCTGATCATCGGCGACAACCGTTTCTCGGTCTCGGCATACAAGAGAGGGTTCAGAATTCTCTTTACTTCGTATACGCTGTCAACATTAGACTTCTTTTAAACAGCACTTCCCACTTCTGGCTTGGCCGAACCAGAAGTGATCAAGCACATAGGACAATAGTGTTAAGCTACCGAACCCACTGTTGTAAAGCCGACCTGCGTGTCGTGCTATGGTGGCCGTATTTCGTATAATCTGTACCGGTACTTGTAATCATTATGCGGTTTGTTAGATTAAATAATTAAAGAATAATAATCATCAGTCGCTCAGTAAAGTTATATCACACGACCCGATAAATAAAAAGAAATGAGACGAATAATTTGGCATCATTTGTTTTAATATGCCGCACTCTCAAAACAAACTGCGCATAATTTTAGAGACACAGTAATCAGCAATTGAAAGATTTTCTTATTCAACCATCCCAAAAAGCGCCACTCACAAACCTTTTTTAAGGGTAATAATTATTTTATTAAAGTCGTGGTAATGCCCGACCAGTTTATTGTGACTATCAGCTTATTCTATGTACTTTTGCTGCTATCCTGGAATGAAGAGATAGCTTAATCCATGGGGTCCTACGAGATTCGAACCCGTGCTATAAGCACTGCATCCCAGAGTTTTCGAAGGGGCACTATAAGAACAAGTGCATACAAAGTTTGTTTAACATTTCTAACAGGTTCCTTTACCGCATTTTTTCCCGAGGGCCGATAGAATTCTCATGACTACCTAAGTAAATAAATTAATTAAATGGATTTGATGGGAAACCTAGGGACATACTATGCAATCTAGTCGTTCAGCAATTATTATTCTTTGAATGCTCTACACAATTTTTTTGGATCTTATGCCACGGTCAGTGTTTTACCGTAGGCTTCAACAACAGTACTGGGACGCGGTGGTGTAGTGGATATGTTCGTCGCCATGCAGCCGGAGGGTCGCAGGTTCGAATCCACCTCAAGTCGCCGCGTAAGGACCTTGGGAAAGTCCTTCACTCGCAATTGCTCAGCGCTTCGGCGTGAAACTCCGATGCAGGGTCCGCTCTGTAGTCGGGAGCGCCTCTGAGTAGCGAGCTTGAAGGGGCGCTATAACAAGTGCACATACATACATACATATGTTGCACCAGTGTACAGAGTCAGAAGCATCAGTTTTCCACTCCATTACTTTGACATGGGAAGTGATACGGAAGTAGAGTGGGAGACCTTTGGGCTTGTAACCATAGATACCATAACTACTTCGTCGTTGCTATGGCGACCATTTCAATTCTCGCTTCAATGTAGAATCGAGCGTGACTTTCCAACTAATAATTAACAGCAATATTCATTTATTCTTTATTCATGCTCTTTTACGCACCTCTTCTAAGATTTTTTCGCATACTACAAATACTGTTTCTGGGGAAAAAACAATTATTGATGGCGGTTCACGATACATAATCGACACTCCTATAATTATCATATAATTATGTTCAGAATATAAAAAAACATAGTAAATAAGATGACATCAGTGTATGATCTTCAGCGACTACATTTTCTCGGTCTCGGCCGACAATATCGGTCTTAGAATTCTCCTTGCTGCCTACGCTTTCAGCATTGGACGACTTTTCTCGTCATTTGAAATGGTTTGGAAGGAGATCCAATTGACGATGATAGAGGCCATGGCGATTGGTAGGTTAGTGTTGCTATTTTGCACACCTAAATGCTATTTCTTGCCATGGAGTATGATTATGCGTGGCCAGTCCTCTTTCCAATGACAGTGTACAGTCTTTGTGCTCATTATTAAAGGAGACTTGGAAAAGTGGCGTAGATGGAGCTGTTGGCTCTTTGATAAATTTTACAACTTATTAAATTTAATCTCTAATTAATAACTTACGTTTTCGATTTGTCTTTTTGATCTTCAGAAACTACCTTTTGAATCAACTTTTGAATTTGCTTTTCCATTTATGTCCAAATTTTATCTTGCCAGTGTTTTCACTTTAGTTTTGCATTCTTGTTTTTCAAATTGCTTATTATGACATCGAGATCGAAATAATATCTGAAATAATTGGACAAACATTTATGTGGTAGAGGCTAACTAACTATTATTATTGATCTTTATACTTTAAAAAGGTGTCTGCTGATGCCAATGACACTCTGTTATCCAGTGCGCTACTGTAACAGTTGTGACTCACTTAATTATTACGAGCATTGGCGGAGTTGATAATCCAACGGCAACGGTTTTCATGTATATCCTGCACTTGAATGCAGTGTTTACCGTAGCATCGGAAATTTTTAAATGTGATATGCAAAAGTGGAATTTTTAAAGCTCTTATTTGTTTATGAAATGCTTAACACAGGTGTCCAAAAGGGTTGTACTAGGGTGATTCAGACGGTCGTGGCTAGGCTTACAATTGTTGACAGATTGGGATTATAGGAAGGCCGTGTGGGAGGGGGGGTGGTGATGGTGGCTGGATGACAATACAGACTGGTGCGAAATAGAGATCCACAAATTTAGCAGAATTAATTAATTCATTTATTCATACAATAGTTCATTTCAAGAAATTAATTAACGGCCCACAAGAAATCCATTTAGAGGCGCTCCCAGTCCATCCACGGTTAAGTAAGTAAGTAAGTAAGTACTTTAATGTATCAGTGGCAAACGCACTCTGATTTACATAAAACGCGATACATAAAAACAAATACAAGACAAATATGGCAGCCATCAACGGCGCCAACTAAGACACAACATACAAAACAAATACAATTACAAAGCTGGCAGCCAGGAACGGCGCCCATCAGAAACTCTAGTCTACGATGTTACGTTTTATTCTGGCACAACGACTGAGGCTTACGAACAAAATGAACGATCTGAACATTTCGGACACCTTTTTAAAACCAATTAGTTTTGTTTAAGTAATCCATTATTTCAATTGTCTTATTTTACTGTGGATTAGCATGAGGCTCTGTTCCTGGCAATACTTTAAATGGTTAATATGACATATTTTATTTGAAAAGTGTCGTAGATGGGGCTGTTGGCTCTTTGATCATTTTTCCAACTTGTAAATTTAATCCGTGCAGTGCCATCTTTAATTAATAACTTACGTTTTCGATTTGCTTTTTGATCTTCTGAAAATACCTTTTTGAATCGGCTTTTGAAATTGACTTTACCATTTACATCCAAACTTTATCTTGCCGGTGTTTTCACTTTAGTTTTTTTTATTCTTGTTTTTCAAATTTCTTTTGACATTGAGAACCATGTAATATCTGCAGAACAAGGAAAGGCATTTACGTGGTAGAGGCTCACTAACTATTATAATTGATCTTTATACTTTATAAAGGTGTCTACTGATGTCCAATCCACTGTGTTATCCAATGCGCTTTATTTGGCAGTCTTGGGACTGGCAATCACATAATAATTTCGAGCATTGGCGAAGTTGATAATCCAACGGCAACGGTTTTTATATGGCTTGTGATACGCAAAAATGGAATTTTTAAAACTCTTATTTGTCTCTGAAATGCTTAACACAGGTGTCCATAAGGGTTGTTTTGAAGTGATTCACACGGTCGTGGCTAGGTCTACAATTGTTGACGGAGGAAGGCCGAGTTTCGGGGTAGGGTGGCTGGATGACATTACACACTGGTGCGAAATGGATTAAGATTACTGCATAACTTGTAAATGTAAAGCGCAGTGCGTCTTTGCGGCGTTTCTTTAAATGAAAAGAGATTATTATAACATTGGATTTTTCAAGTGTCGTATGCAAAATTGGAATTTTTAAATGTTTTATTTGTCAAATGAATGCTTAACACAGGTGTCCAAAGAGGGTTGTCCTAGGGCTAGGCGTGCAACAATTTTATAATTATTGTAGACGGAGCGGGGATCATAGGAAGGTCGTTGGGAATGAAGGGGGTGATGGTGGCTGGATGACAATACAGACTGGTGCGAAATGGATATCCACAAATTGAGCTGAATTAAATAATTCATATATTCATTACATAACTCATTTCAAGAATTTATATAGCGCCATTCAAGAAATCCATTCAGAGGCGCTCCCAGCCCATCCACGGTGAAACAGAAAACGTTTTAACTTTAAGGAAACTGTAAAACACTGAGGAGTCAGCTCTAGGTAACAGGCGCATCTCCAACGGGAGACTACTATTCCAGACAGATGGACCTACAACTGAGAAAGCACGACGCTGACAGGTTGAGGTTTCAACACGCGGGACCCAAAGCTTATTTGTTTGCGTATTTGTCTGCCTCTCTATCTAATGACAATCAAACATACAGACAGACATACAGAGGTACGGACAGACAAACAGACAGACACGCAGACAGATATTCTATTCATGTCTTTCAAGTTTGGGAACTGTACATGGTGAGACAGTCAGCCAATACATTCTTTATTCTGGCACAACGACTTAGGCTTATGAAAAAAATGAATGACCTGAACATTTTGAACACCTTTTAGAAGCGATATTAATTTGGTATAAGTCGTACATTATTTCATTTGACTTATTCTACTGTGAGCCAAAAACTGTTGGGCTCTGTACCTAGAAAATACTTCATAAAGAAATAATTATATCATTCAACTATTACAATTTCTGATCAAAGCTATGATTATCGGAATGATTAATATAATACAATACTTGAAGTGCACATGACCATTGTGTAGTTAAGATTTTAGTTAAGTACTTAGTTAAGTTTGTTTCTTTACATGCTCTTGACAATATGAACTTTTCTGCAATCTGTCATCACCTAGTTTGATTTAGTCTTTCTTTTCAGCTATCTTGATTAATTTTTCTTGGGAATTTTTTACTTGGGTGACCCTTCCCAGCGGGATGTCCATCCCTTTTGGGCCCCCCTTTGTAGCCAATGCATGCATGTTTTGTACTTTGATTGTTGTCTTGTTTTCTGGTTGCAATAAAGTGAATTGTATTGTATTGTATTGTACTGTACAACTAAAATTTGATAATGCCCTCCTCACAAAGCTCAGAAGTGCACAATATAGGATTTCGCCGCTGATAGATTTTTTGACACCTCTTCTAAAGGATTTCTTTGGTCTATAAATAATTAAACATCTAACCAAAATACATTATGTATACATTATTGTTTTTAATAATGATCAATGATCTGGATCCTGGATTGGAAAATGTAGGACTGTCTTTATTTGCAGATGATAGTGCTATTTTTTATGCAAATCGAGATTTGAAATTGCTTCAAAATAAAATCCAAAATGCCATAATTAAAATAGATGATTGGTGCAATGAAAATGGTTTCAAAATATCTGTAAATAAAACCACGGGTGTACTATTTACCAAAAGAAAAACATTACAAAAGCTGCACATTACCCTTAATAATAAGGATATAAAAATTGAAAATACTGCCAAGTTCTTGGGAGTCATTTTTGATTCTAAATTGAACTGGAAGCCCCATATTGATTACATTGTAATCAAATGTAAAAAGAGAATAAATGTAATGAGGGCTGTGTCAGGGTATAAATGGGGAGCCTCAAAGCGGGCACTACTCTCCATCTATAGAGCACTTGTGAGGTCAGTCCTTGACTATGGAGACGTGGCATATGCTACAGCTAGTGATACACAATTGAAAAGGCTGCAAAATGTACAATCTGAGGCTTTGCGGTTGGCTTGTGGAACAGCTAAAGGCACCCCTGTAATGGCCCTCCAGAATGAGTGTGGAGAGGTGCCCCTCCACCTACGTCGATTGAGTAACTCAATCAAGTTTGGATCAAAAATATTAGGTTCAAATGATCATCCAGCAGCAGAAACTATGCGAGATCACTGGTCAAATTACTATTGTGCATCTTCTGTGAAACAAAATTCTATTTTTAAAAGAACTGAACATTTCTTTTCAATTATATCCGAATCATTTAAATCGCCAACTTTTCAGTCAACCGCTCCATGGTTTAACAGAACCACTAAAGTCGATCTGTCCTTGAAAAAACATATAAACAAAAAGAAGGACTCTCCTAACATTATGTCATCACTATCATTAAGATTAATTGATAAATATGTTGATCGCACATCAATCTATACAGATGGCTCTAAAATTGAAAATATCGTTTCTGCAGCTTTCTATGTACCCTCCATGAATTCTCACAACGTTTATAGGATAGCAGATAACTCCTCAATTTATTCTGCTGAATTAACGGCCATTATTGAAGCGACAAAATGGATTATCCAAAATGAAAATGTGAATGAAACTGCAAATGCAAATAAGTATATTATATATACTGATTCATTAAGTGTGGCCACATCTATAAAAGAAAACAAGTCTTGTTCACGGCCTAATTTATTTCTGGAATTTATAGATAATGTTAACCCATTAGTGCCTAGCGTCCCCAAAACGGGGACACCTCTTTGGGAAGAGATATTTTTAATATCAAGAAATACTCAAAGTTGCCAACCATTGGGACTGACAGTGTACTAAATTATCTTTAAAATAAGATATAATATGGCAGATTTTGTTTTGTTTTTGTATATGCCAAATAGTTTTTTATTTCGATTTTCCAAAATTTTAAATTTTTTAAAAGTTATCAATATAAAATTATATTTTTGGGTAAAAACCTGCTGCAATCGAAAATGTGCATATATACCCATATTATTGGTGCTGTTATCTACCTGTATAAATTTTGTAGCATTGATTCATCTTTGGTTAATATTTTTATTATGCTCGTAAATACCGTCCCCATTTCGGGGACGCTAGGCACAAGTGCCCCCGTCAACTTTCTAAACAACAATATGTGACTTTCACTGCGTTTTCAACTAAAGTAATGATATGCATATGTGTTTCCTCAGCACGCCAAGGCCAACCCTGCCTGCAAGTTATCATGGGTCTCATATAGGACCCATATTCCCACGTGGGACCCGTGTGAAACCCATATGGAGTCTGTCTAATACCCATGCAAATGCTGGCAGGGAAGATCTCTAACTGTAAGTGACAGTGCTGCAAGAGTCTAGGACTTTATATAGGACTTTACCTCCGGCCCTTTACCCACCTGCCATTACCCCCGTAGGACATTACCCCCAGTAGGACATCACCCTTTGCCATTTGCCCCCCCCCCCCCCGTCCGTTTACATTTAGGTCCAGTGTATGCATGTACGAATGTAAATATGTATGTATGTATGTAAGTATGTATATAAGTGTGTATGTATGTCAGCATGTATGTATGTGGGTATGTATGTATGTAAGTATGTATGTAGGTATATATGTAAGTATGTATGTATGTATGTATGTATGTATGTGTGTACAACACTGTACATACGTACGTATATATGTTTATGCTTACATTCATGTATGTATGTACTTGCGTATGTGCGTATGTATTCATACATACATACATACATACATACGTACGTACGTACGTACGTACATACATGCGTACATGCGTACATGCATGCCTACATACATACATACATACATACATGCATACATACATTCACTGGACCTAAATGTAAACAGACGGGATGTAATGACATTGGCAGGGGGTATGTATGTATGTAAATATGTATATAAGTGTGTATGTATGTCAGCATGTATGTATGTGGGTATGTATGTATGTAGGTATGTATGTAAGTATGTATGTATGTATGCATGTGTGTACAACACTGTACATACGTACGTATATATGTTTACAAACGTGGCCTATAACAAAATGCACTCAAGAAGTTTGAATTGGAGAGACAGGCCACGGCCGAGGCCGAAGCCAATACAATGAGAAAGTTAGAATTGGAGAGACAGGCAAAAGCTGAAGCCTTAGATTTGGAAAGACGGGCAAAAGCCGAAGCCGATGAATGCGCCATGAGAAAATTGGAACTTGAAAGAAAGATGAAAACAGAGGCGCACGAGCAAGCATTGGAAATGCAAAAGGAACAGCATGAACAGTCCATGGCTTTGGAGAAAGCTAAGCTCGAAGGGAAGGCTGTAGGCCTACGGCAGGCTAGTATTAGAAGTGTTAGTGAAAACGCAGCATCGGAAGAGGATGGTGAAGAGGAGGAGGAAGAGGAGCGGACCTCGGATTTTACAGTCAATGCGAGGAAAGGACCAAAGCTGCCTCCATTTGAGGATGGCAAAGATAATATGGACGCTTATCTGAGAAGATTTGAGAAATATGCGTCTATTCGAAAATGGAAAAGGCAGGAATGGGCAGTTTATTTGGCCGCACTTTTGAAAGGACGCGCTTTAGAGGTGTTTGCGCGTATGCCGCCTGAACAATACGACGATTACGACGCATTGAAAGATGCTCTTCTGAAAAGATATCAGATGACGGAAGAAGGCTTTCACAAGCGGTTTAATAACTGTAGACCGGAAACTGGAGAAGCGCCTCAACAATTCATCACCAGGTTAGAAAGCTACTTGATGAGATGGATTGAGCTCGCCAAAGTCACTCAAGACTTTGATGGACTGAAGAGTTTGCTGGTAAAGGAGCAGTATCTCTCAGTAGTGAGCAAAGAATTGTCGCTGTTCTTGAGAGAAAGGGCGCCAAAAGATCTTCAGGAACTCGCTAAATTAGCGGAGACCTACATAGAGGCACACGAAGTAAAGTCAAAACAGCCATACCAGTCGGACTATGGAGAGAAAGAAGTAAGAACAGAGGGAAAATTTCTCAAGCCAGACTTCGCTAAGGAAAATGAGAGGGCTGGAAAGAAAGACCAAAAACGTAACGGGGCTACTGATAGGCCTTGTTTTTTTTGTGACCGATACGGGCACTCCTATAATTCATGTCGGTTTAGAATGAATACGTCACATGAAGCCGCAGGAATGCAGACTTCCTGGAAGCCTAGAAATGCACGGCAGAACCAGAAGAAAAAAGCTGAGAACAAGAAAGATAAATCAGCATCTTCCGCAGTTGATAAGAAAACGCACCAAACGACCGCAACTTCAACCGATCGAGAAGGAACGCTGGTCAAGGAAGGGTGTGACGAAAATGCTGGTCAAGCGTTGAAAAATCTGTCCGATGGTGAAGATGTCGAACTAAGATGTGGTTGCAAAGCGCACGTCATAGCTGAAGCCTGTAGACCGGGTAAATACGGAACTGATATGAAAACAACGATTGGTTATGTAGGAGATCAGAAGGTCGAAGTGCTTCGAGACACCGGATGTTCGTCAGTTGTTGTAGCCAGGAGACTGGTGAAAAAGAATCAGATGACTGGGAAGCATGAGTTGTGCATTCTGATTGACAAAACTACGAGGAAAGTGCCAACCGCTATCATTGAAGTCAGAACGGACTACTTCACAGGGAAAGTGAAAGCGCTCTGCATGAAGGAAACATTATACGACCTTGTAATTGGAAATATATCTGGAGCGGAACTACGGCCCAGATCCTTCGACAAGAGTACTGAGGTACATGAACAAGACTTGTTGATTGACGCAGAGAAAGATGCGGGGTGTACTGAAGAGCAGTTGAATGTGACATCAGCTGTGGAAACCCGACATATGAAAGAGAAAGCGAGAGCATTGCCAAAGCAGTTACGAGTCCCAGAATTTCAGAATGAAGTCACATTGGAAACGTTGAAGAAGGAACAGGCTGAGGACAGTTCATTGAAGAAATACTGGGAGTATTCTACACAGAAAGAAGCGACTGGAACGAACGATGACGATCGCATCGTACGCTTTGATGTGGAACGAGGACTGCTGTATCGCAAGTTTCGATCACCACATCATAACTTCGGCGATGAAGTGAAACAGCTGGTAATTCCATCCAGGTTGAGAACCAGAGTAATGGAAATAGCCCATAGCTCAATTCTTGGAGGACACTTGGGCATTCACAAAACTCAAGAGAGAATTCTATCTCAATTCTTTTGGCCAGGATGCTACAGTGATGTCGGAAGATACTGTCGATCCTGTGATATTTGTCAAAGAACCTTGCCGAAGGGGCGAGTTCAGAAAGTGCCTTTGATCAAGATGCCGATAATTGACACGGTCTTTAAGAGATGCGTGGTCGACCTGATTGGACCACTTCCATGCTCAGAGCGAGGACACCGGTACATTCTAACATTGGTGGATTGTGCAAGCCGCTATCCTGAGTGTATCGCGCTTAAGCAAATTGACACCTGTTCTGTTGCAGAAGCATTGCTTAGCATCTTTTCAAGGATGGGGGCACCATTGGAGCTGCTCTCGGATAATGGATCACAGTTCACAGGAGCAATGATGAAGGAAGTAGGTCGACTTCTGTCGATAAAACAATTATTCAGCACTCCATATCACAGTCAAAACTGTGGATTGGTTGAGAGATATAACGGAGTCATCAAACAAATGCTTCGGAAAATGTGTGCAGAGAAAGTGAAAGATTGGGATCGATACTTGGATCCGTTGATGTTCGCATATCGTGAGGTCAGCAATGAAAGTACGGGATTCAGTCCGTTTGAGATGATTTACGGAAGACCTGTGCGAGGATCCATGGCTATTTTGAAGGAACTGTGGACTAAAGACATTGCCGAACCAGAGGAGAAGACGACTTACGAGTATGTTGTCGATCTGAGGAATCGTCTTCAAGAGACTTGTCACTTGGCGCAAGAAAATCTGCAAAGAGCCGCTGATAAATATAAGCGCAACTTTGACAAGCATGCCAAGCCTCGAAAGTTTGATCCAGGCGATAAAGTACTGCTACTGTTGCCTACAGAGAGCAACAAACTGCAAATGCAATGGAAAGGTCCATTTCCAGTACTGAAACGATTCGGAGAAGCTGATTATGTAATCCAGTTTTCTCACCGAGCAAAGACGTTCCATGCGAACATGCTTAAACGCTATCATGAGCGTCAACCAGAGACAGAGAACAGACCGAGCGAGGAAACCGTGAACGACGAAATGCAAGCTGTAGGAGCGGCTGTCGTCGTCGAAGAATTGTCGTATGCAGAGATGAGGATGACAGGTGAAGGAAATCTGCCACTCTTTGACAATCTGCAGAAAGAGGCCTACAAAGATGTGGAGATAGGCCATGATCTGTCAGAGGATCAGAAGAAGGAGGTCGAAAACCTCTTGGAAGAATTTCAAGACATCTTCAGTGATGTGCTAAGAAGAATCAAACTAGTCGGTCATCGGATTCAGCCTACGTTAAATGTCGCAGGGTTGAAGAGGCCATATCCTGTGCCATAGGCTATGAGATAGAAGCTGGACAAGAAAGTCGAGGACTAGGTTAAGGGTGATAATGTTGTGAGTGAGTAAGTCGGATGGATCACCAGTCTTTGATCTATCAGCAAGGAGCCAATCCAGTCAATGGAAGACTAATGCGCTGGGCTTTAATTTTGCAGCCGTATTCCTTTACTATACGCTCAATTAAAGGGTCTGAAAATGTGGGGGCCGATTTTTTAAGCCGCCATCTGTAGGCCTAAATAGGAATTAGGATAAGTAAACCTAGATATTAACAGGGCAATCGTTTTAGTTTTAGTTGTAAAGAAAAGCTAAGTTAGTTTTCTCTTAAGTGTGGGGCCATTGTCACGAGTTGCCCTTGTTGATAGCATTGGGCCCTATGCAGTATATACCTACAGTCATGGCCAAAAGTTTGAGATCACTAAATTTTGATGAATAAATTCACTGAAAAACATGCAAATTTTGCAAAATACTGATTATTTATACGGTCTGAAGTGCTTATTCGATGTCTAATGTCATCACACACCACTGTTAACAAAAATTAATACTTACATATTTTTATAATAAATTATAGTTTATTTGTGTGAAAGTGTCGATTTTGGCCAGTTTCCTTTGTAATTGGAATAAATCAGTGATTTGACACCGACACACTGACAGTGCCAAAAATCAATCATTATTTCTAATGTTTTGACTATTTTGGGGTCATTTAATGTCACCACAATAAGAAATAACACTGGGGATTAGTATTTCCAGTGATAACCTGTGTTTTTGATACCAGTTTGAATGTGCTGTACGACATCGATTTGGCCAGTTCTCAGCAGAACTCGGGTGGTATCTCGTGCACCCACATGCACAGTCTTGATTCAGATGATCAGGTCAGCCTCAAGAGATGAATTTATGAGCAGAGACCTTCTACTCACAGTATCAATGAAATTCAAGTCTGGACTGCGGCCAGTGGAATGCAGTGGAATGCCCTTCTCCTTCAGCCAGGATTTGATGGCCTTTTACCAATGCACGGTGGCCCATCATGTTGGAAGTGGTTGAGGTCATGGATGGTGATTAAGCTTTGTTGTATCTCTTTTAATATGTTAAGAGACATGTTTCCATTTATCCTAGTGATCTCTGGCAATCTGGCATTATCCAGAGTCCATTCTTTCCAGCAACCAACACTGTTCCCCACACCATGACATTTGATGCCTGCTTCGGTATGACAAGCTTGAGGAGTTGAGGTTATGGCCTTTATTGGGCGATTGTCTCACATACCTGCAGGAACTGTAGAATTGTAGAAACTGTTGAATTGTGTGAATGTGCTTTCATCTGAAAACATCAGCCACTTCCAACAGAATGGGGCACCGTGACATGGCAACTCCTCAAGCATGTCATACCGAAGCAGGCATCAAATGTCATGGTGTGGGGAACAGTGTTGGTTGCTGGAAAGAATGGACTCTGGATAATGCCAGAATGCCAGAGATCACTAGGATAAATGGAAACATGTATCTTAACATGTTAAAAGAGATACAACAAAGCTTAATCACCATCCATGACCTCAGCCACTTCCAACATGATGGGCCACCGTGCATTGGTAAAAGGCCATCAAATCCTGGCTGAAGGAGTAGGGCATTCCACTGCAGGAGTCATGACCTGGCCGCAGTCCAGACTTGAATTTCATTGAAACTGTGAGCAGAAGGTCTCTGCTCATAAATTCAACTCTTGAGGCTGACCTGATCAACCGAATCAAGACTGTGCATGTGGGTGCACGAGATACCACCCGAGTTCTGCTGAGAACTGGCCAAATCGATGTCGTACAGCACATTCAAACTGGTATCAAAAACACAGGTTATCACTGGAAATACTAATCCCCAGTGTTATTTCTTATTGTGGTGACATTAAATGACCCCAAAATAGTCAAAACATTAGAAATAATGATTGATTTTTGGCACTGTCAGTGTGTCGGTGTCAAATCACTGATTTATTCTAATTACAAAGGAAACTGGCCAAAATCGACACTTTCACGCAAATAAACTATAATTCCTCATAAAAATATTCATTTGTAAGTATTAATTTTTGTTAACAGTGGTATGTGATGACATTAGATATCGAATAAGCACTTCAGACAGTATAAATAATCAGCATTTTTCAAATTTGCATGTTTTTCTGTGAATTTATGCATCAAAATTTAGTGATCTCAAACTTTTGGCCATGACTGTATATTGTAACGTTATGTCGTATATAATAGTATTATGTGCTTAAATGACAGTTTGACAATAGTATATAGATATACCTATAATAATCTAGCTTATAGAATATATCGATGGTCGTCGATGGTCGTTGGGTCCAAAAGGTGTGTCGGGGTTAAGGGTCATCTGTCTGGAAGGCGGATAGGCCTACATAGGCAAGACAACGGACTGTCTGGGGGTCAGTCGTCGAAGGAGAGTCGTCGGAAGCTGTCGTCGGTCAGTCGTCAGTCATCAGTCGTCGGTCGGGGATGCGAAGTGGACAAGTGGGCATGCACGCTGAACTTTGCTGAAGGACGTTCGAGCGTAGGACAACGCACAACGGTGCAAGAAGGTGAATACTGTGCACAACGGTGTTACCAGGCGAATTCGGAGCACAACGGTGCTACTACAAGACGAGGACGGGCTAGAAGGGCGGACGCTTTCCCGCCATTTCTCCGTCACTTTCCGCCACTTCTTCGCAACTTCTCTACCACGTGACCACGTCTATGCTAGACGTGGGCGGTGTCTGTGAGAGCGGAATCTTCTCCACCACTTCTACGACCGAGGTGGGCGGTGCCGGAAGGAACTGGCACTCCTCTACAAGACGCGACCAGCAGTCGTAGCTGGAACGCCAGCAGGACTGGAACTCTCGACGCTGGGTTCGAGAACGGACCAACGGACGACTTCAAAGCCAGACAACCAGACCAGTAAGCCGACCGAAGCCCTTCGCTGCGTAACAGGACTTCTTCACACCTGCAGAAACTGTCTCCATGCGAACGGAAACGTGAGTGGGGGCGAAGTTTTGTTGGGGGGTCTGGGGGAGGGCACGACCATCGATTAGGGCGCTATAGGCGTAGCCTATTAACGATACTGTTTGCTCTATATGTACACTGTGTCCGCGATAAAGTAGAACCCAAAATAAAGTGTCATAACTCGGTCAAAATGTTTAGGATTTGCCTGAAATTTTACACACAACAACGGTGGCCATATATACACGAGATCCTAAAGCCGATTTGAAATATTCGTGAGTTTGCCAAATTTATGAGCGTTTGAGATAGAGCACCGACAAATGCAACTTTCCAACACGCAAACGTTAAAGTAGAACCCTAAACCTTGTGAAATATCTTGGTTAATTGCAGTATTATAAAAAAAATGGTTTTCAGCGCAGAGGACATTTTTTTTACAACCAGCTAGGCTACTGTTACGTAAAAAAGGTCTCGTAGTGTGTCTGTTTTCGCAAATGTCGCTTATAAACAACAGCCTATGTATCCACTGCGCTAACCAGAAAAATTACGTTATGCTATGCGTTTTACTGTTCGGTAACATGGTTTCTGAACCACCCAATTTCAAAAGGGTATATCTTCGTAACCGTTCAATAAAATGTAATAAAATTTGCAGGGTATGGATGGAAAAGACTGAAGATCATGTGCTCCAAATTTGGTACATATAATACGGCAATTAACCAAGATATTTCACAAAGTTTAGGGTTCTACTTTAACGTTTGCATGTTGGAAAGTTGCATTTGTCGGTGCTCTATCTCAAACGCTCATAAATTTGGCAAACTCACGAATATTTCAAATCGGCTTTAGGATCTCGTGTATATATGGCCACCGTTGTTGTGTGTAAAATTTCAAACAAATCCTACAAGTTTTGACCGAGTTATGGCACTTTATTTTGGGTTCTACTTTATCGCGGACACAGTGTATATGTTTTTTAGTTTAATTTCAGTTTTTTTTTATCTGAATAATTTTCTAAACGAGTTCATGCTTTGTTTTCTAGTATTTCGAGGACAGTATTCTAGACACCCTTTCCTTAATAGGCTAGGGCTAACTCGCCATTAAAGATAATTCATGACAACCAGCCGGTTCGAAGAAGCCCATGCAATGGAAAAGAAATTTAATAATAATAATAATAATATTAAATATTAATTTGCTGCTGAATACTTTAGGCGGCACACGAAGTTAGGTTTTTCGCGCAGGTCGGGTCGGTCCCTACCCAGGACCGTCTTCCCTGAGCGCTGCCTAGGGTATTCTACTGATGACCAGCCGGTTCGAAGAAGCCCATGCAATGGAAAAGAAATTTAATAATAATAATAATAATATTAAATATTAATTTGCTGCTGAATACTTTAGGCGGCACATGAAGTTAGGTTTTTCGCGCAGGCCGGGTCGGTCCCTACCCAGGACCGTCTTCCCTGAGCGCTGCCTAGGGTATTCTACTGATGACCAGCCGGTTCGAAGAAGCCCATGCAATGGAAAAGAAATTTAATAATAATAATAATAATATTAAATATTAATTTGCTGCTGAATATTCTACTGATGACCAGCCGGTTCGAAGAAGCCCATGCAATGGAAAAGAATTTTAATAATAATAATAATAATATTAAATATTAATTTGCTGCTGAATATTCTACTGATGACCAGCCGGTTCGAAGAAGCCCATGCAATGGAAAAGAATTTTAATAATAATAATAATAATATTAAATATTAATTTGCTGCTGAATACTTTAGGCGGCACACGAAGTTAGGTTTTTCGCGCAGGCCGGGTCGGTCCCTACCCAGGACCGTCTTCCCTGAGCGCTGCCTAGGGTATTCTACTGATGACCAGCCGGTTCGAAGAAGCCCATGCAATGGAAAAGAAATTTAATAATAATAATAATAATATTAAATATTAATTTGCTGCTGAATACTTTAGGCGGCACACGAAGTTAGGTTTTTCGCGCAGGCCGGGTCGGTCCCTACCCAGGACCGTCTTCTCTGAGCGCTGCCTAGGGTATTCTACTGGTGACCAGCCGGTTCGAAGAAGCCCATGCAATGGAAAAGAAATTTAATAATAATAATAATAATATTAAATATTAATTTGCTGCTGAATACTTTAGGCGGCACACGAAGTTAGGTTTTTCGCGCAGGCCGGGTCGGTCCCTACCCAGGACCGTCTTCCCTGAGCGCTGCCTAGGGTATTCTACTGATGACCAGCCGGTTCGAAGAAGCCCATGCAATGGAAAAGAAATTTAATAATAATAATAATAATATTAAATATTAATTTGCTGCTGAATACTTTAGGCGGCACACGAAGTTAGGTTTTTCGCGCAGGCCGGGTCGGTCCCTACCCAGGACCGTCTTCCCTGAGCGCTGCCTAGGGTATTCTACTGATGACCAGCCGGTTCGAAGAAGCCCATGCAATGGAAAAGAAATTTAATAATAATAATAATAATATTAAATATTAATTTGCTGCTGAATACTTTAGGCGGCACACGAAGTTAGGTTTTTCGCGCAGGCCGGGTCGGTCCCTACCCAGGACCGTCTTCCCTGAGCGCTGCCTAGGGTATTCTACTGATGACCAGCCGGTTCGAAGAAGCCCATGCAATGGAAAAGAAATTTAATAATAATAATAATAATATTAAATATTAATTTGCTGCTGAATACTTTAGGCGGCACACGAAGTTAGGTTTTTCGCGCAGGCCGGGTCGGTCCCTACCCAGGACCGTCTTCCCTGAGCGCTGCCTAGGGTATTCTACTGATGACCAGCCGGTTCGAAGAAGCCCATGCAATGGAAAAGAAATTTTATAATAATAATCTTCTTCTTTTCCTTCAGGCTTGAATTATTCCCTCTCAACGGAGGGGTCAGCCACTCGGATCCGCCTTTTCCACTTTCCTCTGTCTTTGGTGTCTTCGTCTTTCAGCTTGAGTTGTTTCATGTCCTCTCGTATCGCATCCTCCCATCTTTTCTTTTGTCGTCCTCGACTGCGTCGTCCATAGACATTCGCCTTCATGATTCTTTTAAGGCAGCTGTTTACCTCTCTTCTCATCACATGACCGTACCAACGCAACCTGGCTTCTCGTATCTTGTCCGAGATACACGCCACTCCGAGTTTCTTTCGGATGTCCTCATTTCTGTTTCTGTCCCTGAGTGAAATTCCCAGCATCCAACGTAGCATTCTCATCTCCGTCCTCTCCAGCAATCCCTCCACCTTTCTCGTCATCGTCCAAGCCTCTGCCCCATAAATCATCACAGGCCTAACCATTGTTTTATATACCTTTCCTTTAAGTTGTATTGGCATTTTGGCGTCACATAGGACTGCAGTCAACTCCCTCCACTTCTGCCAAGCCAACCTGATCCTGTTTCTGATGTCGACCTCACAGCCACCCTGAGCATTCATTGTTGAACCAAGATATTTAAAAGTCTCCGTCTGTTTCAGTTCCTTTCCTGTGTTGTCCATAATCCTGACTGCCTCAACTGTTTTTGAGCAGACCATAGTTTCTGTCTTGGCGATGTTCACTTTCAGACCTTTACTTTCTAATGCCGTCTGCCAGTCCGTAAACCGCGTCTGCATCTTCTCCCCTGATTCATCTGCCACAATAAGATCGTCCGCGTAGAGCATGTCCCATGGCACCTCTCTTCTTACATGCTCTGATACTGCATCCATTACTATAATAAATAGCAATGGACTTAGGCATGATCCTTGATGCACCCCCACACGAATCTCGAAAGAACCTGAGTTTCCTAGGCCGCTCCTCACCGTTGTCCTTGCACCCTCATACATTGATTTCACCAGCCGTACCATCTTTTCTGAGACTCCCTTCTTCCTCAGGCTCCAGTAGACGACTTCCCGTGGTACTCTGTCGAATGCCTTTTCCATATCCACAAAAGTCCAATATCTTTTGTTGTTTCCTTCCAGTAATTTTTCTTGCACCTGTCTTAGTATAAACACTGCATCTGTTGTGCCCCTCCCTGGTCTAAAACCGAACTGATTATCATGCAACTCGACTTGTTCCCTGATGCGCTTCTCAATCACCTTTTCATACACTTTTAATCCAACCTCCAGCAATTTGATACCTCTGTAGTTCCCACACTCCATCACATCTCCTTTTTGCTTGTATAATGTTACAATTTCACTTTCTTTCAGGTCTTGAGGTAGTATTTCCTGCCTCATGAAATCATTCAGGATGACATATAACCACTCAATTCCTATATGGTCCAGTGCTTTAAACATTTCGGCCGTCATTCCAGATGGTCCCGAAGCTTTGTTATTCCTCATCGAAGTAACTGCTGCCTCAATCTCCTTGCTGGTGATTTCCTTTTCCGGTCCGGCAACTGGGTTGACCAACTGCAGAGGCTCCCTTGGATTTTCCTCATTAAGTAGTTTAATAATAATAATAATAATATTAAATATTAATTTGCTGCTGAATACTTTAGGCGGCACACGAAGTTAGGTTTTTCGCGCAGGCCGGGTCGGTCCCTACCCAGGACCGTCTTCCCTGAGCGCTGCCTAGGGTATTTTACTGATGACCAGCCGGTTCGAAGAAGCCCATGCAATGGAAAAGAAATTTAATAATAATAATAATAATAATAATAAATATTATTTTGCTGCTGAATACTTTAGGCGGCACACGAAGTTAGGTTTTTAGGTCGGTCCCTACCCAGGACCGTCTTCCCTGAGCGCTGCCTAGGGTATTCTACTGATGACCAGCCGGTTCTGCAAATTATTATTTAATATTATTATTATTATTATTATTAAATTTCTTTTCCATTGCATGGGCTTCTTCGAACCGGCTGGTCATCAGTAGAATACCCTAGGCAGCGCTCAGGGAAGACGGTCCTGGGTAGGGACCGACCCGGCCTGCGCGAAAAACCTAACTTCGTGTGCCGCCTAAAGTATTCAGCAGCAAATTAATATTTAATATTATTATTATTATTATTAAATTTCTTTTCCATTGCATGGGCTTCTTCGAACCGGCTGGTCATCAGTAGAATACCATAGGCAGCGCTCAGGGAAGACGGTCCTGGGTAGGGACCGACCCGGCCTGCGCGAAAAACCTAACTTCGTGTGCCGCCTAAAGTATTCAGCAGCAAATTAATATTTAATATTATTATTATTATTATTAAATTTCTTTTCCATTGCATGGGCTTCTTCGAACCGGCTGGTCATCAGTAGAATACCATAGGCAGCGCTCAGGGAAGACGGTCCTGGGTAGGGACCGACCCGGCCTGCGCGAAAAACCTAACTTCGTGTGCCGCCTAAAGTATTCAGCAGCAAATTAATATTTAATATTATTATTATTATTATTAAATTTCTTTTCCATTGCATGGGCTTCTTCGAACCGGCTGGTCATCAGTAGAATACCCTAGGCAGCGCTCAGGGAAGACGGTCCTGGGTAGGGACCGACCCGGCCTGCGCGAAAAACCTAACTTCGTGTGCCGCCTAAAGTATTCAGCAGCAAATTAATATTTAATATTATTATTATTATTATTAAATTTCTTTTCCATTGCATGGGCTTCTTCGAACCGGCTGGTCATCAGTAGATTACCCTAGGCAGCGCTCAGGGAAGACGGTCCTGGGTAGGGACCGACCCGGCCTGCGCGAAAAACCTAACTTCGTGTGCCGCCTAAAGTATTCAGCAGCAAATTAATATTTAATATTATTATTATTATTATTAAATTTCTTTTCCATTGCATGGGCTTCTTCGAACCGGCTGGTCATCAGTAGAATACCATAGGCAGCGCTCAGGGAAGACGGTCCTGGGTAGGGACCGACCCGGCCTGCGCGAAAAACCTAACTTCGTGTGCCGCCTAAAGTATTCAGCAGCAAATTATTATTAATTATTATTATTATTATTATTATTAAATTTCTTTTCCATTGCATGGGCTTCTTCGAACCGGCTGGTCATCAGTAGAATACCCTAGGCAGCGCTCAGGGAAGACGGTCCTGGGTAGGGACCGACCCGGCCTGCGCGAAAAACCTAACTTCGTGTGCCGCCTAAAGTATTCAGCAGCAAATTAATATTTAATATTATTATTATTATTATTATTAAATTTCTTTTCCATTGCATGGGCTTCTTCGAACCGGCTGGTCATCAGTAGAATACCCTAGGCAGCGCTCAGGGAAGACGGTCCTGGGTAGGGACCGACCCGGCCTGCGCGAAAAACCTAACTTCGTGTGCCGCCTAAAGTATTCAGCAGCAAATTAATATTTAATATTATTATTATTATTATTAAATTTCTTTTCCATTGCATGGGCTTCTTCGAACCGGCTGGTCATCAGTAGAATACCCTAGGCAGCGCTCAGGGAAGACGGTCCTGGGTAGGGACCGACCCGGCCTGCGCGAAAAACCTAACTTCGTGTGCCGCCTAAAGTATTCAGCAGCAAATTAATATTTAATATTATTATTATTATTATTAAATTTCTTTTCCATTGCATGGGCTTCTTCGAACCGGCTGGTCATCAGTAGAATACCCTAGGCAGCGCTCAGGGAAGACGGTCCTGGGTAGGGACCGACCCGGCCTGCGCGAAAAACCTAACTTCGTGTGCCGCCTAAAGTATTCAGCAGCAAATTAATATTTAATATTATTATTATTATTATTATTAAATTTCTTTTCCATTGCATGGGCTTCTTCGAACCGGCTGGTCATCAGTAGAATACCCTAGGCAGCGCTCAGGGAAGACGGTCCTGGGTAGGGACCGACCCGGCCTGCGCGAAAAACCTAACTTCGTGTGCCGCCTAAAGTATTCAGCAGCAAATTAATATTTAATATTATTATTATTATTATTAAATTTCTTTTCCATTGCATGGGCTTCTTCGAACCGGCTGGTCATCAGTAGAATACCCTAGGCAGCGCTCAGGGAAGACGGTCCTGGGTAGGGACCGACCCGGCCTGCGCGAAAAACCTAACTTCGTGTGCCGCCTAAAGTATTCAGCAGCAAATTAATATTTAATATTATTATTATTATTATTAAATTTCTTTTCCATTGCATGGGCTTCTTCGAACCGGCTGGTCATCAGTAGAATACCCTACACTGTTAGAAGTAATGGTTTTGTATATGGTATGTAAATGGTATTCCATCCGTGGTCTCTATATCTACCCTATTAAGGTATACTGGAATACCATTGACAAATGGTATTATGGGACACCACTTGGGAAGGTTTTCAGATGGTAATAAAAAGGTTTGTTACAAAACCAAAACCGTTATAATATGGTTTTAGTAAGGTATTCTACTAAATCATTGCATTGTGTTTTTAAATGGTAGTAATAGAGTTATGTTCAATACCTCATGAAATGATATTTTACCAGGTATTCAACTAGTGCCTTGTAAAACCATTGGAGAATTGAAAAGGTATTGTGATATACCATAACCAGTGGCGGTTCTAGGAATTTCGCTTTGGGGGGACTAAATCGGGGCTAGAAAAATATTGGGGGTCCTAAATTTTCCACGAAAATTCTGACGACCATATTAAAAGACATGACGGGTGTTTGACATTTTCGCGCCCACTCCACCCACTACTCTAGCCGCCAGGCCCTACACGGGTATATTACATTAACGTGTTACTTTTATAACGTGTTACTCCCATCACCGGATAAAAAGTACTGTTATTCACAATATTGTATATTACATGAGCAACAGGTACATCAATATACACAATGCAATAATAATAATAGTGTCTCTGTTGAGAAAAATGTATAAAATAAATTGCATTATGGAACCAAAAAGCAGTATGAGTTCAGAAATAATAATGCTAGTGTTCAGAACTTGAAAATTAGCCGTCGAAGTTGAAGGACTACGCAGAAAAAGGCATTAGTCGCAAGTCGGTCGGTAGGTATGTAGATGAGGCAAAAGTAACCAATGGCGGAGGTTACTCCAATTGCCAGAGTCGGTCGTCCTCCACCGAAACCAAAACACTCGGCATATTTACTTAACAACTTTCTCCGCCAAATGTCTAACTACGCCTGGCACGGAAACCTTGCACCCCATGCAATACTTTTCGATGAAGAGGCAGGTGCGACTCATCGTCTCAGGATAACGGACTGAAAAAACCCAGAACACAGCGTACCAGGCTTCAAACGCCTTTGTGTACGAAGACGTAACGAGCAGTTCGATGTTGTCGAAGTGCAGAGTCCACTGCTGGCTGCCACTGACCGACACGATGGATGGTACTGGATTACTGGTGCCCTAAAAAATTCAAAAGCCACAACAACCTCAACAATGGGGAAAGGTTAATCTCTTTATAGTCTTAACACACCATGGGCCAGGCTTTTCTGCGCCACCAGTCGTGTACATGTAATACAATACAATCAGGTTGCAACTCCGCCACGAGGGGAACCTATCGCGCCGGTCCAAAGCCCGGGTAAAGGAGGAGGGTTGACCTGAGGAGAGTGGGCGTCTCCCAGGTCGTAAAAACCAACAAGGTCTGAAAATCCTATATCAGAAAAGAAAAGAGACAATCATGCAGAAGGCAATAAGGCGGAAAATGGGCCTGTTTGGACATATCGCTAGAATGAGTGACGACAGGAAACTCAAAGCAGTGGTGATTGGAGTAATGGATGGGAAGAACAAGAGAGGAAGACCACGTAGAGAATGGACAGACGACATAGAAGACTGAGGTCAAGACACTCTGCAAAGACTGTATCATATGGCGCAGTACAGAGACGGATGGAGAAAGAGAATCAAACTGACACTGGAGGCCTATGAGCATGAAGCTCATGGTTCATGATGATGATGATGCATGGTTTTAGATGCATTTTTTGCATACTAACTTACAAAAAGTTAAAATTGCAACAAGCAACAGTGAGAATTACATTACCTGCATCGATAATTGTCCACATTGGACTCGCTATAACACGGATCCGGTACACTCGATATTATGTTATATATATATGTACTGTAATGGTTCAACATACCTTGGCACGCTCCAAGAAGATGGAGTCGGTCTTGTCCGCGAGGTAGAGGGCCAGGACTCTCACTCCCAGAATTACCGACAATCCTGTCAACAACAAGATAAAGTTACAGTTAATCACCCAATTTATATCCTGCAACAAATATCCTTTTAACTCGCAACATAATGTTCATTAATAATTTTAACGACCACAAAAAGGATGGAAGCCTGACTGAACCTTGGCCTAGTGGACGCCACCTGGATTGAACTAGGACCACATCTGTATGTGAAGCCACAGCTTAACTGCTACACTACATCACCTACAATTAGTATAACAACTGTACATAAAGAATGTGCTTAAGAATGTGTTTGTAACTATGAATAACAGCACACAGACAAAAAAGTATAGTAAATATTCAGCAGTGGCATTATAATCTACAATATAATCATAAACAAGGTCTTTACAATAAATAATATGGCAATTATTGAGAAATAACCTTTGTGAGCTTCCTCATCAAGAGTCTCGTCCATCCTGCGACTGTGCTCACACAAGATAGACTGCAAGGAATCTGCCTCGGAGCCCCGACGGAACTTCTGCTTTGCAGCGATGACCAGAGCAGCGCTGAAGTCTCCGAGTCGTTTGACGGCTCGGACATCAACGTTGTAGAGGTTCATCGCGTCACCCACGAGCTGCAAAGTAATTTTCATACTTGCATTTTTAACATGTGTCATGCAATTGTGAAACCAATAACTGCATTTCGTGAATAATATCTTGTTGTACACACACTGGCAGAATGTGTTTTTCTCTCAATTTAAGAATAGAGAAGGCCATGTGCTTTTCAAGGTCACTTACCGTCTGGTCAAGCGAGGCAAGTGTACATTTCTGATCATCAAGAATTTCCGTAGTACAAGCATGTGCACAACCTTCTTCAGTAGTAATTATTGCAACATTATCAAGACTTTCCACATCACTGGCGTCAATAACCGATTCAGACTCTGCAGTTTGAACATTCTTGTGCTTTGCCGCCACATGACGAACAAAATTCCTTACCTTATGGAACGTATCATTGCAACCTTCAATATTGCACGTGACATAGAAATGTGCAAATTTCTCGTGAAACAATCTTAAATGCTTACTGTACCGATACAGTGTTGTTTTGACAATGCCACAGTGCGTGCAAGTATACATCATCATGCAGTTCTGGTATGATCATAAGTGAAAAATTAACTAAATGAAATGTTCAGTAATGTTTAGCATTCACCTAAGAATTTGGGTTTGTAAGCACCAAAGCCGTGCTGGTCCAACCATACACCGACTTGCTCTTCCGTCCATGTCGATGCGTCCTCCATTTAAAAACACGCCTGCAAAGTCAACATAAAGTTACAAGGATTATTACTAATGACAGATATTAAATAATGGTCAGTGTTAGGATGAGATCGGCGATCTCATTTTATAACATGTTGGATAAAATGAGCTCGGCTATATTCAACCACCTACGGACAAAACTAACCCTAACACTAACCCTAACCCACCCTCACGACACTTAAACTAACCCTAAACGACCCTCGCCGTGCTTAAATTCTAGGTATAAAGTTTTTGATGCGGTAAGGTCGCCATTTCGAATACTGATGCTGTTGCGATGGACACGCGACGTGGTTGGTCGACGTCGCCCGATCTCGTGTTAACACCGCTAAAATTAGATCGCCGATTTCGTTTTATAATTATTCATAAATAATACACGAGGAATACACAAAACAAATAGGGCCGGCGTTACTAAGCGCGCATCCTACTAAATTTCCGGCCGGCCATTGCGGCCTTCAATCAAACCGTAATGGAGTAACAGGCTGAAACTCGGCTACCACTGTGGGCCTCCTGTCACATTAATCAAATTCCCGCCATTAGTAATAGTCGTCGTTACATGGTTCAGTTTATTAATATTTTGTGACAGAATATGAGGATAATGATAACCCGACTAAAATCAATGGGCACACAACACATGCATTGCAAAAAAAATTTGGATTTAAAAAGATTAAAACATTAAAACGTACCTTCTCTCTCAGTGATCACAGACGAAAAGACAACTTCCGTTGCAAAAATAATTTACGAAAGCTACTCTTAAACAAGTAAGTAAAAATAAATTTCTATGACGCATCGCAGAGTGCCCTTATGCGCCGCATTTATATTATAACGCGCGTCAATATTGAAATATATACATAATATAAAAATCATAAAATTAAAATTATAATACTATGCTCTTATCCTTACCTCCGGCCTCCGTTAATTTTGTCTTGAAATCAAATTTACATTCCCTGTGCATCCAGAACTTTTCATCTGTTTTTAATCATATTAACAGTGGAATAATTAGCTTTAACTAGACGTTAATTCCTATAAACTCCAGCGTTCTTATATAGGGCCTAGCATAAATGTGTGCTCAACATATAATACAATAATGTTATTCAACGGTTGAATTGACTATATTTGGAGTCAAATTAAGTATATTCATTCATTCATATCGAACATTTATATAGCGCCCCTTCAAGAAAACTGCTCAGAGGCGCTCCCAACTCCAGCACGGCTAAAAAGAACAGTCTTAAGATGAGAAAAGAAAGTAAGAGAAAGGGTCCTGCATGGGGAAAAGGCGAAGCTCCGAGCGCGCATGCATGCATACATGCATGGTTGTGTAGAAATCTATAAAAACCAGTGGCATTTGTAATATAGAATTGCTTGGACAATCACCAGACATATATATAGCCGTAATGTCGACAGGACTCCACATTCGTAGGCCTATGCCCATTGCAAATGCCTCGTACATATGGAGAATCTGCGTGGCATAAACATCGAGGATGGTCCGTTAAGGTAATTTCAAGAACCATTTCAAATGGTTTAGAAACGGTTTACTGCTAACAAAAACCGGATAGGTATTCTATCAGCTGGAAAACCTTGAGTACTTTATAATACCATTAAAAAACTATTTAATAAACCTCTACTTCTAACAGTGTAGGCAGCGCTCAGGGAAGACGGTCCTGGGTAGGGACCGACCCGGCCTGCGCGAAAAACCTAACTTCGTGTGCCGCCTAAAGTATTCAGCAGCAAATTAATATTTAATAATATTATTATTATTATTAAATTTCTTTTCCATTGCATGGGCTTCTTCGAACCGGCTGGTCATCAGTAGAATACCCTAGGCAGCGCTCAGGGAAGACGGTCCTGGGTAGGGACCGACCCGGCCTGCGCGAAAAACCTAACTTCGTGTGCCGCCTAAAGTATTCAGCAGCAAATTAATATTTAATATTATTATTATTATTATTAAATTTCTTTTCCATTGCATGGGCTTCTTCGAACCGGCTGGTCATCAGTAGAATACCCTAGGCAGCGCTCAGGGAAGACGGTCCTGGGTAGGGACCGACCCGGCCTGCGCGAAAAACCTAACTTCGTGTGCCGCCTAAAGTATTCAGCAGCAAATTAATATTTAATATTATTATTAATATTATTAAATTTCTTTTCCTTTGCATGGGCTTCTTCGAACCGGCTGGTCGTCAGTAGAATACCCTAGGCAGCGCTCAGGGAAGACGGTCCTGGGTAGAGACCGACCCGGCCTGCGCGAAAAACCTAACTTCGTGTGCCGCCTAAAGTATTCAGCAGCAAATTAATATTTAATATTATTATTATTATTATTAAATTTCTTTTCCATTGCATGGGCTTCTTCGAACCGGCTGGTCATCAGTAGAATACCCTAGGCAGCGCTCAGGGAAGACGGTCCTGGGTAGGGACCGACCCGGCCTGCGCGAAAAACCTAACTTCGTGTGCCGCCTAAAGTATTCAGCAGCAAATTAATATTTAATATTATTATTATTATTATTAAATTTCTTTTCCATTGCATGGGCTTCTTCGAACCGGCTGGTCATCAGTAGAATACCCTAGGCAGCGCTCAGGGAAGACGGTCCTGGGTAGGGATCGACCCGGCCTGCGCGAAAAACCTAACTTCGTGTGCCGCCTAAAGTATTCAGCAGCAAATTAATATTTAATATTATTATTATTATTATTAAATTTCTTTTCCATTGCATGGGCTTCTTCGAACCGGCTGGTCATCAGTAGAATACCCTAGGCAGCGCTCAGGGAAGACGGTCCTGGGTAGGGACCGACCCGGCCTGCGCGAAAAACCTAACTTCGTGTGCCGCCTAAAGTATTCAGCAGCAAATTAATATTTAATATTATTATTATTATTATTAAATTTCTTTTCCATTGCATGGGCTTCTTCGAACCGGCTGGTCATCAGTAGAATACCCTAGGCAGCGCTCAGGGAAGACGGTCCTGGGTAGGGACCGACCCGGCCTGCGCGAAAAACCTAACTTCGTGTGCCGCCTAAAGTATTCAGCAGCAAATTAATATTTAATATTAATATTATTATTATTAAATTTCTTTTCCATTGCATGGGCTTCTTCGAACCGGCTGGTCATCAGTAGAATACCCTAGGCAGCGCTCAGGGAAGACGGTCCTGGGTAGGGACCGACCCGGCCTGCGCGAAAAACCTAACTTCGTGTGCCGCCTAAAGTATTCAGCAGCAAATTAATATTTAATATTATTATTATTATTATTAAATTTCTTTTCCATTGCATGGGCTTCTTCGAACCGGCTGGTCATCAGTAGAATACCCTAGGCAGCGCTCAGGGAAGACGGTCCTGGGTAGGGACCGACCCGGCCTGCGCGAAAAACCTAACTTCGTGTGCCGCCGAAAGTATTCAGCAGCAAATTAATATTTAATATTATTATTATTATTAAAATTCTTTTCCATTGCATGGGCTTCTTCGAACCGGCTGGTCATCAGTAGAATATTCAGCAGCAAATTAATATTTAATAATATTATTATTAATATTAAATTTCTTTTCCATTGCATGGGCTTCTTCGAACCGGCTGGTCATCAGTAGAATACCCTAGGCAGCGCTCAGGGAAGACGGTCCTGGGTAGGGACCGACCCGGCCTGCGCGAAAAACCTAACTTCGTGTGCCGCCTAAAGTATTCAGCAGCAAATTAATATTTAATATTATTATTATTATTATTAAATTTCTTTTCCATTGCATGGGCTTCTTCGAACCGGCTGGTCATCAGTAGAATACCCTAGGCAGCGCTCAGGGAAGACGGTCCTGGGTAGGGACCGACCCGGCCTGCGCGAAAAACCTGACTTCGTGTGCCGCCTAAAGTATTCAGCAGCAAATTAATATTTAATATTATTATTATTATTATTAAATTTCTTTTCCATTGCATGGGCTTCTTCGAACCGGCTGGTCATCAGTAGAATACCCTAGGCAGCGCTCAGGGAAGACGGTCCTGGGTAGGGACCGACCCGGCCTGCGCGAAAAACCTAACTTCGTGTGCCGCCTAAAGTATTCAGCAGCAAATTAATATTTAATATTATCATTATTATTATTAAATTTCTTTTCCATTGCATGGGCTTCTTCGAACCGGCTGGTCATCAGTAGAATACCCTAGGCAGCGCTCAGGGAAGACGGTCCTGGGTAGGGACCGACCCGGCCTGCGCGAAAAACCTAACTTCGTGTGCTGCCAAAAGTATTCAGCAGCAAATTAATATTTAATATTATTATTATTATTATTAAATTTCTTTTCCATTGCATGGGCTTCTTCGAACCGGCTGGTCATCAGTAGAATACCCTACACTGTTAGAAGTAATGGTTTTGTATATGGTATGTAAATGGTATTCCATCCGTGGTCTCTATCTCTACCCTATTAAGGTATACTGGAATACCATTGACAAATGGTAGTATGGGACACCACTTGGGAAGGTTTTCAGATGGTAATAAAAAGGTTTGTTACAAAACCAAAACCGTTATAATATGGTTTTAGTAAGGTATTCTACTAAATCATTGCATTGGGTTTTTAAATGGTAGTAATAGAGTTATGTTCAATACCTCATGAAATGATATTTTACCAGGTATTCAACTAGTGCCTTGTAAAACCATTGGAGAATTGAAAAGGTATTGTGATATACCATAACCAGTGGCGGTTCTAGGAATTTCGCTTTGGGCGGACTAAATCGGGGCTAGAAAAATATTGGGGGTCCTAAATTTTCCACGAAAATTCTGACGACCATATTAAAAGACATGACGGGTGTTTGACATTAAATTTTTCGCGCCCACTCCACCCACTACTCTAGCCGCCAGGCCCTACACGGGTATATTACATTAACGTGTTACTTTTATAACGTGTTACTCCCATCACCGGATAAAAAGTACTGTTATTCACAATATTGTATATTACATGAGCAACAGGTACATCAATATACACAATGCAATAATAATAATAGTGTCTCTGTTGAGAAAAATGTATAAAATAAATTGCATTATGGAACCAAAAAGCAGTATGAGTTCAGAAATAATAATGCTAGTGTTCAGAACTTGAAAATTAGCCGTCGAAGTTGAAGGACTACGCAGAAAAAGGCATTAGTCGCAAGTCGGTCGGTAGGTATGTAGAAGAGGCAAAAGTAACCAATGGCGGAGGTTACTCCAATTGCCAGAGTCGGTCGTCCTCCACCGAAACCAAAACACTCGGCATATTTACTTAACAACTTTCTCCGCCAAATGTCTAACTACGCCTGGCACGGAAACCTTGCACCCCATGCAATACTTTTCGATGAAGAGGCAGGTGCGACTCATCGTCTCAGGATAACGGACTGAAAAAACCCAGAACACAGCGTACCAGGCTTCAAACGCCTTTGTGTACGAAGACGTAACGAGCAGTTCGATGTTGTCGAAGTGCAGAGTCCACTGCTGGCTGCCACTGACCGACACGATGGATGGTACTGGATTACTGGTGCCCTAAAAAATTCAAAAGCCACAACAACCTCAACAATGGGGAAAGGTTAATCTCTTTATAGTCTCAACACACCATGGGCCAGGCTTTTCTGCGCCACCAGTCGTGTACATGTAATACAATACAATCAGGTTGCAACTCCGCCACGAGGGGAACCTATCGCGCCGGTCCAAAGCCCGGGTAAAGGAGGAGGGTTGACCTGAGGAGAGTGGGCGTCTCCCAGGTCGTAAAAACCAACAAGGTCTGAAAATCCTATATCAGAAAAGAAAAGAGACAATCATGCAGAAGGCAATAAGGCGGAAAATGGGCCTGTTTGGACATATCGCTAGAATGAGTGACGACAGGAAACTCAAAGCAGTGGTGTTTGGAGTAATGGATGGGAAGAACAAGAGAGGAAGACCACGTAGAGAATGGACAGACGACATAGAAGACTGAGGTCAAGACACTCTGCAAAGACTGTATCATATGGCGCAGTACAGAGACGGATGGAGAAGGAGAATCAAACTGACACTGGAGGCCTATGAGCATGAAGCTCATGGTTCATGATGATGATGATGCATGGTTTTAGATGCATTTTTTGCATACTAACTTACAAAAAGTTAAAATTGCAACAAGCAACAGTGAGAATTACATTACCTGCATCGATAATTGTCCACATTGGACTCGCTATAACACGGATCCGGTACACTCGATATTATGTTATATATATATATGTACTGTAATGGTTCAACATACCTTGGCACGCTCCAAGAAGATGGAGTCGGTCTTGTCCGCGAGGTAGAGGGCCAGGACTCTCACTCCCAGAATTACCGACAATCCTGTCAACAACAAGATAAAGTTACAGTTAATCACCCAATTTATATCCTGCAACAAATATCCTTTTAACTCGCAACATAATGTTCATTAATAATTTTAACGACCACAAAAAGGATGGAAGCCTGACTGAACCTTGGCCTAGTGGACGCCACCTGGATTGAACTAGGACCACATCTGTATGTGAAGCCACAGCTTAACTGCTACACTACATCACCTACAATTAGTATAACAACTGTACATAAAGAATGTGCTTAAGAATGTGTTTGTAACTATGAATAACAGCACACAGACAAAAAAGTATAGTAAATATTCAGCAGTGGCATTATAATCTACAATATAATCATAAACAAGGTCTTTACAATAAATAATATGGCAATTAGTGAGAAATAACCTTTGTGAGCTTCCTCATCAAGAGTCTCGTCCATCCTGCGACTGTGCTCACACAAGATAGACTGCAAGGAATCTGCCTCGGAGCCCCGACGGAACTTCTGCTTTGCAGCGATGACCAGAGCAGCGCTGAAGTCTCCGAGTCGTTTGACGGCTCGGACATCAACGTTGTAGAGGTTCATCGCGTCACCCACGAGCTGCAAAGTAATTTTCATACTTGCATTTTTAACATGTGTCATGCAATTGTGAAACCAATAACTGCATTTCGTCAATAATATCTTGTTGTACACACACTGGCAGAATGTGTTTTTCTCTCAATTTAAGAATAGAGAAGGCCATGTGCTTTTCAAGGTCACTTACCGTCTGGTCAAGCGAGGCAAGTGTACATTTCTGATCATCAAGAATTTCCGTAGTACAAGCATGTGCACAACCTTCTTCAGTAGTAATTATTGCAACATTATCAAGACTTTCCACATCACTGGCGTCAATAACCGATTCAGACTCTGCAGTTTGAACATTCTTGTGCTTTGCCGCCACATGACGAACAAAATTCCTTACCTTATGGAACGTATCATTGCAACCTTCAATATTGCACGTGACATAGAAATGTGCAAATTTCTCGTGAAACAATCTTAAATGCTTACTGTACCGATACAGTGTTGTTTTGACAATGCCACAGTGCGTGCAAGTATACATCATCATGCAGTTCTGGTATGATCATAAGTGAAAAATTAACTAAATGAAATGTTCAGTAATGTTTAGCATTCACCTAAGAATTTGGGTTTGTAAGCACCAAAGCCGTGCTGGTCCAACCATACACCGACTTGCTCTTCCGTCCATGTCGATGCGTCCTCCATTTAAAAACACGCCTGCAAAGTCAACATAAAGTTACAAGGATTATTACTAATGACAGATATTAAATAATGGTCAGTGTTAGGATGAGATCGGCGATCTCATTTTATAACATGTTGGATAAAATGAGCTCGGCTATATTCAACCACCTACGGACAAAACTAACCCTAACACTAACCCTAACCCACCCTCACGACACTTAAACTAACCCTAAACGACCCTCGCCGTGCTTAAATTCTAGGTATAAAGTTTTTGATGCGGTAAGGTCGCCATTTCGAATACTGATGCTGTTGCGATGGACACGCGACGTGGTTGGTCGACGTCGCTCGATCTCGTGTTAACACCGCTAAAATTAGATCGCCGATTTCGTTTTATAATTATTCATAAATAATACACGAGGAATACACAAAACAAATAGGGCCGGCGTTACTAAGCGCGCATCCTACTAAATTTCCGGCCGGCCATTGCGGCCTTCAATCAAACCGTAATGGAGTAACAGGCTGAAACTCGGCTACCACTGTGGGCCTCCTGTCACATTAATCAAATTCCCGCCATTAGTAATAGTCGTCGTTACATGGTTCAGTTTATTAATATTTTGTGACAGAATATGAGGATAATGATAACCCGACTAAAATCAATGGGCACACAACACATGCATTGCAAAAAAAATTTGGATTTAAAAAGATTAAAACATTAAAACGTACCTTCTCTCTCAGTGATCACAGACGAAAAGACAACTTCCGTTGCAAAAATAATTTACGAAAGCTACTCTTAAACAAGTAAGTAAAAATAAATTTCTATGACGCATCGCAGAGTGCCCTTATGCGCCGCATTTATATTATAACGCGCGTCAATATTGAAATATATACATAATATAAAAATCATAAAATTAAAATTATAATACTATGCTCTTATCCTTACCTCCGGCCTCCGTTAATTTTGTCTTGAAATCAAATTTACATTCCCTGTGCATCCAGAACTTTTCATCTGTTTTTAATCATATTAACAGTGGAATAATTAGCTTTAACTAGACGTTAATTCCTATAAACTCCAGCGTTCTTATATAGGGCCTAGCATAAATGTGTGCTCAACATATAATACAATAATGTTATTCAACGGTTGAATTGACTATATTTGGAGTCAAATTAAGTATATTCATTCATTCATATCGAACATTTATATAGCGCCCCTTCAAGAAAACTGCTCAGAGGCGCTCCCAACTCCAGCACGGCTAAAAAGAACAGTCTTAAGATGAGAAAAGAAAGTAAGAGAAAGGGTCCTGCATGGGGAAAAGGCGAAGCTCCGAGCGCGCATGCATGCATACATGCATGGTTGTGTAGAAATCTATAAAAACCAGTGGCATTTGTAATATAGAATTGCTTAGACAATCACCAGACATATATATAGCCGTAATGTCGACAGGACTCCACATTCGTAGGCCTATGCCCATTGCAAATGCCTCGTACATATGGAGAATCTGCGTGGCATAAACATCGAGGATGGTCCGTTAAGGTAATTTCAAGAACCATTTCAAATGGTTTAGAAACGGTTTACTGCTAACAAAAACCGGATAGGTATTCTATCAGCTGGAAAACCTTGAGTACTTTATAATACCATTAAAAAACTATTTAAAAAACCTCTACTTCTAACAGTGTAGGCAGCGCTCAGGGAAGACGGTCCTGGGTAGGGACCGACCCGGCCTGCGCGAAAAACCTAACTTCGTGTGCCGCCTAAAGTATTCAGCAGCAAATTAATATTTAATAATATTATTATTATTATTAAATTTCTTTTCCATTGCATGGGCTTCTTCGAACCGGCTGGTCATCAGTAGAATACCCTAGGCAGCGCTCAGGGAAGACGGTCCTGGGTAGGGACCGACCCGGCCTGCGCGAAAAACCTAACTTCGTGTGCCGCCTAAAGTATTCAGCAGCAAATTAATATTTAATATTATTATTATTATTATTAAATTTCTTTTCCATTGCATGGGCTTCTTCGAACCGGCTGGTCATCAGTAGAATACCCTAGGCAGCGCTCAGGGAAGACGGTCCTGGGTAGGGACCGACCCGGCCTGCGCGAAAAACCTAACTTCGTGTGCCGCCTAAAGTATTCAGCAGCAAATTAATATTTAATATTATTATTAATATTATTAAATTTCTTTTCCTTTGCATGGGCTTCTTCGAACCGGCTGGTCGTCAGTAGAATACCCTAGGCAGCGCTCAGGGAAGACGGTCCTGGGTAGAGACCGACCCGGCCTGCGCGAAAAACCTAACTTCGTGTGCCGCCTAAAGTATTCAGCAGCAAATTAATATTTAATATTATTATTATTATTATTAAATTTCTTTTCCATTGCATGGGCTTCTTCGAACCGGCTGGTCATCAGTAGAATACCCTAGGCAGCGCTCAGGGAAGACGGTCCTGGGTAGGGACCGACCCGGCCTGCGCGAAAAACCTAACTTCGTGTGCCGCCTAAAGTATTCAGCAGCAAATTAATATTTAATATTATTATTATTATTATTAAATTTCTTTTCCATTGCATGGGCTTCTTCGAACCGGCTGGTCATCAGTAGAATACCCTAGGCAGCGCTCAGGGAAGACGGTCCTGGGTAGGGATCGACCCGGCCTGCGCGAAAAACCTAACTTCGTGTGCCGCCTAAAGTATTCAGCAGCAAATTAATATTTAATATTATTATTATTATTATTAAATTTCTTTTCCATTGCATGGGCTTCTTCGAACCGGCTGGTCATCAGTAGAATACCCTAGGCAGCGCTCAGGGAAGACGGTCCTGGGTAGGGACCGACCCGGCCTGCGCGAAAAACCTAACTTCGTGTGCCGCCTAAAGTATTCAGCAGCAAATTAATATTTAATATTATTATTATTATTATTAAATTTCTTTTCCATTGCATGGGCTTCTTCGAACCGGCTGGTCATCAGTAGAATACCCTAGGCAGCGCTCAGGGAAGACGGTCCTGGGTAGGGACCGACCCGGCCTGCGCGAAAAACCTAACTTCGTGTGCCGCCTAAAGTATTCAGCAGCAAATTAATATTTAATATTAATATTATTATTATTAAATTTCTTTTCCATTGCATGGGCTTCTTCGAACCGGCTGGTCATCAGTAGAATACCCTAGGCAGCGCTCAGGGAAGACGGTCCTGGGTAGGGACCGACCCGGCCTGCGCGAAAAACCTAACTTCGTGTGCCGCCTAAAGTATTCAGCAGCAAATTAATATTTAATATTATTATTATTATTATTAAATTTCTTTTCCATTGCATGGGCTTCTTCGAACCGGCTGGTCATCAGTAGAATACCCTAGGCAGCGCTCAGGGAAGACGGTCCTGGGTAGGGACCGACCCGGCCTGCGCGAAAAACCTAACTTCGTGTGCCGCCGAAAGTATTCAGCAGCAAATTAATATTTAATATTATTATTATTATTAAAATTCTTTTCCATTGCATGGGCTTCTTCGAACCGGCTGGTCATCAGTAGAATATTCAGCAGCAAATTAATATTTAATTATATTATTATTAATATTAAATTTCTTTTCCATTGCATGGGCTTCTTCGAACCGGCTGGTCATCAGTAGAATACCCTAGGCAGCGCTCAGGGAAGACGGTCCTGGGTAGGGACCGACCCGGCCTGCGCGAAAAACCTAACTTCGTGTGCCGCCTAAAGTATTCAGCAGCAAATTAATATTTAATATTATTATTATTATTATTAAATTTCTTTTCCATTGCATGGGCTTCTTCGAACCGGCTGGTCATCAGTAGAATACCCTAGGCAGCGCTCAGGGAAGACGGTCCTGGGTAGGGACCGACCCGGCCTGCGCGAAAAACCTGACTTCGTGTGCCGCCTAAAGTATTCAGCAGCAAATTAATATTTAATATTATTATTATTATTATTAAATTTCTTTTCCATTGCATGGGCTTCTTCGAACCGGCTGGTCATCAGTAGAATACCCTAGGCAGCGCTCAGGGAAGACGGTCCTGGGTAGGGACCGACCCGGCCTGCGCGAAAAACCTAACTTCGTGTGCCGCCTAAAGTATTCAGCAGCAAATTAATATTTAATATTATCATTATTATTATTAAATTTCTTTTCCATTGCATGGGCTTCTTCGAACCGGCTGGTCATCAGTAGAATACCCTAGGCAGCGCTCAGGGAAGACGGTCCTGGGTAGGGACCGACCCGGCCTGCGCGAAAAACCTAACTTCGTGTGCTGCCAAAAGTATTCAGCAGCAAATTAATATTTAATATTATTATTATTATTATTAAATTTCTTTTCCATTGCATGGGCTTCTTCGAACCGGCTGGTCATCAGTAGAATACCCTACACTGTTAGAAGTAATGGTTTTGTATATGGTATGTAAATGGTATTCCATCCGTGGTCTCTATCTCTACCCTATTAAGGTATACTGGAATACCATTGACAAATGGTAGTATGGGACACCACTTGGGAAGGTTTTCAGATGGTAATAAAAAGGTTTGTTACAAAACCAAAACCGTTATAATATGGTTTTAGTAAGGTATTCTACTAAATCATTGCATTGGGTTTTTAAATGGTAGTAATAGAGTTATGTTCAATACCTCATGAAATGATATTTTACCAGGTATTCAACTAGTGCCTTGTAAAACCATTGGAGAATTGAAAAGGTATTGTGATATACCATAACCAGTGGCGGTTCTAGGAATTTCGCTTTGGGCGGACTAAATCGGGGCTAGAAAAATATTGGGGGTCCTAAATTTTCCACGAAAATTCTGACGACCATATTAAAAGACATGACGGGTGTTTGACATTAAATTTTTCGCGCCCACTCCACCCACTACTCTAGCCGCCAGGCCCTACACGGGTATATTACATTAACGTGTTACTTTTATAACGTGTTACTCCCATCACCGGATAAAAAGTACTGTTATTCACAATATTGTATATTACATGAGCAACAGGTACATCAATATACACAATGCAATAATAATAATAGTGTCTCTGTTGAGAAAAATGTATAAAATAAATTGCATTATGGAACCAAAAAGCAGTATGAGTTCAGAAATAATAATGCTAGTGTTCAGAACTTGAAAATTAGCCGTCGAAGTTGAAGGACTACGCAGAAAAAGGCATTAGTCGCAAGTCGGTCGGTAGGTATGTAGAAGAGGCAAAAGTAACCAATGGCGGAGGTTACTCCAATTGCCAGAGTCGGTCGTCCTCCACCGAAACCAAAACACTCGGCATATTTACTTAACAACTTTCTCCGCCAAATGTCTAACTACGCCTGGCACGGAAACCTTGCACCCCATGCAATACTTTTCGATGAAGAGGCAGGTGCGACTCATCGTCTCAGGATAACGGACTGAAAAAACCCAGAACACAGCGTACCAGGCTTCAAACGCCTTTGTGTACGAAGACGTAACGAGCAGTTCGATGTTGTCGAAGTGCAGAGTCCACTGCTGGCTGCCACTGACCGACACGATGGATGGTACTGGATTACTGGTGCCCTAAAAAATTCAAAAGCCACAACAACCTCAACAATGGGGAAAGGTTAATCTCTTTATAGTCTCAACACACCATGGGCCAGGCTTTTCTGCGCCACCAGTCGTGTACATGTAATACAATACAATCAGGTTGCAACTCCGCCACGAGGGGAACCTATCGCGCCGGTCCAAAGCCCGGGTAAAGGAGGAGGGTTGACCTGAGGAGAGTGGGCGTCTCCCAGGTCGTAAAAACCAACAAGGTCTGAAAATCCTATATCAGAAAAGAAAAGAGACAATCATGCAGAAGGCAATAAGGCGGAAAATGGGCCTGTTTGGACATATCGCTAGAATGAGTGACGACAGGAAACTCAAAGCAGTGGTGTTTGGAGTAATGGATGGGAAGAACAAGAGAGGAAGACCACGTAGAGAATGGACAGACGACATAGAAGACTGAGGTCAAGACACTCTGCAAAGACTGTATCATATGGCGCAGTACAGAGACGGATGGAGAAGGAGAATCAAACTGACACTGGAGGCCTATGAGCATGAAGCTCATGGTTCATGATGATGATGATGCATGGTTTTAGATGCATTTTTTGCATACTAACTTACAAAAAGTTAAAATTGCAACAAGCAACAGTGAGAATTACATTACCTGCATCGATAATTGTCCACATTGGACTCGCTATAACACGGATCCGGTACACTCGATATTATGTTATATATATATATGTACTGTAATGGTTCAACATACCTTGGCACGCTCCAAGAAGATGGAGTCGGTCTTGTCCGCGAGGTAGAGGGCCAGGACTCTCACTCCCAGAATTACCGACAATCCTGTCAACAACAAGATAAAGTTACAGTTAATCACCCAATTTATATCCTGCAACAAATATCCTTTTAACTCGCAACATAATGTTCATTAATAATTTTAACGACCACAAAAAGGATGGAAGCCTGACTGAACCTTGGCCTAGTGGACGCCACCTGGATTGAACTAGGACCACATCTGTATGTGAAGCCACAGCTTAACTGCTACACTACATCACCTACAATTAGTATAACAACTGTACATAAAGAATGTGCTTAAGAATGTGTTTGTAACTATGAATAACAGCACACAGACAAAAAAGTATAGTAAATATTCAGCAGTGGCATTATAATCTACAATATAATCATAAACAAGGTCTTTACAATAAATAATATGGCAATTAGTGAGAAATAACCTTTGTGAGCTTCCTCATCAAGAGTCTCGTCCATCCTGCGACTGTGCTCACACAAGATAGACTGCAAGGAATCTGCCTCGGAGCCCCGACGGAACTTCTGCTTTGCAGCGATGACCAGAGCAGCGCTGAAGTCTCCGAGTCGTTTGACGGCTCGGACATCAACGTTGTAGAGGTTCATCGCGTCACCCACGAGCTGCAAAGTAATTTTCATACTTGCATTTTTAACATGTGTCATGCAATTGTGAAACCAATAACTGCATTTCGTCAATAATATCTTGTTGTACACACACTGGCAGAATGTGTTTTTCTCTCAATTTAAGAATAGAGAAGGCCATGTGCTTTTCAAGGTCACTTACCGTCTGGTCAAGCGAGGCAAGTGTACATTTCTGATCATCAAGAATTTCCGTAGTACAAGCATGTGCACAACCTTCTTCAGTAGTAATTATTGCAACATTATCAAGACTTTCCACATCACTGGCGTCAATAACCGATTCAGACTCTGCAGTTTGAACATTCTTGTGCTTTGCCGCCACATGACGAACAAAATTCCTTACCTTATGGAACGTATCATTGCAACCTTCAATATTGCACGTGACATAGAAATGTGCAAATTTCTCGTGAAACAATCTTAAATGCTTACTGTACCGATACAGTGTTGTTTTGACAATGCCACAGTGCGTGCAAGTATACATCATCATGCAGTTCTGGTATGATCATAAGTGAAAAATTAACTAAATGAAATGTTCAGTAATGTTTAGCATTCACCTAAGAATTTGGGTTTGTAAGCACCAAAGCCGTGCTGGTCCAACCATACACCGACTTGCTCTTCCGTCCATGTCGATGCGTCCTCCATTTAAAAACACGCCTGCAAAGTCAACATAAAGTTACAAGGATTATTACTAATGACAGATATTAAATAATGGTCAGTGTTAGGATGAGATCGGCGATCTCATTTTATAACATGTTGGATAAAATGAGCTCGGCTATATTCAACCACCTACGGACAAAACTAACCCTAACACTAACCCTAACCCACCCTCACGACACTTAAACTAACCCTAAACGACCCTCGCCGTGCTTAAATTCTAGGTATAAAGTTTTTGATGCGGTAAGGTCGCCATTTCGAATACTGATGCTGTTGCGATGGACACGCGACGTGGTTGGTCGACGTCGCTCGATCTCGTGTTAACACCGCTAAAATTAGATCGCCGATTTCGTTTTATAATTATTCATAAATAATACACGAGGAATACACAAAACAAATAGGGCCGGCGTTACTAAGCGCGCATCCTACTAAATTTCCGGCCGGCCGTTGCGGCCTTCAATCAAACCGTAATGGAGTAACAGGCTGAAACTCGGCTACCACTGTGGGCCTCCTGTCACATTAATCAAATTCCCGCCATTAGTAATAGTCGTCGTTACATGGTTCAGTTTATTAATATTTTGTGACAGAATATGAGGATAATGATAACCCGACTAAAATCAATGGGCACACAACACATGCATTGCAAAAAAAATTTGGATTTAAAAAGATTAAAACATTAAAACGTACCTTCTCTCTCAGTGATCACAGACGAAAAGACAACTTCCGTTGCAAAAATAATTTACGAAAGCTACTCTTAAACAAGTAAGTAAAAATAAATTTCTATGACGCATCGCAGAGTGCCCTTATGCGCCGCATTTATATTATAACGCGCGTCAATATTGAAATATATACATAATATAAAAATCATAAAATTAAAATTATAATACTATGCTCTTATCCTTACCTCCGGCCTCCGTTAATTTTGTCTTGAAATCAAATTTACATTCCCTGTGCATCCAGAACTTTTCATCTGTTTTTAATCATATTAACAGTGGAATAATTAGCTTTAACTAGACGTTAATTCCTATAAACTCCAGCGTTCTTATATAGGGCCTAGCATAAATGTGTGCTCAACATATAATACAATAATGTTATTCAACGGTTGAATTGACTATATTTGGAGTCAAATTAAGTATATTCATTCATTCATATCGAACATTTATATAGCGCCCCTTCAAGAAAACTGCTCAGAGGCGCTCCCAACTCCAGCACGGCTAAAAAGAACAGTCTTAGGATGAGAAAAGAAAGTAAGAGAAAGGGTCCTGCATGGGGAAAAGGCGAAGCTCCGAGCGCGCATGCATGCATACATGCATGGTTGTGTAGAAATCTATAAAAACCAGTGGCATTTGTAATATAGAATTGCTTAGACAATCACCAGACATATATATAGCCGTAATGTCGACAGGACTCCACATTCGTAGGCCTATGCCCATTGCAAATGCCTCGTACATATGGAGAATCTGCGTGGCATAAACATCGAGGATGGTCCGTTAAGGTAATTTCAAGAACCATTTCAAATGGTTTAGAAACGGTTTACTGCTAACAAAAACCGGATAGGTATTCTATCAGCTGGAAAACCTTGAGTACTTTATAATACCATTAAAAAACTATTTAAAAAACCTCTACTTCTAACAGTGTAGGCAGCGCTCAGGGAAGACGGTCCTGGGTAGGGACCGACCCGGCCTGCGCGAAAAACCTAACTTCGTGTGCCGCCTAAAGTATTCAGCAGCAAATTAATATTTAATAATATTATTATTATTATTAAATTTCTTTTCCATTGCATGGGCTTCTTCGAACCGGCTGGTCATCAGTAGAATACCCTAGGCAGCGCTCAGGGAAGACGGTCCTGGGTAGGGACCGACCCGGCCTGCGCGAAAAACCTAACTTCGTGTGCCGCCTAAAGTATTCAGCAGCAAATTAATATTTAATATTATTATTATTATTATTAAATTTCTTTTCCATTGCATGGGCTTCTTCGAACCGGCTGGTCATCAGTAGAATACCCTAGGCAGCGCTCAGGGAAGACGGTCCTGGGTAGGGACCGACCCGGCCTGCGCGAAAAACCTAACTTCGTGTGCCGCCTAAAGTATTCAGCAGCAAATTAATATTTAATATTATTATTAATATTATTAAATTTCTTTTCCTTTGCATGGGCTTCTTCGAACCGGCTGGTCGTCAGTAGAATACCCTAGGCAGCGCTCAGGGAAGACGGTCCTGGGTAGAGACCGACCCGGCCTGCGCGAAAAACCTAACTTCGTGTGCCGCCTAAAGTATTCAGCAGCAAATTAATATTTAATATTATTATTATTATTATTAAATTTCTTTTCCATTGCATGGGCTTCTTCGAACCGGCTGGTCATCAGTAGAATACCCTAGGCAGCGCTCAGGGAAGACGGTCCTGGGTAGGGACCGACCCGGCCTGCGCGAAAAACCTAACTTCGTGTGCCGCCTAAAGTATTCAGCAGCAAATTAATATTTAATATTATTATTATTATTATTAAATTTCTTTTCCATTGCATGGGCTTCTTCGAACCGGCTGGTCATCAGTAGAATACCCTAGGCAGCGCTCAGGGAAGACGGTCCTGGGTAGGGATCGACCCGGCCTGCGCGAAAAACCTAACTTCGTGTGCCGCCTAAAGTATTCAGCAGCAAATTAATATTTAATATTATTATTATTATTATTAAATTTCTTTTCCATTGCATGGGCTTCTTCGAACCGGCTGGTCATCAGTAGAATACCCTAGGCAGCGCTCAGGGAAGACGGTCCTGGGTAGGGACCGACCCGGCCTGCGCGAAAAACCTAACTTCGTGTGCCGCCTAAAGTATTCAGCAGCAAATTAATATTTAATATTATTATTATTATTATTAAATTTCTTTTCCATTGCATGGGCTTCTTCGAACCGGCTGGTCATCAGTAGAATACCCTAGGCAGCGCTCAGGGAAGACGGTCCTGGGTAGGGACCGACCCGGCCTGCGCGAAAAACCTAACTTCGTGTGCCGCCTAAAGTATTCAGCAGCAAATTAATATTTAATATTAATATTATTATTATTAAATTTCTTTTCCATTGCATGGGCTTCTTCGAACCGGCTGGTCATCAGTAGAATACCCTAGGCAGCGCTCAGGGAAGACGGTCCTGGGTAGGGACCGACCCGGCCTGCGCGAAAAACCTAACTTCGTGTGCCGCCTAAAGTATTCAGCAGCAAATTAATATTTAATATTATTATTATTATTATTAAATTTCTTTTCCATTGCATGGGCTTCTTCGAACCGGCTGGTCATCAGTAGAATACCCTAGGCAGCGCTCAGGGAAGACGGTCCTGGGTAGGGACCGACCCGGCCTGCGCGAAAAACCTAACTTCGTGTGCCGCCGAAAGTATTCAGCAGCAAATTAATATTTAATATTATTATTATTATTAAAATTCTTTTCCATTGCATGGGCTTCTTCGAACCGGCTGGTCATCAGTAGAATATTCAGCAGCAAATTAATATTTAATAATATTATTATTAATATTAAATTTCTTTTCCATTGCATGGGCTTCTTCGAACCGGCTGGTCATCAGTAGAATACCCTAGGCAGCGCTCAGGGAAGACGGTCCTGGGTAGGGACCGACCCGGCCTGCGCGAAAAACCTAACTTCGTGTGCCGCCTAAAGTATTCAGCAGCAAATTAATATTTAATATTATTATTATTATTATTAAATTTCTTTTCCATTGCATGGGCTTCTTCGAACCGGCTGGTCATCAGTAGAATACCCTAGGCAGCGCTCAGGGAAGACGGTCCTGGGTAGGGACCGACCCGGCCTGCGCGAAAAACCTGACTTCGTGTGCCGCCTAAAGTATTCAGCAGCAAATTAATATTTAATATTATTATTATTATTATTAAATTTCTTTTCCATTGCATGGGCTTCTTCGAACCGGCTGGTCATCAGTAGAATACCCTAGGCAGCGCTCAGGGAAGACGGTCCTGGGTAGGGACCGACCCGGCCTGCGCGAAAAACCTAACTTCGTGTGCCGCCTAAAGTATTCAGCAGCAAATTAATATTTAATATTATCATTATTATTATTAAATTTCTTTTCCATTGCATGGGCTTCTTCGAACCGGCTGGTCATCAGTAGAATACCCTAGGCAGCGCTCAGGGAAGACGGTCCTGGGTAGGGACCGACCCGGCCTGCGCGAAAAACCTAACTTCGTGTGCTGCCAAAAGTATTCAGCAGCAAATTAATATTTAATATTATTATTATTATTATTAAATTTCTTTTCCATTGCATGGGCTTCTTCGAACCGGCTGGTCATCAGTAGAATACCCTACACTGTTAGAAGTAATGGTTTTGTATATGGTATGTAAATGGTATTCCATCCGTGGTCTCTATCTCTACCCTATTAAGGTATACTGGAATACCATTGACAAATGGTAGTATGGGACACCACTTGGGAAGGTTTTCAGATGGTAATAAAAAGGTTTGTTACAAAACCAAAACCGTTATAATATGGTTTTAGTAAGGTATTCTACTAAATCATTGCATTGGGTTTTTAAATGGTAGTAATAGAGTTATGTTCAATACCTCATGAAATGATATTTTACCAGGTATTCAACTAGTGCCTTGTAAAACCATTGGAGAATTGAAAAGGTATTGTGATATACCATAACCAGTGGCGGTTCTAGGAATTTCGCTTTGGGCGGACTAAATCGGGGCTAGAAAAATATTGGGGGTCCTAAATTTTCCACGAAAATTCTGACGACCATATTAAAAGACATGACGGGTGTTTGACATTAAATTTTTCGCGCCCACTCCACCCACTACTCTAGCCGCCAGGCCCTACACGGGTATATTACATTAACGTGTTACTTTTATAACGTGTTACTCCCATCACCGGATAAAAAGTACTGTTATTCACAATATTGTATATTACATGAGCAACAGGTACATCAATATACACAATGCAATAATAATAATAGTGTCTCTGTTGAGAAAAATGTATAAAATAAATTGCATTATGGAACCAAAAAGCAGTATGAGTTCAGAAATAATAATGCTAGTGTTCAGAACTTGAAAATTAGCCGTCGAAGTTGAAGGACTACGCAGAAAAAGGCATTAGTCGCAAGTCGGTCGGTAGGTATGTAGAAGAGGCAAAAGTAACCAATGGCGGAGGTTACTCCAATTGCCAGAGTCGGTCGTCCTCCACCGAAACCAAAACACTCGGCATATTTACTTAACAACTTTCTCCGCCAAATGTCTAACTACGCCTGGCACGGAAACCTTGCACCCCATGCAATACTTTTCGATGAAGAGGCAGGTGCGACTCATCGTCTCAGGATAACGGACTGAAAAAACCCAGAACACAGCGTACCAGGCTTCAAACGCCTTTGTGTACGAAGACGTAACGAGCAGTTCGATGTTGTCGAAGTGCAGAGTCCACTGCTGGCTGCCACTGACCGACACGATGGATGGTACTGGATTACTGGTGCCCTAAAAAATTCAAAAGCCACAACAACCTCAACAATGGGGAAAGGTTAATCTCTTTATAGTCTCAACACACCATGGGCCAGGCTTTTCTGCGCCACCAGTCGTGTACATGTAATACAATACAATCAGGTTGCAACTCCGCCACGAGGGGAACCTATCGCGCCGGTCCAAAGCCCGGGTAAAGGAGGAGGGTTGACCTGAGGAGAGTGGGCGTCTCCCAGGTCGTAAAAACCAACAAGGTCTGAAAATCCTATATCAGAAAAGAAAAGAGACAATCATGCAGAAGGCAATAAGGCGGAAAATGGGCCTGTTTGGACATATCGCTAGAATGAGTGACGACAGGAAACTCAAAGCAGTGGTGTTTGGAGTAATGGATGGGAAGAACAAGAGAGGAAGACCACGTAGAGAATGGACAGACGACATAGAAGACTGAGGTCAAGACACTCTGCAAAGACTGTATCATATGGCGCAGTACAGAGACGGATGGAGAAGGAGAATCAAACTGACACTGGAGGCCTATGAGCATGAAGCTCATGGTTCATGATGATGATGATGCATGGTTTTAGATGCATTTTTTGCATACTAACTTACAAAAAGTTAAAATTGCAACAAGCAACAGTGAGAATTACATTACCTGCATCGATAATTGTCCACATTGGACTCGCTATAACACGGATCCGGTACACTCGATATTATGTTATATATATATATGTACTGTAATGGTTCAACATACCTTGGCACGCTCCAAGAAGATGGAGTCGGTCTTGTCCGCGAGGTAGAGGGCCAGGACTCTCACTCCCAGAATTACCGACAATCCTGTCAACAACAAGATAAAGTTACAGTTAATCACCCAATTTATATCCTGCAACAAATATCCTTTTAACTCGCAACATAATGTTCATTAATAATTTTAACGACCACAAAAAGGATGGAAGCCTGACTGAACCTTGGCCTAGTGGACGCCACCTGGATTGAACTAGGACCACATCTGTATGTGAAGCCACAGCTTAACTGCTACACTACATCACCTACAATTAGTATAACAACTGTACATAAAGAATGTGCTTAAGAATGTGTTTGTAACTATGAATAACAGCACACAGACAAAAAAGTATAGTAAATATTCAGCAGTGGCATTATAATCTACAATATAATCATAAACAAGGTCTTTACAATAAATAATATGGCAATTAGTGAGAAATAACCTTTGTGAGCTTCCTCATCAAGAGTCTCGTCCATCCTGCGACTGTGCTCACACAAGATAGACTGCAAGGAATCTGCCTCGGAGCCCCGACGGAACTTCTGCTTTGCAGCGATGACCAGAGCAGCGCTGAAGTCTCCGAGTCGTTTGACGGCTCGGACATCAACGTTGTAGAGGTTCATCGCGTCACCCACGAGCTGCAAAGTAATTTTCATACTTGCATTTTTAACATGTGTCATGCAATTGTGAAACCAATAACTGCATTTCGTCAATAATATCTTGTTGTACACACACTGGCAGAATGTGTTTTTCTCTCAATTTAAGAATAGAGAAGGCCATGTGCTTTTCAAGGTCACTTACCGTCTGGTCAAGCGAGGCAAGTGTACATTTCTGATCATCAAGAATTTCCGTAGTACAAGCATGTGCACAACCTTCTTCAGTAGTAATTATTGCAACATTATCAAGACTTTCCACATCACTGGCGTCAATAACCGATTCAGACTCTGCAGTTTGAACATTCTTGTGCTTTGCCGCCACATGACGAACAAAATTCCTTACCTTATGGAACGTATCATTGCAACCTTCAATATTGCACGTGACATAGAAATGTGCAAATTTCTCGTGAAACAATCTTAAATGCTTACTGTACCGATACAGTGTTGTTTTGACAATGCCACAGTGCGTGCAAGTATACATCATCATGCAGTTCTGGTATGATCATAAGTGAAAAATTAACTAAATGAAATGTTCAGTAATGTTTAGCATTCACCTAAGAATTTGGGTTTGTAAGCACCAAAGCCGTGCTGGTCCAACCATACACCGACTTGCTCTTCCGTCCATGTCGATGCGTCCTCCATTTAAAAACACGCCTGCAAAGTCAACATAAAGTTACAAGGATTATTACTAATGACAGATATTAAATAATGGTCAGTGTTAGGATGAGATCGGCGATCTCATTTTATAACATGTTGGATAAAATGAGCTCGGCTATATTCAACCACCTACGGACAAAACTAACCCTAACACTAACCCTAACCCACCCTCACGACACTTAAACTAACCCTAAACGACCCTCGCCGTGCTTAAATTCTAGGTATAAAGTTTTTGATGCGGCAAGGTCGCCATTTCGAATACTGATGCTGTTGCGATGGACACGCGACGTGGTTGGTCGACGTCGCTCGATCTCGTGTTAACACCGCTAAAATTAGATCGCCGATTTCGTTTTATAATTATTCATAAATAATACACGAGGAATACACAAAACAAATAGGGCCGGCGTTACTAAGCGCGCATCCTACTAAATTTCCGGCCGGCCGTTGCGGCCTTCAATCAAACCGTAATGGAGTAACAGGCTGAAACTCGGCTACCACTGTGGGCCTCCTGTCACATTAATCAAATTCCCGCCATTAGTAATAGTCGTCGTTACATGGTTCAGTTTATTAATATTTTGTGACAGAATATGAGGATAATGATAACCCGACTAAAATCAATGGGCACACAACACATGCATTGCAAAAAAAATTTGGATTTAAAAAGATTAAAACATTAAAACGTACCTTCTCTCTCAGTGATCACAGACGAAAAGACAACTTCCGTTGCAAAAATAATTTACGAAAGCTACTCTTAAACAAGTAAGTAAAAATAAATTTCTATGACGCATCGCAGAGTGCCCTTATGCGCCGCATTTATATTATAACGCGCGTCAATATTGAAATATATACATAATATAAAAATCATAAAATTAAAATTATAATACTATGCTCTTATCCTTACCTCCGGCCTCCGTTAATTTTGTCTTGAAATCAAATTTACATTCCCTGTGCATCCAGAACTTTTCATCTGTTTTTAATCATATTAACAGTGGAATAATTAGCTTTAACTAGACGTTAATTCCTATAAACTCCAGCGTTCTTATATAGGGCCTAGCATAAATGTGTGCTCAACATATAATACAATAATGTTATTCAACGGTTGAATTGACTATATTTGGAGTCAAATTAAGTATATTCATTCATTCATATCGAACATTTATATAGCGCCCCTTCAAGAAAACTGCTCAGAGGCGCTCCCAACTCCAGCACGGCTAAAAAGAACAGTCTTAAGATGAGAAAAGAAAGTAAGAGAAAGGGTCCTGCATGGGGAAAAGGCGAAGCTCCGAGCGCGCATGCATGCATACATGCATGGTTGTGTAGAAATCTATAAAAACCAGTGGCATTTGTAATATAGAATTGCTTAGACAATCACCAGACATATATATAGCCGTAATGTCGACAGGACTCCACATTCGTAGGCCTATGCCCATTGCAAATGCCTCGTACATATGGAGAATCTGCGTGGCATAAACATCGAGGATGGTCCGTTAAGGTAATTTCAAGAACCATTTCAAATGGTTTAGAAACGGTTTACTGCTAACAAAAACCGGATAGGTATTCTATCAGCTGGAAAACCTTGAGTACTTTATAATACCATTAAAAAACTATTTAAAAAACCTCTACTTCTAACAGTGTAGGCAGCGCTCAGGGAAGACGGTCCTGGGTAGGGACCGACCCGGCCTGCGCGAAAAACCTAACTTCGTGTGCCGCCTAAAGTATTCAGCAGCAAATTAATATTTAATAATATTATTATTATTATTAAATTTCTTTTCCATTGCATGGGCTTCTTCGAACCGGCTGGTCATCAGTAGAATACCCTAGGCAGCGCTCAGGGAAGACGGTCCTGGGTAGGGACCGACCCGGCCTGCGCGAAAAACCTAACTTTGTGTGCCGCCTAAAGTATTCAGCAGCAAATTAATATTTAATATTAATATTATTATTATTAAATTTCTTTTCCATTGCATGGGCTTCTTCGAACCGGCTGGTCATCAGTAGAATACCCTAGGCAGCGCTCAGGGAAGACGGTCCTGGGTAGGGACCGACCCGGCAGGCCGGGGGGTATTCTACTGATGACCAGCCGGTTCGAAGAAGCCCATGCAATGGAAAAGAAATTTAATAATAATAATAATAAGTGGTGTCCCGGCCTGCGCGAAAAACCTAACTTCGTGTGCCGCCTAAAGTATTCAGCAGCAAATTAATATTTAATATTATTATTATTATTATTAAATTTCTTTTCCATTGCATGGGCTTCTTCGAACCGGCTGGTCATCAGTAGAATACCCTAGGCAGCGCTCAGGGAAGACGGTCCTGGGTAGGGACCGACCCGGCCTGCGCGAAAAACCTAACTTCGTGTGCCGCCTAAAGTATTCAGCAGCAAATTAATATTTAATATTATTATTATTATTATTAAATTTCTTTTCCATTGCATGGGCTTCTTCGAACCGGCTGGTCATCAGTAGAATACCCTAGGCAGCGCTCAGGGAAGACGGTCCTGGGTAGGGACCGACCCGGCCTGCGCGAAAAACCTAACTTCGTGTGCCGCCTAAAGTATTCAGCAGCAAATTAATATTTAATATTATTATTATTATTATTAAATTTCTTTTCCATTGCATGGGCTTCTTCGAACCGGCTGGTCATCAGTAGAATACCCTAGGCAGCGCTCAGAGAAGACGGTCCTGGGTAGGGACCGACCCGGCCTGCGCGAAAAACCTAACTTCGTGTGCCGCCTAAAGTATTCAGCAGCAAATTAATATTTAATATTATTATTATTATTATTAAATTTCTTTTCCATTGCTTCTTCGAACCGGCTGGTCATCAGTAGAATACCCTAGGCAGCGCTCAGAGAAGACGGTCCTGGGTAGGGACCGACCCGGCCTGCGCGAAAAACCTAACTTCGTGTGCCGCCTAAAGTATTCAGCAGCAAATTATTATTTAATATTATTATTATTATTATTAAATTTCTTTTCCATTGCATGGGCTTCTTCGAACCGGCTGGTCATCAGTAGAATACCCTAGGCAGCGCTCAGGGAAGACGGTCCTGGGTAGGGACCGACCCGGCCTGCGCGAAAAACCTAACTTCGTGTGCCGCCTAAAGTATTCAGCAGCAAATTAATATTTAATATTAATATTATTATTATTAAATTTCTTTTCCATTGCATGGGCTTCTTCGAACCGGCTGGTCATCAGTAGAATACCCTAGGCAGCGCTCAGGGAAGACGGTCCTGGGTAGGGACCGACCCGGCCTGCGCGAAAAACCTAACTTCGTGTGCCGCCTAAAGTATTCAGCAGCAAATTAATATTTAATATTATTATTATTATTATTAAATTTCTTTTCCATTGCATGGGCTTCTTCGAACCGGCTGGTCATCAGTAGAATACCCTAGGCAGCGCTCAGGGAAGACGGTCCTGGGTAGGGACCGACCCGGCCTGCGCGAAAAACCTAACTTCGTGTGCCGCCTAAAGTATTCAGCAGCAAATTAATATTTAATATTATTATTATTATTATTAAATTTCTTTTCCATTGCATGGGCTTCTTCGAACCGGCTGGTCATCAGTAGAATACCCTAGGCAGCGCTCAGGGAAGACGGTCCTGGGTAGGGACCGACCCGGCCTGCGCGAAAAACCTAACTTCGTGTGCCGCCTAAAGTATTCAGCAGCAAATTAATATTTAATAATATTATTATTATTATTAAATTTCTTTTCCATTGCATGGGCTTCTTCGAACCGGCTGGTCATCAGTAGAATACCCTAGGCAGCGCTCAGGGAAGACGGTCCTGGGTAGGGACCGACCCGGCCTGCGCGAAAAACCTAACTTCGTGTGCCGCCTAAAGTATTCAGCAGCAAATTAATATTTAATATTATTATTATTATTATTAAATTTCTTTTCCATTGCATGGGCTTCTTCGAACCGGCTGGTCATCAGTAGAATACCCTAGGCAGCGCTCAGGGAAGACGGTCCTGGGTAGGGACCGACCCGGCCTGCGCGAAAAACCTATCTTCGTGTGCCGCCTAAAGTATTCAGCAGCAAATTAATATTTAATATTATTATTATTATTATTAAATTTCTTTTCCATTGCATGGGCTTCTTCGAACCGGCTGGTCATCAGTAGAATACCCTAGGCAGCGCTCAGGGAAGACGGTCCTGGGTAGGGACCGACCCGGCCTGCGCGAAAAACCTAACTTCGTGTGCCGCCTAAAGTATTCAGCAGCAAATTAATATTTAATATTATTATTATTATTATTAAATTTCTTTTCCATTGCATGGGCTTCTTCGAACCGGCTGGTCATCAGTAGAATACCCTAGGCAGCGCTCAGGGAAGACGGTCCTGGGTAGGGACCGACCCGGCCTGCGCGAAAAACCTAACTTCGTGTGCCGCCTAAAGTATTCAGCAGCAAATTAATATTTAATATTATTATTATTATTATTAAATTTCTTTTCCATTGCATGGGCTTCTTCGAACCGGCTGGTCATCAGTAGAATACCCTAGGCAGCGCTCAGGGAAGACGGTCCTGGGTAGGGACCGACCCGGCCTGCGCGAAAAACCTAACTTCGTGTGCCGCCTAAAGTATTCAGCAGCAAATTAATATTTAATATTATTATTATTATTATTAAATTTCTTTTCCATTGCATGGGCTTCTTCGAACCGGCTGGTTGTCATGAATTATCTTTAATGGCGAGTTAGCCCTAGCCTATTAACCCATTAGCGCCCATTGCTCCCATTTGGGAACACTCGGGCGGATTTAAATATAAAATTAGCGTTTTGTTAAATTTTGTTCCGGTTTGCATCTATTGACTGTTAAATAGTCTGGGTACAATATTTTAGCCTAATAATGAGTTTGTAGAAATGTTTTGTATGTGGCAGCCATCTTTGAAGTTGCGAGTTTTTGTCAAAATTCGGCTGTTTTGGTTTTTTGGTTTACACAAAAGGAAAGAAACTTAATATTTTAAAAGTGTTTATGGGATTTAAGTGTTGCATAATATAGCAACTACTGTGCCAAATGTGAATTTAAAAATCAAATGTTATGGAGTAGAAATGTTTGGAAAACATGTGATGTTCCCAAATGGGAACAATGGGCACATCAGGTACTGTGTTCCCATTTGGGAACATGGTAGAGAAATGCATAACTTAGTCATTGAAAACTCCACATCGAGTCCACTACTGCCATCAGTATTCATTCATTCAGTTGTTCATTCATTCACTGAATCATTACAAGAATTTATATAGCGCCCTTCATATTTTTCCTGAAGAAAAATGAGATTCTTAGGTATTCGCCTTATATGTGTTAGTGTAAATTGCCTTTTCCAGATGCCACAGGGTAAGTTATCCTTGTCAGTGGTAATTGCCATGATACAGTCTGATGCAGATATCATGTGTGATGACATTGAGCTGTTTGGTCACTTAGTAGAGGTTTCCAATGCAATGTATCCAATATTATTAGGCAGAGTGACAAATCAATATTCTAAATATTTACAGTGCCTACCCATATTATTAGACTCGAGCTAGATGCATATATACATACAAACAAACAGAGCAAAACATGTATGCATATATATGCATACATGTTCATACATAGATGCATACATATACATACATACACACACATACATACATATTACATGTATACATATGCAAACATATATCCATTATCCATATATACATGCATGCATGCATGCATGCATACATACATAGGCTACATAAATATTACCTACATAGATACATACCTATATGCATACATATATGCATACATATGTGCATACATACATAGTATGTATGTAGGTATGTACGCATGTATGTATTACATACATGCACACATACATACACACGAATTATAATCCATAAAACACACATACAATGTCATACATGCATATTGCATACATACATAAGGTATACATACATACATACATACATACATACATACATACATACATACATACATACACACATACATACATACATACATACATAAATACATGCATGCACACATACATATATGCATACATACTTGCATACATGCATGCATTGCATATATACATCTATGCATTGCATAGATATGCAGACATATATAGATACATATATTTACATGCATACATATAAATATATACATGTATGCATACATGCATGTACATACATGTACATATTACATACATATTACATGTAGATTTGAGTCTAATAATATGGGTAGGCACGGTAAAATGTGTGGGATTGTTTGAATAATTGTTGTTCAGTTGCAGAATAACACCTTTGGCATAGCAATTCTAACATTTTCACTGTTTTATGACGTCTGATAGCTAGTAACATCAACAATTGTGTCTTTATTTTCCACAATCAAATCATACTGTGTGATGTTCATAAATAAATAACTGTGAAGTAACTGAAAACAGCGAATTGAACACGTCATATGTGATGAATTTGCATGGTGTTCCCAAATGGGAACACAGTACCATATGTGCCCATTGTTCCCAAATGGGAACAGCTCGCCATCTAGCGGCCAATAGCTGAATTATATAAATTAATGTTCCCTGGACCTTACATTAGCATCATTAGTCACATTTCCAAGTATCATAAAGATTGGCCATCGGGGAACGGCTTGGGCTCTAATGGGTTAAGGAAAGGGTGTCTAGAATACTGTCATCGAAATACTAGAAAACAAAGCATGAACTCGTTTAGAAAATTATTCAGATAAAAAAACAACTGAAATTAAACTAAAAAACATATACATATAGAGCAAACAGTATCGTTAATAGGCTACGCCTATAGCGCCCTAATCGATGGTCGTGCCCTCCCCCAGACCCCCCAACAAAACTTCGCCCCCACTCACGTTTCCGTTCGCATGGAGACAGTTTCTGCAGGTGTGAAGAAGTCCTGTTACGCAGCGAAGGGCTTCGGTCGGCTTACTGGTCTGGTTGTCTGGCTTTGAAGTCGTCCGTTGGTCCGTTCTCGAACCCAGCGTCGAGAGTTCCAGTCCTGCTGGCGTTCCAGCTACGACTGCTGGTCGCGTCTTGTAGAGGAGTGCCAGTTCCTTCCGGCACCGCCCACCTCGGTCGTAGAAGTGGTGGAGAAGATTCCGCTCTCACAGACACCGCCAACGTCTAGCATAGACGTGGTCACGTGGTAGAGAAGTTGCGAAGAAGTGGCGGAAAGTGACGGAGAAATGGCGGGAAAGCGTCCGCCCTTCTAGCCCGTCCTCGTCTTGTAGTAGCACCGTTGTGCTCCGAATTCGCCTGGTAACACCGTTGTGCCCAGTATTCACCTTCTTGCACCGTTGTGCGTTGTCCTACGCTCGAACGTCCTTCAGCAAAGTTCAGCGTGCATGCCCACTTGTCCACTTCGCATCCCCGACCGACGACTGATGACTGACGACTGACCGACGACAGCTTCCGACGACTCTCCTTCGACGACTGACCCCCAGACAGTCCGTTGTCTTGCCTATGTAGGCCTATCCGCCTTCCAGACAGATGACCCTTAACCCCGACACACCTTTTGGACCCAACGACCATCGACGACCATCGATATATTCTATAAGCTAGATTATTATAGGTATATCTATATACTATTGTCAAACTGTCATTTAAGCACATAATACTATTATATACGACATAACGTTACAATATAGGTATATACTGCATAGGGCCCAATGCTATCAACAAGGGCAACTCGTGACAATGGCCCCACACTTAAGAGAAAACTAACTTAGCTTTTCTTTACAACTAAAACTAAAACGATTGCCCTGTTAATATCTAGGTTTACTTATCCTAATTCCTATTTAGGCCTACAGATGGCGGCTTAAAAAATCGGCCCCCACATTTTCAGACCCTTTAATTGAGCGTATAGTAAAGGAATACGGCTGCAAAATTAAAGCCCAGCGCATTAGTCTTCCATTGACTGGATTGGCTCCTTGCTGATAGATCAAAGACTGGTGATCCATCCGACTTACTCACTCACAACATTATCACCCTTAACCTAGTCCTCGACTTTCTTGTCCAGCTTCTATCTCATAGCCTATGGCACAGGATATGGCCTCTTCAACCCTGCGACATTTAACGTAGGCTGAATCCGATGACCGACTAGTTTGATTCTTCTTAGCACATCACTGAAGATGTCTTGAAATTCTTCCAAGAGGTTTTCGACCTCCTTCTTCTGATCCTCTGACAGATCATGGCCTATCTCCACATCTTTGTAGGCCTCTTTCTGCAGATTGTCAAAGAGTGGCAGATTTCCTTCACCTGTCATCCTCATCTCTGCATACGACAATTCTTCGACGACGACAGCCGCTCCTACAGCTTGCATTTCGTCGTTCACGGTTTCCTCGCTCGGTCTGTTCTCTGTCTCTGGTTGACGCTCATGATAGCGTTTAAGCATGTTCGCATGGAACGTCTTTGCTCGGTGAGAAAACTGGATTACATAATCAGCTTCTCCGAATCGTTTCAGTACTGGAAATGGACCTTTCCATTGCATTTGCAGTTTGTTGCTCTCTGTAGGCAACAGTAGCAGTACTTTATCGCCTGGATCAAACTTTCGAGGCTTGGCATGCTTGTCAAAGTTGCGCTTATATTTATCAGCGGCTCTTTGCAGATTTTCTTGCGCCAAGTGACAAGTCTCTTGAAGACGATTCCTCAGATCGACAACATACTCGTAAGTCGTCTTCTCCTCTGGTTCGGCAATGTCTTTAGTCCACAGTTCCTTCAAAATAGCCATGGATCCTCGCACAGGTCTTCCGTAAATCATCTCAAACGGACTGAATCCCGTACTTTCATTGCTGACCTCACGATATGCGAACATCAACGGATCCAAGTATCGATCCCAATCTTTCACTTTCTCTGCACACATTTTCCGAAGCATTTGTTTGATGACTCCGTTATATCTCTCAACCAATCCACAGTTTTGACTGTGATATGGAGTGCTGAATAATTGTTTTATCGACAGAAGTCGACCTACTTCCTTCATCATTGCTCCTGTGAACTGTGATCCATTATCCGAGAGCAGCTCCAATGGTGCCCCCATCCTTGAAAAGATGCTAAGCAATGCTTCTGCAACAGAACAGGTGTCAATTTGCTTAAGCGCGATACACTCAGGATAGCGGCTTGCACAATCCACCAATGTTAGAATGTACCGGTGTCCTCGCTCTGAGCATGGAAGTGGTCCAATCAGGTCGACCACGCATCTCTTAAAGACCGTGTCAATTATCGGCATCTTGATCAAAGGCACTTTCTGAACTCGCCCCTTCGGCAAGGTTCTTTGACAAATATCGCAGGATCGACAGTATCTTCCGACATCACTGTAGCATCCTGGCCAAAAGAATTGAGATAGAATTCTCTCTTGAGTTTTGTGAATGCCCAAGTGTCCTCCAAGAATTGAGCTATGGGCTATTTCCATTACTCTGGTTCTCAACCTGGATGGAATTACCAGCTGTTTCACTTCATCGCCGAAGTTATGATGTGGTGATCGAAACTTGCGATACAGCAGTCCTCGTTCCACATCAAAGCGTACGATGCGATCGTCATCGTTCGTTCCAGTCGCTTCTTTCTGTGTAGAATACTCCCAGTATTTCTTCAATGAACTGTCCTCAGCCTGTTCCTTCTTCAACGTTTCCAATGTGACTTCATTCTGAAATTCTGGGACTCGTAACTGCTTTGGCAATGCTCTCGCTTTCTCTTTCATATGTCGGGTTTCCACAGCTGATGTCACATTCAACTGCTCTTCAGTACACCCCGCATCTTTCTCTGCGTCAATCAACAAGTCTTGTTCATGTACCTCAGTACTCTTGTCGAAGGATCTGGGCCGTAGTTCCGCTCCAGATATATTTCCAATTACAAGGTCGTATAATGTTTCCTTCATGCAGAGCGCTTTCACTTTCCCTGTGAAGTAGTCCGTTCTGACTTCAATGATAGCGGTTGGCACTTTCCTCGTAGTTTTGTCAATCAGAATGCACAACTCATGCTTCCCAGTCATCTGATTCTTTTTCACCAGTCTCCTGGCTACAACAACTGACGAACATCCGGTGTCTCGAAGCACTTCGACCTTCTGATCTCCTACATAACCAATCGTTGTTTTCATATCAGTTCCGTATTTACCCGGTCTACAGGCTTCAGCTATGACGTGCGCTTTGCAACCACATCTTAGTTCGACATCTTCACCATCGGACAGATTTTTCAACGCTTGACCAGCATTTTCGTCACACCCTTCCTTGACCAGCGTTCCTTCTCGATCGGTTGAAGTTGCGGTCGTTTGGTGCGTTTTCTTATCAACTGCGGAAGATGCTGATTTATCTTTCTTGTTCTCAGCTTTTTTCTTCTGGTTCTGCCGTGCATTTCTAGGCTTCCAGGAAGTCTGCATTCCTGCGGCTTTATGTGACGTATTCATTCTAAACCGACATGAATTATAGGAGTGCCCGTATCGGTTACAAAAAAAACAAGGCCTATCAGTAGCCCCGTTACGTTTTTGGTCTTTCTTTCCAGCCCTCTCATTTTCCTTAGCGAAGTCTGGCTTGAGAAATTTTCCCTCTGTTCTTACTTCTTTCTCTCCATAGTCCGACTGGTATGGCTGTTTTGACTTTACTTCGTGTGCCTCTATGTAGGTCTCCGCTAATTTAGCGAGTTCCTGAAGATCTTTTGGCGCCCTTTCTCTCAAGAACAGCGACAATTCTTTGCTCACTACTGAGAGATACTGCTCCTTTACCAGCAAACTCTTCAGTCCATCAAAGTCTTGAGTGACTTTGGCGAGCTCAATCCATCTCATCAAGTAGCTTTCTAACCTGGTGATGAATTGTTGAGGCGCTTCTCCAGTTTCCGGTCTACAGTTATTAAACCGCTTGTGAAAGCCTTCTTCCGTCATCTGATATCTTTTCAGAAGAGCATCTTTCAATGCGTCGTAATCGTCGTATTGTTCAGGCGGCATACGCGCAAACACCTCTAAAGCGCGTCCTTTCAAAAGTGCGGCCAAATAAACTGCCCATTCCTGCCTTTTCCATTTTCGAATAGACGCATATTTCTCAAATCTTCTCAGATAAGCGTCCATATTATCTTTGCCATCCTCAAATGGAGGCAGCTTTGGTCCTTTCCTCGCATTGACTGTAAAATCCGAGGTCCGCTCCTCTTCCTCCTCCTCTTCACCATCCTCTTCCGATGCTGCGTTTTCACTAACACTTCTAATACTAGCCTGCCGTAGGCCTACAGCCTTCCCTTCGAGCTTAGCTTTCTCCAAAGCCATGGACTGTTCATGCTGTTCCTTTTGCATTTCCAATGCTTGCTCGTGCGCCTCTGTTTTCATCTTTCTTTCAAGTTCCAATTTTCTCATGGCGCATTCATCGGCTTCGGCTTTTGCCCGTCTTTCCAAATCTAAGGCTTCAGCTTTTGCCTGTCTCTCCAATTCTAACTTTCTCATTGTATTGGCTTCGGCCTCGGCCGTGGCCTGTCTCTCCAATTCAAACTTCTTGAGTGCATTTTCTTCGGCTACAGATTTAGCCTGTTGCTCCATCTCAAACTTCTTGAGTGCGTTTTGTTCTGCTTCCACTTTAGCCTGACGCTCCAATTCAAACTTGCGCATCTCTCTGTCAGCTGCTCTCTCTTCTCGCTCAAGAATCCGTTTCTGTCGCGCTTCTTCATCAGCTCTGTGCTTTTCCACAAACTCAAGAAGCTCAGGCCCTTTCAAGCCACTCCTTTCGGCAAGTGCTATCAATTGCTCCATGTCGAGAAACAATTAGCCTACTGGGCTAAGCTGAAACAGAATATCCCCTAAGCGCCAAATGCTAATCTATTCAGTCTAGATAATTACCTTAGACCCCACTATAGGCGACACTATAGAAGAAGTATGTTTAACTAAGTCTACAACAGATCTTTAAACAATCCCTCTGGCCTATTTATGCAGCGTGAAACACCTACGCTATAATAGCATAAATTATCTTTAGCAATGCTTCAATGCGTTTAGCTAAATCAAATCGTTTAATCAGTGTCTAAATCCCCGTCTAATTCTATCGAGTCAAATGTAGCTTATGTTCCTAATACAACGACCATAAATTATATTCTAAACAAACTCAACCATCCCACCTTTGCTGCCACCACATTGTCATGAATTATCTTTAATGGCGAGTTAGCCCTAGCCTATTAAGGAAAGGGTGTCTAGAATACTGTCATCGAAATACTAGAAAACAAAGCATGAACTCGTTTAGAAAATTATTCAGATAAAAAAACAACTGAAATTAAACTAAAAAACATATACATATAGAGCAAACAGTATCGTTAATAGGCTACGCCTATAGCGCCCTAATCGATGGTCGTGCCCTCTCCCAGACCCCCCAACAAAACTTCGCCCCCACTCACGTTTCCGTTCGCATGGAGACAGTTTCTGCAGGTGTGAAGAAGTCCTGTTACGCAGCGAAGGGCTTCGGTCGGCTTACTGGTCTGGTTGTCTGGCTTTGAAGTCGTCCGTTGGTCCGTTCTCGAACCCAGCGTCGAGAGTTCCAGTCCTGCTGGCGTTCCAGCTACGACTGCTGGTCGCGTCTTGTAGAGGAGTGCCAGTTCCTTCCGGCACCGCCCACCTCGGTCGTAGAAGTGGTGGAGAAGATTCCGCTCTCACAGACACCGCCCACGTCTAGCATAGACGTGGTCACGTGGTAGAGAAGTTGCGAAGAAGTGGCGGAAAGTGACAGAGAAATGGCGGGAAAGCGTCCGCCCTTCTAGCCCGTCCTCGTCTTGTAGTAGCACCGTTGTGCTCCGAATTCGCCTGGTAACACCGTTGTGCCCAGTATTCACCTTCTTGCACCGTTGTGCGTTGTCCTACGCTCGAACGTCCTTCAGCAAAGTTCAGCGTGCATGCCCACTTGTCCACTTCGCATCCCCGACCGACGACTGATGACTGACGACTGACCGACGACAGCTTCCGACGACTCTCCTTCGACGACTGACCCCCAGACAGTCCGTTGTCTTGCCTATGTAGGCCTATCCGCCTTCCAGACAGATGACCCTTAACCCCGACACACCTTTTGGACCCAACGACCATCGACGACCATCGATATATTCTATAAGCTAGATTATTATAGGTATATCTATATACTATTGTCAAACTGTCATTTAAGCACATAATACTATTATATACGACGAAACGTTACAATATAGGTATATACTGCATAGGGCCCAATGCTATCAACAAGGGCAACTCGTGACACTGGTCATCAGTAGAATACCCTAGGCAGCGCTCAGGGAAGACGGTCCTGGGTAGGGACCGACCCGGCCTGCGCGAAAAACCTAACTTCGTGTGCCGCCTAAAGTATTCAGCAGCAAATTAATATTTAATATTATTATTATTATTATTAAATTTCTTTTCCATTGCATGGGCTTCTTCGAACCGGCTGGTCATCAGTAGAATACCCTAGGCAGCGCTCAGGGAAGACGGTCCTGGGTAGGGACCGACCCGGCCTGCGCGAAAAACCTAACTTCGTGTGCCGCCTAAAGTATTCAGCAGCAAATTAATATTTAATATTATTATTATTATTATTAAATTTCTTTTCCATTGCATTCTTCGAACCGGCTGGTCATCAGTAGAATACCCTAGGCAGCGCTCAGGGAAGACGGTCCTGGGTAGGGACCGACCCGGCCTGCGCGAAAAACCTAACTTCGTGTGCCGCCTAAAGTATTCAGCAGCAAATTAATATTTAATATTATTATTATTATTATTAAATTTCTTTTCCATTGCATGGGCTTCTTCGAACCGGCTGGTCATCAGTAGAATACCCTAGGCAGCGCTCAGGGAAGACGGTCCTGGGTAGGGACCGACCCGGCCTGCGCGAAAAACCTAACTTCGTGTGCCGCCTAAAGTATTCAGCAGCAAATTAATATTTAATATTATTATTATTATTATTAAATTTCTTTTCCATTGCATGGGCTTCTTCGAACCGGCTGGTCATCAGTAGAATACCCTAGGCAGCGCTCAGGGAAGACGGTCCTGGGTAGGGACCGACCCGGCCTGCGCGAAAAACCTAACTTCGTGTGCCGCCTAAAGTATTCAGCAGCAAATTAATATTTAATATTATTATTATTATTATTAAATTTCTTTTCCATTGCATGGGCTTCTTCGAACCGGCTGGTCATCAGTAGAATACCCTAGGCAGCGCTCAGGGAAGACGGTCCTGGGTAGGGACCGACCCGGCCTGCGCGAAAAACCTAAGTTCGTGTGCCGCCTAAAGTATTCAGCAGCAAATTATTATTTATTATTATTATTATTATTATTAAATTTCTTTTCCATTGCATGGGCTTCTTCGAACCGGCTGGTCATCAGTAGAATACCCTAGGCAGCGGTCAGGGAAGACGGTCCTGGGTAGGGACCGACCCGGCCTGCGCGAAAAACCTAACTTCGTGTGCTGCCAAAAGTATTCAGCAGCAAATTAATATTTAATATTATTATTATTATTATTAAATTTCTTTTCCATTGCATGGGCTTCTTCGAACCGGCTGGTCATCAGTAGAATACCCTACACTGTTAGAAGTAATGGTTTTGTATATGGTATGTAAATGGTATTCCATCCGTGGTCTCTATCTCTACCCTATTAAGGTATACTGGAATACCATTGACAAATGGTATTATGGGACACCACTTGGGAAGGTTTTCAGATGGTAAAAAAAGGTTTGTTACAAAACCAAAACCGTTATAATATGGTTTTAGTAAGGTATTCTACTAAATCTCTGCATTGGGTTTTTAAATGGTAGTAATAGAGTTATGTTCAATACCTCATGAAATGATATTTTACCAGGTATTCAACTAGTGCCTTGTAAAACCATTGGAGAATTGAAAAGGTATTGTGATATACCATAACCAGTGGCGGTTCTAGGAATTTCGCTTTGGGAGGACTAAATCGGGGCTAGAAAAATATTGGGGGTCCTAAATTTTCCACGAAAATTCTGACGACCATATTAAAAGACATGACGGGTGTTTGACATTTTCGCGCCCACTCCACCCACTACTCTAGCCGCCAGGCCCTACACGGGTATATTACATTAACGTGTTACTTTTATAACGTGTTACTCCCATCACCGGATAAAAAGTACTGTTATTCACAATATTGTATATTACATGAGCAACAGGTACATCAATATACACAATGCAATAATAATAATAGTGTCTCTGTTGAGAGAAATGTATAAAATAAATTGCATTATGGAACCAAAAAGCAGTATGAGTTCAGAAATAATAATGCTAGTGTTCAGAACTTGAAAATTAGCCGTCGAAGTTGAAGGACTACGCAGAAAAAGGCATTAGTCGCAAGTCGGTCGGTAGGTATGTAGAAGAGGCAAAAGTAACCAATGGCGGAGGTTACTCCAATTGCCAGAGTCGGTCGTCCTCCACCGAAACCAAAACACTCGGCATATTTACTTAACAACTTTCTCCGCCAAATGTCTAACTACGCCTGGCACGGAAACCTTGCACCCCATGCAATACTTTTCGATGAAGAGGCAGGTGCGACTCATCGTCTCAGGATAACGGACTGAAAAAACCCAGAACACAGCGTACCAGGCTTCAAACGCCTTTGTGTACGAAGACGTAACGAGCAGTTCGATGTTGTCGAAGTGCAGAGTCCACTGCTGGCTGCCACTGACCGACACGATGGATGGTACTGGATTACTGGTGCCCTAAAAAATTCAAAAGCCACAACAACCTCAACAATGGGGAAAGGTTAATCTCTTTATAGTCTCAACACACCATGGGCCAGGCTTTTCTGCGCCACCAGTCGTGTACATGTAATACAATACAATCAGGTTGCAACTCCGCCACGAGGGGAACCTATCGCGCCGGTCCAAAGCCCGGGTAAAGGAGGAGGGTTGACCTGAGGAGAGTGGGCGTCTCCCAGGTCGTAAAAACCAACAAGGTCTGAAAATCCTATATCAGAAAAGAAAAGAGACAATCATGCAGAAGGCAATAAGGCGGAAAATGGGCCTGTTTGGACATATCGCTAGAATGAGTGACGACAGGAAACTCAAAGCAGTGGTGTTTGGAGTAATGGATGGGAAGAACAAGAGAGGAAGACCACGTAGAGAATGGACAGACGACATAGAAGACTGAGGTCAAGACACTCTGCAAAGACTGTATCATATGGCGCAGTACAGAGACGGATGGAGAAGGAGAATCAAACTGACACTGGAGGCCTATGAGCATGAAGCTCATGGTTCATGATGATGATGATGCATGGTTTTAGATGCATTTTTTGCATACTAACTTACAAAAAGTTAAAATTGCAACAAGCAACAGTGAGAATTACATTACCTGCATCGATAATTGTCCACATTGGACTCGCTATAACACGGATCCGGTACACTCGATATTATGTTATATATATATGTACTGTAATGGTTCAACATACCTTGGCACGCTCCAAGAAGATGGAGTCGGTCTTGTCCGCGAGGTAGAGGGCCAGGACTCTCACTCCCAGAATTACCGACAATCCTGTCAACAACAAGATAAAGTTACAGTTAATCACCCAATTTATATCCTGCAACAAATATCCTTTTAACTCGCAACATAATGTTCATTAATAATTTTAACGACCACAAAAAGGATGGAAGCCTGACTGAACCTTGGCCTAGTGGACGCCACCTGGATTGAACTAGGACCACATCTGTATGTGAAGCCACAGCTTAACTGCTACACTACATCACCTACAATTAGTATAACAACTGTACATAAAGAATGTGCTTAAGAATGTGTTTGTAACTATGAATAACAGCACACAGACAAAAAAGTATAGTAAATATTCAGCAGTGGCATTATAATCTACAATATAATCATAAACAAGGTCTTTACAATAAATAATATGGCAATTAGTGAGAAATAACCTTTGTGAGCTTCCTCATCAAGAGTCTCGTCCATCCTGCGACTGTGCTCACACAAGATAGACTGCAAGGAATCTGCCTCGGAGCCCCGACGGAACTTCTGCTTTGCAGCGATGACCAGAGCAGCGCTGAAGTCTCCGAGTCGTTTGACGGCTCGGACATCAACGTTGTAGAGGTTCATCGCGTCACCCACGAGCTGCAAAGTAATTTTCATACTTGCATTTTTAACATGTGTCATGCAATTGTGAAACCAATAACTGCATTTCGTCAATAATATCTTGTTGTACACACACTGGCAGAATGTGTTTTTCTCTCAATTTAAGAATAGAGAAGGCCATGTGCTTTTCAAGGTCACTTACCGTCTGGTCAAGCGAGGCAAGTGTACATTTCTGATCATCAAGAATTTCCGTAGTACAAGCATGTGCACAACCTTCTTCAGTAGTAATTATTGCAACATTATCAAGACTTTCCACATCACTGGCGTCAATAACCGATTCAGACTCTGCAGTTTGAACATTCTTGTGCTTTGCCGCCACATGACGAACAAAATTCCTTACCTTATGGAACGTATCATTGCAACCTTCAATATTGCACGTGACATAGAAATGTGCAAATTTCTCGTGAAACAATCTTAAATGCTTACTGTACCGATACAGTGTTGTTTTGACAATGCCACAGTGCGTGCAAGTATACATCATCATGCAGTTCTGGTATGATCATAAGTGAAAAATTAACTAAATGAAATGTTCAGTAATGTTTAGCATTCACCTAAGAATTTGGGTTTGTAAGCACCAAAGCCGTGCTGGTCCAACCATACACCGACTTGCTCTTCCGTCCATGTCGATGCGTCCTCCATTTAAAAACACGCCTGCAAAGTCAACATAAAGTTACAAGGATTATTACTAATGACAGATATTAAATAATGGTCAGTGTTAGGATGAGATCGGCGATCTCATTTTATAACATGTTGGATAAAATGAGCTCGGCTATATTCAACCACCTACGGACAAAACTAACCCTAACACTAACCCTAAGACTAACCCTAACCCACCCTCACGACACTTAAACTAACCCTAAACGACCCTCGCCGTGCTTAAATTCTAGGTATAAAGTTTTTGATGCGGTAAGGTCGCCATTTCGAATACTGATGCTGTTGCGATGGACACGCGACGTGGTTGGTCGACGTCGCCCGATCTCGTGTTAACACCGCTAAAATTAGATCGCCGATTTCGTTTTATAATTATTCATAAATAATACACGAGGAATACACAAAACAAATAGGGCCGGCGTTACTAAGCGCGCATCCTACTAAATTTCCGGCCGGCCGTTGCGGCCTTCAATCAAACCGTAATGGAGTAACAGGCTGAAACTCGGCTACCACTGTGGGCCTCCTGTCACATTAATCAAATTCCCGCCATTAGTAATAGTCGTCGTTACATGGTTCAGTTTATTAATATTTTGTGACAGAATATGAGGATAATGATAACCCGACTAAAATCAATGGGCACACAACACATGCATTGCAAAAAAAATTTGGATTTAAAAAGATTAAAACATTAAAACGTACCTTCTCTCTCAGTGATCACAGACGAAAAGACAACTTCCGTTGCAAAAATAATTTACGAAAGCTACTCTTAAACAAGTAAGTAAAAATAAATTTCTATGACGCATCGCAGAGTGCCCTTATGCGCCGCATTTATATTATAACGCGCGTCAATATTGAAATATATACATAATATAAAAATCATAAAATTAAAATTATAATACTATGCTCTTATCCTTACCTCCGGCCTCCGTTAATTTTGTCTTGAAATCAAATTTACATTCCTGTGCATCCAGAACTTTTCATCTGTTTTTAATCATATTAACAGTGGAATAATTAGCTTTAACTAGACGTTAATTCCTATAAACTCCAGCGTTCTTATATAGGGCCTAGCATAAATGTGTGCTCAACATATAATACAATAATGTTATTCAACGGTTGAATTGACTATATTTGGAGTCAAATTAAGTATATTCATTCATTCATATCGAACATTTATATAGCGCCCCTTCAAGAAAACTGCTCAGAGGCGCTCCCAACTCCAGCACGGCTAAAAAGCACAGTCTTAAGATGAGAAAAGAAAGTAAGAGAAAGGGTCCTGCATGGGGAAAAGGCGAAGCTCCGAGCGCGCATGCATGCATACATGCATGGTTGTGTAGAAATCTATAAAAACCAGTGGCATTTGTAATATAGAATTGCTTGGACAATCACCAGACATATATATAGCCGTAATGTCGACAGGACTCCACATTCGTAGGCCTATGCCCATTGCAAATGCCTCGTACATATGGAGAATCTGCGTGGCATAAACATCGAGGATGGTCCGTTAAGGTAATTTCAAGAACCATTTCAAATGGTTTAGAAACGGTTTACTGCTAACAAAAACCGGATAGGTATTCTATCAGCTGGAAAACCTTGAGTACTTTATAATACCATTAAAAAACTATTTAAAAAACCTCTACTTCTAACAGTGTAGGCAGCGCTCAGGGAAGACGGTCCTGGGTAGGGACCGACCCGGCCTGCGCGAAAAACCTAACTTCGTGTGCCGCCTAAAGTATTCAGCAGCAAATTAATATTTAATATTATTATTATTATTATTAAATTTCTTTTCCATTGCATGGGCTTCTTCGAACCGGCTGGTCATCAGTAGAATACCCTAGGCAGCGCTCAGGGAAGACGGTCCTGGGTAGGGACCGACCCGGCCTGCGCGAAAAACCTAACTTCGTGTGCCGCCTAAAGTATTCAGCAGCAAATTAATATTTAATATTATTATTATTATTATTAAATTTCTTTTCCATTGCATGGGCTTCTTCGAACCGGCTGGTCATCAGTAGAATACCCTAGGCAGCGCTCAGGGAAGACGGTCCTGGGTAGGGACCGACCCGGCCTGCGCGAAAAACCTAACTTCGTGTGCCGCCTAAAGTATTCAGCAGCAAATTAATATTTAATATTATTATTATTATTATTAAATTTCTTTTCCATTGCATGGGCTTCTTCGAACCGGCTGGTCATCAGTAGAATACCCTAGGCAGCGCTCAGGGAAGACGGTCCTGGGTAGGGACCGACCCGGCCTGCGCGAAAAACCTAACTTCGTGTGCCGCCTAAAGTATTCAGCAGCAAATTAATATTTAATATTATTATTATTATTATTAAATTTCTTTTCCATTGCATGGGCTTCTTCGAACCGGCTGGTCATCAGTAGAATACCCTAGGCAGCGCTCAGGGAAGACGGTCCTGGGTAGGGACCGACCCGGCCTGCGCGAAAAACCTAACTTCGTGTGCCGCCTAAAGTATTCAGCAGCAAATTAATATTTAATATTATTATTATTATTATTATTAAATTTCTTTTCCAATGCATGGGCTTCTTCGAACCGGCTGGTCATCAGTAGAATACCCTAGGCAGCACTCAGGGAAGACGGTCCTGGGTAGGGACCGACCCGGCCTGCGCGAAAAACCTAACTTCGTGTGCCGCCTAAAGTATTCAGCAGCAAATTAATATTTAATATTATTATTATTATTATTAAATTTCTTTTCCATTGCATGGGCTTCTTCGAACCGGCTGGTCATCAGTAGAATACCCTAGGCAGCGCTCTGAGTAGGGACCGACCCGGCCTGCGCGAAAAACCTAACTTGATGTCCGAGCCGTCAAACGACTCGGAGACTTCAGCGCTGCTCTGGTCATCGCTGCAAAGCAGAAGTTCCGTCGGGGCTCCGAGGCAGATTCCTTGCAGTCTATCTTGTGTGAGCACAGTCGCAGGATGGACGAGACTCTTGATGAGGAAGCTCACAAAGGTTATTTCTCACTAATTGCCATATTATTTATTGTAAAGACCTTGTTTATGATTATATTGTAGATTATACTTTGTGGCGGACCTACCCGTCTCGTCACAAGCGGCACAAGCCCCCTCGCCGCCGGCGCATCGGCCGACGCACGAGGGGTCGCGAGCTGGGCCTCTCGACTCGGGCCTCGCTCCCTTGCTTCAAATTGATCGGAGCCGCCCGAGTCGCTCTCTTGCCGGTGTCTACTATCGGTGTAACGGGCCGCCAAGGCGCCGTCGCTTCCTTCACTATCCGGCCAAGACGGCTCTGAAACGGTCGCTCGTGAGAGGGTATAGAGCTCGGAGGCGTTGGAGTCCGACTCTGCCCCGTCCGCGGCCACCGGGTGGGTAGCAACCTGAGCGCCAGGATGGCCGCCTGTGCTCAAATCAGGGTTCGCTCCTCTCCGGGCAGACGACCCTCGCTTGGAGCTCCCCTTCACGGCCACGGGCTTCTTCGTTCGTTTGCCCGACCGCTCAGACCTCCGTCGTATCATATTACACGCCACAGCTCGTGTACTGGTGCCACCGACGGGCATCACTGAAGATTGTCTTTTCTCCGCAGGCCAAAACGCCCGAAACCACGGCCATTCGAGGGGTCCGAGCCCCAAGCCGCGCCAAAACGACATTATCAACTTCGAAACCAGGGAATGGAAAACACGGACAATATACTAGGTCGCTGCGTCGATTCGCAAACGGCAACCTAACCAGCTGGTACCAGGATCAATTTTACAACGCCCAGTACGACCAGGTCGCTGTGTCGATCGATCGGCGGCCGGAGATCCGGACGACCGCCGTCAATTTGTTACACGTACGGAGGCGAAGACGGCCTTCAAAGAAAAGACGGACCGCTTGCTCTCCGATGGATCACTGTCTCTGACGCCCGTAGGCAGTGCACTGAATGCGGCTGAACCGTCGCCACCAAGAGTGTCCTCAAATTCGCTCTGACTCCTGGTTACCGCGCGGCGACCAGCACCGCGTAAAAACTGACGCGCTTAAAAGGCCTGGGAGCTAGCAATGCAATTGGCTAACGCCTAGGACCTAGGGTATCAGATTAGCGGCTGGTAACTGACATTAGATGACGATGACGATGAACGTTAACTACCCCGACGGATCGGTTGGCTGCGACCGATACGTTCGTTGCCGGCCTTTCCGAGGCGCACCGGCAACGAACCTTACAGGGCCTGTGACAATATTTCCCTTCTCTCGCTCCCTGCTCGTTCACGGGAGAAAAGATGCGGCACGAAACAGGTAACACGGAGTGTGGTATCAACTAGCGCTTTTCACTACAGTCTACAAGTTACGAGCCAATGAAGACCCACGGCGCGTAGCCTCGGGGCACTCTTCCCGGGCCGATACCGATCAGGTTAGTATCGCGGCGTTAAGGCTGCGGGCACTCAATCGAGCCTTCGCCGAAGGAACCAACACTCACGAGGATGAACTGACGATGACTTTATGGGCAGAACACGCCCGTCGAACACTCTAACAAAGTTTACAACGATCGGGCCGCAGGTGACTGACCGTGCGCGGCGATCGATCGAGATTGGCGGCTAGCGCGCGTCTCCCGAAGAAGACCGGCAGCGAACCTTTGGTAGCGGGTACCAAACGAACCAGGAGAGCACCAGTCAAGCTCTCGATATATTATCACTCACACACTTCTCCTGCACAGTTTGACACCAAGAACTTGCGAATCGGTCAACAGACAACAAAGTTACCGCGAGAGCGGGGCTCCGCGCGGCCTTGAAAGTCAGAATCAGATGGTATAGCCGGGGAAAGACCGGGTGGCCTCCCTTCTAACGTAAATATCTCGAAAACCGTTCTACGGGCACTCAACGGTACCGTGAGGTGGATCAAGCAGCGGTCCTCGCTGCGTAGTTTGACACTAGCCGCTCGTCGATCGGACGAAAACCGACCGAGATATCGTCAATCAAAGTTAACACACTTTTATCGAACCAACACTGATAATTTCAACGGTCACTGCACCGACCTCTCGCCGCGAGCAGGAAGGCAGAATTATCTGAGTGACCTGAGAGGGGAACCAACTGAATGTAACGGGCTAGGCCACCGCGCGCCTATCCCTTGTCACTCGATGCGCGGCGCCCGCCCGGAAGGACGAGCGTCTCAAGATGCACTGAATTCGGGTGTCGGCCGCTTGGTCTCGGCCGACGATGAAACACTGGCTCTAGCTGACACTGAACGAACTCTCAACACCGTGCAGAAAACTCACCACGCGCGTCGTGCGCCGGAGTGGACTCAACCCTTAACACGTTGACCGCGAGGTACGAGTTAACTCGTACTCCAGTTGGTAGTCTGGGACGCGAGGTACGAGTTAACTCGTACTCCATGTATACAGGGACTTTAGGCGTCGTGCTGGCAATCAATGGTACCTCTGATAATGGGAGATCAGATTCTCAGCCAGGCCTGGCTGGTCGATGACTTTCAACAGGGCTGACGCGTGTCATAAAGCGAAGGGGTTTCCTCCTGTCCAATTTATGATGCCTGTAAGAGAGCACAGTACCTAGTCAGACCTCGAGTTTTATTATAGGGCTGGCCGAGACGTATGCTGAAACTGTAGGTGCGGTCATTAGTTTATTAGTGATGCAGTTTTATTGCAGTCCTAACTGCGATCGTACGACTCGTGCAGTAGGCCTACATTATTTTTCTGAACTAAGAACTGTAGTAGGCCTAGATGGCGTCACGAGAAAGATACACAATCTACGACATTGAACCTCTTAGTTATGCCGAGAGTGACATTCAAGTAATTGAGGCCTGCACGGCCTCGATTGCAGATGTTGGTAATGATGGCTCTGAGACATACATGTATTCAAGGTCGAGCCTTGCTGATGCTGCGATGATATCGCATGACACTTGTAGTCCCTATTTACAACTCGTGCTTGCTTGGGAAGCTGCTGACACGAATTACACGCCAAAGGTGGATTTGAAATAGGGTTATAGGCTAAGGCTGGACTTAGCAGCTCTATCAACCTAACGTTACGTCCAATAGATTTCTTCGACGTTCTTGAACTTGTCTTTCTGGTGGGTTATACATGTATAAAGAAGCCGACAATAATGTGGATTGCTGGAGTACAGATACGACTAGGCCTATTGCCACTCCTCTTTTCACACAAATAGAATGCGACATTCATACTGATGAGTGCTGTAGCATGGGTGGCTGAAATGCAGACAGTTGTTTTAGTCAGGTTACTGCATAGCATAGGCCTATTATAATAATAGTAGACTAATAATATGACAGTTTCTTTGCATTTTCCCCTTTATATTTCAACAGTCACTGTCAATGACAATTGACAATAGCCTCATTGTCTATAATTTTGGTCGGGCTGCTGCGTAGATCAACCGGACCTGGTAATGAATGGTCCCTGCGATCAAATTTTATGATCGAGCTGCCCGTGTGACGCTCGTGTCAAATTTACGACCGGTATGCCGGGGTTCAAATTTTCTATGGTGCCGCCGCGGACTGCAAAGAAATGGTCCCGCGGTCAATGTGTTAACTCTCGAACACGCCGGTATGGCTAGCGATCACTCGACACGGCCCTGCTACCGGCCGAACGACAGACCAAAGTGTAAAGGAAAGATAATATAATAGTCAAAGAATCGTTTTGTTATGCATGTATATCTATAAAGAGGCTCGGCGGCCGACAGAGTATGGCCGACCGCCTACACGACGGGGTCACTCTGTTTTATGTATCTTATGTTTATCTACGTACTCCCCTGCAGACTTGAGGCGCTGCAGCGTCGCCTTCCAGACCTGTGCTAGCGCGCGCGCTCGGGGGCGGGTGCCGAAGCCGTCCGACCGAGGCGCGAGTGCGATTCGTTTGCGTTGACTGAGGAACTGCGAGTCAATGATACACCCTGTTTCCGAGGAAAGAAACAGTTACTCCACAAGAGCAAAGCTGCATACGATATATGCGCGGAAGAACACCCCGAACGCGGGCGGAGCTTCCCTCCCTCAGACCCCTAGCGCTGAGGCGTCGCCAACGAAGACCCGATCGGTCGTGAACCACCGAGGCAGTTCTACCTGCTGACTCTTCCAGTCGAAACTATCCACCTTCTGCTGGAGGGGATTCAGAATACAGACGACAACGAGCGTGCTCTGAGAACGAGCGATTGGAAACACGGTATCAATTCACGTACGAGCCCTACCCGCGGCGTCCGTGGCCGTGCGGTGCCGAAGCGCAGCGACCGGGACGTCCGACGAGTGAATGATGAGTTAGCGCGGATATATGTATGTATATTAAGATTTCAACGGCCGAAGCCGGTCACCAAGTAACTGTCACACACGTCTGCTCGAGCAGGGAGGGAGCCCAAACCCTTGCCCCACTGATATTTTAACATGCACCACGGAACGGGTCTTCCGACGGTCGGGGACCGCGGATAATCGAACCGGTATCAAATTGCCCTCGAACTCTTAACCGAAACAGCTATGACGCAGAAGAGCCGGGTTAGCAGCTATCTATACGCCACCGGATACGTTTGGCCGTCAACGACGTCGAATACCAGGGTATTGAGTGGTCGTCAGCGCACCGTATATGTATCTAGAAATGCAGAATCATCCACAGAGTGTTGTCTTGCTACACCTCTAGACATATAAAGCACAGCAGCGTGTGGCAGGGTTTAGTCAACCGATGTTTTAACGATTTTTAAAGATGTAGCTCTCTATATCCAGTCATTTGCCAATGCACGTAAATTCGACCGTAATTCGAATAAAATTCATATCTTTCGATCGGATACAGTTATCGCTTAGCTCTCAACGGCAATTCGGCAGCCCGATAATTTATCTTTCGAACGGTGTATTCAGAAATTCGATACCATTATCCGCGCAAATTTTATATGCGCCCAAAGTCAAAAGTTGCTGCCTGCACACTATACTTTGGCTATAAAACACGAATCGGTCTTCCGTAGGTGAAACTTTTCAACGTGAATTTTGACGGCTTAGCGCCTCACGGCAAACTTGTGGCGAAACGACTTACTAGTCGATCCGCATATACCGCGAATTTCTATCGGCCATAGCTCCGGCGCTATAAGGAATCCCGCGACCCTACCTTGGCCGCCCATGTATTGTCAGTTACCAGCTTATGTTTCATATTCGAAAATTCGTCTTGTGGCATTTCCGCCACACTCCTCCCACCTTACCTTGATGCGGAGCATCCGTTGGCAAGATGCGTGCGTGGGTAAGCCTAGAGGGACCCCCCTCTAACGCCTACCTACCTGGAATCTTGGGAGATAACACTAACACGCTATCTCCCGATCAAGAAAGCAACACGAACACGTTTACAATTCAACAGAAACAGCAATGCAAGTATCAGTTATCACAAATTCACATAATCTTCTTTTCTTCCGTACATTCGAAGCCCTTTTTTCGTAGTCGCAGCTCTTTCATCCAACGCCCTCGTTTCAGGCCTTGATTCCTCCGTCTCCAGCGCCATCGTTTCAGCGAGTCCCTCGGTCGGGACCATGACGGGAATCCTTCTCGTGTATCCACGAAACCTGTCGGCGGCTTCGTCTCCGTCTACAACACCAAGCATTTCCCATCCAGCGGCATGCTGAATCTCCGCGTCTCTCGAACCATCAACGTTGCCCATCGTTCCATCACCATCTGCAACAGAAAACACAATTTACTTGTCGCAGAGCCTATCCTTCGGAAATTTTAGGCCAGAAGTGGGGAACCATCAATTCACCATCAGCGGTCTATCCTTTGGAAATTCAAGACCAGAAGTGGGGAATTCGAAACAAAACCGTCACAGTCAACAGTCCCGACGTCCAGAAGCGAAGTCTTCCGCTACGGGAGCTATCGGTCCAGCAGTAGAGTAACCGTCAATTAAACCACGTCGAACTGGGAGCCTACAGTCCGGAAGTGGGGTAACCCTTCGCTAACTGAAAATGAAACGTTTACGTGTGAGTCTCCGCTCACTAAAATCCAACAAGTCAGAAGTGGGATACCTTTTATGACAAAAGGAAAACGTATACGTGTGGATCTCCGTCCACTATTAACCAAAACGAGTCGTCGCGCGAGTCTCCGCTCGCTAAAAGCTAACCAGTCAGAAGTGGGGTACCTGCATACCAACTGAAAAGAAACTGTCTACGCTAGCATCGCTAGTCCCGAGGCCCTTTATTGCACCGTGAAACGCTACAGCGGCGTCTCGTATACGAACTGGATCATCAAAAGGAACGTAAACCTGGTCTTCCGACCATTCTCTGAAAAGTCCACCGAATTAATCGGTCCAATCTCCGTAGTTCATCACCTCTCCGACACAAACCGTTCATCGATGCAGCGCACCGGCTTCAGGAACTGAGACTATCAAACGTGACAGAAACACGCCAACTTGGCTTCGATTAGAATGCGAGTATCCGAGCAACATCACGGATGCAGAATGGCCCAACAACAACTGGACGACTTACCGATCGCGTCCCCAGACACCGTTCCGCTACCAAGCACAGGCCGAGCGCTAACGCTGGCTTTGGCAATTACAGCGCATAGAACACAGACAACAGGAACCTCAACTTCCGACCTCGCCCGATCGCTGGGTAACTACACGAGAGACAAGACCCGGAGACGCGCTTTAGGTGCTGATCAAAGATCGCAAACCATGTTCACACAAACTCCGAAGCAAGTCCTCTTACCGACAACGTCAGCCTGACAGGTGTGAGTTATTCCGAACTGAAGGAGCCTCGACTTCCTACCTGACCCGTTGCCTACGGCGACAACGACTCGCTCAGGTGCGAGTAACTCCACGAACCAAATACCATCTGCTTGGTATCTCGTCTCAACGCCACGAGCCTACCAACCTCATAAGCCCCTCTGTCTCTCCGCCAAGCTCCACCTAACTCGATTGCTAGGGGACTGGTGGCGAGAAAAGTCACCAAACGAGTCCCGAACCTGCGATGATCACCCAACTCATCGCACTACCGTTGTCCTCAAAAGAAACCAGTGTCAAAACGAAAGAGCGACTCAGACCTTGAGTCATCCGGCCAATGCTCGGACAGTCCCACCGTAGACAACACGGTCAGCAGATCGAAATAGAATGAAAGACTGCACGAAGTCTATATCGAATGAACGCCATTACGCGTTGCGCGAGACCCCACAGGCACCACTTTATGGTAGGCTTACGGCCCTCCGTGTGTCGTCTCGCGGAGAGAAAAAGGTACCACTTTATACCCTGAACAGAAACGGATTCATCAAAAGGAAACGTAAAAGTATGTCCACCGACATGTCTCGAACCACCGCAATCAAGCGGAGACTAACCCCGCAATCCTTGTGCCGTCCCGACTTGTTGGACACATGGCAAACATAACTGTAGTGTATCATAAAGCGAACTAAAATCATATCCGTTACATCTCTAACCTACGCAATTAAGCGTTGTCTTTTAACGTTAGCCACTAGGGCTGCTGCACTCGACGAGGGCGTCGATGCAAGCGTCGGCTGGGTCTTCCGACGCTATCCACAACAGGCGCGGGGGACTCCGCGGGGATTGCACTGGATCCCACCAACTCTGTGTCACCAGGGAAAGGTCCGGCCTCTGTAGTAGGCTCTACGTCCTCTCCCGACACCAAAAGCACAGTCTACCGTACGCATCTCCCACGAGACTGACGTACTTCTCGATGGGTCTCTCGACGACCACCAGTTCGGTAGCGGATGACGCCGCTAAATTCACTGCAGAATCTCAAACTCAAAATCACCGGACTAGATCGGCGTCTCTTCCGTTATTATTGAGGTGTCAGGAAGAGTCGATTGTTCAAGACATGATAACCGTGGACAAAGCAATATTATTGACAGAGTCCAAACCGATAAACCTCAGCTGCATCTTCAGGGGACAGTGCGAGTCGATTGGCAAAGACCGATGCAGCGTTTATCGACGCCGAAACTTCCCGAGACCTACCGCGGTCTCCAAAACGTCACTACAAGCCCTCCGTGGCTTTTATCCGGCTGCACTCGCTTCAGCCATACAAAAGATATCACTTCAACTCATTCTCCCGTAAGTTTCTCGTAAACCATCTCCAGGGACACCGTCCCTATCAACTCACACGTCGCAAACCTCAATTCGTCACTCGACATCCGACCCAGACACAAGCAGGTAGCAAGAAAAACGGACAACCAGGCATCTGGATGACTTACAAGGTGAAATACTCAATCACAGGATACACCGAGTCTCAGGACGACTTGCACGCGGGGCACTCAGACACAGAGCAAACGGCCAATGGACGACTTACTTCACCAAGTACTCGATCACAGAGCCAAACAAATCACTGTTCCTCTACCAAAGCCGAGTCCTGCAGTTCACGACATCCACCAACAACGATCCGTACCTCGTTTCCCGATCCAAAACGAACGCCGAACACTGTCTCAAAAGCCAACTCCCAAAACAATCTCCCGACACGAACCAGAAAACTCACCAACCACGACTACACGTCTCACCGGCAGTAACACACCGTGTTACCCCAAAAGAAAAAGTATGTTCATCAAAAGGAAACTGAAAATTCTCGTCACTCGACACTTCACAACTCGTCGCAATTAAGCGATTCTCCCGAGACGCTAAACCTCTTTAGTCGCCTCTGTTATTCTCTGTGGACACGCACGCTTTAAATGCCCCTTCTGCTTACACAGGTAGCATTCCGCGTTAGCGTTGCTCCACCGACCGGGCGGAAACACCCGTCGCTGAAAGACACCTGGTTCGGTCTCGCGCGAACCTTCCGTCGCTCTGTCTGAGCCATAACGGTTACCCGAAGCAGAAGCTGTATCTTGCTTCGCTACGAGCCGACCCAATTCTTGCGTTAGATTCCTGACTTCTTTTTCAAGGTCTTCTATACGCCGACTCTGAGATTCGTTAACCGCCGGGACAACCCGGTCTTCACGGGCTGCTTTAACCCTCCCGTATTTCCGATCTGCATCGCCCAGTGCCGTGGACGACCTGCCATACGCCTCTAGCCTGACCGCTAGCTTATAGGTAGCCTGAAGAGTGACGGGTTCCCTTTCCCGCACCTTCTGCGCTAATTCCTGATTGGACAGCGCGTCTAGAAACGCGTCACAAGCAATAGTCTCAACGAGCTCGCTCGACGGCCCAGGATACGCTAAAACCATAAGTCGCCTGACCTCTTGAACCACACTGCTCAACGGTTCGTTATTCGTCTGTCGGTAAGCTCGTAGCTTTACCCGGTACAGGCTCGTCTGTTCTTCCGAACCGTACCTTGCTTTCAATTTATCAACCAACGCCTGCCAAGTAACGTCGCCCTGGGCACCCATGTCCCATAGCAACTGCGAAGCTGGCCCCGTCAAGGCACACATCAATTGGTCGGCCTTCTCTCGGTCGCTCCAATTGTTGCACCTGGCACAAACTTCAAACTTCGCTAGAAAAGCAGCGATAGCCGTCTTGCCGTCGTACTTCTCTAGCTTGATACGAATCCCTCTATCCGCTGGACTCCGGCCTCTCGCCTCCCGTTCCACAGACCGACGTTGTGAACCCGCGCGGTGACGGCGCCTCCTGGGACGGTCGTCGTCGTCGCTAGTCTCACCTTCATCGACTGTGCTGGAAACTACAGGTCGTTTATAGTGCCGACTGCCTACGTGCAGTATAGATTTCCGTTCCGTTCGCACTTTTGCCGGAGACGCGTCCTCGTCACTGGACGTCTCATTTTCCGCTCTCCTGGCCCTTCCCGGCCGACGCTCCCTTCGCGTCTCTCGCTCCTTATCCTGATATGCACGATGCTTCGTGGAGGAAGTCATCGGCTTGCGGTAGACACCCGCCTCATCTGAGGCCTCTCGCTCACGTTCCTTGTCGGCACGATGCTTCGTGGAGGAAGTCATCGGCTTGCGGTAGACACCCGCCTCATCCTGAAACCGTAACTTTCTGGGCCTCTCGCCCTTCTTATGCGCCTGGCGACTAACACTTTGCTTATCCGGAGTTGTACGCCGATAATTGATGTCCGCCTCTGTTGACGCGTCATCCGACGATAACAACCTCCGTTTCGAACTTGATCCCCGTGGAGCCACTGTCGGCAAATCACGATACACGGTATCATCAGGCGTCCAGCCGTCGATCGGGACGGTAGACCGATGAACCCGTTCAGGCCTGTCTCGGTAGCCTGATTCCCTAGGGTCTCCTGCCCTAGCATCACGTACTACTAGTCTCCGGACCTCTGGCGGTCCACGTAACCTCGATGGCATCACCTCCATCGGCACTGTCTCTCGCGGGTCATCACGGAACTCTGGATACGACATCGAACGGGACGCCTGAGCCCAAGGCGCTTCTCTTTCCCGAACGACAGGCACTGTCAATTCTTCGAACCGCTGTGTCATCCGCGCCATGCTCTCGCGCAGGTACGACACCTCGGCCCGAACATCGGATGCGTCGTCTCTCCGCGACGACCTTGATTCTGCTGACCCTCTTTCAGCATTCACTAAACTGTCTCTCCGCTCTGGACACCGGGGACGGTAGCTCTGACTGTCTACCTGGCCCGCACTTGGTCTGTCAGCGGCTGCTAAACCTGCTGAGCTCCGTTCACTGAAATTAACAAGTAACCGTGCGTCTTCTGAAGCAACTGGGGAACCAGATCGTAAACGTCTTGCCTGGCGTCCATCACCAGTCTCTTGAGATTCAGGCACAGAACGAAGCCAATTCTCAACTCCCACAGTAGCCGAAGAACGAGGATCCCGAACATCGACAGCAGCAGAAGCGATTGGACCGACTGCACCAAAGTCATCAGACGAAACCTGCTGCGAAACTTTTGGACGAGCACCGGAATATTCACCAAAACGAACATCAGGACGAGCCAAATTCCTGGAGACCGCATCTGCTGCTACGGCTCCCAAATCGGGTCTTGGCGGAAAAGACATCTTCGTTCGCGCCACCCGCTCTCCATCCGATTCAACTTCACCCGCCGCAGCTTGTCCTGCGGCAACCAGAAGCGAGTCAAAATAGACCCCACTTCTGGTACCACTTTGTGGCGGACCTACCCGTCTCGTCACAAGCGGCACAAGCCCCCTCGCCGCCGGCGCATCGGCCGACGCACGAGGGGTCGCGAGCTGGGCCTCTCGACTCGGGCCTCGCTCCCTTGCTTCAAATTGATCGGAGCCGCCCGAGTCGCTCTCTTGCCGGTGTCTACTATCGGTGTAACGGGCCGCCAAGGCGCCGTCGCTTCCTTCACTATCCGGCCAAGACGGCTCTGAAACGGTCGCTCGTGAGAGGGTATAGAGCTCGGAGGCGTTGGAGTCCGACTCTGCCCCGTCCGCGGCCACCGGGTGGGTAGCAACCTGAGCGCCAGGATGGCCGCCTGTGCTCAAATCAGGGTTCGCTCCTCTCCGGGCAGACGACCCTCGCTTGGAGCTCCCCTTCACGGCCACGGGCTTCTTCGTTCGTTTGCCCGACCGCTCAGACCTCCGTCGTATCATATTACACGCCACAGCTCGTGTACTGGTGCCACCGACGGGCATCACTGAAGATTGTCTTTTCTCCGCAGGCCAAAACGCCCGAAACCACGGCCATTCGAGGGGTCCGAGCCCCAAGCCGCGCCAAAACGACATTATCAACTTCGAAACCAGGGAATGGAAAACACGGACAATATACTAGGTCGCTGCGTCGATTCGCAAACGGCAACCTAACCAGCTGGTACCAGGATCAATTTTACAACGCCCAGTACGACCAGGTCGCTGTGTCGATCGATCGGCGGCCGGAGATCCGGACGACCGCCGTCAATTTGTTACACGTACGGAGGCGAAGACGGCCTTCAAAGAAAAGACGGACCGCTTGCTCTCCGATGGATCACTGTCTCTGACGCCCGTAGGCAGTGCACTGAATGCGGCTGAACCGTCGCCACCAAGAGTGTCCTCAAATTCGCTCTGACTCCTGGTTACCGCGCGGCGACCAGCACCGCGTAAAAACTGACGCGCTTAAAAGGCCTGGGAGCTAGCAATGCAATTGGCTAACGCCTAGGACCTAGGGTATCAGATTAGCGGCTGGTAACTGACATTAGATGACGATGACGATGAACGTTAACTACCCCGACGGATCGGTTGGCTGCGACCGATACGTTCGTTGCCGGCCTTTCCGAGGCGCACCGGCAACGAACCTTACAGGGCCTGTGACAATATTTCCCTTCTCTCGCTCCCTGCTCGTTCACGGGAGAAAAGATGCGGCACGAAACAGGTAACACGGAGTGTGGTATCAACTAGCGCTTTTCACTACAGTCTACAAGTTACGAGCCAATGAAGACCCACGGCGCGTAGCCTCGGGGCACTCTTCCCGGGCCGATACCGATCAGGTTAGTATCGCGGCGTTAAGGCTGCGGGCACTCAATCGAGCCTTCGCCGAAGGAACCAACACTCACGAGGATGAACTGACGATGACTTTATGGGCAGAACACGCCCGTCGAACACTCTAACAAAGTTTACAACGATCGGGCCGCAGGTGACTGACCGTGCGCGGCGATCGATCGAGATTGGCGGCTAGCGCGCGTCTCCCGAAGAAGACCGGCAGCGAACCTTTGGTAGCGGGTACAAAACGAACCAGGAGAGCACCAGTCAAGCTCTCGATATATTATCACTCACACACTTCTCCTGCACAGTTTGACACCAAGAACTTGCGAATCGGTCAACAGACAACAAAGTTACCGCGAGAGCGGGGCTCCGCGCGGCCTTGAAAGTCAGAATCAGATGGTATAGCCGGGGAAAGACCGGGTGGCCTCCCTTCTAACGTAAATATCTCAAAAACCGTTCTACGGGCACTCAACGGTACCGTGAGGTGGATCAAGCAGCGGTCCTCGCTGCGTAGTTTGACACTAGCCGCTCGTCGATCGGACGAAAACCGACCGAGATATCGTCAATCAAAGTTAACACACTTTTATCGAACCAACACTGATAATTTCAACGGTCACTGCACCGACCTCTCGCCGCGAGCAGGAAGGCAGAATTATCTGAGTGACCTGAGAGGGGAACCAACTGAATGTAACGGGCTAGGCCACCGCGCGCCTATCCCTTGTCACTCGATGCGCGGCGCCCGCCCGGAAGGACGAGCGTCTCAAGATGCACTGAATTCGGGTGTCGGCCGCTTGGTCTCGGCCGACGATGAAACACTGGCTCTAGCTGACACTGAACGAACTCTCAACACCGTGCAGAAAACTCACCACGCGCGTCGTGCGCCGGAGTGGACTCAACCCTTAACTCTCGAACACGCCGGTATGGCTAGCGATCACTCGACACGGCCCTGCTACCGGCCGAACGACAGACCAAAGTGTAAAGGAAAGATAATATAATAGTCAAAGAATCGTTTTGTTATGCATGTATATCTATAAAGAGGCTCGGCGGCCGACAGAGTATGGCCGACCGCCTACACGACGGGGTCACTCTGTTTTATGTATCTTATGTTTATCTACGTACTCCCCTGCAGACTTGAGGCGCTGCAGCGTCGCCTTCCAGACCTGTGCTAGCGCGCGCGCTCGGGGGCGGGTGCCGAAGCCGTCCGACCGAGGCGCGAGTGCGATTCGTTTGCGTTGACTGAGGAACTGCGAGTCAATGATACACCCTGTTTCCGAGGAAAGAAACAGTTACTCCACAAGAGCAAAGCTGCATACGATATATGCGCGGAAGAACACCCCGAACGCGGGCGGAGCTTCCCTCCCTCAGACCCCTAGCGCTGAGGCGTCGCCAACGAAGACCCGATCGGTCGTGAACCACCGAGGCAGTTCTACCTGCTGACTCTTCCAGTCGAAACTATCCACCTTCTGCTGGAGGGGATTCAGAATACAGACGACAACGAGCGTGCTCTGAGAACGAGCGATTGGAAACACGGTATCAATTCACGTACGAGCCCTACCCGCGGCGTCCGTGGCCGTGCGGTGCCGAAGCGCAGCGACCGGGACGTCCGACGAGTGAATGATGAGTTAGCGCGGATATATGTATGTATATTAAGATTTCAACGGCCGAAGCCGGTCACCAAGTAACTGTCACACACGTCTGCTCGAGCAGGGAGGGAGCCCAAACCCTTGCCCCACTGATATTTTAACATGCACCACGGAACGGGTCTTCCGACGGTCGGGGACCGCGGATAATCGAACCGGTATCAAATTGCCCTCGAACTCTTAACCGAAACAGCTATGACGCAGAAGAGCCGGGTTAGCAGCTATCTATACGCCACCGGATACGTTTGGCCGTCAACGACGTCGAATACCAGGGTATTGAGTGGTCGTCAGCGCACCGTATATGTATCTAGAAATGCAGAATCATCCACAGAGTGTTGTCTTGCTACACCTCTAGACATATAAAGCACAGCAGCGTGTGGCAGGGTTTAGTCAACCGATGTTTTAACGATTTTTATAGATGTAGCTCTCTATATCCAGTCATTTGCCAATGCACGTAAATTCGACCGTAATTCGAATAAAATTCATATCTTTCGATCGGATACAGTTATCGCTTAGCTCTCCACGGCAATTCGGCAGCCCGATAATTTATCTTTCGAACGGTGTATTCAGAAATTCGATACCATTATCCGCGCAAATTTTATATGCGCCCAAAGTCAAAAGTTGCTGCCTGCACACTATACTTTGGCTATAAAACACGAATCGGTCTTCCGTAGGTGAAACTTTTCAACGTGAATTTTGACGGCTTAGCGCCTCACGGCAAACTTGTGGCGAAACGACTTACTAGTCGATCCGCATATACCGCGAATTTCTATCGGCCATAGCTCCGGCGCTATAAGGAATCCCGCGACCCTACCTTGGCCGCCCATGTATTGTCAGTTACCAGCTTATGTTTCATATTCGAAAATTCGTCTTGTGGCATTTCCGCCACAAATGCCACTGCTGAATATTTACTATACTTTTTTTTCTGTGTGCTGTTATTCATAGTTACAAACACATTCTTAAGCACATTCTTTATGTACAGTTGTTATACTAATTGTAGGTGATGTAGTGTAGCAGTTAAGCTGTGGCTTCACATACAGATGTGGTCCTAGTTCAATCCAGGTGGCGTCCACTAGGCCAAGGTTCAGTCAGGCTTCCATCCTTTTTGTGGTCGTTAAAATTATTAATGAACATTATGTTGCGAGTTAAAAGGATATTTGTTGCAGGATATAAATTGGGTGATTAACTGTAACTTTATCTTGTTGTTGACAGGATTGTCGGTAATTCTGGGAGTGAGAGTCCTGGCCCTCTACCTCGCGGACAAGACCGACTCCATCTTCTTGGAGCATGCCAAGGTATGTTGAACCATTACAGTACATATATATATAACATAATATCGAGTGTACCGGATCCGTGTTATAGCGAGTCCAATGTGGACAATTATAAACTAAGGAAACTAAGTAAAAAAAGAAAAATAAGAAAACTAAGGAAACTAAGGAAACTTAGGAAACTAAGGAAACTCAGGAAACTAAGGAAACTAAGGAAACTAAGGAAACTAAAGAAACTAAGGAAACTAAAGAAACTAAGGAAACTAAGGAAACTAAGTAAACTAAATAAACTAAGTAAACTAAGGAAACTAAGGAAACTAAGGAAACTAAGGAAACTAAGGAAACTAAAGAAATTAAAGAAAATAAAGAAACTAAGGAAACTAAGGAAACTAAGGAAACTAAGTAAACTAAGGAAACTAAGGAAACTAAGTAAACTTAGTAAACTATGGAAACTAAGGAAAATAAGGAAACTAAGGAAACTAATGAAACTAAGGAAACTAAGGAAACTAAGGAAACTAAAAAAACTAAAAAACTAAGAAAACTAAAGAAACTAAGGAAACTAAGGAAACTAAGTAAACTAAGGAAACTAAGGAAACTAAGTAAACTTAGTAAACTAAGGAAACTAAGGAAACTAAGGAAACTAAGGAAACTAAGGAAACTAAGTAAACTAAGGAAACTAAGGAAACTAAGGAAACCAAAGAAAAGAAGGAAACTAAGGAAACTAAGGAAACTAAGGAAACTAAGTAAACTTAGTAAACTAAGGAAACTAAGGAAACTAAGGTAACTAAGGAAACTTAGGAAACTAAGGAAACTAAGGAAACTAAGGAAACTAAGGAAACTAAGGAATCTAAAGAACCTAAGTAAACTAAGGAAACTAAGGAAACTAAGGAAACTAAGTAAACTTAGTAAACTATGGAAACTTAGTAAACTATGGAAACTAAGGAAACTAAGGAAACTTAGGAAACTAAGGAAACTCAGGAAACTAAGGAAACTAAGTAAACTAAGGAAACTAAGGAAACTAAGGAAAATTAGGAAACTAAGGATACTAATGAAACTAAGGAAACTAAGGAAACTAAGGAAACTAAAAAACTAAAAAACTAAGAAAACTAAAGAAACTAAAGAAACTAAGGAAACTAAGGAAACTAGGGAAACTAAAGAAACTAAGGAAACTAAGGAAACAAAAAAAACTAAGGAAACTAAGGAAACTAAGGAAACTAAGGAAACTAAGTAAACTAAGGAAACTAAGGAAACTAAGGAAACTAAGGAAATTATGTAAACTAAGTAAACTAAGGAAACTAAAGAAACTAAGGAAAAAAAGAAAAATAAGGAAACTAAGGAAACTAAGGAAACTTAGGAAACTAAAGAAACTAAGGAAATTAAAGAAAAAAAAGAAACTAAGGAAACTAAAGAAACTAAGGAAAAAAAGAAAAATAAGGAAACTAAGGAAACTAAGGAAACTTAGGAAACTAAGGAAACTCAGGAAACTAAGGAAACTAAGGAAACTAAGGAAACTAAGGAAACTAAGGAAACTAAAGAAACTAAGGAAACTAAGGAAACTAAGTAAACTAAGTAAACTAAATAAACTAAGTAAACTAAAGAAACTAAGGAAACTAAGGAAACTAAGGAAACTAAGGAAACTAAAGAAATTAAAGAAAATAAAGAAACTAAAGAAACTAGGGAAACTAAGGAAACTAAGGAAACTAAGGAAACTAAGTAAACTAAGTAAACTAAGGAAACTAAGGAAACTTAGAAAACTAAGGAAACTAAGGAAACTAAGGAAATTAAAGAAAATAAAGAAACTAAGGAAACTAAGGAAACTTAGGAAACTAAGGAAACTAAGGAAACTAAGGAAACTAAGGAAACTATGGAAATTATGGAAATTATGTAAACTAAGGAAACTAAGGAAACTTAGGAAACTAAGGAAACTAAGGAAAGTACGGAAACTAAGGAAACTAAGGAAACTAAGTAAACTTAGTAAACTAAAGAAACTATAGAAACTAAGGAAACTAAGGAATCTAAGTAAACTAAGTAAACTAAGTAAACTAAGGAAACTAAGGAAACTAAGAAAACTAAGGAAACTAAGGAAACTAAAGAAATTAAAGAAAATAAAGAAACTAAGGAAACTAGGGAAACTAAGGAAACTAAGGAAACTAAGGAAACTAAGTAAACTAAGTAAACTAAGGAAACTAAGGAAACTTAGGAAACTAAGGAAACTATGGAAACTAAGGAAATTAAAGAAAAAAAAGAAACTAAGGAAACTAAGGAAACTAAGGAAACTTAGGAAACTAAGGAAACTAAGGAAACTAAGGAAACTATGGAAGTTATGGAAATTATGTAAACTAAGGAAACTAAGGAAAAATAGGAAACTAAGGAAACTAAGGAAACTAAGGAAACTAAGTAAACTAAGTAAACTAAGGAAACTAAGGAAACTAAGGAAACTAAGGAAACTAGGGAAACTAAGGAAACTAAGGAAACTAAGGAAACTAAGTAAACTAAGTAAACTAAGGAAACTAAGGAAACTAAGGAAACTAAGGAAAAGAAACTAAGGAAACTTAGGAAACTAAGGAAACTAAGGAAACTTAGTAAACTATGGAAACTAAGGAAACTAAGGAAAATAAGGAAACTAAGGAAACTAATGAAACTAAGGAAACTAAGGAAACTAAGGAAACTAAAAAACTAAGAAAACTAAAGAAACTAAGGAAACTAAGGAAACTAAGGAAACTAGGGAAACTAAAGAAACTAAGGAAACTAAGGAAACAAAAGAAACTAAGGAAACTAAGGAAACTAAGGAAACTAAGGAAACTAAGTAAACTAAGGAAACTAAGGAAACTAAGGAAACTAAGCAAAAAAAGAAAAAATAAGGAAACTAAGGAAACCAAGGAAACTTAGGAAACTAAGGAAACTCAGGAAACTAAGGAAACTAAGGAAACTAAGGAAACTAAGGAAACTAAAGAAACTACGGAAACTAAGGAAACTAAGTAAACTAAGTAAACTAAGTAAACTAAGGAAACTAAGGAAACTAAGGAAACTAAGGAAACTAAGTAAAATAAGGAAACTAAAGAAATTAAAGAAAATAAAAAAACTAAGGAAACTAGCGAAACTAAGGAAACTAAGGAAACTAAGTAAACTAAGTAAACTAAGGAAACTAAGGAAACTTAGGAAACTAAGGAAACTAAGGAAACTAAGGAAATTAAAGAAAATAAAGAAACTAAGGAAACTAAGGAAACTTAGGAAACTAAGGAAACTAAGGAAACTAAGGAAACTAAAGAAACTATGGAAATTAAGGAAATTATGTAAACTAAGGAAACTAAGGAAACTTAGGAAACTAAGGAAACTAAGGAAAGTAAAGAAACTAAGGAAACTAAGGAAACTAAGTAAACTTAGTAAACTAAAGAAACTAAAGAAACTAAGGAAACTAAGGAAACTAAGGAAACTAAGGAAACTAAGGAAACTAAGTAAACTAAGGAAACTAAGGAAACTAAGGAAACTAAAAAAACTAAGGAAATTAAAGAAAAAAAGAAACTAAGGAAACTAAAGAAACTAAGGAAAAAAAGAAAAATAAGGAAACTAGGGAAACTAAGGAAACTTAGGAAACTAAGGAAACTTAGGAAACTAAGGAAACTAAGGAAACTAAGGAAACTAAGGAAAATAAGGAAAGTAAAGAAACTAAGGAAACTAAGGAAACTAAGTAAACTAAGTAAACTAAGTAAACTAAGTAAACTAAAGAAACTAAGGAAACTAAGGAAACTAAGGAAACTAAGGAAACTAAAGAAATTAAAGAAAATAAAGAAACTAAGGAAACTAGGGAAACTAAGGAAACTAAGGAAACTAAGGAAACTAAGTAAACTAAGTAAACTAAGGAAACTAAGGAAACTAAGGAAACTAAGGAAACTAAGGAAACTAAGGAAATTAAAGAAAATAAAGAAACTAAGGAAACTAAGGAAACTTAGGAAACTAAGGAAACTAAGGAAACTAAGGAAACTAAGGAAACTATGGAAATTATGGAAATTATGTAAACTAAGGAAACTAAGGAAACTTAGGAAACTAAGGAAACTAAGGAAAGTACGGAAACTAAGGAAACTAAGGAAACTAAGTAAACTTAGTAAGCTAAAGAAACTATAGAAACTAAGGAAACTAAGGAAACTAAGGAATCTAAGTAAACTAAGTAAACTAAGTAAACTAAGGAAACTAAGGAAACTAAGGAAACTAAGGAAACTAAGGAAACTAAAGAAATTAAAGAAAATGAAGAAACTAAGGAAACTAGGGAAACCAAGGAAACTAAGGAAACTAAGGAAACTAAGTAAACTAAGTAAACTAAGGAAACTAAGGAAACTTAGGAAACTAAGGAAACTATGGAAACTAAGAAAATTAAAGAAAATAAAGAAACTAAGGAAACTAAGGAAATTAAGGAAACTTAGGAAACTAAGGAAACTAAGGAAACTAAGGAAACTACGGAAACTATGGAAATTATGGAAATTATGTAAACTAAGGAAACTAAGGAAAAATAGGATACTAAGGAAACTAAGGAAACTAAGGAAACTAAGTAAACTAAGTAAACTAAGGAAACTAAGGAAACTAAGGAAACTAAGGAAACTAGGGAAACTAAGGAAACTAAAGAAATTAAAGAAAATAAGTAAACTAAGTAAACTAAGGAAACTAAGGAAACTAAAAAAACTAAGAAAAAGAAACTAAGGAAACTTAGGAAACTAAGGAAACTAAGGAAACTAAGGAAACTAAGTAAACTTAGTAAACTATGGAAACTAAGGAAACTAAGGAAAATAAGGAAACTAAGGAAACTAATGATGTGGCGGACCTACCCGTCTCGTCACAAGCGGCACAAGCCCCCTCGCCGCCGGCGCATCTACCGACGCACGAGGGGTCGCGAGCTGGGCCTCTCGACTCGGGCGCTGCTCCCTTGCTCCAAATTGATCGGAGCCGCCCGAGTCGCTCTCACGCCGGTGTACGCTCTCCGTGTAACGGGCCGCCAAGGCACCGTCACTCCCTTCACTATCCGGCCAAGACGGCTCTGAAACGGTCGCTCGTGAGAGGGTATAGAGCTCGGAGGCGTTGGAGTCCGACTCTGCCCCGTCCGCGGCCACCGGGTGGGTAGCAACCTGAGCGCCAGGATGGCCGACTGTGCTCAAATCAGGGTTCGCTCCTCTCCGGGCAGACGACCCTCGCTTGGAGCTCCCCTTCACGGCCACGGGCTTCTTCGTTCGCTTGCCCGACCGTTCAGACCTCCGTCGTATCATATTACACGCCACAGCTCGTGTACTGGTGCCACCGACGGGCATCACTGAAGACTGTCTTTCCTCCGCAGGCCAAAACGCCCGAAACCACGGCCATTCGAGGGGTCCGAGCCCCAAGCCGCGCCAAAACGACATTATCAACTTCGAAACCAGGGAATGGAAAACACGGACAATATACTAGGTCGCTGCGTCGATTCGCAAACGGCAACCTAACCAGCTGGTACCAGGATCAATTTTACAACGCCCAGTACGACCAGGTCGCTGTGTCGATCGATCGGCGGCCGGAGATCCGGACGACCGCCGTCAATTTGTTACACGTACGGAGGCGAAGACGGCCTTCAAAGAAAAGACGGACCGCTTGCTCCCCGATGGATCACTGTCTCTTACGCCCGTAGGCAATGCACTGTGTGCGGCTTCGCGCCGACTCCGAGAATGACCAGAAACCGTTTGCTTGTAGGCGCGAACTTCTGCCGGCCAACGACCGGCCTCGAGAGTGTCCTCAAATTCGCTCTCCTTCAACCCTTCCGCCCGTAGGCCACGAACCTACACACGGCCAAGCGCCGACTCCGAGGGTGTCCACAAATTCCCTCCTTCAACTCACCGTCTTGCTCGCCCGTAGGCGTTGACCGTAAGTGGCTTCGCGCCGACTTCGAACTTTGCCTGAAACACTCTGACGCGCGCTCGACGTCGCTCAGAACAGCATCGGTCGACCCCAGGCGCTTAAAAGGCCGGGGACCTAGCAATGCAATTGAGCTAACGCCTAGGGCACTTAGGGTAACGTAATTAGAGGCTGGTAACTGACTTACAGGGACCGTTAACTACCCCGACGGATTGGTTGGCTGCGACCGATACGTTCGTCGCCGGCCTTGTAGCTGAGGCGGCCCGGCGACGAACCTTACAGGGCCTGTGAGATATTTCCCCTCTCTCTCTCCCTCTTCGTTCACGGGAGGAAAGATGCGGCACGGATCAGGTAACACGGTAGTGCCGACCGCTTATCGATACGACACCCCGTTCGAAAGTTATCACCTCGCCAAGTTCTCAGCCCGTCAAGACCCGGGCGCGCGCGGCGTGAAGGCTGCGGGCACACAATTGAGCCACGCCGAAGAAACCAACACTCACAAAGGCACACACACGATGGATTTCAAGGCAGAAAATGCCCAGGTAACACACTGACAAGTTTCACGTTGATCGGAGCGTCGATGGCAACTCGCTCCCTTCGATCGATCAAGATTCGCGGCTGGCGCGCGCGTCCTCCGGGGAAGACCGGGTGGCCTCCCTTCTAACGTAAATATCTCGAAAACCGTTCTACGCACGCTCACCGGTTCTGTGGGATGAATCAAGCAGCGGTCCTCGCTGCGTAGTTTGACACTAGCCGCTCGTCGATCGGACGAAAACCGACCGAGATATCGACGATCAAAGTTGACACACACAACCAACACTGACAAATTCAACGGTCACTGCACCGACCTCTCGCCGCGAGCAGGAAGGCAACTTCACCACGCGCGTCGTGCGCTGAAATGGATTCAACCCTTATCTCTCGAACACGCCGGTATGGCTAGCGATCACTCGACGCGGCCCTGCTACTCGGCCGAACAACAGACCAACAGGTGCAAGAAAAGATATTCGTAAGTCACAGATTCGTAACGTATTATTTGTAACGTCCGCGGACACCAGGCGCCGCGGGGTCGCCTTCACAATACTCACGGCAGCTACTCGAGCAGGGAGGGAGCCCAAACCCTTACCCTACCGATAATTTAGCATGCACCACGGAACACGGGTCTTCCGACGGTCGGGGACCGCGGATAATCGAACCGGTATCAATTTGCCCTCGAACTCTTAACCGAAACAGCTATGACGCAGAATAGCCGGGTTAGCAGCTATCGATACGCCACTGGATACGTTAGGCCGGTACACGACGTCGAATACCAAGGTATTGAGTGGTCGTCAGCGCGCCGTATATATCGTAACAAAATTTGCAGAATCATACACAGTGTGTTGTCTTGCTGCACCTATCCGACACTTAAGCAGCGCAGCGTGTGGCAGGCTTTATTCCACCGGGTCATAACGTTATATCTTTTGATCGGAGAGAGCTAGCTCTTAGCTCTCAACAGCAATTCGATAGCCCGCAATTTTATCGTTCGAACGGTGTATTCAGAAATTCGATACCATTATCCGCGAAAATTTTATATGCCCAAATCACTTTTCTTGACTACACGAATCGGTCTTTCGTAGGAAAACCTCTTCAACGTAAATTTTGACCGCTTAGTGCCTCATGGCAAATTGTAGCGAAACGATTTACCGATCGACTCGCATATACCGCGAATTTGTATCGGCCATAGCTCCGGCGCTATAAGGAATCCCGCGACCCTACTTTGGCCGCCCATGTATTGTCAGTTACCAGCTTATGTTTCATATTCGAAAATTCGTCTTGTGGCATTTCCGCCACACTCCTCCCACCTTACCTTGATGCGGAGCATCCGTTGGCAAGATGCGTACGTGTGGGTAAGCCTAGAGGGACCCCCCTCTAACGCCTACCTACCTGGAATCTTGGGAGATAACACTAACACGTTATCTCCCGATCAAGAAAGCAACACGAACACGTTTACAATTCAACAGAAACAGCAATGCAAATGTCAGTTATCACAAATTCACATAATCTTCATTTCTCTTCTGCGTACATTCGAAGCCCTTTTCTCGTAGTCGAAGCTCCTTCCATCCAACGCTCGTATAGCCCTCGTCTCAGGCCTTGATTCCTCCGTCTCCAGCGCCTCGTTGCAGCGAGTCCACCGGTTGGGACTAAGACGGGAATCCATCTCGTACATCCACGGAGCCTGTCGGCGGCTTCCGTCTCCGTCTACAACACAAGCATTTCACATCCAGCGGCGTGCTGAATCTCCACGTCTCTCGAACCATCCACGTTGCACCATTGTTCCATCACCATCTGCAACAGAAAATACAATTTACTTGTCGCAGGGCCTATCCTTCGGAAATTTTAGGCCAGAAGTGGGGAAATCGTCAATTCACCATCCGCGGTCTATCCTTCAGAAATTCAAGACCAGAAGCGGGGTAACTATCAGTTTCTCGAGCGGCGGTCCACTCACGGAAATTCAAGCCCAGAAGTGGGGAATTCTCAACCACACTTGTCTCAGTCAACCGTCCCGACGTCCAGAAGCGAGGTCTTCCGCTACGGGGGCTATCGGTCCAGCAGTAGAGTAACCGTCAATTAAGCCACGTCGAACTGGGAGCCTACAGTCCAGAAGTGGGGTAACCGTTCGCTAACTGAAACGAAAAGTTTACGTGTGAGTCTCCGCTCACAGAAATCCAACGAGTCAGAAGTGGGATACTTCTTATGACAAAAGGAACACGTATACGTGTGGATCTCCGTCCACTATTAACCAAAACGAGTCGTCGCGCGAGTCTCCGCTCGCTAAAAGCTAACCAGTCAGAAGTGGGGTACCTGCCTACCAACTGAAAAGGAACTGTCTACGCTAGCATCGCTAGTCAGAAGTGGGGTGTACCGGATCAAAAACAAAAGGCGCTACCTAGCGCTAGAGTCGCTAGTCCCAAGGCCTTTTATTGCACCGTGAAACGCTACAGCGGCGTCTCGTATACGAAATGGATCATCAAAAGAAACGTAACCGCGGTCTTCCGACCATTCTCCGAAAAGTCCACCGAATTAATCGGTCCAATTTCCGACGTTCATCACCTCTCCAACACTAACCGTTCATCGGTGCATCACACCGGCTTCAGGAACTGAGACATTCAACCGTGACAGAAACACGCCAACTTGGCTTTGATTAGAGTGCGAGTATCCGAGCAACGTCACGGATGCAGAAAGGCCCAACAACACTTGGACGACTTACCGATCGCGTCCCCAGACACCGTTCCGCTACCAAGCACAGGCCGAGCGATATACGAATCTCGCTGGCTTTGGCATTTACAGCGCATAGAACACAGACAACAGGAACCTCAACTTCCGACCTCGCCCGATCGTTGGGTAACTACACGAGAGACAAGACCCGGAGACGCGCTTTAGGTGCTGATCAAAGACCGCAAACCATGTTCACACAAACTCCGAAGCAAATCCTCTTACCGACAACGTCAGCCTGACAGGTGTGAGTTATTCCGAGCTATTGGAGCCTCGGCTTCCTACCTGACCCGTTGCCTGCGGCGACAACGACTCGCTCAGGTGCGAGTAACTCCACGAACCAAATACCATCTGCTTGGTAGCTCGTCTCAACGCCACGAGCCTACCAACCTCAAAAGCCCCTCTGTCTCTCCGCCAAGCTCCACCTAACTCGATTGCTAGGGGACTGGTGGCGAGAAAAGTCACCAAACGAGTCCCAGAACCTGCGATGTCCAACGTCTCATCGCACTACCGTTGTCCTCAAAAGAAACCAGTGTCAAAAAAGGAAAGCGACTCAGACCTTGAGTCATCCGGCAAATGCTCGGACAGTCCCACCGTAGACAACACGGTCAGCAGATCGAAATAGAATAAAAGACTGCACCAAGTCTGTATCAAACAAACGCCATTACGCGTTGCGCGAGACCCCACAGGCACCACTTTACTGTAGGCTTACGGCCCTCCGTGTGTCGTCTCGCGGAGAGAAAAAGGTACCACTTTATACCTTGAACAGAAACGGATTCATCAAAAGGAAACGTAAAATACTGTCAATCGACGTGTCTCAAACCAACCGCAATCAAGCGGACTCTAACCCCGCAGTCCTTGTGCCGTCCCGACTTGTTGGACACATGGCAAACATAACTGTAGTGTATCATAAAGCGAACTAAAATATATCCGTTCGTTAATCACCGCAATTAGGCGGATCGTTTCATCGCTAGCCTCTAGGGCTGCTGCACTCGACGAGGGCGTCGATGCAAGCGCCGGCTGGGTCTTCCGACGCTATCCACAACAGGCGCGGGGGACTCCGCGGGGATTGCACTGGATCCCACCAACTCTGTGTCACCTGGGAAAGGCCCGGCCTCTGTAGTAGGCTCTACGTCCTCTCCCGACACCCAGCTACGCGGGGTCTCACCGTAAAACTTCTTGAGTTTATCTACGTGGACAACCATCGCGTGCGAACGGACACTCCTCTGTATACGATACAGGACCGTGCTCAAGACTTGAATCACAAGGAAGGGACCGGTGTAGACACGAGTCCACTTGATCTTTCTTCCGCACCGTAACCTGGGGTAGTAGTAGTACACCCAGTCTCCGACGACGAACTTGTTGGGCTTCACCCTAAGGTCGTACGCCTTTTTCCTGCGTTCAGCGACGCGACCCAACTGCTCTCGCACCAGTTGGTAAGCGGCTTCCATCCGCTCCTGCTGCTTCTCGACGTACTCTTCAACTTCCTCTGCAGGCGGTCGATCGCAGTCTGTCAGCTGCGCGAGAATCAAATCTAACGGCGTATGATTCTCTCGACCAAGGAACAGAAAATTCGGTGACCGTTGCGTCGCCTCGTGCTCCGTCGCACGATACGCGGCCATCACGTACGGCAAATGTAAATCCCAATCTTTTTGTTTCACTGACACAACCTTGCCGATCATTGCGTTCAACGTCCTATGGAACCTTTCAATCATACCATTCCCAGAAGGATGGTACGCCGTCGTTCGGACTTTGTCTATTTCCATGAGTTTGCACAGCTCCTGGAACAAAGCCGACTCGAAACACGACCCCTGATCCGTAAGAATCTGGCGCGGCATTCCGAAGCGCGAGAAAACGTTGACCATCAGCGTCTTTGCAACCGTGACTGCTTCTTGGTTCTTGATGGGCAGAGCCTCTGCCCAACGAGAAAAGTAGTCAATCGCCGTCAATATGTACTTGTGGCCCCTGTTCGAAACGGGATGCGGACCGGTAATGTCTATCCCGAATCGTTCCATTGGCTCACCAACGACCGGACACTGTAGGAGACCTTGTCTCGGAGGCTTTTCCCTCCGATACCGAGCACAATTATCACAACTCTGGCACCAACGTCTTACGTCGTCTTTCCAACTCGGCCAATAAGCACGACGTTTCACCTTTTCGAGGCTTTTCCGCAGCCCGAAGTGTCCACCGCCAAAGCCACCGTGTATGACTTTGAACATTTCCTTACGTATCTGGATCGGAACAACCAGCTGATACATCTCAACGCCACCGGTACCTCCGTGTATGTACCGTCTGAAAAGCACACCTTGTCGAACCTCTAACAGATCCCAATGGCTCAGGATTGTTTTTGTCTCGCCACTCAACCGCGCTGATTCAAGTTCGTTAGGTTGGCGACCCAACTCTTTCCAGCCCAAGACCGGACCAACCCTTATGTCGGACAACTGTTCTCTGCGTAACGTTTCTTGCGTCCAGCCCGTCTCTTGGCCGGCTATATTCTCGTACGTAGCGGCCGGTCTCATTGCCTCAACAGGACAGACCCACGCCGTATTCTCAAATGTCTCATCATTCTCCTCTGGCTCTTCTGTTACCTCTCCCATCGGTCCACGCGACATGGCGTCCGCGTTACCGTGCTGCGTTCCCGCTCGATGAACGATCTCGAAGTCAAACTCCTCCATCGTTTCAAGCCAACGTGCCTGCTGACCAATGGGTTCCGGAGTCTTCCGTAGCCATTGCAGCGCTGAATGGTCTGTCCGTAACCGAAACCGTTTTCCTAGGAGATACTGTCGAAACTCCTTCAGGAAATATATCACAGCTAAAAGCTCCCGACGTGTCACATTGTAATTCCGTTCGGCCGTAGATAGCAATCGGCTCGCGTAACAGATTACCCTTTCGTCGCCGTCCTGCACCTGGGACAAAACCGCACCAATCGCGAAGGCCGAGGCGTCGGTATCTAGGATATACTGACCCTCGTCTTCCGGCAATGACAAAATCGGAGCAGACACCAGTCTCTTCTTCAGTTCCACGAAAGCCGCCTGACATTCCTCAGACGATCGGAACGGGACGTTCTTCCGAGTCAGAAAATGAAGAGGTTGGGCCACAACCGCAAAGTCGAGTATGAAACGCCGATAATACGAACAGAGACCAATAAACGATCGAACCTCACGGAGGTTCTTAGGAACAGTCCAACCCTCCACAGCCGTAATCTTGCTCGGGTCCGTCGCGACACCTTGCTCGCTCAGGATATGCCCAAGAAAAAGTACCTCGCGCTGCATCAGGTGGCACTTCGATGGCTTCAGCTTCAGGTTGTACTCCTGGAGTCGTTTGAACACCATCTCGAGTCGTCTCATATGAGTTTCAATATCACGCGAGAATACGATAATGTCATCAAGATAGACTAGACAAATATCGTAATTCAAGCCCGTTAGAACCAAATTCATCAGCCGACAAAACGAAGCGGGACTATTGCACAATCCGAAGGGCAACACCTTGAATTGAAAGCTTCCCCTCCTCGTTATGAAACCGGTCTTATGTTTGTCTCGCGGATGCAAAGCCATCTGGTGGTAACCCGCCCGGAGATCAAACGTGCTATACCATCTCGCGCCACCGAGGGTATCTAGACTTTCGCGTATCAACGGCAAAGGATGAGCATCCTTCCGCGTCTTCAAATTCAGCTGGCGGTAGTCGATGCAGAAACGCATACTACCGTCCTTTTTCTTCACCATAACAACGTTTGAAGCCCACTCCGACATGGAGGGCTCGATGATCCCTTGGGACAACATGTCCTCCACCTGCCGATCGATCTCCGGTATCATCATTAACGGTTGCCGTCTCAGCGGCTGACGAACCGGTCGCTCCTGTTGCGTGTCGATCTCGTGCTGAATCACAGCCGTAAAACCAAGGTCCAATTCACTGAGCGAGAACGTCGTTCGATAAGCCATAATGAGCTCTCGAAGCCGTTCCTTTTCGTCTGGGGAGACTGCTCCAGGCACTTCCTCCCACAGGCGTTTTAACACTGACTCCGCTACTGCGTCGTCTGGCTGACTGGCGGTCATGCGAACCATTGACGTAGGCGCTCGCACACTGTTCCCAGATACCGTTGCACTCGTAACGTTCAGGAGCTCCACCCGCTCCAATCGACACTCTGTTTTGCCCTGAACTGTCAAGTCTTTATCGCTAACATTTAACATCCGTACCCACACCGTTGGCTCCTTCCCTGAGACCAACGTTCGTCCAATAACCAACCCTTTCGTCACTTCAACCGGCGTCGTCGTCCACACGTCCGTGTCCACTCGCAGATGCGGGTATACAACAGATGCTGGAACGTCGACCTCACACCGTGCTGGAACCAAGATATCGTCTTGTACAATGATCCTGCGGCACATCGTTTCGGAAGGCGCTTCACGTAACGGAATCTGTCTATCACCCAAGTACACGTTCCTTCCTGCAAAGTCCCATCGTGCTTGATTGGTCTCAAGCCACGATAGACCCAGGATAACCTCATTCACCTGATCTGTTATCAAGCAATGCAACGGATACGACTGTTTCCCGATGCAAAGCTGTAACGTGGACTCGCCATCCACCCGAATTTCACTACCGTTCGCCGCCAACAGGCGTTGCTGCGAAGGCGTCATTACCGACTTAACCATAAAGCGTCGTGGGACCAGAGACATTTCGCTCCCTGAGTCCAGTAGACAGTTTCTGCGTACCCCGTCTACGCGAGCCACGACATAAGCCATGCGGCTTCCCTTCACCAGCCTGTTCTGCGCCTTCTCCGGCGCGGCATCGTTCTTAGTCGGTTCACCAACTTTCCCGTTGTCACGTTGCTCTGGTAACGGTTGCGTACAGAATCTTTGTGAATGCCCTTTTTGTCGACATCGAAAGCATTCCATCTCTGCGTTTCGGAATCGTGGCGGAAACTCACGTCGCTGAAAAGCTGGAGCTTCATTCCTCCACGGTCCGTCCGGTGCCCTTCCCGGATTCCTCCAGTTCTCAAACGGTTTACCCGAAGTAAAGTCGTCCTTGGGTTGCGTTACCAATCGACTTACTTCCTTTGTCAAATTCCGAATTGCACTTTCTAAATCGTCTATGCGATTATTCTGCTGATCGTTAGACGGCTGCACCGTCCGATCCTCCTTCGCAGCTTTTACTCGCCCTTGCCTTCGGTCGCCGTCTCCTCCAGTCGTAGACGATCGGCCGTAAGCTTCGAGTCTCACTGCGTGCTTGTACGCGGATTCCAGGCTGACGGGCTCTCGCTCCCGCACCTTCTGCGCTAGTTCCTGATTGGACAGCGCGTCCAGAAACGCGTCACAAGCAATCGTTTCTACTAACTCGCTCGATGGCCCAGGATACGCCAAAACCATAAGTCGCCTGACCTCTTGAACAACACTGCTCAAAGGTTCGTTATTCGTCTGACGGTAAGCTCGTAGCTTTACCCGGTACAGGCTCGTCTGTTCTTCCGAACCGTACCTTGCTTTCAATTTATCAACCAACGCCTGCCAAGTAACGTCGCCCTGGGCACCCATGTCCCATAGCAACTGCGAAGCTGGCCCCGTCAAGGCACACATCAATTGGTCGGCCTTCTCTCGGTCGCTCCAATTGTTGGGCCTTCTCTCGGTCGCTCCAATTGTTGCACCGGGCACAGACTTCGAACTTCGCTAGAAAAGCAGCGATGGCTGTCTTGCCGTCGTACTTCTCAAGCTTGATACGGATACCACGGTCAGCTGGACTTCGACCTCTCGTCTCTCGATCCACAGACCGACGTTGCGAACCCGCGCGGTGACGGCGTCTCCTGGGACGGTCGTCGTCGTCGCTAGTCTCACCTTCATCGACTGTGCTGGAAACTACAGGCCGTTTCTCATGCCCACATGCAGTATAGATTTCCGTTCCGTTCGCACTTTCGCCGGAGACACGTCCTCGTCACTGGACGTCTCATTTTCCGCTCTTCTGGCCCTTCCCGGCCGACGCTCCCTGTGCGTCTCTCGCTCCCGTTCCAAATCTGCACGATGTCTCAAAGACGAAACCATCGGCTTGCGGTAGACACCCGCCTCATCTGAGGCCCGTTCCTCTCGCTCACGTTCCCTGTCAGCACGATGCTTCGTGGAGGAAGTCATCGGCTTGCGGTAGACACCCGCCTCATCTGAAAACCGTAGTTTTCTGGGCCTCTCGCCCTTCTTATGCGCCCGACGACTGACACTTTGCTTATCCGGAGTTGTACGCCGATAATTGATGTCCGCCTCTGTTGACGCGTCATCCGACGATAACAACCTCCGTTTCGAACTCGATTCCCGTGGAGCCACAGTCGGTAAGTCACGATACACGGTATCATCAGGCGCCCAGCTGTCGATCGGGACAGTAGACCGATGAACCCGTTCAGGCCTGTCTCGGTAGCCTGTTTCCCTAGGGTCTCCTGCCCTAGTATCACGTACTACGAGTCTCCGGACCTCCGGCGGTCCACGTAACCTCGATGGCATCACCTCCATCGGTACTGTCTCACACGGGTCTGCACGAAATTCTGGATACGACATCGAACGGGACGCCTGAACCCAAGGCGCTTCTCTTTCCCGAACGACCGGCACTGTCAATTCTTCGAACCGCTGTGTCATCCGCGCCATGCTCTCGCGCAGGTACGACACCTCGGCCCGAACATCGGACGCGTCGTCTCTCCGCGACGACCTTGATTCTGCTGACCCTCTTTCAGCATTCACTAAACTGTCTCTTCGCTCCGGACACCGGGGACGGTAGCTCTGACTGTCTACCTGGCCCGCACTTGGTCTGTCAGCGGCTGCTAAACCTGCTGAGCTTCGTTCACTGAAATTAACAAGTAACCGTGCGTCTTCTGAAGCAACTGGGGAACCAGACCGTAAACGGTTCGACCGGCGTCCGTCACCAGTCTCTTGAGATTCAGGAACCGAACGAAGCCAATTCTCAACTCCCACCGTCGCCGAAGAACGAGGATCCCGAACATCGACAGTAGCAGAAGCGATTGGACCGACTGCACCAAAGTCATCAGACGAAACCTGCTGCGAAACTTTTGGACGAGCACCGGAATATTCACCAAAACGAACATCAGGACGAGCCAAATTCCTGGAGACCGCATCTGCTGCTACGGCTCCCAACTCGGGTCTTGGCGGCAAAGACATCTTCGTTCGCGCCACCCGCTCTCCATCCGATTCAACTTCACCCGCCGCAGCTTGTCCTGCGGCAACCAGAAGCGAGTCAAAATAGACCCCACTTCTGGTACCACTTTGTGGCGGACCTACCCGTCTCGTCACAAGCGGCACAAGCCCCCTCGCCGCCGGCGCATCTATTGACGCACGAGGGGTCGCGAGCTGGGCCTCTCGACTCGGGCGCTGCTCCCTTGCTCCAAATTGATCGGAGCCGCCCGAGTCGCTCTCACGCCGGTGTACGCTCTCCGTGTAACGGGCCGCCAAGGCACCGTCACTCCCTTCACTATCCGGCCAAGACGGCTCTGAAACGGTCGCTCGTGAGAGGGTATAGAGCTCGGAGGCGTTGGAGTCCGACTCTGCCCCGTCCGCGGCCACCGGGTGGGTAGCAACCTGAGCGCCAGGATGGCCGACTGTGCTCAAATCAGGGTTCGCTCCTCTCCGGGCAGACGACCCTCGCTTGGAGCTCCCCTTCACGGCCACGGGCTTCTTCGTTCGCTTGCCCGACCGTTCAGACCTCCGTCGTATCATATTACACGCCACAGCTCGTGTACTGGTGCCACCGACGGGCATCACTGAAGACTGTCTTTCCTCCGCAGGCCAAAACGCCCGAAACCACGGCCATTCGAGGGGTCCGAGCCCCAAGCCGCGCCAAAACGACATTATCAACTTCGAAACCAGGGAATGGAAAACACGGACAATATACTAGGTCGCTGCGTCGATTCGCAAACGGCAACCTAACCAGCTGGTACCAGGATCAATTTTACAACGCCCAGTACGACCAGGTCGCTGTGTCGATCGATCGGCGGCCGGAGATCCGGACGACCGCCGTCAATTTGTTACACGTACGGAGGCGAAGACGGCCTTCAAAGAAAAGACGGACCGCTTGCTCCCCGATGGATCACTGTCTCTTACGCCCGTAGGCAATGCACTGTGTGCGGCTTCGCGCCGACTCCGAGAATGACCAGAAACCGTTTGCTTGTAGGCGCGAACTTCTGCCGGCCAACGACCGGCCTCGAGAGTGTCCTCAAATTCGCTCTCCTTCAACCCTTCCGCCCGTAGGCCACGAACCTACACACGGCCAAGCGCCGACTCCGAGGGTGTCCACAAATTCCCTCCTTCAACTCACCGTCTTGCTCGCCCGTAGGCGTTGACCGTAAGTGGCTTCGCGCCGACTTCGAACTTTGCCTGAAACACTCTGACGCGCGCTCGACGTCGCTCAGAACAGCATCGGTCGACCCCAGGCGCTTAAAAGGCCGGGGACCTAGCAATGCAATTGAGCTAACGCCTAGGGCACTTAGGGTAACGTAATTAGAGGCTGGTAACTGACTTACAGGGACCGTTAACTACCCCGACGGATTGGTTGGCTGCGACCGATACGTTCGTCGCCGGCCTTGTAGCTGAGGCGGCCCGGCGACGAACCTTACAGGGCCTGTGAGATATTTCCCCTCTCTCTCTCCCTCTTCGTTCACGGGAGGAAAGATGCGGCACGGATCAGGTAACACGGTAGTGCCGACCGCTTATCGATACGACACCCCGTTCGAAAGTTATCACCTCGCCAAGTTCTCAGCCCGTCAAGACCCGGGCGCGCGCGGCGTGAAGGCTGCGGGCACACAATTGAGCCACGCCGAAGAAACCAACACTCACAAAGGCACACACACGATGGATTTCAAGGCAGAAAATGCCCAGGTAACACACTGACAAGTTTCACGTTGATCGGAGCGTCGATGGCAACTCGCTCCCTTCGATCGATCAAGATTCGCGGCTGGCGCGCGCGTCCTCCGGGGAAGACCGGGTGGCCTCCCTTCTAACGTAAATATCTCGAAAACCGTTCTACGCACGCTCACCGGTTCTGTGGGATGAATCAAGCAGCGGTCCTCGCTGCGTAGTTTGACACTAGCCGCTCGTCGATCGGACGAAAACCGACCGAGATATCGACGATCAAAGTTGACACACACAACCAACACTGACAAATTCAACGGTCACTGCACCGACCTCTCGCCGCGAGCAGGAAGGCAACTTCACCACGCGCGTCGTGCGCTGAAATGGATTCAACCCTTATCTCTCGAACACGCCGGTATGGCTAGCGATCACTCGACGCGGCCCTGCTACTCGGCCGAACAACAGACCAACAGGTGCAAGAAAAGATATTCGTAAGTCACAGATTCGTAACGTATTATTTGTAACGTCCGCGGACACCAGGCGCCGCGGGGTCGCCTTCACAATACTCACGGCAGCTACTCGAGCAGGGAGGGAGCCCAAACCCTTACCCTACCGATAATTTAGCATGCACCACGGAACACGGGTCTTCCGACGGTCGGGGACCGCGGATAATCGAACCGGTATCAATTTGCCCTCGAACTCTTAACCGAAACAGCTATGACGCAGAATAGCCGGGTTAGCAGCTATCGATACGCCACTGGATACGTTAGGCCGGTACACGACGTCGAATACCAAGGTATTGAGTGGTCGTCAGCGCGCCGTATATATCGTAACAAATGCAGAATCATACACAGTGTGTTGTCTTGCTGCACCTATCCGACACTTAAGCAGCGCAGCGTGTGGCAGGCTTTATTCCACCGGGTCATAACGTTATATCTTTTGATCGGAGAGAGCTAGCTCTTAGCTCTCAACAGCAATTCGATAGCCCGCAATTTTATCGTTCGAAAGGTGTATTCAGAAATTCGATACCATTATCCGCGGAAATTTTATATGCCCAAATCACTTTTCTTGACTACACGAATCGGTCTTTCGTAGGAAAACCTCTTCAACGTAAATTTTGACCGCTTAGTGCCTCAAGGCAAATTGTAGCGAAACGATTTACCGATCGACTCGCATATACCGCGAATTTGTATCGGCCATAGCTCCGGCGCTATAAGGAATCCCGCGACCCTACTTTGGCCGCCCATGTATTGTCAGTTACCAGCTTATGTTTCATATTCGAAAATTCGTCTTGTGGCATTTCCGCCACAATGAAACTAAGGAAACTAAGTAAACTAAGGAAACTAAGTAAACTTAGTAAACTAAGGAAACTAAGGAAACTAAGGAAACTAAGGAAACTAAGGAAACTAAGTAAACTAAGGAAACTAAGGAAACTAAGGAAACTAAGTAAACTTAGTAAACTATGGAAACTAAGGAAACTAAGGAAAATAAGGAAACTAAGGAAACTAATGAAACTAAGGAAACTAAGGAAACTAAGGAAACTAAGGAAACTAAGGAAACTAAGTAAACTAAGGAAACTAAGGAAACTAAGGAAACTAAGGAAATTATGTAAACTAAGTAAACTAAGGAAACTAAAGAAACTAAGGAAAAAAAGAAAAATAAGGAAACTAAGGAAACTAAGGAAACTTAGGAAACAAAGGAAACTCAGGAAACTAAGGAAACTAAGGAAACTAAGTGAACTAAGGAAACTAAGGAAACTATGGAAACTAAGTAAACTAAGGAAACTAAGGAAACTAAGGAAACTAAGGAAACTAGGGAAACTAAGGAAACTAAGGAAACTAAGGAAACTAAGTAAACTAAGTAAACTAAGGAAACTAAGGAAACTAAGGAAACTAAGGAAAAGAAACTAAGGAAACTTAGGAAACTAAGGAAACTAAGGAAACTTAGTAAACTATGGAAACTAAGGAAACTAAGGAAAATAAGGAAACTAAGGAAACTAGTGAAACTAAGGAAACTAAGGAAACTAAGGAAACTAAAAAACTAAGAAAACTAAAGAAACGAAGGAAACTAAGGAAACTAAGGAAACTAGGGAAACTAAAGAAACTAAGGAAACTAAGGAAACAAAAGAAACTAAGGAAACTAAGGAAACTAAGGAAACTAAGGAAACTAAGTAAACTAAGGAAACTAAGGAAACTAAGGAAACTAAGGAAATTATGTAAACTAAGTAAACTAAGGAAACTAAAGAAACTAAAAAAAAAGAAAAATTAGGAAACTAAGGAAACTAAGGAAACTTAGGAAACTAAGGAAACTCAGGAAACTAAGGAAACTAAGGAAACTAAGGAAACTAAGGAAACTAAAGAAACTAAGGAAACTAAGGAAACTAAGTAAACTAAGTAAACTAAGTAAACTAAGGAAACTAAGGAAACTAAGGAAACTAAGGAAACTAAGGAAACTAAAGAAATTAAAGAAAATAAAGAAACTAAGGAAACTAGGGAAACTAAGGAAACTAAGGAAACTAAGGAAACTAAGTAAACTAAGGAAACTAAGTAAACTAATGAAACTTATGAAACTAAGGAAACTCAGGAAACTAAGGAAACTAAGGAAACTAAGGAAACTAAGGAAACTAAGGAAACTAAAGAAACTAAGGAAACTAAGGAAACTAAGTAAACTAAGTAAACTAAGTAAACTAAGTAAACTAAAGAAACTAAGGAAACTAAGGAAACTAAAGAAACTAAGGAAATTAAAGAAAAAAAAGAAACTAAGGAAACTTAGGAAACTAAGGAAACTAAGTAAACTAAGGAAACTAAGGAAACTAAGGAAACTAAGTAAACTTAGTAAACTAAGGAAACTAAGGAAACTAAGGAAACTAAGGAAACTAAGGAAACTAAGTAAACTAAGGAAACTAAGGAAACTAAGGAAACTAAGTAAACTTAGTAAACTATGGAAACTAAGGAAACTAAGGAAAATAAGGAAACTAAGGAAACTATTGAAACTAAGGAAACTAAGGAAACTAAGGAAACTAAGGAAACTAAGTAAACTTAGTAAACTAAGGAAACTAAGGAAACTAAGGAAACTAAGGAAACTAAGGAAACTAAGTAAACTGAGGAAACTAAGGAAACTAAGGAAACTAAGGAAAATAAGGAAACTAAGGAAACTAAGGAAACTAAGGAAACTAAGGAAACTAAGGAAACTAAGGAAACTAAAGAAATTAAAGAAAATAAAGAAACTAAGTAAACTAAGGAAACTAAGGAAACTTAGGAAACTAAGGAAACTATGGAAACTAAGGAAATTAAAGAAAATAAAGAAACTAAGGAAACTAAGGAAACTAAGGAAACTTAGGAAACTAAGGTAACTAAGGAAACTAAGGAAACTAAGGAAACTATGGAAATTATGGAAATTATGTAAACTAAGGAAACTAAGGAAAAATAGGATACTAAGGAAACTAAGGAAACTAAGGAAACTAAGTAAACTAAGTAAACTAAGGAAACTAAGGAAACTAAGGAAACTAAGGAAACTAAGGAAACTAAGTAAACTAAGGAAACTAAGGAAACTAAGTAAACTAAGTAAACTAAGGAAACTAAGGAAACTAAGGAAACTAAGGAAAAGAAACTAAGGAAACTTAGGAAACTAAGGAAACTAAGGAAACTAAGGAAACTAAGTAAACTTAGTAAACTATGGAAACTAAGGAAACTAAGGAAAATAAGGAAACTAAGGAAACTAATGAAACTAAGGAAACTAAAGAAACTAAGGAAACTAAGGAAACTAAGTAAACTTAGTAAACTAAGGAAATTAAGGAAACTAAGGAAACTAAGGAAACTAAGGAAACTAAGTAAACTAAGGAAACTAAGGGAACTAAGGAAACTAAGTAAACTTAGTAAACTATGGAAACTAAGGAAACTAAGGAAAATAAGGAAACTAATGAAACTAATGAAACTAAGGAAACTAAGGAAACTAAGGAAACTAAGGAAACTAAGGAAACGAAGTAAACTAAGGAAACTAAGGAAACTAAGGAAACTAAGGAAATTATGTAAACTAAGTAAACTAAGGAAACTAAAGAAACTAAGGAAAAAAAGAAAAATAAGGAAACTAAGGAAACTAAGGAAACTTAGGAAACAAAGGAAACTCAGGAAACTAAGGAAACTAAGGAAACTAAGTAAACTAAGGAAACTAAGGAAATTAAGGAAACTAAATAAACTTAGTAAACTATGGAAACTAAGGAAACTAAAAAAAATAAGGGAACTAAGGAAACTAATGAAACTAAGGAAACTAAGGAAACTAAGGAAACTAAGTAAACTAAGGAAACTAAGGAAACTAAGTAAACTTAGTAAACTATGGAAACTAAAGAAACTAAGGAAAAATAAGGAAACTAAGGAAACTAATGAAACTAAGGAAACTAAGGAAACTAAGGAAACTAAAAAACTAAAAAACTAAGAAAACTAAAGAAACTAAGGAAACTAAGGAAACTAAGGAAACTAGGGAAACTAAAGAAACTAAAGAAACTAAGGAAACAAAAGAAACTAAGGAAACTAAGGAAACTAAGGAAACTAAGGAAACTAAGTATACTTAGTAAACTAAAGAAACTAAAGAAACTAAGGAAACTAAGGAAACTAAGGACACTAAGGAAACTAAGGAAACTAAGTAAACTAAGGAAACTAAGGAAACTAAGGAAACTAAAGAAACTAAGGAAATTAAAGAAAAAAAAGAAACTAAGGAAACTAACGAAACTAAGGAAACTAAGTAAACTAAGGAAACTAAGGAAACTAAGGAAACTAAGTAAACTTAGTAAACTAAGGAAACTAGAGAAACTAAGGAAACTAAGGAAACTAAGAAAACTAAGTAAACTAAGGAAACTAAGGAAACTAAGGAAACTAAGTAAACTTAGTAAACTATGGAAACTAAGGAAACTAAGGAAAAAAAGGAAACTAAGGAAACTAATGAAACTAAGGAAACTAAAGAAACTAAGGAAACTAAGGAAACTAAGTAAACTTAGTAAACTAAGGAAACTAAGGAAACTAAGGAAACTAAGGAAACTAAGTAAACTAAGGAAACTAAGGAAACTAAGGAAACTAAGTAAACGTAGTAAACTATGGAAACTAAGGAAAATAAGGAAACTAAGGAAACTAAGTAAACTTAGTAAACTAAGGAAACTAAGGATACCAAGGAAACTAAGGAAACTAAGGAAACTAAGTAAACTAAGGAAACTAAGGAAACTAAGGAAACTAAGTAAACTTAGTAAACTATGGAAACTAAGGAAAATAAGGAAACTAAGGAAACTAATGAAACTAAGGAAACTAAGGAAACTAAGGAAACTAAAAAAACTAAAAAACTAAGAAAACTAAAGAAACTAAGGAAACTAAGGAAACTAAGGAAACTAGGGAAACTAAAGAAACTAAGGAAACTAAGGAAACAAAAGAAACTAAGGAAACTAAGGAAACTAAGGAAACTAAGGAAACTAAGTAAACTAAGGAAACTAAAGAAACTAAGGAAACTATGGAAATTATGTAAACTAAGTAAACTAAGGAAACTAAAGAAACTAAGGAAAAAAAGAAAAATAAGGAAACTAAGGAAACTAAGGAAACTTAGGAAACTAAGGAAACTCAGGAAACTAAGGAAACTTAGGAAACTAAGGAAACTCAGGAAACTAAGGAAACTAAGGAAACTAAGTAAACTAAGGAAACTAAGGAAACTAAGGAAACTAAGTAAACTTAGTAAACTATGGAAACTAAGGAAACTAAGGAAAAAAAGGAAACTAAGAAAACAAATGAAACTAAGGAAACTAAGGAAACTAAGGAAACTAAGGAAACTAAGGAAACTAAGTAAACTAAGGAAACTAAGGAAACTTAGGAAACTAAGGAAACTAAGGAAAGTAAGGAAACTAAGGAAACTAAGGAAACTAAGTAAACTTAGTAAACTAAAGAAAATAAAGAAACTAAGGAAACTAAAGAAACTAAGGAAACTAAGGAAACTAAGGAAACTAAGTAAACTAAGGAAACTAAGGAAACTAAGGAAACTAAAGAAACTAAGGAAATTTAAAAAAAAAAGAAACTAAGGAAACTTAGGAAACTAAGGAAACTAAGTAAACTAAGGAAACTAAGGAAACTAAGGAAACTAAGTAAACTTAGTAAACTAAGGAAACTAAGGAAACTAAGGAAACTAAGGAAACTAAGGAAACTAAGTAAACTAAGGAAACTAAGGAAACTAAGGAAACTAAGTAAACTTAGTAAACTATGGAAACTAAGGAAACTAAGGAAAATAAGGAAACTAAGGAAACTAAGGAAACTAAGGAAACTAAGTAAACTAAAGAAACTAAGGAAACTAAGGAAACTAAAGAAACTAAGGAAATTAAAGAAAAAAAAGAAACTAAGGAAACTTAGGAAACTAAGGAAACTAAGTAAACTAAGGAAACTAAGGAAACTAAGGAAACTAAGTAAACTAAGTAAACTAAGGAAACTAAGGAAACTTAGGAAACTAAGGAAACTAAGGAAACTAAGGAAATTAAAGAAAATAAAGAAACTAAGGAAACTAAGGAAACTAAGGAAACTAAGTAAACTAAGGAAACTAAGGAAACTTAGGAAACTAAGGAAACTAAAGAAACTAAGGAAACTAAGGAAACTAAGGAAACTATGGAAATTATGGAAATTATGTAAACTAAGGAAACTAAGGAAACTTAGGAAACTAAGGAAACTAAGGAAAGTAAGGAAACTAAGGAAACTAAGGAAACTAAGTAAACTTAGTAAACTAAAGAAACTAAAGAAACTAAGGAAACTAAGGAAACTAAAGAAACTAAGGAAACTAAGGAAATTATGTAAACTAAGTAAACTAAGGAAACTAAAGAAACTAAGGAAAAAAAGAAAAATAAGGAAACTAAGGAAACTAAAGAAACTTAGGAAACTAAGGAAACTCAGGAAACTAAGGAAACTAAGGAAACTAAGGAAACTAAAGAAACTAAGGAAACTAAAGAAACTAAGGAAACTAAAGAAACTAAGGAAACTAAGTAAACTAAGTAAACTAAGTAAACTAAGGAAACTAAGGAAACTAAGGAAACTAAGGAAACTAAGGAAACTAAAGAAATTAAAGAAAATAAAGAAACTAAGGAAACTAAGGAAACTAAGGAAACTAAGTAAACTAAGGAAACTAAGGAAACTAAGGAAACTAAGTAAACTTAGTAAACTATGGAAACTAAGGAAACTAAGGAAAATAAGGAAACTAAGGAAACTAATGAAACTAAGGAAACTAAGGAAACTAAGGAAACTAAAAAAACTAAAAAACTAAGAAAACTAAAGAAACTAAGGAAACTAAGGAAACTAAGGAAACTAGGGAAACTAAAGAAACTAAGGAAACTAAGGAAACAAAAGAAACTAAGGAAACTAAGGAAACTAAGGAAACTAAGGAAACTAAGTAAACTAAGGAAACTAAGGAAACTAAGGAAACTAAGGAAATTATGTAAACTAAGTAAACTAAGGAAACTAAAGAAACTAAGGAAAAAAAGAAAAATAAGGAAACTAAGGAAACTAAGGAAACTTAGGAAACTAAGGAAACTAAAGAAACTAAGGAAACTAAGGAAACTAAGTAAACTAAGGAAACTAAGGAAACTAAGTAAACTTAGTAAACTAAGGAAACTAAGGAAACTAAGGAAACTAAGGAAACTAAGGAAACTAAGTAAACTAAAAAAACTAAGGAAACTAAGGAAACCAAAGAAAAGAAGGAAACTAAGGAAACTAAGGAAACTAAGAAAACTAAGTAAACTTAGTAAACTAAGGAAACTAAGGAAACTAAGGTAACTAAGGAAACTTAGGAAACTAAAGAAACTAAGGAAACTAAGGAAACTAAGTAAACTAAGTAAACTAAGTAAACTAAGGAAACTAAGGAAACTAAGGAAACTAAGGAAACTAAGGAAACTAAAGAAATTAAAGAAAATAAAGAAACTAAAGAAACTAGGGAAACTAAGGAAACTAAGGAAACTAAGGAAACTAAGTAAACTAAGTAAACTAAGGAAACTAAGGAAACTTAGGAAACTAAGGAAACTAAGGAAACTAAGGAAATTAAAGAAAATAAAGAAACTAAGGAAACTAAGGAAACTTAGGAAACTAAGGAAACTAAGGAAACTAAGGAAACTAAGGAAACTATGGAAATTATGGAAATTATGTAAACTAAGGAAACTAAGGAAACTTAGGAAACTAAGGAAACTAAGGAAAGTACGGAAACTAAGAAAACTAAGGAAACTAAGTAAACTTAGTAAACTAAAGAAACTTTAGAAACTAAGGAAACTAAGGAAACTAAGGAATCTAAGTAAACTAAGTAAACTAAGTAAACTAAGGAAACTAAGGAAACTAAGGAAACTAAGGAAACTAAGGAAACTAAAGAAATTAAAGAAAATAAAGAAACTAAGGAAACTAGGGAAACTAAGGAAACTAAGGAAACTAAGGAAGCTAAGTAAACTAAGTAAACTAAGGAAACTAAGGAAACTTAGGAAACTAAGGAAACTATGGAAACTAAGGAAATTAAAGAAAATAAAGAAACTAAGGAAACTAAGGAAACTAAGGAAACTTAGGAAACTAAGGAAACTAAGGAAACTAAGGAAACTAAGGAAACTATGGAAATTATGGAAATTATGTAAACTAAGGAAACTAAGGAAAAATAGGAAACTAAGGAAACTAAGGAAACTAAGGAAACTAAGTAAACTAAGTAAACTAAGGAAACTAAGGAAACTAAGGAAACTAAGGAAACTAGGGAAACTAAGGAAACTAAGGAAACTAAGGAAACTAAGTAAACTAAGTAAACTAAGGAAACTAAGGAAACTAAGGAAACTAAGGAAAAGAAACTAAGGAAACTTAGGAAACTAAGGAAACTAAGGAAACTTAGTAAACTATGGAAACTAAGGAAACTAAGGAAAAAAAGGAAACTAAGGAAACTAATGAAACTAAGGAAACTAAGGAAACTAAGAAAACTAAAAAACTAAGAAAACTAAAGAAGATAAGGAAACTAAGGAAACTAGGGAAACTAAGGAAACTAAGGAAACTAAGGAAACAAAAGAAACTAAGGAAACTAAGGAAACTAAGGAAACTAAGGAAACTAAGTAAACTAAGGAAACTAAGGAAACTAAGGAAACTAAGGAAAAAAAGAAAAATAAGGAAACTAAGGAAACTAAGGAAACTTAGGAAACTAAGGAAACTAAGGAAACTAAGGAAACTATGGAAATTAAGGAAATTATGTAAACTAAGGAAACTAAGGAAACTTAGGAAACTAAGGAAACTAAGGAAAGTAAGGAAACTAAGGAAACTAAGGAAACTAAGTAAACTTAGTAAACTAAAGAAACTAAAGAAACTAAGGAAACTAAGGAAACTAAGGAAACTAAGGAAACTAAGTAAACTAAGGAAACTAAGGAAACTAAGGAAACTAAAGAAACTAAGGAAATTAAAGAAAAAAAAGAAACTAAGGAAACTAAGGAAACAAAAGAAACTAAGGAAACTAAGGAAACTAAGGAAACTAAGGAAACTAAGTAAACTAAGGAAACTAAGGAAACTAAGGAAACTAAGGAAATTAAAGAAAATAAAGAAACTAAGGAAACTAAGGAAACTTAGGAAACTAAGGAAACTAAGGAAACTAAGGAAACTATGGAAATTAAGGAAATTATGTAAACTAAGGAAACTAAGGAAACTTAGGAAACTAAGGAAACTAAGGAAAGTAAGGAAAGTAAGGAAACTAAGGAAACTAAGTAAACTTAGTAAACTAAAGAAACTAAAGAAACTAAGGAAACTAAGGAAACTAAGGAAACTAAGGAAACTAAGGAAACTAAGTAAACTAAGGAAACTAAGGAAACTAAGGAAACTAAAGAAACTAAGGAAATTAAAGAAAAAAAAGAAACTAAGGAAACTAAAGAAACTAAAAGAAAAAAGAAAAATAAGGAAACTAAGGAAACTAAAGAAACTTAGGAAACTAAGGAAACTTAGGAAACTAAGGAAACTAAGGAAACTAAGGAAACTAAGGAAACTAAGGAAACTAAAGAAACTAAGGAAACTAAGGAAACTAAGTAAACTAAGTAAACTAAGTAAACTAAGTAAACTAAGGAAACTAAGGAAACTAAGGAAACTAAGGAAACTAAGGAAACTAAAGAAATAAAAGAAAATAAAGAAACTAAGGAAACTAGGGAAACTAAGGAAACTAAGGAAACTAAGGAAACTAAGTAAACTAAGTAAACTAAGGAAACTAAGGAAACTAAGGAAACTAAGGAAACTAAGGAAACTAAGGAAATTAAAGAAAATAAAGAAACTAAGGAAACTAAGGAAACTTAGGAAACTAAGGAAACTAAGGAAACTAAGGAAATTAAAGAAAATAAAGAAACTAAGGAAACTAAGGAAACTTAGGAAACTAAGGAAACTAAGGAAACTAAGGAAACTAAGGAAACTATGGAAATTATGGAAATTATGTAAACTAAGGAAACTAAGGAAACTTAGGAAACTAGAGAAACTAAGGAAACTAAGGAAACTAAGGAAACTAAGGAAAAAAAACTAAGGAAACTTAGGAAACTAAGGAAACTAAGGAAACTTAGTAAACTATGGAAACTAAGGAAACTAAGGAAAATAAGGAAACTAAGGAAACTAATGAAACTAAGGAAACTAAGGAAACTAAGAAAACTAAAAAACTAAGAAAACTAAAGAAACTAAGGAAACTAAGGAAACTAGGGAAACTAAAGAAACTAAGGAAACTAAGGAAACAAAAGAAACTAAGGAAACTAAGGAAACTAAGGAAACTAAGGAAACTAAGTAAACTAAGGAAACTAAGGAAACTAAGGAAACTAAGGAAAAAAAGAAAAATAAGGAAACTAAGGAAACTAAGGAAACTTAGGAAACTAAGGAAACTCAGGAAACTAAGGAAACTAAGGAAACTAAGGAAACTAAGGAAACTAAAGAAACTAAGGAAACTAAGGAAACTAAGTAAACTAAGTAAACTAAGTAAACTAAGGAAACTAAGGAAACTAAGGAAACTAAGGAAACTAAAGAAACTAAAGAAATTAAAGAAAATAAAAAAACTAAGGAAACTAGGGAAACTAAGGAAACTAAGGAAACTAAGGAAACTAAGTAAACTAAGTAAACTAAGGAAACTAAGGAAACTTAGGAAACTAAGGAAACTAAGGAAACTAAGGAAACTAAGGAAACTAAGGAAACTAAGGAAACTAAGGAAACTAAGGAAACTAAGGAAACTATGGAAATTAAGGAAATTATGTAAACTAAGGAAACTAAGGAAACTTAGGAAACTAAGGAAACTAAGGAAAGTAAGGAAACTAAGGAAACTAAGGAAACTAAGTAAACTTAGAAAACTAAAGAAACTAAAGAAACTAAGGAAACTAAGGAAACTAAGGAAACTAAGGAAACTAAGTAAACTAAGGAAACTAAGGAAACTAAGGAAACTAAAGAAACTAAGGAAATTAAAGAAAAAAAGAAACTAAGGAAACTAAAGAAACTAAGGGAAAAAAGAAAAATAAGGAAACTAAGGAAACTAAGGAAACTTAGGAAACTAAGGAAACTTAGGAAACTAAGGAAACTAAGGAAACTAAGGAAACTAAGGAAACTAAGGAAACTAAAGAAACTAAGGAAACTAAGGAAACTAAGTAAACTAAGTAAACTAAGTAAACTAAGTAAACTAAAGAAACTAAGGAAACTAAGGAAACTTAGGAAACTAAGGAAACTAAAGAAACTAAGGAAACTAAGGAAACTAAGGAAACTAAGGAAACTAAGGAAACTAAGTAAACTTAGTAAACTAAGGAAACTAAGGAAACTAAGGAAACTAAGGAAACTAAGGAAACTAAGTAAACTAAAAAAACTAAGGAAACTAAGGAAACCAAAGAAAAGAAGGAAACTAAGGAAACTAAGGAAACTAAGAAAACTAAGTAAACTTAGTAAACTAAGGAAACTAAGGAAACTAAGGTAACTAAGGAAACTTAGGAAACTAAGGAAACTAAGGAAACTAAGGAAACTAAGGAAACTAAAGAAACTAAGTAAACTAAGGAAACTAAGGAAACTAAGGAAACTAAGTAAACTTAGTAAACTATGGAAACTTAGTAAACTATGGAAACTAAGGAAACTAAGGAAACTTAGGAAACTAAGGAAACTCAGGAAACTAAGGAAACTAAGGAAACTAAGTAAACTAAGGAAACTAAGGAAACTAAGGAAAATAAGGAAACTAAAGATACTAATGAAACTAAGGAAACTAAGGAAACTAAGGAAACTAAAAAACTAAAAAACTAAGAAAACTAAAGAAACTAAAGAAACTAAGGAAACTAAGGAAACTAGGGAAACTAAAGAAACTAAGGAAACTAAGGAAACAAAAGAAACTAAGGAAACTAAGGAAACTAAGGAAACTAAGGAAACTAAGTAAACTAAGGAAACTAAGGAAACTAAGGAAACTAAGGAAATTATGTAAACTAAGTAAACTAAGGAAACTAAAGAAACTAAGGAAAAAAAGAAAAATAAGGAAACTAAGGAAACTAAGGAAACTCAGGAAACTAAAGAAACTAAGGAAATTAAAGAAAAATAAGAAACTAAGGAAACTAAAAAAACTAAGGAAAAAAAGAAAAATAAGGAAACTAAGGAAACTAAGGAAACTTAGGAAACTAAGGAAACTCAGGAAACTAAGGAAACTAAGGAAACTAAGGAAACTAAGGAAACTAAGGAAACTAAAGAAACTAAGGAAACTAAGGAAACTAAGTAAACTAAGTAAACTAAATAAACTAAGTAAACTAAAGAAACTAAGGAAACTAAGGAAACTAAGGAAACTAAGGAAACTAAAGAAATTAAAGAAAATAAAGAAACTAAAGAAACTAGGGAAACTAAGGAAACTAAGGAAACTAAGGAAACTAAGTAAACTAAGTAAACTAAGGAAACTAAGGAAACTTAGGAAACTAAGGAAACTAAGGAAACTAAGGAAATTAAAGAAAATAAAGAAACTAAGGAAACTAAGGAAACTTAGGAAACTAAGGAAACTAAGGAAACTAAGGAAACTAAGGAAACTATGGAAATTATGGAAATTATGTAAACTAAGGAAACTAAGGAAACTTAGGAAACTAAAGAAACTAAGGGAAAAAAGAAAAATAAGGAAACTAAGGAAACTAAGGAAACTTAGGAAACTAAGGAAACTTAGGAAACTAAGGAAACTAAGGAAACTAAGGAAACTAAGGAAACTAAGGAAACTAAAGAAACTAAGGAAACTAAGGAAACTAAGTAAACTAAGTAAACTAAGTAAACTAAGTAAACTAAAGAAACTAAGGAAACTAAGGAAACTTAGGAAACTAAGGAAACTAAAGAAACTAAGGAAACTAAGGAAACTAAGTAAACTAAGGAAACTAAGGAAACTAAGTAAACTTAGTAAACTAAGGAAACTAAGGAAACTAAGGAAACTAAGGAAACTAAGGAAACTAAGTAAACTAAAAAAACTAAGGAAACTAAGGAAACCAAAGAAAAGAAGGAAACTAAGGAAACTAAGGAAACTAAGAAAACTAAGTAAACTTAGTAAACTAAGGAAACTAAGGAAACTAAGGTAACTAAGGAAACTTAGGAAACTAAGGAAACTCAGGAAACTAAGGAAACTAAGGAAACTAAGGAAACTAAGGAAACTAAAGAAACTAAGGAAACTAAGGAAACTAAGTAAACTAAGTAAACTAAGTAAACTAAGGAAACTAAGGAAACTAAGGAAACTAAGGAAACTAAAGAAACTAAAGAAATTAAAGAAAATAAAAAAACTAAGGAAACTAAGGAAACTAAGGAAACTAAGGAAACTAAGGAAACTAAGTAAACTAAGTAAACTAAGGAAACTAAGGAAACTTAGGAAACTAAGGAAACTAAGGAAACTAAGGAAATGAAAGAAAATAAAGAAACTAAGGAAACTAAGGAAACTTAGGAAACTAAGGAAACTAAGGAAACTAAGGAAACTATGGAAATTAAGGAAATTATGTAAACTAAGGAAACTAAGGAAACTTAGGAAACTAAGGAAACTAAGGAAACTAAGGAAACTAAGGAAACTAAGGAAACTAAGTAAACTAAGAAAACTAAAGAAACTAAAGAAACTAAGGAAACTAAGGAAACTAAGGAAACTAAGGAAACTAAGTAAACTAAGGAAACTAAGGAAACTAAGGAAACTAAAGAAACTAAGGAAATTAAAGAAAAAAAAGAAACTAAGGAAACTAAAGAAACTAAGGGAAAAAAGAAAAATAAGGAAACTAAGGAAACTAAGGAAACTTAGGAAACTAAGGAAACTTAGGAAACTAAGGAAACTAAGGAAACTAAGGAAACTAAGGAAACTAAGGAAACTAAAGAAACTAAGGAAACTAAGGAAACTAAGTAAACTAAGTAAACTAAGGAAACTAAGTAAACTAAAGAAACTAAGGAAACTAAGGAAACTTAGGAAACTAAGGAAACTAAAGAAACTAAGGAAACTAAGGAAACTAAGTAAACTAAGGAAACTAAGGAAACTAAGTAAACTTAGTAAACTAAGGAAACTAAGGAAACTAAGGAAACTAAGGAAACTAAGGAAACTAAGTAAACTAAAAAAACTAAGGAAACTAAGGAAACCAAAGAAAAGAAGGAAACTAAGGAAACTAAGGAAACTAAGAAAACTAAGTAAACTTAGTAAACTAAGGAAACTAAGGAAACTAAGGTAACTAAGGAAACTTAGGAAACTAAGGAAACTAAGGAAACTAAGGAAACTAAGGAATCTAAAGAAACTAAGTAAACTAAGGAAACTAAGGAAACTAAGGAAACTAAGTAAACTTAGTAAACTATGGAAACTTAGTAAACTATGGAAACTAAGGAAACTAAGGAAACTTAGGAAACTAAGGAAACTCAGGAAACTAAGGAAACTAAGGAAACTAAGTAAACTAAGGAAACTAAGGAAACTAAGGAAAATAAGGAAACTAAGGATACTAATGAAACTAAGGAAACTAAGGAAGCTAAGGAAACTAAAAAACTAAAAAACTAAGAAAACTAAAGAAACTAAAGAAACTAAGGAAACTAAGGAAACTAGGGAAACTAAAGAAACTAAGGAAACTAAGGAAACAAAAGAAACTAAGGAAACTAAGGAAACTAAGGAAACTAAGGAAACTAAGTAAACTAAGGAAACTAAGGAAACTAAGGAAACTAAGGAAATTATGTAAACTAAGTAAACTAAGGAAACTAAAGAAACTAAGGAAAAAAAGAAAAATAAGGAAACTAAGGAAACTAAGGAAACTCAGGAAACTAAAGAAACTAAGGAAATTAAAGAAAAATAAGAAACTAAGGAAACTAAAGAAACTAAGGAAAAAAAGAAAAATAAGGAAACTAAGGAAACTAAGGAAACTTAGGAAACTAAGGAAACTCAGGAAACTAAGAAAACTAAGGAAACTAAGGAAACTAAGGAAACTAAGGAAACTAAAGAAACTAAGGAAACTAAGGAAACTAAGTAAACTAAGTAAACTAAGGAAACTAAGTAAACTAAAGAAACTAAGGAAACTAAGGAAACTAAGGAAACTAAGGAAACTAAGGAAATTAAAGAAAATAAAGAAACTAAAGAAACTAGGGAAACTAAGGAAACTAAGGAAACTAAGGAAACTAAGTAAACTAAGTAAACTAAGGAAACTAAGGAAACTTAGGAAACTAAGGAAACTAAGGAAACTAAGGAAATTAAAGAAAATAAAGAAACTAAGGAAACTAAGGAAACTTAGGAAACTAAGGAAACTAAGGAAACTAAGGAAACTAAGGAAACTATGGAAATTATGGAAATTATGTAAACTAAGGAAACTAAGGAAACTTAGGAAACTAAGGAAACTAAGGAAAGTACGGAAACTAAGGAAACTAAGGAAACTAAGTAAACTTAGTAAACTAAAGAAACTTTAGAAACTAAGGAAACTAAGGAAACTAAGGAATCTAAGTAAACTAAGTAAACTAAGTAAACTAAGGAAACTAAGGAAACTAAGGAAACTAAGGAAACTAAGGAAACTAAAGAAATTAAAGAAAATAAAGAAACTAAGGAAACTAGGGAAACTAAGGAAACTAAGGAAACTAAGGAAACTAAGTAAACTAAGTAAACTAAGGAAACTAAGGAAACTTAGGAAACTAAGGAAACTACGGAAACTAAGGAAATTAAAGAAAATAAAGAAACTAAGGAAACTAAGGAAACTAAGGAAACTTAGGAAACTAAGGAAACTAAGGAAACTAAGGAAACTAAGGAAACTATGGAAATTATGGAAATTATGTAAACTAAGGAAACTAAGGAAAAATAGGAAACTAAGGAAACTAAGGAAACTAAGGAAACTAAGTAAACTAAGTAAACTAAGGAAACTAAGGAAACTAAGGAAACTAAGGAAACTAGGGAAACTAAGGAAACTAAGGAAACTAAGGAAACTAAGTAAACTAAGTAAACTAAGGAAACTAAGGAAACTAAGGAAACTAAGGAAAAGAAACTAAGGAAACTTAGGAAACTAAGGAAACTAAGGAAACTTAGTAAACTATGGAAACTAAGGAAACTAAGGAAAATAAGGAAACTAAGGAAACTAATGAAACTAAGGAAACTAAGGAAACTAAGAAAACTAAAAAACTAAGAAAACTAAAGAAGATAAGGAAACTAAGGAAACTAGGGAAACTAAAGAAACTAAGGAAACTAAGGAAACAAAAGAAACTAAGGAAACTAAGGAAACTAAGGAAACTAAGGAAACTAAGTAAACTAAGGAAACTAAGGAAACTAAGGAAACTAAGGAAAAAAAGAAAAATAAGGAAACTAAGGAAACTAAGGAAACTTAGGAAACTAAGGAAACTAAGGAAACTAAGGAAACTATGGAAATTAAGGAAATTATGTAAACTAAGGAAACTAAGGAAACTTAGGAAACTAAGGAAACTAAGGAAAGTAAGGAAACTAAGGAAACTAAGTAAACTTAGTAAACTAAAGAAACTAAAGAAACTAAGGAAACTAAGGAAACTAAGGAAACTAAGGAAACTAAGGAAACTAAGTAAACTAAGGAAACTAAGGAAACTAAGGAAACTAAAGAAACTAAGGAAATTAAAGAAAAAAAAGGAACTAAGGAAACTAAGGAAACAAAAGAAACTAAGGAAACTAAGGAAACTAAGGAAACTAAGGAAACTAAGTAAACTAAGGAAACTAAGGAAACTAAGGAAACTAAGGAAATTAAAGAAATTAAAGAAACTAAGGAAACTAAGGAAACTTAGGAAACTAAGGAAACTAAGGAAACTAAGGAAACTATGGAAATTAAGGAAATTATGTAAACTAAGGAAACTAAGGAAACTTAGGAAACTAAGGAAACTAAGGAAAGTAAGGAAAGTAAGGAAACTAAGGAAACTAAGTAAACTTAGTAAACTAAAGAAACTAAAGAAACTAAGGAAACTAAGGAAACTAAGGAAACTAAGGAAACTAAGGAAACTAAGTAAACTAAGGAAACTAAGGAAACTAAGGAAACTAAAGAAACTAAGGAAAATAAAGAAAAAAAAGAAACTAAGGAAACTAAAGAAACTAAGGGAAAAAAGAAAAATAAGGAAACTAAGGAAACTAAAGAAACTTAGGAAACTAAGGAAACTTAGGAAACTAAGGAAACTAAGGAAACTAAGGAAACTAAGGAAACTAAGGAAACTAAAGAAACTAAGGAAACTAAGGAAACTAAGTAAACTAAGTAAACTAAGTAAACTAAGTAAACTAAAGAAACTAAGGAAACTAAGGAAACTAAGGAAACTAAGGAAACTAAAGAAATAAAAGAAAATAAAGAAACTAAGGAAACTAGGGAAACTAAGGAAACTAAGGAAACTAAGGAAACTAAGTAAACTAAGTAAACTAAGGAAACTAAGGAAACTAAGGAAACTAAGGAAACTAAGGAAACTAAGGAAATTAAAGAAATTAAAGAAACTAAGGAAACTAAGGAAACTTAGGAAACTAAGGAAACTAAGGAAACTAAGGAAATTAAAGAAAATAAAGAAACTAAGGAAACTAAGGAAACTTAGGAAACTAAGGAAACTAAGGAAACTAAGGAAACTAAGGAAACTATGGAAATTATGGAAATTATGTAAACTAAGGAAACTAAGGAAACTTAGGAAACTAAGGAAACTAAGGAAACTAAGGAAACTAAGGAAACTAAGGAAAAGAAACTAAGGAAACTTAGGAAACTAAGGAAACTAAGGAAACTTAGTAAACTATGGAAACTAAGGAAACTAAAGAAAATAAGGAAACTAAGGAAACTAATGAAACTAAGGAAACTAAGGAAACTAAGAAAACTAAAAAACTAAGAAAACTAAAGAAACTAAGGAAACTAAGGAAAATAGGGAAACTAAAGAAACTAAGGAAACTAAGGAAACAAAAGAAACTAAGGAAACTAAGGAAACTAAGGAAACTAAGGAAACTAAGTAAACTAAGGAAACTAAGGAAACTAAGGAAACTAAGGAAAAAAAGAAAAATAAGGAAACTAAGGAAACTAAGGAAACTTAGGAAACTAAGGAAACTCAGGAAACTAAGGAAACTAAGGAAACTAAGGAAACTAAGGAAACTAAAGAAACTAAGGAAACTAAGGAAACTAAGTAAACTAAGTAAACTAAGTAAACTAAGGAAACTAAGGAAACTAAGGAAACTAAGGAAACGTAAGAAACTAAAGAAATTAAAGAAAATAAAAAAACTAAGGAAACTAGGGAAACTAAGGAAACTAAGGAAACTAAGGAAACTAAGTAAACTAAGTAAACTAAGGAAACTAAGGAAACTTAGGAAACTAAGGAAACTAAGGAAACTAAGGAAATGAAAGAAAATAAAGAAACTAAGGAAACTAAGGAAACTTAGGAAACTAAGGAAACTAAGGAAACTATGGAAATTAAGGAAATTATGTAAACTAAGGAAACTAAGGAAACTTAGGAAACTAAGGAAACTAAGGAAAGTAAGGAAACTAAGGAAACTAAGGAAACTAAGTAAACCTAGTAAACTAAAGAAACTAAAGAAACTAAGGAAACTAAGGAAACTAAGGAAACTAAGGAAACTAAGTAAACTAAGGAAACTAAGGAAACTAAAGAAACTAAGGAAATTAAAGAAAAAAAAGAAACTAAGGAAACTAAAGAAACTAAGGGAAAAAAGAAAAATAAGGAAACTAAGGAAACTAAGGAAACTTAGGAAACTAAGGAAACTTAGGAAACTAAGGAAACTAAGGAAACTAAGGAAACTAAGGAAACTAAAGAAACTAAGGAAACTAAGGAAACTAAGTAAACTAAGTAAACTAAGTAAACTAAGTAAACTAAAGAAACTAAGGAAACTAAGGAAACTAAGGAAACTAAGGAAACTAAAGAAATAAAAGAAAATAAAGAAACTAAGGAAACTAGGGAAACTAAGGAAACTAAGGAAACTAAGGAAACTAAGTAAACTAAGTAAACTAAGGAAACTAAGGAAACTAAGGAAACTAAGGAAACTAAGGAAATTAAAGAAAATAAAGAAACTAAGGAAACTAAGGAAACTTAGGAAACTAAGGAAACTAAGGAAACTAAGGAAACTAAGGAAACTATGGAAATTATGGAAATTTTGTAAACTAAGGAAACTAAGGAAACTTAGGAAACTAAGGAAACTAAGGAAAGTACGGAAACTAAGGAAACTAAGGAAACTAAGTAAACTTAGTAAACTAAAGAAACTAGAGAAACTAAGGAAACTAAGGAAACTAAGGAATCTAAGTAAACTAAGTAAACTAAGTAAACTAAGGAAACTAAGGAAACTAAGGAAACTAAGGAAACTAAGGAAACTAAAGAAATTAAAGAAAATAAAGAAACTAAGGAAACTAGGGAAACTAAGGAAACGAAGGAAACTAAGGAAACTAAGTAAACTAAGTAAACTAAGGAAACTAAGGAAACTTAGGAAACTAAGGAAACTATGGAAACTAAGGAAATTAAAAAAAATAAAGAAACTAAGGAATCTAAGGAAATTAAGGAAACTTAGGAAACTAAGGAAACTAAGGAAACTAAGGAAACTAAGGAAACTATGGAAATTATGGAAATTATGTAAACTAAGGAAACTAAGGAAAAATAGGATACTAAGGAAACTAAGGAAACTAAGGAAACTAAGTAAACTAAGTAAACTAAGGAAACTAAGGAAACTAAGGAAACTAAGGAAACTAGGGAAACTAAGGAAACTAAGGAAACTAAGGAAACTAAGTAAACTAAGTAAACTAAGGAAACTAAGGAAACTAAGAAAACTAAGAAAAAGAAACTAAGGAAACTTAGGAAACTAAGGAAACTAAGGAAACTAAGTAAACTTAGTTTCCTTAGTTTCCTTAGTTTACTTAGTTTCCTTAGTTTCCTTAGTTTCCTTAGTTTCCTTAGTTTCCTTAGTTTACTAAGTTTACTTAGTTTCCTTAGTTTCCTTAGTTTCCTTAGTTTCCTTAGTTTCAATAGTTTCCTTAGTTTCCTTATTTTCCTTAGTTTCCTTAGTTTCCATAGTTTACTAAGTTTACTTAGTTTCCTTAGTTTCCTTAGTTTCCTTAGTTTACTTAGTTTCCTTAGTTTCCTTAGTTTCCTTAGTTTCCTTAGTTTCCTTAGTTTACTAAGTTTACTTAGTTTCCTTAGTTTCCTTAGTTTCCTTAGTTTACTTAGTTTCCTCAGTTTCCTAAGTTTCCTTAGTTTCTTTTTTTTCTTTAATTTCCTTAGTTTCTTTAGTTTCCTTAGTTTCCTTAGTTTCTTTAGTTTACTTAGTTTACTTAGTTTACTTAGTTTACTTAGTTTCCTTAGTTTCCTTAGTTTCTTTAGTTTCCTTAGTTTCCTTAGTTTCCTTAGTTTCCTTAGTTTCCTTAGTTTCCTGAGTTTCCTTAGTTTCATAAGTTTCATTAGTTTACTTAGTTTCCTTAGTTTACTTAGTTTCCTTAGTTTCCTTAGTTTCCTTAGTTTCCCTAGTTTCCTTAGTTTCTTTATTTTCTTTAATTTCTTTAGTTTCCTTAGTTTCCTTAGTTTTCTTAGTTTCCTTAGTTTCCTTAGTTTACTTAGTTTACTTAGTTTACTTAGTTTCCTTAGTTTCCTTAGTTTCTTTAGTTTCCTTAGTTTCCTTAGTTTCCTTAGTTTCCTTAGTTTCCTGAGTTTCCTTAGTTTCCTAAGTTTCCTTAGTTTCCTTAGTTTCCTAATTTTTCTTTTTTTTTAGTTTCTTTAGTTTCCTTAGTTTACTTAGTTTACATAATTTCCTTAGTTTCCTTAGTTTCCTTAGTTTCCTTAGTTTACTTAGTTTCCTTAGTTTCCTTAGTTTCCTTAGTTTCCTTAGTTTCTTTTGTTTCCTTAGTTTCCTTAGTTTCTTTAGTTTCCTTAGTTTCCTTAGTTTCCTTAGTTTCCTTAGTTTCTTTAGTTTTCTTAGTTTTTTAGTTTCCTTAGTTTCCTTAGTTTCCTTAGTTTCATTAGTTTCCTTAGTTTCCTTATTTTCCTTAGTTTCCTTAGTTTCCATAGTTTACTAAGTTTCCTTAGTTTCCTTAGTTTCCTAAGTTTCCTTAGTTTCTTTTCCTTAGTTTCCTTAGTTTCCTTAGTTTACTTAGTTTACTTAGTTTCCTTAGTTTCCTTAGTTTCCTTAGTTTCCCTAGTTTCCTTAGTTTCCTTAGTTTCCTTAGTTTACTTAGTTTCCTTAGTTTCCTTAGTTTCCTTAGTTTACTTAGTTTCCTTAGTTTCCTTAGTTTCCTGAGTTTCCTTGGTTTCCTAAGTTTCCTTAGTTTCCTTAGTTTCCTTATTTTTCTTTTTTTCCTTAGTTTCATTAGTTTCCTTAGTTTCCTTATTTTCCTTAGTTTCCTTAGTTTCCATAGTTTACTAAGTTTACTAAGTTTCCTTAGTTTCCTTAGTTTCCTTAGTTTACTTAGTTTCCTTAGTTTCCTTAGTTTCCTTAGTTTCCTTAGTTTCCTTAGTTTACTAAGTTTACTTAGTTTCCTTAGTTTCCTTAGTTTCCTTAGTTTCTTTAGTTTCCTTAGTTTCCTTATTTCCTTAGTTTCCTTAGTTTCCATAGTTTACTAAGTTTACTTAGTTTCCTTAGTTTCCTTAGTTTCCTTAGTTTCCTAAGTTTCCTTAGTTTCTTTTTCTTAGTTTCCTTAGTTTCCTTAGTTTTTTTAGTTTACTTAGTTTACTTAGTTTCCTTAGTTTCCTTAGTTTCCTTAGTTTCCCTAGTTTCCTTAGTTTCCTTAGTTTCCTTAGTTTCCTTAGTTTACTTAGTTTACTTAGTTTCCTTAGTTTCCTTAGTTCCCTTAGTATCCTATTTTTCCTTAGTTTCCTTATTTTACAGAATTTCCATAATTTCCATAGTTTCCTTAGTTTCCTTAGTTTCCTTAGTTTCCTAAGTTTCCTTAATTTCCTTAGTTTCCTTAGTTTCTTTATTTTCTTTAATTTCCTTAGTTTCCATAGTTTCCTTAGTTTCCTAAGTTTCCTTAGTTTCCTTAGTTTACTTAGTTTACTTAGTTTCCTTAGTTTCCTTAGTTTCCTTAGTTTCCCTAGTTTCCTTAGTTTCTTTATTTTCTTTAATTTCTTTAGTTTCCTTAGTTTCCTTAGTTTCCTTAGTTTCCTTAGTTTCCTTAGTTTACTTAGTTTACTTAGTTTACCTAGATTCCTTAGTTTCCTTAGTTTCCTTAGTTTCTCTAGTTTCTTTAGTTTACTAAGTTTACTAAGTTTACTTAGTTTCCTTAGTTTCCTTAGTTTCCGTACTTTCCTTAGTTTCCTTAGTTTCCTTAGTTTCCTTAGTTTACATAATTTCCATAATTTCCATAGTTTCCTTAGTTTCCTTAGTTTCCTTAGTTTCCTTAGTTTCCTAAGTTTCCTTAGTTTCCTTAGTTTCTTTATTTTCTTTAATTTCCTTAGTTTCCTTAGTTTCCTTAGTTTCCTTAGTTTCCTTAGTTTACTTAGTTTACTTAGTTTCCTTAGTTTCCTTAGTTTCCTTAGTTTCCCTAGTTTCCTTAGTTTCCTTATTTTCTTTTATTTCTTTAGTTTCCTTAGTTTCCTTAGTTTCCTTAGTTTCCTTAGTTTCTTTAGTTTACTTAGTTTACTTAGTTTACTTAGTTTCCTTAGTTTCCTTAGTTTCTTTAGTTTCCTTAGTTTCCTTAGTTTCCCTAGTTTTCTTAGTTTCCTTAGTTTCCTAAGTTTCCATAGTTTCCTAAGTTTCCTTAGTTTCCTTAGTTTCCTTATTTTTCTTTTTTTCCTTAGTTTCTTTAGTTTCCTTAGTTTCTTTTTTTCTTTAATTTCCTTAGTTTCTTTAGTTTCCTTAGTTTCCTTAGTTTCCTTAGTTTACTTAGTTTCCTTAGTTTCCTTAGTTTCCTTAGTTTCCTTAGTTTCCTTAGTTTCTTTAGTTTCTTTAGTTTACTAAGTTTACTTAGTTTCCTTAGTTTCCTTAGTTTACATAATTTCCATAATTTCCATAGTTTCCTTAGTTTCCTTAGTTTCCTTAGTTTCCTTAGTTTCCTAAGTTTCCTTAGTTTCCTTAGTTTCTTTATTTTCTTTAATTTCCTTAGTTTCCTTAGTTTCCTTAGTTTCCTTAGTTTCCTTAGTTTACTTAGTTTACTTAGTTTCCTTAGTTTCCTTAGTTTCCTTAGTTTCCCTAGTTTCCTTAGTTTCTTTATTTTCTTTTATTTCTTTAGTTTCCTTAGTTTCCTTAGTTTCCTTAGTTTCCTTAGTTTCTTTAGTTTACTTAGTTTACTTAGTTTACTTAGTTTCCTTAGTTTCCTTAGTTTCTTTAGTTTCCTTAGTTTCCTTAGTTTCCCTAGTTTTCTTAGTTTCCTTAGTTTCCTAAGTTTCCTTAGTTTCCTAAGTTTCCTTAGTTTCCTTAGTTTCCTTATTTTTCTTTTTTTCCTTAGTTTCTTTAGTTTCCTTAGTTTCTTTTTTTCTTTAATTTCCTTAGTTTCTTTAGTTTCCTTAGTTTCCTTAGTTTCCTTAGTTTACTTAGTTTCCTTAGTTTCCTTAGTTTCCTTAGTTTCCTTAGTTTCCTTATTTTCTTTAGTTTCTTTAGTTTACTAAGTTTACTTAGTTTCCTTAGTTTCCTTAGTTTCCTTACTTTCCTTAGTTTCCTTAGTTTCCTAAGTTTCCTTAGTTTCCTTAGTATACATAATTTCCTTAATTTCCATAGTTTCCTTAATTTCCTTAGTTTCCTTAGTTTCCTTAGTTTCCTTAGTTTCCTTAGTTTCCTTAGTTTCTTTATTTTCTTTAATTTCCTTAGTTTCCTTAGTTTCCTTAGTTTCCTAAGTTTCCTTAGTTTCCTTAGTTTCCTTAGTTTACTTAGTTTCCTTAGTTTCCTTAGTTTCCTTAGTTTCCCTAGTTTCCTTAGTTTTTTTATTTTCTTTAGTTTCTTTAGTTTCCTTAGTTTCCTTAGTTTCCTTAGTTTCCTTAGTTTCCTTAGTTTACTTAGTTTCCTTAGTTTCCTTAGTTTCCTTAGTTTCCTTAGTTTCCTTAGTTTACTAAGTTTTCTTAGTTTCCTTAGTTTCCTTAGTTTCCTTAGTTTACTTAGTTTCCTTAGTTTCCTTAGTTTCCTTAGTTTCTTTTTTTTCTTTAATTTCCTTAGTTTCTTTAGTTTCCTTAGTTTCCTTAGTTTCCTTAGTTTACGTAGTTTCCTTAGTTTCCTTAGTTTCCTTAGTTTCCTTAGTTTCCTTAGTTTCTTTAGTTTCTTTAGTTTACTAAGTTTACTTAGTTTCCTTAGTTTCCTTAGTTTCCTTAGTTTCCTTAGTTTCTTTTGTTTCCTTAGTTTCTTTAGTTTCCTTAGTTTCTTTAGTTTTCTTAGTTTTTTAGTTTTTTAGTTTCCTTAGTTTCCTTAGTTTCCTTAGTTTCATTAGTTTCCTTAGTTTCCTTATTTTTCCTTAGTTTCCTTAGTTTCCATAGTTTACTAAGTTTACTTAGTTTCCTTAGTTTCCTTAGTTTACTTAGTTTCCTTAGTTTCCTTAGTTTCCTTAGTTTCCTTAGTTTCCTTAGTTTCCTTATTTTCCTTAGTTTCCTTAGTTTCCATAGTTTACTAAGTTTATTTAGTTTCCTTAGTTTCCTTAGTTTCCTTAGTTTCCTTAGTTTCCTTAGTTTCCTTAGTTTCCTGAGTTTCCTTTGTTTCCTAAGTTTCCTTAGTTTCCTTAGTTTCCTTATTTTTCTTTTTTTCCTTAGTTTCTTTAGTTTCCTTAGTTTACTTAGTATACATAATTTCCTTAGTTTCCTTAGTTTCCTTAGTTTCCTCAGTTTACTTAGTTTCCTTAGTTTCCTTAGTTTTCTTAGTTTACTTAGTTTCCTTAGTTTCCTTAGTTTCCTTAGTTTCCTTAGTTTCCTTAGTTTACTTAGTTTACTTAGTTTCCTTAGTTTCCTTAGTTTCCTTAGTATCCTATTTTTCCTTAGTTTCCTTAGTTTACATAATTTCCATAATTTCCATAGTTTCCTTAGTTTCCTTAGTTTCCTTAGTTTCCTAAGTTTTCTTAGTTTCCTTAGTTTCCTTAGTTTCTTTTTTTTCTTTAATTTCCTTAGTTTCCTTAGTTTCCTAAGTTTCCTTAGTTTCCTTAGTTTCCTTAGTTTCTTTAGTTTTCTTAGTTTTTTAGTTTTCTTAGTTTCCTTAGTTTCTTTAGTTTTATTAGTTTCCTTAGTTTCCTTATTTTCCTTAGTTTCCTTAGTTTCCATAGTTTACTAAGTTTCCTTAGTTTCCTTAGTTTCCTAAGTTTCCTTAGTTTCTTTTCCTTAGTTTCCTTAGTTTCCTTAGTTTCCTTAGTTTACTTAGTTTACTTAGTTTCCTTAGTTTCCTTAGTTTCCTTAGTTTCCTTAGTTTCCTTAGTTTCCTTAGTTTACTTAGTTTCCATAGTTTCCTTAGTTTCCTTAGTTCACTTAGTTTCCTTAGTTTCCTTAGTTTCCTGAGTTTCCTTTGTTTCCTAAGTTTCCTTAGTTTCCTTAGTTTCCTTATTTTTCTTTTTTTCCTTAGTTTCTTTAGTTTGCTTAGTTTACTTAGTTTACATAATTTCCTTAGTTTCCTTAGTTTCCTTAGTTTCCTTAGTTTACTTAGTTTCCTTAGTTTCCTTAGTTTCCTTAGTTTCCTTAGTTTCCTTAGTTTCATTAGTTTCCTTAGTTTCCTTATTTTCCTTAGTTTCCTTAGTTTCCATAGTTTACTAAGTTTACTTAGTTTCCTTAGTTTCCTTAGTTTCCTTAGTTTACTTAGTTTCCTTAGTTTCCTTAGTTTCCTTAGTTTCCTTAATTTCCTTAGTTTCCTTAGTTTACTAAGTTTACTTAGTTTCCTTAGTTTCCTTAGTTTCCTTAGTTTCCTTAGTTTCCTTAGTTTCATTAGTTTCCTTAGTTTCCTTATTTTCCTTAGTTTCCTTAGTTTCCATAGTTTACTAAGTTTACTTAGTTTCCTTAGTTTCCTTAGTTTCCTTAGTTTCCTTAGTTTCCTAAGTTTCCTTAGTTTCTTTTCCTTAGTTTCCTTAGTTTCCTTAGTTTCCTTAGTTTACTTAGTTTACTTAGTTTCCTTAGTTTCTTTAGTTTACTTAGTTTCCTTAGTTTCCTTAGTTTCCTTAGTTTCCTTAGTTTCCTTAGTTTCCTTAGTTTCCTTAGTTTCTTTAGTTTACTTAGTTTACTTAGTTTCCTTAGTTTTCTTAGTTTCCTTAGTATCCTATTTTTCTTTAGTTTCCTTAGTTTACATAATTTCCATAATTTCCATAGTTTCCTTAGTTTCCTTAGTTTCCTTAGTTTCCTTAGTTTCCTTAGTTTCCTAAGTTTCCTTAGTTTCCTTAGTTTCCTTAGTTTCTTTATTTTCTTTAATTTCCTTAGTTTCCTTAGTTTCCTAAGTTTCCTTAGTTTCCTTAGTTTCCTTAGTTTACTTAGTTTCCTTAGTTTCCTTAGTTTCCTTAGTTTCCTTAGTTTCCTTAGTTTACTAAGTTTACTTAGTTTCCTTAGTTTCCTTAGTTTCCTTAGTTTCCTTAGTTTCAATAGTTTCCTTAGTTTCCTTATTTTCCTTAGTTTCCTTAGTTTCCATAGTTTACTAAGTTTACTTAGTTTCCTTAGTTTCCTTAGTTTCCTTAGTTTACTTAGTTTCCTTAGTTTCCTTAGTTTCCTTAGTTTCCTTAGTTTCCTTAGTTTACTAAGTTTACTTAGTTTCCTTAGTTTCCTTAGTTTCCTTAGTTTACTTAGTTTCCTCAGTTTCCTAAGTTTCATTAGTTTCTTTTTTTTCTTTAATTTCGTTAGTTTCTTTAGTTTCCTTAGTTTCCTTAGTTTCTTTAGTTTACTTAGTTTACTTAGTTTACTTAGTTTACTTAGTTTCCTTAGTTTCCTTAGTTTCTTTAGTTTCCTTAGTTTCCTTAGTTTCCTTAGTTTCCTTAGTTTCCTTAGTTTCCTGAGTTTCCTTAGTTTCATAAGTTTCATTAGTTTACTTAGTTTCCTTAGTTTACTTAGTTTCCTTAGTTTCCTTAGTTTCCTTAGTTTCCCTAGTTTCCTTAGTTTCTTTATTTTCTTTAATTTCTTTAGTTTCCTTAGTTTCCTTAGTTTTCTTAGTTTCCTTAGTTTCCTTAGTTTACTTAGTTTACTTAGTTTACTTAGTTTCCTTAGTTTCCTTAGTTTCTTTAGTTTCCTTAGTTTCCTTAGTTTCCTTAGTTTCCTTAGTTTCCTGAGTTTCCTTAGTTTCCTAAGTTTCCTTAGTTTCCTTAGTTTCCTAATTTTTCTTTTTTTTTTAGTTTCTTTAGTTTCCTTAGTTTACTTAGTTTACATAATTTCCTTAGTTTCCTTAGTTTCCTTAGTTTCCTTAGTTTACTTAGTTTCCTTAGTTTCCTTAGTTTCCTTAGTTTCCTTAGTTTCTTTTGTTTCCTTAGTTTCCTTAGTTTCTTTAGTTTCCCTAGTTTCCTTAGTTTCCTTAGTTTCCTTAGTTTCTTTAGTTTTCTTAGTTTTTTAGTTTCCTTAGTTTCCTTAGTTTCCTTAGTTTCATTAGTTTCCTTAGTTTCCTTATTTTCCTTATTTTCCTTAGTTTCCATAGTTTACTAAGTTTCCTTAGTTTCCTTAGTTTCCTAAGTTTCCTTAGTTTCTTTTCCTTAGTTTCCTTAGTTTCCTTAGTTTACTTAGTTTACTTAGTTTCCTTAGTTTCCTTAGTTTCCTTAGTTTCCCTAGTTTCCTTAGTTTCCTTAGTTTCCTTAGTTTACTTAGTTTCCATAGTTTCCTTAGTTTCCTTAGTTCACTTAGTTTCCTTAGTTTCCTTAGTTTCCTGAGTTTCCTTGGTTTCCTAAGTTTCCTTAGTTTCCTTAGTTTCCTTATTTTTCTTTTTTTCCTTAGTTTCATTAGTTTCCTTAGTTTCCTTATTTTCCTTAGTTTCCTTAGTTTCCATAGTTTACTAAGTTTACTAAGTTTCCTTAGTTTCCTTAGTTTCCTTAGTTTACTTAGTTTCCTTAGTTTCCTTAGTTTCCTTAGTTTCCTTAGTTTCCTTAGTTTACTAAGTTTACTTAGTTTCCTTAGTTTCCTTAGTTTCCTTAGTTTCATTAGTTTCCTTAGTTTCCTTATTTCCTTAGTTTCCTTAGTTTCCATAGTTTACTAAGTTTACTTAGTTTCCTTAGTTTCCTTAGTTTCCTTAGTTTCCTAAGTTTCCTTAGTTTCTTTTTCTTAGTTTCCTTAGTTTCCTTAGTTTTTTTAGTTTACTTAGTTTACTTAGTTTCCTTAGTTTCCTTAGTTTCCTTAGTTTCCCTAGTTTCCTTAGTTTCCTTAGTTTCCTTAGTTTCCTTAGTTTACTTAGTTTACTTAGTTTCCTTAGTTTCCTTAGTTCCCTTAGTATCCTATTTTTCCTTAGTTTCCTTATTTTACAGAATTTCCATAATTTCCATAGTTTCCTTAGTTTCCTTAGTTTCCTTAGTTTCCTTAGTTTCCTAAGTTTCCTTAATTTCCTTAGTTTCCTTAGTTTCTTTATTTTCTTTAATTTCCTTAGTTTCCATAGTTTCCTTAGTTTCCTAAGTTTCCTTAGTTTCCTGAGTTTACTTAGTTTACTTAGTTTCCTTAGTTTCCTTAGTTTCCTTAGTTTCCCTAGTTTCCTTAGTTTCTTTATTTTCTTTAATTTCTTTAGTTTCCTTAGTTTCCTTAGTTTCCTTAGTTTCCTTAGTTTCCTTAGTTTACTTAGTTTACTTAGTTTACCTAGATTCCTTAGTTTCCTTAGTTTCCTTAGTTTCTCTAGTTTCTTTAGTTTACTAAGTTTACTAAGTTTACTTAGTTTCCTTAGTTTCCTTAGTTTCCGTACTTTCCTTAGTTTCCTTAGTTTCCTTAGTTTCCTTAGTTTACATAATTTCCATAATTTCCATAGTTTCCTTAGTTTCCTTAGTTTCCTTAGTTTCCTTAGTTTCCTAAGTTTCCTTAGTTTCCTTAGTTTCTTTATTTTCTTTAATTTCCTTAGTTTCCTTAGTTTCCTTAGTTTCCTTAGTTTCCTTAGTTTCCTTAGTTTACTTAGTTTACTTAGTTTCCTTAGTTTCCTTAGTTTCCTTAGTTTCCTTAGTTTCCTTAGTTTCTTTATTTTCTTTTATTTCTTTAGTTTCCTTAGTTTCCTTAGTTTCCTTAGTTTCCTTAGTTTCTTTAGTTTACTTAGTTTACTTAGTTTACTTAGTTTCCTTAGTTTCCTTAGTTTCTTTAGTTTCCTTAGTTTCCTTAGTTTCCCTAGTTTTCTTAGTTTCCTTAGTTTCCTAAGTTTCCTTAGTTTCCTAAGTTTCCTTAGTTTCCTTAGTTTCCTTATTTTTCTTTTTTTCCTTAGTTTCTTTAGTTTCCTTAGTTTCTTTTTTTCTTTAATTTCCTTAGTTTCTTTAGTTTCCTTAGTTTCCTTAGTTTCCTTAGTTTACTTAGTTTCCTTAGTTTCCTTAGTTTCCTTAGTTTCCTTAGTTTCCTTAGTTTCTTTAGTTTCTTTAGTTTACTAAGTTTACTTAGTTTCCTTAGTTTCCTTAGTTTCCTTACTTTCCTTAGTTTCCTTAGTTTCCTAAGTTTCCTTAGTTTCCTTAGTATACATAATTTCCTTAATTTCCATAGTTTCCTTAATTTCCTTAGTTTCCTTAGTTTCCTTAGTTTCCTTAGTTTCCTTAGTTTCCTTAGTTTCTTTATTTTCTTTAATTTCCTTAGTTTCCTTAGTTTCCTTAGTTTCCTAAGTTTCCTTAGTTTCCTTAGTTTACTTAGTTTACTTAGTTTCCTTAGTTTCCTTAGTTTCCTTAGTTTCCTTAGTTTCCTTAGTTTTTTTATTTTCTTTAATTTCTTTAGTTTCCTTAGTTTCCTTAGTTTCCTTAGTTTCCTTAGTTTCCTTAGTTTACTTAGTTTCTTTAGTTTCCTTAGTTTCCTTAGTTTCCTTAGTTTCCTTAGTTTACTAAGTTTTCTTAGTTTCCTTAGTTTCCTTAGTTTCCTTAGTTTACTTAGTTTCCTTAGTTTCCTTAGTTTCCTTAGTTTCTTTTTTTTCTTTAATTTCCTTAGTTTCTTTAGTTTCCTTAGTTTCCTTAGTTTCCTTAGTTTACGTAGTTTCCTTAGTTTCCTTAGTGTCCTTAGTTTCCTTAGTTTCCTTAGTTTCTTTAGTTTCCTTAGTTTACTAAGTTTACTTAGTTTCCTTAGTTTCCTTAGTTTCCTTAGTTTCCTTAGTTTCTTTTGTTTCCTTAGTTTCTTTAGTTTCCTTAGTTTCTTTAGTTTTCTTAGTTTTTTAGTTTTTTAGTTTCCTTAGTTTCCTTAGTTTCCTTAGTTTCATTAGTTTCCTTAGTTTCCTTATTTTTCCTTAGTTTCCTTAGTTTCCATAGTTTACTAAGTTTACTTAGTTTCCTTAGTTTCCTTAGTTTACTTAGTTTCCTTAGTTTCCTTAGTTTCCTTAGTTTCATTAGTTTCCTTAGTTTCCTTATTTTCCTTAGTTTCCTTAGTTTCCATAGTTTACTAAGTTTATTTAGTTTCCTTAGTTTCCTTAGTTTCCTTAGTTTACTTAGTTTCCTTAGTTTCCTTAGTTTCCTGAGTTTCCTTTGTTTCCTAAGTTTCCTTAGTTTCCTTAGTTTCCTTATTTTTCTTTTTTTCCTTAGTTTCTTTAGTTTCCTTAGTTTACTTAGTATACATAATTTCCTTAGTTTCCTTAGTTTCCTTAGTTTCCTCAGTTTACTTAGTTTCCTTAGTTTCCTTAGTTTTCTTAGTTTACTTAGTTTCCTTAGTTTCCTTAGTTTCCTTAGTTTCCTTAGTTTCCTTAGTTTACTTAGTTTACTTAGTTTCCTTAGTTTCCTTAGTTTCCTTAGTATCCTATTTTTCCTTAGTTTCCTTAGTTTACATAATTTCCATAATTTCCATAGTTTCCTTAGTTTCCTTAGTTTCCTTAGTTTCCTTAGTTTCCTAAGTTTCCTTAGTTTCCTTAGTTTCCTTAGTTTCTTTTTTTTCTTTAATTTCCTTAGTTTCCTTAGTTTCCTAAGTTTCCTTAGTTTCCTTAGTTTACTTAGTTTACTTAGTTTCCTTAGTTTCCTTAGTTTCCTTAGTTTCCCTAGTTTCCTTAGTTTCTTTATTTTCTTTAATTTCTTTAGTTTCCTTAGTTTCCTTAGTTTCCTTAGTTTCCTTAGTTTCCTTAGTTTCCTTAGTTTCCTTATTTTCCTTAGTTTCCTTAGTTTCCTTAGTTTCCTTAGTTTACTTAGTTTCCTTAGTTTCCTTAGTTTCCTTAGTTTCCTTAGTTTCCTTAGTTTACTAAGTTTACTTAGTTTCCTTAGTTTCCTTAGTTTCCTTAGTTTCCTTAGTTTCAAAAGTTTCCTTAGTTTCCTTATTTTCCTTAGTTTCCTTAGTTTCCATAGTTTACTAAGTTTACTTAGTTTCCTTAGTTTCCTTAGTTTCCTTAGTTTACTTAGTTTCCTTAGTTTCCTTAGTTTCCTTAGTTTCCTTAGTTTCCTTAGTTTACTAAGTTTACTTAGTTTCCTTAGTTTCCTTAGTTTCCTTAGTTTACTTAGTTTCCTTAGTTTCTTTAGTTTCCTTAGTTTCTTTTTTTTCTTTAATTTCCTTAGTTTCTTTAGTTTCCTTAGTTTCCTTAGTTTCCTTAGTTTCCTTAGTTTCCTTAGTTTACTTAGTTTCCTTAGTTTCCTTAGTTTCCTTAGTTTCCTTAGTTTCCTTAGTTTCTTTAGTTTCTTTAGTTTACTAAGTTTACTTAGTTTCCTTAGTTTCCTTAGTTTCCTTAGTTTCCTTAGTTTCCTATTTTTCCTTAGTTTCCTTAGTTTACATAATTTCCATAATTTCCATAGTTTCCTTAGTTTCCTTAGTTTCCTTAGTTTCCTTAGTTTCTTTATTTTCTTTAATTTCCTTAGTTTCCATAGTTTCCTTAGTTTCCTAAGTTTCCTTAGTTTCCTTAGTTTACTTAGTTTACTTAGTTTCCTTAGTTTCCTTAGTTTCCTTAGTTTCCCTAGTTTCCTTAGTTTCTTTATTTTCTTTAATTTCTTTAGTTTCCTTAGTTTCCTTAGTTTCCTTAGTTTCCTTAGTTTCCTTAGTTTACTTAGTTTACTTAGTTTACCTAGATTCCTTAGTTTCCTTAGTTTCCTTAGTTTCTCTAGTTTCTTTAGTTTACTAAGTTTACTTAGTTTCCTTAGTTTCCTTAGTTTCCGTACTTTCCTTAGTTTCCTTAGTTTCCTAAGTTTCCTTAGTTTCCTTAGTTTACATAATTTCCATAATTTCCATAGTTTCCTTAGTTTCCTTAGTTTCCTTAGTTTCCTTAGTTTCCTAAGTTTCCTTAGTTTCCTTAGTTTCTTTATTTTCTTTAATTTCCTTAGTTTCCTTAGTTTCCTTAGTTTCCTTAGTTTCCTTAGTTTCCTTAGTTTACTTAGTTTACTTAGTTTCCTTAGTTTCCTTAGTTTCCTTAGTTTCCCTAGTTTCCTTAGTTTCTTTATTTTCTTTTATTTCTTTAGTTTCCTTAGTTTCCTTAGTTTCCTTAGTTTCCTTAGTTTCTTTAGTTTACTTAGTTTACTTAGTTTACATAGTTTACTTAGTTTCTTTAGTTTCCTTAGTTTCTTTAGTTTCCTTAGTTTCCTTAGTTTCCCTAGTTTTCTTAGTTTCCTTAGTTTCCTAAGTTTCCTTAGTTTCCTAAGTTTCCTTAGTTTCCTTAGTTTCCTTATTTTTCTTTTTTTCCTTAGTTTCTTTAGTTTCCTTAGTTTCTTTTTTTTCTTTAATTTCCTTAGTTTCTTTAGTTTCCTTAGTTTCCTTAGTTTCCTTAGTTTACTTAGTTTCCTTAGTTTCCTTAGTTTCCTTAGTTTCCTTAGTTTCCTTAGTTTCTTTAGTTTCTTTAGTTTACTAAGTTTACTTAGTTTCCTTAGTTTCCTTAGTTTCCTTACTTTCCTTAGTTTCCTTAGTTTCCTAAGTTTCCTTAGTTTCCTTAGTATACATAATTTCCTTAATTTCCATAGTTTCCTTAATTTCCTTAGTTTCCTTAGTTTCCTTAGTTTCTTAAGTTTCCTTAGTTTCCTTAGTTTCTTTATTTTCTTTAATTTCCTTAGTTTCCTTAGTTTCCTTAGTTTCCTAAGTTTCTTTAGTTTCCTTAGTTTACTTAGTTTACTTAGTTTCCTTAGTTTCCTTAGTTTCCTTAGTTTCCCTAGTTTCCTTAGTTTTTTTATTTTCTTTAATTTCTTTAGTTTCCTTAGTTTCCTTAGTTTCCTTAGTTTCCTTAGTTTACTTAGTTTCCTTAGTTTCCTTAGTTTCCTTAGTTTCTCTAGTTTCCTTAGTTTACTAAGTTTACTTAGTTTCCTTAGTTTCCTTAGTTTCCTTAGTTTACTTAGTTTCCTTAGTTTCCTTAGTTTCCTTAGTTTCTTTTTTTTCTTTAATTTCCTTAGTTTCTTTAGTTTCCTTAGTTTCCTTAGTTTCCTTAGTTTACGTAGTTTCCTTAGTTTCCTTAGTGTCCTTAGTTTCCTTAGTTTCCTTAGTTTCTTTAGTTTCTTTAGTTTACTAAGTTTACTTAGTTTCCTTAGTTTCCTTAGTTTCCTTAGTTTCCTTAGTTTCTTTTGTTTCCTTAGTTTCTTTAGTTTCTTTAGTTTCCCTAGTTTCCTTAGTTTCCTTAGTTTCCTTAGTTTCTTTAGTTTTCTTAGTTTTTTAGTTTTTTAGTTTCTTTAGTTTCCTTAGTTTCCTTAGTTTCATTAGTTTCCTTAGTTTCCTTAGTTTTCCTTAGTTTCCTTAGTTTCCATAGTTTACTAAGTTTACTTAGTTTCCTTAGTTTCCTTAGTTTACTTAGTTTCCTTAGTTTCCTTAGTTTCCTTAGTTTCATTAGTTTCCTTAGTTTCCTTATTTTCCTTAGTTTCCTTAGTTTCCATAGTTTACTAAGTTTATTTAGTTTCCTTAGTTTCCTTAGTTTCCTTAGTTTCCTTAGTTTCCTTAGTTTCCTTAGTTTTCTGAGTTTCCTTTGTTTCCTAAGTTTCCTTAGTTTCCTTAGTTTCCTTATTTTTCTTTTTTTCCTTAGTTTCTTTAGTTTTCTTAGTTTACTTAGTATACATAATTTCCTTAGTTTCCTTAGTTTCCTTAGTTTCCTTAGTTTACTTAGTTTCCTTAGTTTCCTTAGTTTTCTTAGTTTACTTAGTTTCCTTAGTTTCCTTAGTTTCCTTAGTTTCCTTAGTTTCCTTAGTTTACTTAGTTTACTTACTTTCCTTAGTTTCCTTAGTATCCTATTTTTCCTTAGTTTCCTTAGTTTACATAATTTCCATAATTTCCATAGTTTCCTTAGTTTCCTTAGTTTCCTTAGTTTCCTTAGTTTCCTAAGTTTCCTTAGTTTCCTTAGTTTCCTTATTTTCTTTTTTTTCTTTAATTTCCTTAGTTTCCTTAGTTTCCTAAGTTTCCTTAGTTTCCTTAGTTTACTTAGTTTACTTAGTTTCCTTAGTTTCCTTAGTTTCCTTAGTTTCCCTAGTTTCCTTAGTTTCTTTATTTTCTTTAATTTCTTTAGTTTCCTTAGTTTCCTTAGTTTCCTTAGTTTCCTTAGTTTCCTTAGTTTCCTTAGTTTCCTTATTTTCCTTAGTTTCCTTAGTTTTTTTAGTTTCCTTAGTTTACTTAGTTTCCTTATTTTCCTTAGTTTCCTTAGTTTCCTTAGTTTCCTTAGTTTACTAAGTTTACTTAGTTTCCTTAGTTTCCTTAGTTTCCTTAGTTTCCTTAGTTTCAATAGTTTCCTTAGTTTCCTTATTTTCCTTAGTTTCCTTAGTTTCCATAGTTTACTAAGTTTACTTAGTTTCCTTAGTTTCCTTAGTTTCCTTAGTTTACTTAGTTTCCTTAGTTTCCTTAGTTTCCTTAGTTTCCTTAGTTTCCTTAGTTTACTAAGTTTACTTAGTTTCCTTAGTTTCCTTAGTTTCCTTAGTTTACTTAGTTTCCTTAGTTTCTTTAGTTTCCTTAGTTTCTTTTTTTTCTTTAATTTCCTTAGTTTCTTTAGTTTCCTTAGTTTCCTTAGTTTCCTTAGTTTCCTTAGTTTCCTTAGTTTACTTAGTTTCCTTAGTTTCCTTAGTTTCCTTAGTTTCCTTAGTTTCCTTAGTTTCTTTAGTTTCTTTAGTTTACTAAGTTTACTTAGTTTCCTTAGTTTCCTTAGTTTCCTTACTTTCCTTAGTTTCCTTAGTTTCCTAAGTTTCCTTAGTTTCCTTAGTTTACATAATTTCCTTAATTTCCATAGTTTCCTTAGTTTCCTTAGTTTCCTTAGTTTCCTTAGTTTCCTAAAATTCCTTAGTTTCCTTAGTTTCTTTATTTTCTTTAATTTCCTTAGTTTCCTTAGTTTCCTTACTTTCCTAAGTTTCCTTAGTTTCCTTAGTTTACTTAGTTTACTTAGTTCCCTTAGTTTCCTTAGTTTCCTTAGTTTCCTAAGTTTCCTTAGTTTCCTTAGTTTCTTTATTTTCTTTAATTTCCTTAGTTTCCTTAGTTTCCTTAGTTTCCTAAGTTTCCTTAGTTTCCTTAGTTTACTTAGTTTCCTTAGTTTCCTTAGTTTCCTTAGTTTCCTTAGTTTCCTTAGTTTCCTTAGTTTCCTTAGTTTACTTAGTTTCCTTAGTTTCCTTAGTTTCCTTAGTTTCTCTAGTTTCCTTAGTTTACTAAGTTTACTTAGTTTCCTTAGTTTCCTTAGTTTCCTTAGTTTACTTAGTTTCCTTAGTTTCCTTAGTTTCCTTAGTTTCTTTTTTTTCTTTAATTTCCTTAGTTTCTTTAGTTTCCTTAGTTTCCTTAGTTTCCTTAGTTTACGTAGTTTCCTTAGTTTCCTTAGTGTCCTTAGTTTCCTTAGTTTCCTTAGTTTCTTTAGTTTCTTTAGTTTACTAAGTTTACTTAGTTTCCTTAGTTTCCTTAGTTTCCTTAGTTTCCTTAGTTTTTTTTGTTTCCTTAGTTTCTTTAGTTTCTTTAGTTTCCTTAGTTTCCTTAGTTTCCTTAGTTTCTTTAGTTTTCTTAGTTTTTTAGTTTTTTAGTTTCCTTAGTTTCCTTAGTTTCCTTAGTTTCATTAGTTTTCTTAGTTTCCTTATTTTTCCTTAGTTTCCTTAGTTTCCATAGTTTACTAAGTTTACTTAGTTTCCTTAGTTTCCTTAGTTTACTTAGTTTCCTTAGTTTCCTTAGTTTCCTTAGTTTCCTTAGTTTCCTTATTTTCCTTAGTTTCCTTAGTTTCTATAGTTTACTAAGTTTATTTAGTTTCCTTAGTTTCCTTAGTTTCCTTAGTTTACTTAGTTTCCTTAGTTTCCTTAGTTTCCTGAGTTTCCTTTGTTTCCTAAGTTTCCTTAGTTTCCTTAGTTTCCTTATTTTTCTGTTTTTCCTTAGTTTCTTTAGTTTCCTTAGTTTACTTAGTTTACATAATTTCCTTAGTTTCCTTAGTTTCCTTAGTTTCCTTAGTTTACTTAGTTTCCTTAGTTTCCTTAGTTTCCTTAGTTTACTTAGTTTCCTTAGTTTCCTTAGTTTCCTTAGTTTCCTTAGTTTCCTTAGTTTACTTAGTTTACTTAGTTTCCTTAGTTTCCTTAGTTTCCTTAGTATCCTATTTTTCCTTAGTTTCCTTAGTTTACATAATTTCCATAATTTCCATAGTTTCCTTAGTTTCCTTAGTTTCCTTAGTTTCCTTAGTTTCCTAAGTTTCCTTAGTTTCCTTAGTTTCCTTAGTTTCTTTATTTTCTTTAATTTCCTTAGTTTCCTTAGTTTCCTAAGTTTCCTTAGTTTCCTTAGTTTACTTAGTTTACTTAGTTTCCTTAGTTTCCTTAGTTTCCTTAGTTTCCCTAGTTTCCTTAGTTTCTTTATTTTCTTTAATTTCTTTAGTTTCCTTAGTTTCCTTAGTTTCCTTAGTTTCTTTAGTTTCCTTAGTTTCCTTAGTTTCCTTATTTTCCGTAGTTTCCTTAGTTTCCTTAGTTTCCTTAGTTTACTTAGTTTCCTTAGTTTCCTTAGTTTCCTTAGTTTCCTTAGTTTCCTTAGTTTACTAAGTTTACTTAGTTTCCTTAGTTTCCTTAGTTTCCTTAGTTTCAATAGTTTCCTTAGTTTCCTTATTTTCCTTAGTTTCCTTAGTTTCCATAGTTTACTAAGTTTACTTAGTTTCCTTAGTTTCCTTAGTTTCCTTAGTTTACTTAGTTTCCTTAGTTTCCTTAGTTTCCTTAGTTTCCTTAGTTTCCTTAGTTTACTAAGTTTACTTAGTTTCCTTAGTTTCCTTAGTTTCCTTAGTTTACTTAGTTTCCTTAGTTTCCTAAGTTTCCTTAGTTTCTTTTTTTTCTTTAATTTCCTTAGTTTCTTTTGTTTCCTTAGTTTCCTTAGTTTCTTTAGTTTACTTAGTTTACTTAGTTTCCTTAGTTTCCTTAGTTTCCTTAGTTTCCCTAGTTTCCTTAGTTTCTTTATTTTTTTAAATTTCTTTAGTTTCCTTAGTTTCCTTAGTTTCCTTAGTTTCCTTAGTTTCCTTAGTTTACTTAGTTTACTTAGTTTACTTAGTTTCCTTAGTTTCCTTAGTTTCTTTAGTTTCCTTAGTTTCCTTAGTTTCCTTAGTTTCCTTAGTTTTCTGAGTTTCCTTAGTTTCCTAAGTTTCCTTAGTTTCCTTAGTTTCCTAATTTTTCTTTTTTTTTAGTTTCTTTAGTTTCCTTAGTTTACTTAGTTTACATAATTTCCTTAGTTTCCTTAGTTTCCTTAGTTTCCTTAGTTTACTTAGTTTCCTTAGTTTCCTTAGTTTCCTTAGTTTCCTTATTTTTTTTTTGTTTCCTTAGTTTCCTTAGTTTCTTTAGTTTCCCTAGTTTCCTTAGTTTCCTTAGTTTCTTTAGTTTTCTTAGTTTTTTAGTTTCCTTTGTTTCCTTAGTTTCCTTAGTTTCATTAGTTTCCTTAGTTTCCTTATTTTCCTTAGTTTCCTTAGTTTCCATAGTTTACTAAGTTTCCTTAGTTTTCTTAGTTTCCTAAGTTTCCTTAGTTTCTTTTCCTTAGTTTCCTTAGTTTCCTTAGTTTCCTTAGTTTACTTAGTTTACTTAGTTTCCTTAGTTTCCTTAGTTTCCTTAGTTTCCTTAGTTTCCTTAGTTTCCTTAGTTTCCTTAGTTTCCTTAGTTTACTTAGTTTCCTTAGTTTCCTTAGTTTTCTTAGTTTCCTTAGTTTCCTTAGTTTCCGTACTTTCCTTAGTTTCCTTAGTTTCCTAAGTTTCCTTAGTTTCCTTAGTTTACATAATTTCCTTAGTGTTCTTATTTTCCTTAGTTTCCTTAGTTTCCATAGTTTACTAAGTTTACTTAGTTTCCTTAGTTTCCTTAGTTTCCTTAGTTTACTTAGTTTCCTTAGTTTCCTTAGTTTCCTTAGTTTCCTTAGTTTCCTTAGTTTACTAAGTTTACTTAGTTTCCTTAGTTTCCTTAGTTTCCTTAGTTTACTTAGTTTCCTTAGTTTCCTAAGTTTCCTTAGTTTCTTTTTTTTCTTTAATTTCCTTAGTTTCTTTAGTTTCCTTAGTTTCCTTAGTTTCTTTAGTTTACTCAGTTGTAAATATTGCCCTACAATACGTTGTACCGACGACCGTGATATACCCTTTTCTCTTTGAATTTCCCACGGACTTTTGTGTCTGTGAGGATCATCTTCTTGACTGCAGATCAGCTCACTCACCCGCTCAATGTTCTGTCGTTTTCTAGTAGACTTTGGCCGACCACTTCCGGGTTTACGTTCTGTTCCACCGTCATTAACAATTTATTTAATAACCCGACCGACCGTATAGGCTTTGTGTGGAAACTCATTTTTCATTTGCCTTGCACTCCAATGTTTCTCAATTCGCAAATTTTTAATCAGAATACGGTCTTTTGTTGTGAATTTTGTCATTCTGGTTAAAATATCTTCAAAACACGCAGAAGTTGACGATTGGCAAATGAAAAATAAAAATGGCGACCGGAAGTTGTTGTAATAATGATGTCATTTTACTAAACAGTTAAGTAAGGAAATTAGTGAACTTAATCAGCTATTAGGCCTATGGATATTGTCTAAACAGATTTGAACTAATTATAGTACATTATAAGAGGTGTTATCACTTTTTTTGGGCCACCCTGTAGGATCAAGGAGCATAGTCGTTGTCATCATCGCCATTGTCATCGTAATAATTATCGTCGTCATCATTGTTATCGCAATCGTCATTATTTTTCCGTCGTCGTCATCGTGATGATGATGATGATGATGATGATGATAATGGCTATGACGATTATGATGACGACGACGACGATGATGATGACGTCGACGACTATGAGATTATGGATCAGTAGTCAATAATCTAATCACTCACTCAATAAATCATAATTATTGTTATTGCGCCCCTTAAAGATCTCCACCTAGATGAAAATTATAAAATCCTCGACCAATGTCCACTTACTTTGCGTTGTCAACCAAGCAGTGAAGGGCAAAGGTCAACTGTTTGATATCGACCCAGAGGTCATACCAGTCCGATTGAAGATAACAGCCGAAATGTTCCGAACGTGACTTGTTAAGTTTGGCCATCAACTGGCTCCCTCCAACTCCAGGAACTTAGAAAGAAGGCATGCACGAAAAGACAGGTGCCTATTATTTCCGTATAAATTTTGTTTGTATATAACCCCTGCAAATAATCTAGGTGAAATTCATAGCTCATAATTATTAACCATAATTATACATGTAAACGAATTTGCCCTCGCCAGTGCATTAATGAATAATGTTTTTCTTAAAACATGCTTCAATGCAATGTTTGACGCGATGGCAACGTGGCGGATTTTGCCATGATAACATTATTATGTCTTTTAACTCTCGATTTAATGTCTCATAGTTACACACCACTTTTAAGTTTTACAAATGGCATATAAGTTATGGTATAAGTACGATAAAACTCGTTAAAATACATGATGATAATAAAAGCTAAATTGACCATTACTGTTATTGATTAACTTTGAATCGTGCTCAATGTCACACCGAAATACGAGCCTGAGCAGAGGTATATGTAGGAAACATTTAAGCAAGAGGGGGGGTGCAACTTCAGGTGTCATTAATCGTAATCGTAATCGCCATATTTCTAAAACGCTACTCGTAAGACAAGCGAAGGGCAGCAGCTCATTCGCGAGCGTAATGTCAAACCCGATCTACAAACAATAATTCATTGAAATTGACATCGAATTATGTTACAAGGACTTACCGAGGACGATTGGATTTTTCAGTTTCTTGTTTCCTTGGAGACGCGGTGCGGCTTCAGACTCAGCAGCAAGAATGAGGAGGATGAGAAGAGAATACTATCTTCATCGCTGTCAGTCCTTATGATTTTGATGGGTACCAATCTGTTTTAGCAAAACAAAGTCCGTGTTTAAATCGAAACTACGTCCCTACAGTCACAAGACATCATTATTATTATTATGATGGTGATGTTTATAATAATAATAATATAAAATAATAATACTAATATAAAAAAGATTGTAAATAATAAGAATAATAACAGCAACAACATAATTGATAACTAACGTTCCTCAGCTATGTCATGTATAATTAACAATCTTGTGAAACAACAATTTAGTTTGCCTCGATCATGGCACTGTTTTCATTTCAAATATTGGGAACATTTCAACAGCAATAATTGCAGATTGCAGTATCAATATTTGAAACAACAGCAATAATTATAGCAACAGCAATAATTGTGACACACCAGACGTTTAACTCCAATCATAGGCGTACGGGAGATTTCAGCAGTGGGGGGGGGGGCAAAGATTCAACTTGAGCCCGAAAAAAACCATCCGCGAAAAAAAATTTTTTTTGTCGTTCGGGTTCGCGTTTGCCCGAAAAACCACACTTGCCCGAAAAAGTTGATGACCTTTTTTTTTTTTTTAGTCATCGGTCAAAATTTTCGGCAAAATCATACCATTTCATCCTCCAAAAAGTTGATGCCTTTTTTTTTTTTGTCTCGGTTTTTGCCCGAAAAAACACCAAACTTGCCCGAATTTGGGGGGGGGGGGCAATTGCCCCCCTGCACCCCCGCCTCGTACGCCTATGACTCCAATCACTTACATTTAAAACGGCAGTCTACATCTGAAATGAAATTTTAAAATGTTTTAAAACACTGAAAACGACACATACATGTAGCCTAACTCTTTAAGAAAACCGAACTATGAATTGGAAGATGAAACAGGTTTTAGATGCTGAAATGAAACTCTTATTCTAATCAGAAGCTGCTGTAGTATAAACGTGAGCGATATCAATGACCCACGCAGGAAAATTCTCATATTTTAAAGAAATGTAGTCTACTGAGCGGTATCGGCCAACAGTGGCGGATCCAGAAGGTTGAAATGGGGGGGGCCAAATGGGGAGGTGGTGGACGAGCGGCCGAAGGCCGCTCGGCGAGGCGCGTAGCGCCGAGAGGTTTGGGGAAAGGGGGAGGGGTTTGGGGAGGGGGATGTGCCCCCTCCCCAACCAGAAATTTTTTAAAATTACGCACTGCAATGGCAGCATTTTAAGCTGTCATCTTAATGAAATTGCTCTCCACTACTTAAATGCTGACAAACCAAGAAAGACCTACCAAACTACCAGAATTGGAAGCCAGAGGCTATTGTTTTTACTAACTGTTCATCGAACAAAATGCTGAAATTTTACAGCTTGAAATGAAACAGATAGCTCTGAAAAGAAGTCATATAGTTGTACAAAAATAGCATCTGTACAAAGTTTAACAGAAAAGTATACCTATTGTAAAATGATAGTATCATATAATTGTTTATAACAGTGAATAATAATATCATAATCATGATCATAATTGTAAATAACGTCAAGGTATATTATAACATGTTTTTCTGGGTGAAAAATTTCATTTCTGTGGAAACACTTGTGCCCTCCCTGGAAATGTCTAAAATAAAAAATAACTGGATATATGGGCTTGTTATCTGGTTATATTTCAGGGCTTTTAAAGGAATTTTTAGAACTGCACAACTTCCAACCAGCCTCCAAGGCCGTAGCCAGGATTTGATTTCGGAGTGTGTTTTGTTGGCGGAGAATTTCTTACGAAATTTTCTAGTCGTCAAAATTTATGAACACAACTTTTTAGTGGTAAAATAGTCTAAAGACACCTTTGTTTAGTCGTAAAAATTTCTGAAGTCACCTTTGTTTAGGTGTCAAAATTTCCGAAGACATCTTTTTTTAGTTGCAAAAGTTTCTGAAGACACCTTTTTTTTAGTCGTCAAAATTCCTGAAAACATTTTTTTCTTAAAAATGTCTGAAGACACCTTTGTTTAATCATCAAAATTTCTGAAGACACCTTATTTTAGTCGTCAAAATTTCTGAAGACACCTTTGCATAGGTGTCAAAATTTTCGAAGACATCATTTTCTAGTTGTCAAAGTTTCTGAAGACACCCTTTTAGTTGTCAAAAATTCTGAAATCATCTTTTTTGTCGTAAGAATGTTTGAAGACACCTTTGTTTAGTCATCAAAATTTCTGAAGACACCTTTTTTTAGTTGTCAAAATTTCTGATGACGCCATTTTTAGTTTTCACATTCTTGAAAACACCTTTTTGGTCGTCAAAATGTCTGAAAACACCTTTGTTTAGTCATCAAGATTTCTGAAGACACCTTATTTTAGTTGTCAAAATTCCTGAAGACACCTTTGCTTAGGTGTCAAAATTTCCGAACACATCTTTTTCTAGTTGTCAAAGTTTCTGAAGACACGGTTTTTTAGTTGTCAAAATTTCTGAAATCATCTTTTTGGTCGTCAAAATGTCTGAAGACACCTTTGTTTAGTCATCAAAATTTCTGAATACACCTTTTTTTAGTTGTCAAAATTTCTGATGACACCATTTTTAGTTGTAAAACTTCTTGAAAACACCTTTTTTGGTCGTCAAAATGTCTGAAGACACCTTATTTTAGTCGTCAAAATTTCTGAAGACACCTTTTTTAGTTTTCAAAATTTTTAAACCTTTTTTTAGTCGTCAAAAATTCTGAAGACCATTTTTAAGTCATCAGAAACGGCTTTCTTAGTATCTTTCGCCTAATGTTATGGTTTTTTTTCTTTATGTGCTAGTGATTAATATTCTATTATCTTTTTTACATTTTCTATTTCGGATGGTGTTTCCATGGGTTTATTTCATGTAGGCTATTAGGCCATACAATGCCTACATCCACGAGTGGGCACACTTTTCCTTCCACTCAGTTGTTCTACTCTAAGCAGAGTCGCAAAATGGATTATTGGTTTAGTTAGGCTGGTTTCAAAGTGCAGTTACAATCTTCAATCACAAAAGTTGCAATAGGCCTACAGTAACTATAGGCTTCTGTAAATGTCTGTTTAAAGTGGCGTATTATTTCAAATCGGAAGACTACAACATTTCAAATTATTTTTTAACTGCACAAATGCTTTTACAACTGCACAGATCCATTTAGAACTGCACATTTTGTGTAGAATTGCACGTTAAAAAGACCTGTATTATTTCACAATGAGTCTACAGTCCGAAACATTGTTAGAACATTTAGTCGGTCTTCTGACATTGTGTTCTAAAGTATAGTAATATTAGCTAACGTTTGCTCTACTTTGCAGAAAGCTCTTTCGGCTTTAGCACTGCAAACTGGAAATGTTGCCAATATATTCAGCATGGTGTGTACTTCACTGTTGGAAGAGAATCAGCAAAACATGAAATAAAAGTCTTAATTACTGAAGAAGTATTTTATGAAGATGTGGTGCTAAAACCTTTTTTCATACGACACATTGAGTAATGGTTCTGTTAAAATTTCAAATGGGGCGAGTTCTGTTAAAATTTCAAATGTGACTATGGCCGGATTGGCTCCCCTGGATCCGCTCCTGATCAATAGTTATTTGTTTTTAGTTGCAAGTGTTGTTAGTGCTAATATTTTAACATCTTACTGTGAATATATACACGAATAGCATACACTGTATGCCATAAAAGACATAAATCATAATCGGACACTGTTGAAAGATTGTTTCTTTTCTTTGCGTTATATTAATACACGTTACCGTTAGACCGGGAGCGCTTCTGAGTAAATTACCTTGAAGGTGCGCTATATAAAAAGTCAAAATTATGTTAAACAATAAATAATAATAATAATAATAATAATAATAATATTATTTAATGTATTTGTGTGAGAGGCTTAGATTTTAACGACCTCTATATATTAATTCTCTTGGACATGACTGAACCCTGCAAAAAATCTTGTGGGCGTCATGGATGGGGGGGGGGCCACGTCCCATGGAGATTTGAAATGGGGGGGGCCATGGCCGGATTGGCCCCCCTGGATCCGCCCCTGTCGGCCAATACTATGGGTGCGCACTTCGCATGCACATAATTGTGCTGTTTCTGCCGGTGTCGCGTGATAGAGTCTTCCCTCTAAAAGTATCCCCAGATGCCCTATTTCGAAAAAGATTCTCCTCCTGGAGGATCTGTTTCAGAATAGATCCTCCCCCGGAGACTTTATTCTGAAATGGCTTCTAATTTTTACGAGAAATTTTCATTATTTAATATTCAAGAATTTGTTCCTGAACCAATTTTTGATTAAATGGAATGGATTGACGGAGATATTTCTTGACAAAAATGAGGTTAGATCGATGAAAATGGTTCTTTCGTGAATGGAAGCACCAATGACGAGAGAATTTAATGGGTAGGCCTACTAATAGAGCCAGTCTTAGATATTACTTAGATAAGTGGTCTTCAATCTTTTTCTAGTGGCGGAACGTTTCTCGAAGCACGAATTTTCTCGTGGAACACTCTCGTTTCACCCGTCCAGTATTTCAAGATATACGCAGCCTATAATAATAGTCGTAGCTTGTATTTTTTATGATGTACTATTTTGATTGAATGTAGGCCTACGTCACTGGTATTTCTGGTGCAGTCTATAGTATCACATTACAAATACATGGCTTAAAAATGAACGGATGAAAAGAACAATAAACAAAACAAGTCTACTAAGGAAACTAAGTAAACTAAGTAAACTAAGGAAACTAAGGAAACTAGGGAAACTAAGGAAACTAAGGAAACTAAGGAAACTAAGTAAACTAAGTAAACTAAGGAAACTAAGGAAACTAAGGAAACTAAGGAAAAGAAACTAAGGAAACTTAGGAAACTAAGGAAACTAAGGAAACTTAGTAAACTATGGAAACTAAGGAAACTAAGGAAAATAAGGAAACTAAGGAAACTAATGAAACTAAGGAAACTAAGGAAACTAAGGAAACTAAAAAACTAAGAAAACTAAAGAAACTAAGGAAACTAAGGAAACTAAGGAAACTAGGGAAACTAAAGAAACTAAGGAAACTAAGGAAACAAAAAAAACTAAGGAAACTAAGGAAACTAAGGAAACTAAGGAAACTAAGTAAACTAAGGAAACTAAGGAAACTAAGGAAACTAAGGAAAAAAAGAAAAATAAGGAAACTAAGGAAACTAAGGAAACTTAGGAAACTAAGGAAACTCAGGAAACTAAGGAAACTAAGGAAACTAAGGAAACTAAGGAAACTAAAGAAACTAAGGAAACTAAGGAAACTAAGTAAACTAAGTAAACTAAGTAAACTAAGTAAACTAAGGAAACTAAGGAAACTAAGGAAACTAAGGAAACTAAGGAAACTAAAGAAATTAAAGAAAATAAAAAAACTAAGGAAACTAGGGAAACTAAGGAAACTAAGGAAACTAAGGAAACTAAGTAAACTAAGTAAACTAAGGAAACTAAGGAAACTTAGGAAACTAAGGAAACTAAGGAAACTAAGGAAATTAAAGAAAATAAAGAAACTAAGGAAACTAAGGAAACTTAGGAAACTAAGGAAACTAAGGAAACTAAGGAAACTAAGGAAACTATGGAAACTAAGGAAACTAAGGAAACTAAGGAAACTAAGGAAACTTAGGAAACTAAGGAAACTAAGGAAAGTAAGGAAACTAAAGAAACTAAGGAAACTAAGTAAACTTAGTAAACTAAAGAAACTAAAGAAACTAAGGAAACTAAGGAAACTAAGGAAACTAAGGAAACTAAGTAAACTAAGGAAACTAAGGAAACTAAGGAAACTAAAGAAACTAAGGAAATTAAAGAAAAAAAAGAAACTAAGGAAACTAAAGAAACTAAGGAAAAAAAGAAAAATAAGGAAACTAAGGAAACTAAGGAAACTTAGGAAACTAAGGAAACTTAGGAAACTAAGGAAACTAAGGAAACTAAGGAAACTAAGGAAACTAAGGAAACTAAAGAAACTAAGGAAACTAAGGAAACTAAGTAAACTAAGTAAACTAAGTAAACTAAGTAAACTAAAGAAACTAAGGAAACTAAGGAAACTAAGGAAACTAAGGAAACTAAAGAAATAAAAGAAAATAAAGAAACTAAGGAAACTAGGGAAACTAAGGAAACTAAGGAAACTAAGGAAACTAAGTAAACTAAGTAAACTAAGGAAACTAAGGAAACTAAGGAAACTAAGGAAACTAAGGAAACTAAGGAAATTAAAGAAAATAAAGAAACTAAGGAAACTAAGGAAACTTAGGAAACTAAGGAAACTAAGGAAACTAAGGAAACTAAGGAAACTATGGAAATTATGGAAATTATGTAAACTAAGGAAACTAAGGAAACTAAGGAAACTAAGGAAACTAAGGAAAGTACGGAAACTAAGGAAACTAAGGAAACTAAGTAAACTTAGTAAACTAAAGAAACTAGAGAAACTAAGGAAACTAAGGAAACTAAGGAATCTAAGTAAACTAAGTAAACTAAGTAAACTAAGGAAACTAAGGAAACTAAGGAAACTAAGGAAACTAAGGAAACTAAAGAAATTAAAAAAAATAAAGAAACTAAGGAAACTAGGGAAACTAAGGAAACTAAGGAAACTAAGGAAACTAAGTAAACTAAGTAAACTAAGGAAACTAAGGAAACTTAGGAAACTAAGGAAACTATGGAAACTAAGGAAATTAAAGAAAATAAAGAAACTAAGGAAACTAAGGAAATTAAGGAAACTTAGGAAACTAAGGAAACTAAGGAAACTAAGGAAACTAAGGAAACTATGGAAATTATGGAAATTATGTAAACTAAGGAAACTAAGGAAAAATAGGATACTAAGGAAACTAAGGAAACTAAGGAAACTAAGTAAACTAAGTAAACTAAGGAAACTAAGGAAACTAAGGAAACTAAGGAAACTAGGAACACTAAGGAAACTAAGGAAACTAAGGAAACTAAGTAAACTAAGTAAACTAAGGAAACTAAGGAAACTAAGGAAACTAAGAAAAAGAAACTAAGGAAACTTAGGAAACTAAGGAAACTAAGGAAACTAAGGAAACTAAGTAAACTTAGTAAACTATGGAAACTAAGGAAACTAAGGAAAATAAGGAAACTAAGGAAACTAATGAAACTAAGGAAACTAAGGAAACTAAGGAAACTAAGTAAACTTAGTAAACTAAGGAAACTAAGGAAACTAAGGAAACTAAGGAAACTAAGGAAACTAAGGAAACTAAGGAAACTAAGGAAACTAAGGAAACTAAGTAAACTTAGTAAACTATGGAAACTAAGGAAACTAAGGAAAATAAGGAAACTAAGGAAACTAATGAAACTAAGGAAACTAAGGAAACTAAGGAAACTAAGGAAACTAAGGAAACTAAGTAAACAAAGGAAACTAAGGAAACTAAGGAAACTAAGGAAATTATGTAAACTAAGTAAACTAAGGAAACTAAAGAAACTAAGGAAAAAAAGAAAAATAAGGAAACTAAGGAAACTAAGGAAACTTAGGAAACAAAGGAAACTCAGGAAACTAAGGAAACTAAGGAAACTAAGTGAACTAAGGAAACTAAGGAAACTATGGAAACTAGGTAAACTAAGGAAACTAAGGAAACTAAGGAAACTAAGGAAACTAGGGAAACTAAGGAAACTAAGGAAACTAAGGAAACTAAGTAAACTAAGTAAACTAAGGAAACTAAGGAAACTAAGGAAACTAAGGAAAAGAAACTAAGGAAACTTAGGAAACTAAGGAAACTAAGGAAACTTAGTAAACTATGGAAACTAAGGAAACTAAGGAAAATAAGGAAACTAAGGAAACTAAAGAAACTAAGGAAACTAAGGAAACTAAGGAAACTAAAAAACTAAGAAAACTAAAGAAACTAAGGAAACTAAGGAAACTAAGGAAACTAGGGAAACTAAAGAAACTAAGGAAACTAAGGAAACAAAAGAAACTAAGGAAACTAAGGAAACTAAGGAAACTAAAGAAACTAAGTAAACTAAGGAAACTAAGGAAACTAAGGAAACTAAGGAAATTATGTAAACTAAGTAAACTAAGGAAACTAAAGAAACTATAAAAAAAAGAAAAATTAGGAAACTAAGGAAACTAAGGAAACTTAGGAAACTAAGGAAACTCAGGAAACTAAGGAAACTAAGGAAACTAAGGAAACTAAAGAAACTAAGGAAACTAAGGAAACTAAGTAAACTAAGTAAACTAAGTAAACTAAGGAAACTAAGGAAACTAAAGAAATTAAAGAAAATAAAGAAACTAAGGAAACTAGGGAAACTAAGGAAACTAAGGAAACTAAGGAAACTAAGTAAACTAAGGAAACTAAGTCAACTAATGAAACTTATGAAACTAAGGAAACTCAGGAAACTAAGGAAACTAAGGAAACTAAGGAAACTAAGGAAACTAAGGAAACTAAAGAAATTAAGGAAACTAAGGAAACTAAAGAAACTAAGGAAACTAAGGAAACTAAGTAAACTAAGTAAACTAAGTAAACTAAAGAAACTAAGGAAACTAAGGAAACTAAAGAAACTAAGGAAATTAAAGAAAAAAAAGAAACTAAGGAAACTTAGGAAACTAAGGAAACTAAGTAAACTAAGGAAACTAAGGAAAATAAGGAAACTAAGTAAACTTAGTAAACTAAGGAAACTAAGGAAACTAAGGAAACTAAGGAAACTAAAGAAACTAAGTAAACTAAGGAAACTAAGGAAACTAAGGAAACTAAGTAAACTTAGTAAACTATGGAAACTAAGGAAACTAAGGAAAATAAGGAAACTAAGGAAACTATTGAAACTAAGGAAACTAAGGAAACTAAGGAAACTAAGGAAACTAAGTAAACTTAGTAAACTAAGGAAACTAAGGAAACTAAGGAAACTAAGGAAACTAAGGAAACTAAGTAAACTAAGGAAACTAAGGAAACTAAGGAAAATAAGGAAAATAAGGAAACTAAGGAAACTAAGGAAACTAAGGAAACTAAGGAAACTAAGGAAACTAAGGAAACTAAAGAAACTAAGGAAACTAGGGAAACTAAGGAAACTAAGGAAACTAAGTAAACTAAGTAAACTAAGGAAACTAAGGAAACTTAGGAAACTAAGGAAACTAAGGAAATTAAAAAAAATAAAGAAACTAAGGAAACTAAGGAAACTAAGGAAACTTAGGAAACTAAGGAAACTAAGGAAACTAAGGAAACTAAGGAAACTATGGAAATTATGGAAATTATGTAAACTAAGGAAACTAAGGAAAAATAGGAAACTAAGGAAACTAAGGAAACTAAGGAAACTAAGTAAACTAAGTAAACTAAGGAAACTAAGGAAACTAAGGAAACTAAGGAAACTAAGGAAACTAAGTAAACTAAGGAAACTAAGGAAACTAAGTAAACTAAGTAAACTAAGGAAACTAAGGAAACTAAGGAAACTAAGGAAAAGAAACTAAGGAAACTTAGGAAACTAAGGAAACTAAGGAAACTAAGGAAACTAAGTAAACTTAGTAAACTATGGAAACTAAGGAAACTAAGGAAAATAAGGAAACTAAGGAAACTAATGAAACTAAAGAAACTAAGGAAACTAAGGAAACTAAGTAAACTTAGTAAACTAAGGAAATTAAGGAAACTAAGGAAACTAAGGAAACTAAGTAAACTTAGTAAACTATGGAAACTAAGGAAACTAAGGAAAATAAGGAAACTAATGAAACTAATGAAACTAAGGAAACTAAGGAAACTAAGGAAGCTAAGGAAACTAAGGAAACTAAGTAAACTAAGGAAACTAAGGAAACTAAGGAAACTAAGGAAATTATGTAAACTAAGTAAACTAAGGAAACTAAAGAAACTAAGGAAAAAAAGAAAAATAAGGAAACTAAGGAAACTAAGGAAACTTAGGAAACAAAGGAAACTCAGAAAACTAAGGAAACTAAGGAAACTAAGTAAACTAAGGAAACTAAGGAAACTAAGGAAACTAAATAAACTTAGTAAACTATGGAAACTAAGGAAACTAAGGAAACTAAGGAAACTAAGTAAACTAAGGAAACTAAGGAAACTAAGGAAACTAAGGAAACTAAGGAAACTAAAGAAACTAAGGAAATTAAAGAAAAAAAAGAAACTAAGGAAACTAAAGAAACTAAGGAAACTAAGGAAACTAAGGAAACTAAGGAAATTATGTAAACTAAGTAAACTAAGGAAACTAAAGAAACTAAGGAAAAAAAGAAAAAAAAGGAAACTAAGAAAACTAAGGAAACTTAGGAAACTAAGGAAACTCAGGAAACTAAGGAAACTAAGGAAACTAAGGAAACTAAAGAAACTAAGGAAACTAAAGAAACTAAGGAAACTAAGGAAACTAAGTAAACTAAGTAAACTAAGTAAACTAAGGAAACTAAGGAAACTAAGGAAACTAAGGAAACTAAGGAAACTAAAGAAATTAAAGAAAATAAAGAAACTAAGGAAACTAAGGAAACTAAGGAAACTAAGTAAACTAAGGAAACTAAGGAAACTAAGGAACTAAGTAAACTTAGTAAACTATGGAAACTAAGGAAACTAAGGAAAATAAGGAAACTAATGAAACTAATGAAACTAAGGAAACTAAGGAAACTAAGGAAACTAAGGAAACTAAGGAAACTAAGTAAACTAAGGAAACTAAAGAAACTAAGGAAACTAAGGAAACTAAGGAAACTAAGGAAACTAAGGAAACTAAAAAAACTAAAAAACTAAGAAAACTAAAGAAACTAAGGAAACTAAGGAAACTAAGGAAACTAGGGAAACTAAAGAAACTAAGGAAACTAAGGAAACAAAAGAAACTAAGGAAACTAAGGAAACTAAGGAAACTAAGGAAACTAAGTAAACTAAGGAAACTAAGGAAACTAAGGAAACTAAGTAAACTTAGTAAACTAAGGAAACTAAGGAAACTAAGGAAACTAAGGAAACTAAGGAAACTAAGTAAACTAAGGAAACTAAGGAAACTAAGGAAACTAAGTAAACTTAGTAAACTATGGAAACTAAGGAAACTAAGGAAAATAAGGAAACTAAGGAAACTATTGAAACTAAGGAAACTAAGGAAACTAAGGAAACTAAGGAAACTAAGTAAACTTAGTAAACTAAGGAAACTAAGGAAACTTAGTAAACTAAGTAAACTAAGGAAACTAAGGAAACTAAGGAAACTAAGGAAACTAAGGAAAATAAGTAAACTAAGAAAACTAAGGAAACTAAGGAAACTAAGTAAAATAAGGAAACTAAGGAAACTAAGGAAACTAAGGAAATTATGTAAACTAAGTAAACTAAGGAAACTAAAGAAACTAAGGAAAAAAAGAAAAATAAGGAAACTAAGGAAACTAAGGAAACTTAGGAAACAAAGGAAACTCAGGAAACTAAGGAAACTAAGGAAACTAAGTAAACTAAGGAAACTAAGGAAACTAAGGAAACTAAGGAAAATAAGGAAACTAAGGAAACTAATGAAACTAAGGAAACTAAGGAAACTAAGGAAACTAAGTAAACTAAGGAAACTAAGGAAACTAAGTAAACTTAGTAAACTATGGAAACTAAGGAAACTAAGGAAAAATAAGGAAACTAAGGAAACTAATGAAACTAAAGAAACTAAGGAAACTAAGGAAACTAAAAAACTAAAAAACTAGGAAAACTAAAGAAACTAAGGAAACTAAGGAAACTAAGGAAACTAGGGAAACTAAAGGAACTAAAGAAACTAAGGAAACAAAAGAAACTAAGGAAACTAAGGAAACTAAGGAAACTAAGGAAACTAAGTAAACTTAGTAAACTAAAGAAACTAAAGAAACTAAGGAAACTAAGGAAACTAAGGAAACTAAGGAAACTAAGTAAACTTAGTAAACTATGGAAACTAAGGAAACTAAGGAAAATAAGGAAACTAATGAAACTAATGAAAAAAAAGAAACTAAGGAAACTAAGGAAACTAAGGAAACTAAGTAAACTAAGGAAACTAAGGAAACTAAGGAAACTAAGTAAACTTAGTAAACTAAGGAAACTAGAGAAACTAAGGAAACTAAGGAAACTAAGGAAACTAAGGAAACTAAGGAAACTAAGGAAACTAAGGAAACTAAGGAAACTAAGGAAACTAAAGAAATTAAAGAAAATAAAAAAACTAAGGAAACTAGGGAAACTAAGGAAACTAAGGAAACTAAGGAAACTAAGGAAACTAAGTAAACTAAGGAAACTAAGGAAACTTAGGAAACTAAGGAAACTAAGGAAACTAAGGAAATTAAAGAAAATAAAGAAACTAAGGAAACTAAGGAAACTTAGGAAACTAAGGAAACTAAGGAAACTAAGGAAATTAAGGAAACTATGGAAATTAAGGAAACTAAGTAAACTAAGGAAACTAAGGAAACTTAGGAAACTAAGGAAACTAAGGAAATTAGTTTCCTTAGTTTCCTTAGTTTCCTTAGTTTCCTTAGTTTCCTTAGTTTACTAAGTTTACTTAGTTTCCTTAGTTTCCTTAGTTTCCTTAGTTTGCTTAGTTTCCTTAGTTTACTAAGTTTACTTAGTTTCCTTAGTTTCCTTAGTTTCCTTAGTTTACTTAGTTTCCTTAGTTTCCTTAGTTTCCTTAGTTTCCTTAGTTTCCTTAGTTTACTTAGTTTACATAATTTCCATAATTTCCATAGTTTCCTTAGTTTCCTTAGTTTCCTTAGTTTCCTTAGTTTCCTTAGTTTCTTTTTTTTCTTTAATTTCCTTAGTTTCTTTAGTTTCCTTAGTTTCCTTAGTTTCCTTAGTTTACTTAGTTTCCTTAGTTTCCTTAGTGTCCTTAGTTTCCTTAGTTTCCTTAGTTTCTTTAGTTTCTTTAGTTTACTAAGTTTACTTAGTTTCCTTAGTTTCCTTAGTTTCCTTAGTTTCCTTAGTTTCTTTTGTTTCCTTAGTTTCTTTAGTTTCTTTAGTTTCCCTAGTTTCCTTAGTTTCCTTAGTTTCCTTAGTTTCTTTAGTTTTCTTAGTTTTTTAGTTTCCTTAGTTTCCTTAGTTTCCTTAGTTTCATTAGTTTCCTTAGTTTCCTTATTTTTCCTTAGTTTCCTTAGTTTCCATAGTTTACTAAGTTTACTTAGTTTCCTTAGTTTCCTTAGTTTACTTAGTTTCCTTAGTTTCCTTAGTTTCCTTAGTTTCATTAGTTTCCTTAGTTTCCTTATTTTCCATAGTTTCCTTAGTTTCCATAGTTTACTAAGTTTATTTAGTTTCCTTAGTTTCCTTAGTTTCCTTAGTTTACTTAGTTTCCTTAGTTTCCTTAGTTTCCTGAGTTTCCTTTGTTTCCTAAGTTTCCTTAGTTTCCTTAGTTTCCTTATTTTTCTTTTTTTCCTTAGTTTCTTTAGTTTCCTTAGATTACTTAGTTTACATAATTTCCTTAGTTTCCTTAGTTTCCTTAGTTTCCTTAGTTTACTTAGTTTCCTTAGTTTCCTTAGTTTCCTTAGTTTCCTTAGTTTCCTTAGTTTCATTAGTTTCATTATTTTCCTTATTTTCCTTAGTTTCCTTAGTTTCCTTAGTTTACTAAGTTTCCTTAGTTTCCTTAGTTTCTTTATTTTCTTTAATTTCCTTAGTTTCTTTAGTTTCCTTAGTTTCCTTAGTTTCTTTAGTTTACTTAGTTTACTTAGTTTCCTTAGTTTCCTTAGTTTCCTTAGTTTCCTTAGTTTCAATAGTTTCCTTAGTTTCCTTATTTTCCTTAGTTTCCTTAGTTTCCATAGTTTACTAAGTTTACTTAGTTTCCTTAGTTTCCTTAGTTTCCTTAGTTTACTTAGTTTCCTTAGTTTCCTTAGTTTCCTTAGTTTCCTTAGTTTACTAAGTTTACTTAGTTTCCTTAGTTTCCTTAGTTTCCTTAGTTTACTTAGTTTCCTTAGTTTCCTTAGTTTCCTTAGTTTCCTTAGTTTCTTTTGTTTCCTTAGTTTCCTTAGTTTCTTTAGTTTCCCTAGTTTCCTTAGTTTCCTTAGTTTCCTTAGTTTCTTTAGTTTTCTTAGTTTTTTAGTTTTTTTAGTTTCCTTAGTTTCCTTAGTTTCCTTAGTTTCCTTAGTTTCTTTAGTTTCCTTAGTTTCTTTAGTTTACTTAGTTTCCTTAGTTTCCTTAGTTTCCTTAGTTTCCTTAGTTTCCTTAGTTTAATTAGTTTCATTAGTTTCCTTATTTTCCTTAGTTTCCTTAGTTTCCATAGTTTACTAAGTTTACTTAGTTTCCTTAGTTTCCTTAGTTTCCTTAGTTTACTTAGTTTCCTTAGTTTCCTTAGTTTCCTTAGTTTCTTTATTTTCTTTAATTTCTTTAGTTTCCTTAGTTTCCTTAGTTTCCTTAGTTTCCTTAGTTTCCTTAGTTTACTTAGTTTACTTAGTTTACTTAGTTTCCTTAGTTTCCTTAGTTTCTTTAGTTTCCTTAGTTTCTTTAGTTTCCTTAGTTTCCTTAGTTTCCTTAGTTTCCTTAGTTTCCTTAGTTTCCTAAGTTTCCTTAGTTTCCTTAGTTTCCTTTTTTTTCTTTTTTTTTATAGTTTCTTTAGTTTCCTTAGTTTACTTAGTTTACATAATTTCCTTAGTTTCCTTAGTTTCCTTAGTTTCCTTAGTTTCTTTAGTTTCCTTAGTTTCTTTTTTTTCTTTAATTTCCTTAGTTTCTTTAGTTTCCTTAGTTTTCTTAGTTTCCTTAGTTTCCTTAGTTTCCTTAGTTTACTTAGTTTCCTTAGTTTCCTTAGTTTCCTTAGTTTCCACAGTTTACTAAGTTTTTTTAGTTTCCTTAGTTTCCTTAGTTTCCTTAGTTTACTTAGTTTCCTTAGTTTCCTTAGTTTCCTGAGTTTCCTTTGTTTCCTAAGTTTCCTTAGTTTCCTTAGTTTCCTTATTTTTCTTTTTTTCCTTAGTTTCTTTAGTTTCCTTAGTTTACTTAGTTTACATAATTTCCTTAGTTTCCTTAGTTTCCTTAGTTTCCTTAGTTTACTTAGTTTCCTTAGTTTCCTTAGCTTCCTTAGTTTCCTTAGTTTCCTTAGTTTCATTAGTTTCATTATTTTCCTTAGTTTCCTTAGTTTCCATAGTTTACTAAGTTTACTTAGTTTCCTTAGTTTCCTTAGTTTCCTTAATTTCCTTAGTTTACTAAGTTTACTTAGTTTCCTTAGTTTCCTTAGTTTCCTTAGTTTCATTAGTTTCCTTAGTTTCCTTATTTTCCTTAGTTTCCTTAGTTTCCATAGTTTACTAAGTTTACTTAGTTTCCTTAGTTTCCTTAGTTTCCTTAGTTTCCTAAGTTTCCTTAGTTTCTTTTCCTTAGTTTCCTTAGTTTCCTTAGTTTCCTTAGTTTCCTTAGTTTCCTTAGTTTCCTTAGTTTCCTTAGTTTACTTAGTTTCCTTAGTTTCCTTAGTTTCCTTAGTTTCCTTAGTTTCCTTAGTTTCCTTAGTTTACTTAGTTTCCTTAGTTTCCTTAGTTTCCTTAGTATCCTATTTTTCCTTAGTTTCCTTAGTTTACATAATTTCCATAATTTCCATAGTTTCCTTAGTTTCCTTAGTTTCCTTAGTTTCCTTAGTTTCCTAAGTTTCCTTAGTTTCCTTAGTTTCCTTAGTTTCTTTATTTTCTTTAATTTCCTTAGTTTCCTTAGTTTCCTAAGTTTCCTTAGTTTCCTTAGTTTACTTAGTTTACTTAGTTTCCTTGGTTTCCTTAGTTTCCTTAGTTTCCCTAGTTTCCTTAGTTTCTTTAGTTTCCTTAGTTTCCTTAGTTTCCTTAGTTTCCTTAGTTTCCTTAGTTTCCTTATTTTCCTTATTTTCCTTAGTTTCCTTAGTTTCCTTAGTTTACTTAGTTTCCTTAGTTTCCTTAGTTTCCTTAGTTTCCTTAGTTTCCTTAGTTTACTAAGTTTACTTAGTTTCCTTAGTTTCCTTAGTTTCCTTAGTTTCCTTAGTTTCAATAGTTTCCTTAGTTTCCTTATTTTCCTTAGTTTCCTTAGTTTCCATAGTTTACTAAGTTTACTTAGTTTCCTTAGTTTCCTTAGTTTCCTTAGTTTACTTAGTTTCTTTAGTTTCCTTAGTTTCCTTAGTTTCCTTAGTTTCCTTAGTTTACTAAGTTTACTAAGTTTCCTTATTTTCCTTAGTTTCCTTAGTTTACTTAGTTTCCTTAGTTTCCTAAGTTTCCTTAGTTTCTTTTTTTTCTTTAATTTCTTTAGTTTCTTTAGTTTCCTTAGTTTCCTTAGTTTCTTTAGTTTACTTAGTTTACTTAGTTTACTTAGTTTACTTAGTTTCCTTAGTTTCCTTAGTTTCTTTAGTTTCCTTAGTTTCCTTAGTTTCTTTAGTTTCCTTAGTTTCCTTAGTTTCCTTAGTTTCCTTAGTTTCCTTAGTTTCCTGAGTTTCCTTAGTTTCATAAGTTTCATTAGTTGACTTAGTTTCCTTAGTTTACTTAGTTTCCTTAGTTTCCTTAGTTTCCTTAGTTTCCCTAGTTTCCTTAGTTTCTTTATTTTGTTTAATTTCTTTAGTTTCCTTAGTTTCCTTAGTTTACTTAGTTTACTTAGTTTACTTAGTTTCCTTAGTTTCCTTAGTTTCTTTAGTTTCCTTAGTTTCCTTAGTTTCCTTAGTTTCCTTAGTTTCCTGAGTTTCCTTAGTTTCCTAAGTTTCCTTAGTTTCCTTAGTTTCCTAATTTTTCTTTTTTTTATAGTTTCTTTAGTTTCCTTAGTTTACTTAGTTTACATAATTTCCTTAGTTTCCTTAGTTTCCTTAGTTTCCTTAGTTTCCTTAGTTTCCTTAGTTTCCTTAGTTTCCTTAGTTTCCTTAGTTTCTTTTGTTTCCTTAGTTTCCTTAGTTTCTTTAGTTTCCCTAGTTTCCTTAGTTTCCTTAGTTTCCTTAGTTTCTTTAGTTTTCTTAGTTTTTTAGTTTCCTTAGTTTCCTTAGTTTCCTTAGTTTCATTAGTTTCCTTAGTTTCCTTATTTTCCTTAGTTTCCTTAGTTTCCATAGTTTACTAAGTTTCCTTAGTTTCCTTAGTTTCCTAAGTTTCCTTAGTTTCTTTTCCTTAGTTTCCTTAGTTTCCTTAGTTTCCTTAGTTTACTTAGTTTACTTAGTTTCCTTAGTTTCCTTAGTTTCCTTAGTTTCCCTAGTTTCCTTAGTTTCCTTAGTTTCCTTAGTTTCCTTAGTTTACCTAGTTTCCATAGTTTCCTTAGTTTCCTTAGTTCACTTAGTTTCCTTAGTTTCCTTATTTTCCTGAGTTTCCTTTGTTTCCTAAGTTTCCTTAGTTTCCTTAGTTTCCTTATTTTTCTTTTTTTCCTTAGTTTCTTTAGTTTCCTTAGTTTACTTAGTTTACATAATTTCCTTAGTTTCCTTAGTTTCCTTAGTTTCCTTAGTTTACTTAGTTTCCTTAGTTTCCTTAGTTTCCTTAGTTTCCTTAGTTTCCTTAGTTTCCTTAGTTTCATTAGTTTCCTTAGTTTCCTTATTTTCCTTAGTTTCCTTAGTTTCCATAGTTTACTAAGTTTACTTAGTTTCCTTAGTTTCCTTAGTTTCCTTAGTTTACTTAGTTTCCTTAGTTTCCTTAGTTTCCTTAGTTTCCTTAGTTTCCTTAGTTTACTTAGTTTACTTAGTTTCCTTAGTTTCCTTAGTTTCCTTAGTTTCATTAGTTTCCTTAGTTTCCTTATTTTCCTTAGTTTCCTTAGTTTCCATAGTTTACTAAGTTTACTTAGTTTCCTTAGTTTCCTTAGTTTCCTTAGTTTCCTAAGTTTCCTTAGTTTCTTTTTCTTAGTTTCCTTAGTTTCCTTAGTTTCCTTAGTTTACTTAGTTTACTTAGTTTCCTTAGTTTCCTTAGTTTCCTTAGTTTCCTTAGTTTCCTTAGTTTCCTTAGTTTCCTTAGTTTCCTTAGTTTACTTAGTTTACTTAGTTTCCTTAGTTTCCTTAGTTTCCTTAGTATCCTATTTTTCCTTAGTTTCCTTAGTTTACATAATTTCCATAATTTCCATAGTTTCCTTAGTTTCCTTAGTTTCCTTAGTTTCCTTAGTTTCCTAAGTTTCCTTAATTTTCTTAGTTTCCTTAGTTTCTTTATTTTCTTTAATTTCCTTAGTTTCCATAGTTTCCTTAGTTTCCTAAGTTTCCTTAGTTTCCTTAGTTTACTTAGTTTACTTAGTTTCCTTAGTTTCCTTAGTTTCCTTAGTTTCCCTAGTTTCCTTAGTTTCTTTATTTTCTTTAATTTCTTTAGTTTCCTTAGTTTCCTTAGTTTCCTTAGTTTCCTTAGTTTCCTTAGTTTACTTAGTTTACTTAGTTTACTTAGATTCCTTAGTTTCCTTAGTTTCCTTAGTTTCTCTAGTTTCTTTAGTTTACTAAGTTTACTTAGTTTCCTTAGTTTCCTTAGTTTCCGTACTTTCCTTAGTTTCCTTAGTTTCCTAAGTTTCCTTAGTTTCCTTAGTTTACATAATTTCCATAATTTCCATAGTTTCCTTAGTTTCCTTAGTTTCCTTAGTTTCCTTAGTTTCCTTAGTTTCCTTAGTTTCCTTAGTTTCTTTATTTTCTTTAATTTCCTTAGTTTCCTTAGTTTCCTTAGTTTCCTTAGTTTCCTTAGTTTCCTTAGTTTACTTAGTTTACTTAGTTTCCTTAGTTTCCTTAGTTTCCTTAGTTTCCTTAGTTTCCTTAGTTTCTTTATTTTCTTTTATTTCTTTAGTTTCCTTAGTTTCCTTAGTTTCCTTAGTTTCTTTAGTTTACTTAGTTTACTTAGTTTACTTAGTTTACTTAGTTTCCTTAGTTTCCTTAGTTTCTTTAGTTTCCTTAGTTTCCTTAGTTTCCTTAGTTTCCTTAGTTTCCTTAGTTTCCTAAGTTTCCTTAGTTTCCTAAGTTTCCTTAGTTTCCTTAGTTTCCTTATTTTTCTTTTTTTCCTTAGTTTCTTTAGTTTCCTTAGTTTCTTTTTTTTCTTTAATTTCCTTAGTTTCTTTAGTTTCCTTAGTTTCCTTAGTTTCCTTAGTTTACTTAGTTTCCTTAGTTTCCTTAGTTTCCTTAGTTTCCTTAGTTTCTTTAGTTTCTTTAGTTTACTAAGTTTACTTAGTTTCCTTAGTTTCCTTAGTTTCCTTACTTTCCTTAGTTTCCTTAGTTTCCTAAGTTTCCTTAGTTTCCTTAGTTTACATAATTTCCTTAATTTCCATAGTTTCCTTAGTTTCCTTAGTTTCCTTAGTTTCCTTAGTTTCCTAAGTTTCCTTAGTTTCCTTAGTTTCTTTATTTTCTTTAATTTCCTTAGTTTCCTTAGTTTCCTTAGTTTCCTAAGTTTCCTTAGTTTCCTTAGTTTACTTAGTTTACTTAGTTTCCTTAGTTTCCTTAGATTCCTTAGTTTCCCTAGTTTCCTTAGTTTTTTTATTTTCTTTAATTTCTTTAGTTTCCTTAGTTTCCTTAGTTTCCCTAGTTTCCTTAGTTTCCTTAGTTTCCTTAGTTTCCTTAGTTTACCTAGTTTCCATAGTTTCCTTAGTTTCCTTAGTTCACTTAGTTTCCTTAGTTTCCTTATTTTCCTGAGTTTCCTTTGTTTCCTAAGTTTCCTTAGTTTCCTTAGTTTCCTTATTTTTCTTTTTTTCCTTAGTTTCCTTAGTTTCCTTAGTTTACTTAGTTTACATAATTTCCTTAGTTTCCTTAGTTTCCTTAGTTTCCTTAGTTTACTTAGTTTCCTTAGTTTCCTTAGTTTCCTTAGTTTCCTTAGTTTCCTTAGTTTCCTTAGTTTCATTAGTTTCCTTAGTTTCCTTATTTTCCTTAGTTTCCTTAGTTTCCATAGTTTACTAAGTTTACTTAGTTTCCTTAGTTTCCTTAGTTTCCTTAGTTTCCTTAGTTTCCTTAGTTTCCTTAGTTTCCTTAGTTTCCTTAGTTTCCTTAGTTTACTAAGTTTACTTAGTTTCCTTAGTTTCCTTAGTTTCCTTAGTTTCATTAGTTTCCTTAGTTTCCTTATTTTCCTTAGTTTCCTTAGTTTCCATAGTTTACTAAGTTTACTTAGTTTCCTTAGTTTCCTTAGTTTCCTTAGTTTCCTAAGTTTCCTTAGTTTCTTTTTCTTAGTTTCCTTAGTTTCCTTAGTTTCCTTAGTTTACTTAGTTTACTTAGTTTCCTTAGTTTCCTTAGTTTCCTTAGTTTCCTTAGTTTCCTTAGTTTCCTTAGTTTCCTTAGTTTCCTTAGTTTACTTAGTTTACTTAGTTTCCTTAGTTTCCTTAGTTTCCTTAGTATCCTATTTTTCCTTAGTTTCCTTAGTTTACATAATTTCCATAATTTCCATAGTTTCCTTAGTTTCCTTAGTTTCCTTAGTTTCCTTAGTTTCCTAAGTTTCCTTAATTTCCTTAGTTTCCTTAGTTTCTTTATTTTCTTTAATTTCCTTAGTTTCCATAGTTTCCTTAGTTTCCTAAGTTTCCTTAGTTTCCTTAGTTTACTTAGTTTACTTAGTTTCCTTAGTTTCCTTAGTTTCCTTAGTTTCCCTAGTTTCCTTAGTTTCTTTATTTTCTTTAATTTCTTTAGTTTCCTTAGTTTCCTTAGTTTCCTTAGTTTCCTTAGTTTCCTTAGTTTACTTAGTTTACTTAGTTTACTTAGATTCCTTAGTTTCCTTAGTTTCCTTAGTTTCTCTAGTTTCTTTAGTTTACTAAGTTTACTTAGTTTCCTTAGTTTCCTTAGTTTCCGTACTTTCCTTAGTTTCCTTAGTTTCCTAAGTTTCCTTAGTTTCCTTAGTTTACATAATTTCCATAATTTCCATAGTTTCCTTAGTTTCCTTAGTTTCCTTAGTTTCCTTAGTTTCCTAAGTTTCCTTAGTTTCCTTAGTTTCTTTATTTTCTTTAATTTCCTTAGTTTCCTTAGTTTCCTTAGTTTCCTTAGTTTCCTTAGTTTCCTTAGTTTACTTAGTTTCCTTAGTTTCCTTAGTTTCCTTAGTTTCCTTAGTTTCCTTAGTTTCCTTAGTTTCTTTATTTTCTTTTATTTCTTTAGTTTCCTTAGTTTCCTTAGTTTCCTTAGTTTCTTTAGTTTACTTAGTTTACTTAGTTTACTTAGTTTACTTAGTTTCCTTAGTTTCCTTAGTTTCTTTAGTTTCCTTAGTTTCCTTAGTTTCCTTAGTTTCTTTAGTTTCCTTAGTTTCCTTAGTTTCTTTAGTTTCCTTAGTTTCCTTAGTTTCCTTAGTTTCCTTATTTTTCTTTTTTTCCTTAGTTTCTTTAGTTTCCTTAGTTTCTTTTTTTTCTTTAATTTCCTTAGTTTCTTTAGTTTCCTTAGTTTCCTTAGTTTCCTTAGTTTACTTAGTTTCCTTAGTTTCCTTAGTTTCCTTAGTTTCCTTAGTTTCTTTAGTTTCTTTAGTTTACTAAGTTTACTTAGTTTCCTTAGTTTCCTTAGTTTCCTTACTTTCCTTAGTTTCCTTAGTTTCCTAAGTTTCCTTAGTTTCCTTAGTTTACATAATTTCCTTAATTTCCATAGTTTCCTTAGTTTCCTTAGTTTCCTTAGTTTCCTTAGTTTCCTAAGTTTCCTTAGTTTCCTTAGTTTCTTTATTTTCTTTAATTTCCTTAGTTTCCTTAGTTTCCTTAGTTTCCTAAGTTTCCTTAGTTTCCTTAGTTTACTTAGTTTACTTAGTTTCCTTAGTTTCCTTAGATTCCTTAGTTTCCCTAGTTTCCTTAGTTTTTTTATTTTCTTTAATTTCTTTAGTTTCCTTAGTTTCCTTAGTTTCCTTAGTTTCCTTAGTTTCCTTAGTTTACTTAGTTTACTTAGTTTACTTAGTTTCCTTAGTTTCCTTAGTTTCTTTAGTTTCCTTAGTTTCCTTAGTTTCCTTAGTTTCCTTAGTTTCCTGAGTTTCCTTAGTTTCCTAAGTTTCCTTAGTTTCCTTAGTTTCCTTATTTTTCTTTTTTTCCTTAGTTTCCTTAGTTTCCTTAGTTTCCTTAGTTTACTTAGTTTCCTTAGTTTCCTTAGTTTCCTTAGTTTCCTTAGTTTCTTTTGTTTCCTTAGTTTCCTTAGTTTCTTTAGTTTCCCTAGTTTCCTTAGTTTCCTTAGTTTCTTTAGTTTCTTTAGTTTTCTTAGTTTTTTAGTTTCCTTAGTTTCCTTAGTTTCCTTAGTTTCATTAGTTTCCTTAGTTTCCTTATTTTCCTTAGTTTCCTTAGTTTCCATAGTTTACTAAGTTTCCTTAGTTTCCTTAGTTTCCTAAGTTTCCTTAGTTTCTTTTCCTTAGTTTCCTTAGTTTCCTTAGTTTCCTTAGTTTACTTAGTTTACTTAGTTTCCTTAGTTTCCTTAGTTTCCTTAGTTTCCCTAGTTTCCTTAGTTTCCTTAGTTTCCTTAGTTTCCTTAGTTTACTTAGTTTACTTAGTTTCCTTAGTAGACTTGTTTTGTTTATTGTTCTTTTCATCCGTTCATTTTTAAGCCATGTATTTGTAATGTGATACTATAGACTGCACCAGAAATACCAGTGACGTAGGCCTACATTCAATCAAAATAGTACATCATAAAAAATACAAGCTACGACTATTCTGCCCTGAAAAGGCAAAACGCAGTAACTCGAAAAAAATCGTTTTTCATTTTATTGGATTTTTTCGCTTAAGATGTTACTATCTTCATGCCCTGTAAGTGTCAGAGCTTTATTTTCACTGGTTTCCGAGATATTATGTTGGCAAAACACAGTAAGTCGGATATTTTTCTTTGGAAATCAAGCCAAAACACAGCACTGCGTTTATAACAACAGAATCTGCTGCGCTTCCCAAACGAATGTCAAGCCAAAACGCAGTGCTGTGTTTTGGCTTAACATAGGCACTACATAAATTACTGTTACTGCGCTATAATACGTCATATTTCTGTATAATATTCTATTTCCGGTTTTGTTTACAAGACGCGTGAAATATATTTATTAGTACGAAGTGATCTAATATTAAGCCCTATTGGGTTTTTCATTCATTTTTTTCAAGTTTAAGTTTGTCTATTCATTCTACGTAAGTGTCAGACCCTATTATATTTATTATGTATTTAATTGCTGATTATATTTATGAATTTTAACATCTCGGCGAATATTTCCTATATTATTTACACGGCACGTGTTGTTATTATTGCTACGCGTGTGTGAATAGGCATTAAACACGGATGGACGGAGGGTTAATGAATTATAAATGAAATGGTAATTATGAATGAAATCCTGGTTTAATGAGGTTTTAAGATATTTTACTCTAACTAGAGCCAAAATCAAATTATCCACGTCTCAACTTCAGTGATCTGTACAAAAATATCCAGATCAATATCGGTTGATCAATGTAACACACGCACGCTGCATAGAGTTGTCAAGCCAAAACGCAGTACTGTGTTTTGGGGTATTCAATTCGCATTGAAATGTCAAACCAAAACGCAGTACGAACGATTTTTAACTGTTTTGGTGTATAAATAATATTATTAAACATATTTAATTGCTACCATAAAATAAAACACAGTTTACTTCATTTATGGTGCAAGTTTTGTTCGGATTGAACAAAGGAATTCCGAGATATTTGAAATAAACTTTCAAATCAAGTTTGCGCAAAATATTGGTTTTCCGAGTTACTGTGTTTTGCCTTTTCAGGGCAGTATTATTATAGGCTGCGTATATCTTGAAATACTGGACGGGTGAAACGAGAGTGTTCCACGAGAAAATTCGTGCTTCGAGAAACGTTCCGCCACTAGAAAAAGATTGAAGACCACTTATCTAAGTAATATCTAAGACTGGCTCTATTAGTAGGCCTACCCATTAAATTCTCTCGTCATTGGTGCTTCCATTCACGAAAGAACCATTTTCATCGATCTAACCTCATTTTTGTCAAGAAATATCTCCGTCAATCCATTCCATTTAATCAAAAATTGGTTCAGGAACAAATTCTTGAATATTAAATAATGAAAATTTCTCGTAAAAATTAGAAGCCATTTCAGAATAAAGTCTCCGGGGGAGGATCTATTCTGAAACAGATCCTCCAGGAGGAGAATCTTTTTCGAAATAGGGCATCTGGGGATACTTTTAGAGGGAAGACTCTATCACGCGACACCGGCAGAAACAGCACAATTATGTGCATGCGAAGTGCGCACCCATAGTATTGGCCGACAGGGGCGGATCCAGGGGGGCCAATCCGGCCATGGCCCCCCCATTTCAAATCTCCATGGGACGTGGCCCCCCCCCATCCATGACGCCCACAAGATTTTTTGCAGGGTTCAGTCATGTCCAAGAGAATTAATATATAGAGGTCGTTAAAATCTAAGCCTCTCACACAAATACATTAAATAATATTATTATTATTATTATTATTATTTATTGTTTAACATAATTTTGACTTTTTATATAGCGCACCTTCAAGGTAATTTACTCAGAAGCGCTCCCGGTCTAACGGTAACGTGTATTAATATAACGCAAAGAAAAGAAACAATCTTTCAACAGTGTCCGATTATGATTTATGTCTTTTATGGCATACAGTGTATGCTATTCGTGTATATATTCACAGTAAGATGTTAAAATATTAGCACTAACAACACTTGCAACTAAAAACAAATAACTATTGATCAGGAGCGGATCCAGGGGAGCCAATCCGGCCATAGTCACATTTGAAATTTTAACAGAACTCGCCCCATTTGAAATTTTAACAGAACCATTACTCAATGTGTCGTATGAAAGAAGGTTTTAGCACCACATCTTCATAAAATACTTCTTCAGTAATTAAGACTTTTATTTCATGTTTTGCTGATTCTCTTCCAACAGTGAAGTACACACCATGCTGAATATATTGGCAACATTTCCAGTTTGCAGTGCTAAAGCCGAAAGAGCTTTCTGCAAAGTAGAGCAAACGTTAGCTAATATTACTATACTTTAGAACACAATGTCAGAAGACCGACTAAATGTTCTAACAATGTTTCGGACTGTAGACTCATTGTGAAATAATACAGGTCTTTTTAACGTGCAATTCTACACAAAATGTGCAGTTCTAAATGGATCTGTGCAGTTGTAAAAGCATTTGTGCAGTTAAAAAATAATTTGAAATGTTGTAGTCTTCCGATTTGAAATAATACGCCACTTTAAACAGACATTTACAGAAGCCTATAGTTACTGTAGGCCTATTGCAACTTTTGTGATTGAAGATTGTAACTGCACTTTGAAACCAGCCTAACTAAACCAATAATCCATTTTGCGACTCTGCTTAGAGTAGAACAACTGAGTGGAAGGAAAAGTGTGCCCACTCGTGGATGTAGGCATTGTATGGCCTAATAGCCTACATGAAATAAACCCATGGAAACACCATCCGAAATAGAAAATGTAAAAAAGATAATAGAATATTAATCACTAGCACATAAAGAAAAAAAACCATAACATTAGGCGAAAGATACTAAGAAAGCCGTTTCTGATGACTTAAAAATGGTCTTCAGAATTTTTGACGACTAAAAAAAGGTTTAAAAATTTTGAAAACTAAAAAAGGTGTCTTCAGAAATTTTGACGACTAAAATAAGGTGTCTTCAGACATTTTGACGACCAAAAAAGGTGTTTTCAAGAAGTTTTACAACTAAAAATGGTGTCATCAGAAATTTTGACAACTAAAAAAAGGTGTATTCAGAAATTTTGATGACTAAACAAAGGTGTCTTCAGACATTTTGACGACCAAAAAGATGATTTCAGAAATTTTGACAACTAAAAAACCGTGTCTTCAGAAACTTTGACAACTAGAAAAAGATGTGTTCGGAAATTTTGACACCTAAGCAAAGGTGTCTTCAGGAATTTTGACAACTAAAATAAGGTGTCTTCAGAAATCTTGATGACTAAACAAAGGTGTTTTCAGACATTTTGACGACCAAAAAGGTGTTTTCAAGAATGTGAAAACTAAAAATGGCGTCATCAGAAATTTTGACAACTAAAAAAAGGTGTCTTCAGAAATTTTGATGACTAAACAAAGGTGTCTTCAAACATTCTTACGACAAAAAAGATGATTTCAGAATTTTTGACAACTAAAAGGGTGTCTTCAGAAACTTTGACAACTAGAAAATGATGTCTTCGAAAATTTTGACACCTATGCAAAGGTGTCTTCAGAAATTTTGACGACTAAAATAAGGTGTCTTCAGAAATTTTGATGATTAAACAAAGGTGTCTTCAGACATTTTTAAGAAAAAAATGTTTTCAGGAATTTTGACGACTAAAAAAAAGGTGTCTTCAGAAACTTTTGCAACTAAAAAAAGATGTCTTCGGAAATTTTGACACCTAAACAAAGGTGACTTCAGAAATTTTTACGACTAAACAAAGGTGTCTTTAGACTATTTTACCACTAAAAAGTTGTGTTCATAAATTTTGACGACTAGAAAATTTCGTAAGAAATTCTCCGCCAACAAAACACACTCCGAAATCAAATCCTGGCTACGGCCTTGGAGGCTGGTTGGAAGTTGTGCAGTTCTAAAAATTCCTTTAAAAGCCCTGAAATATAACCAGATAACAAGCCCATATATCCAGTTATTTTTTATTTTAGACATTTCCAGGGAGGGCACAAGTGTTTCCACAGAAATGAAATTTTTCACCCAGAAAAACATGTTATAATATACCTTGACGTTATTTACAATTATGATCATGATTATGATATTATTATTCACTGTTATAAACAATTATATGATACTATCATTTTACAATAGGTATACTTTTCTGTTAAACTTTGTACAGATGCTATTTTTGTACAACTATATGACTTCTTTTCAGAGCTATCTGTTTCATTTCAAGCTGTAAAATTTCAGCATTTTGTTCGATGAACAGTTAGTAAAAACAATAGCCTCTGGCTTCCAATTCTGGTAGTTTGGTAGGTCTTTCTTGGTTTGTCAGCATTTAAGTAGTGGAGAGCAATTTCATTAAGATGACAGCTTAAAATGCTGCCATTGCAGTGCGTAATTTTAAAAAATTTCTGGTTGGGGAGGGGGCACATCCCCCTCCCCAAACCCCTCCCCCTTACCCCAAACCTCTCGGCGCTACGCGCCTCGCCGAGCGGCCTTCAGCCGCTCGTCCACCACCTCCCCATTTGGCCCCCCCCCATTTCAACCTTCTGGATCCGCCACTGTTGGCCGATACCGCTCAGTAGACTACATTTCTTTAAAATATGAGAATTTTCCTGCGTGGGTCATTGATATCGCTCACGTTTATACTACAGCAGCTTCTGATTAGAATAAGAGTTTCATTTCAGCATCTAAAACCTGTTTCATCTTCCAATTCATAGTTCGGTTTTCTTAAAGAGTTAGGCTACATGTATGTGTCGTTTTCAGTGTTTTAAAACATTTTAAAATTTCATTTCAGATGTAGACTGCCGTTTTAAATGTAAGTGATTGGAGTCATAGGCGTACGAGGCGGGGGTGCAGGGGGGCAATTGCCCCCCCCCCCCCAAATTCGGGCAAGTTTGGTGTTTTTTCGGGCAAAAACCGAGACAAAAAAAAAAAAAAAGGCATCAACTTTTTGGAGGATGAAATGGTATGATTTTGCCGAAAATTTTGACCGATGACTAAAAAAAAAAAAAAGGTCATCAACTTTTTCGGGCAAGTGTGGTTTTTCGGGCAAACGCGAACCCGAACGACAAAAAAAATTTTTTTTCGCGGATGGTTTTTTTCGGGCTCAAGTTGAATCTTTGCCCCCCCCCCCCACTGCTGAAATCTCCCGTACGCCTATGATTGGAGTTAAACGTCTGGTGTGTCACAATTATTGCTGTTGCTATAATTATTGCTGTTGTTTCAAATATTGATACTGCAATCTGCAATTATTGCTGTTGAAATGTTCCCAATATTTGAAATGAAAACAGTGCCATGATCGAGGCAAACTAAATTGTTGTTTCACAAGATTGTTAATTATACATGACATAGCTGAGGAACGTTAGTTATCAATTATGTTGTTGCTGTTATTATTCTTATTATTTACAATCTTTTTTATATTAGTATTATTATTTTATATTATTATTATTATAAACATCACCATCATAATAATAATAATGATGTCTTGTGACTGTAGGGACGTAGTTTCGATTTAAACACGGACTTTGTTTTGCTAAAACAGATTGGTACCCATCAAAATCATAAGGACTGACAGCGATGAAGATAGTATTCTCTTCTCATCCTCCTCATTCTTGCTGCTGAGTCTGAAGCCGCACCGCGTCTCCAAGGAAACAAGAAACTGAAAAATCCAATCGTCCTCGGTAAGTCCTTGTAACATAATTCGATGTCAATTTCAATGAATTATTGTTTGTAGATCGGGTTTGACATTACGCTCGCGAATGAGCTGCTGCCCTTCGCTTGTCTTACGAGTAGCGTTTTAGAAATATGGCGATTACGATTACGATTAATGACACCTGAAGTTGCACCCCCCCTCTTGCTTAAATGTTTCCTACATATACCTCTGCTCAGGCTCGTATTTCGGTGTGACATTGAGCACGATTCAAAGTTAATCAATAACAGTAATGGTCAATTTAGCTTTTATTATCATCATGTATTTTAACGAGTTTTATCGTACTTATACCATAACTTATATGCCATTTGTAAAACTTAAAAGTGGTGTGTAACTATGAGACATTAAATCGAGAGTTAAAAGACATAATAATGTTATCATGGCAAAATCCGCCACGTTGCCATCGCGTCAAACATTGCATTGAAGCATGTTTTAAGAAAAACATTATTCATTAATGCACTGGCGAGGGCAAATTCGTTTACATGTATAATTATGGTTAATAATTATGAGCTATGAATTTCACCTAGATTATTTGCAGGGGTTATATACAAACAAAATTTATACGGAAATAATAGGCACCTGTCTTTTCGTGCATGCCTTCTTTCTAAGTTCCTGGAGTTGGAGGGAGCCAGTTGATGGCCAAACTTAACAAGTCACGTTCGGAACATTTCGGCTGTTATCTTCAATCGGACTGGTATGACCTCTGGGTCGATATCAAACAGTTGACCTTTGCCCTTCACTGCTTGGTTGACAACGCAAAGTAAGTGGACATTGGTCGAGGATTTTATAATTTTCATCTAGGTGGAGATCTTTAAGGGGCGCAATAACAATAATTATGATTTATTGAGTGAGTGATTAGATTATTGACTACTGATCCATAATCTCATAGTCGTCGACGTCATCATCATCGTCGTCGTCGTCATCATAATCGTCATAGCCATTATCATCATCATCATCATCATCATCATCACGATGACGACGACGGAAAAATAATGACGATTGCGATAACAATGATGACGACGATAATTATTACGATGACAATGGCGATGATGACAACGACTATGCTCCTTGATCCTACAGGGTGGCCCAAAAAAAGTGATAACACCTCTTATAATGTACTATAATTAGTTCAAATCTGTTTAGACAATATCCATAGGCCTAATAGCTGATTAAGTTCACTAATTTCCTTACTTAACTGTTTAGTAAAATGACATCATTATTACAACAACTTCCGGTCGCCATTTTTATTTTTCATTTGCCAATCGTCAACTTCTGCGTGTTTTGAAGATATTTTAACCAGAATGACAAAATTCACAACAAAAGACCGTATTCTGATTAAAAATTTGCGAATTGAGAAACATTGGAGTGCAAGGCAAATGAAAAATGAGTTTCCACACAAAGCCTATACGGTCGGTCGGGTTATTAAATAAATTGTTAATGACGGTAGAACAGAACGTAAACCCGGAAGTGGTCGGCCAAAGTCTACTAGAAAACGACAGAACATTGAGCGGGTGAGTGAGCTGATCTGCAGTCAAGAAGATGATCCTCACAGACACAAAAGTCCGTGGGAAATTCAAAGAGAAAAGGGTATATCACGGTCGTCGGTACAACGTATTGTAGGGCAATATTTACAACTGAAAACGAACAAGCGTGCATGTGATCGGGCAGACACAACGAAAATTGCAAATTGAAACGTTTGCAACGCAGTCAGCAGCTACTTGGACAGTTTTCTAATGACAGAAGTGTACGAACCATCTGGTTTACACACAACAAGATATTCACCTTTGCCACGCCAGTTAATTCGCAACATGGTCGTATTTATTCAGTTGAATCAAAGAAAAGACAATCAAGTTCCAGAAAGGAAATATACGAGAACGTGAACTTTTCAGCCGCGGTGTCATGGTATCAGTTGGTGTTTCTCGCTTGCAAAAAGTTGTTGAGAAGCAAGGGGGACACACTGAACATGTTTTATGAGTAGCGTAATTACTACTTGGCATACGACAGTAAATTACAAAACGTTATATTGATTCAATTATATTAAATGACCCTTTGCTACGAGGTGTTATCACTTCTTTTGGCCACCCTGTAGACTGAGCTATAACCCGGTGACGAGAAAGACTCGGAACACTGAAGGCGTTGAGATCAATGCGCCTGGATTCGGTAACACTGACACCATTGAATGGCTGGACACGCTAAACTTACCAGGAAGTACGCAATAAACAACCATTATCATTTATTATCATTATTGATGTCGTCGTCATCATCATCACGATTATTTTTAGCTTTTTATACTATTTTGATACTATTTCAATTTTATCATCGTCATCATTTTCTTGGGCGAAATTTTGAAAAAGTTCAACCTTACAGAGGACTTAATACCAAGCAAACGAAATGATAGGCCTACACATCAAAGAAAATAATGTTTTATCATTATAATAAAAAAATTGTGGAAGATTTTGCAGCATTTACAATGCAATGTTTCAACATGGTCCTTGGTGTTTTAATATTTCAGCTGATTATATGAACTCTTTGGTAGAGTTCCTCGTCAAAAAGCACGATTACGTCAGAGGCGTTTCCGTACGTGGCGCCCCATACGACTTCCGCCATTCAACGAGTACGTATGAGAAGAACATACTGATTGATGTTCGTCATGTCACAATGTCTGATGCTATAACATTATTATTTGTGGGGCGCGGTGGTGTAGTGGTGGCGTCGTTGTCATGGAGCCGGAAGGTTCGAGGTTCGAATCCACCCTCAAGCCACGCACCGCGTAGGGACCTTGAGCAAGTCCTTCACTCGCAATTGCTCTGCGCTTCGGCGTGAAACTCCGATGCAGTGTCCGCTCTGCATTCGGGAGCGCCTCTGGTCAGCGAGACCTTGAAAGACGCTAGAAAAAAGTGCACATACAAACATACAAACAAATTACAACGATGATTTTTTTATAGAGTAGATGGTAAACGTCAACCCTCACTTTTTTCACGCTTGGGACTGGCACCTCCAGAACAGTGTGATTATTCTTAATAGTATTTTTTAAATTATTTTTTCTATTATTAATTTATCATTTATCACAAAAATGTATTGCGCGCTCGAGGTCACACCAGAAATCTGAATATGATGCGCCGACAGTCAGCCCCCAGAATGATGTGGTAAGATGTGCATGTAGTTAGATCATAGACGTACGAGGCGGGGTGCAGAGGGGCAATTGCCCCCCCCCACACCTTCGGGCAAGTCTGGTTGGTTTTTCGGGCAAACACAGATCGAATGACTAAAAAAAGGTCATCAACTTTCGGGCAAGTCCGGTTTTTCGGGCAAACACAGACCGAATGACTAAAAAAAGGTCGTCAACTTTTTTTACGGTTTCATGGATATATGTTTTGGGCAGAAGTTCAATCTTTTCCCCCTCCCCACTCTTGAAATCTCCCGTACGCCTATGAGTTAGATAACCAAATACCTAAAAGCCAATGAAAAATTTGAGCTTCGATCTCATTCAAAGGTATAGAATGAACGCGAGCCTATAACTATAATTCTGCATCGGGGTTTATCTAAAAGACTTAATGATCGCAGACAACGAAAAGAAGTAACTCAGAGTATGCAGTGACTGAAGGTCGGTGGTGTGCTTGCTGGTGGCGATGGATTTGCAGGTTGAACAGGCCAGTTAAAATTTTATCCTGAACTCGACAGGAAGCCAATGCAGCTGATGAAATAAGACTGAAGAACTTGATCGTAGTGGGACGCCCAACACAATTTGAGCTAAGGAATTTTGGATACAGCCTGTGGAGCTTAAAGTCTGATGCTTTACTGAGTTTTGTTTTGGGGTTGTACTGTGAAACGCGATTAATAAATCCGTAAATAGAATAGAACATAATAGAAAAGAATAGAAAAGAATAGAATAGAATAGAATAGAATAGAATAGAATAGAATGGAACTGAATAAAATAGAATAAAATGTAGAATGGAAAAGAATAACATGTAGGCCTAGGCCTAGCAGAATAAAATGAAACAAAATTAAAGAACAGAATAGATTTGAATAGAATAATATTTAATGGAACGGAATGAAATAAAATTAAATGGAATGGAGTGGAATCATGGCCCAGAATAGACTAGAACAAAATTGGAATAGAATAGAATGGATTTGAATCGAACGGAATAGAATAATGATTCTATCATCTTAGATGTTGAGTTTGAACAACTTGAAAGAAGCTGCAGCATCCTAAAAATTTAAGAAACAATAATTATACTCTGCTGTAATTTTGCACGGCTCGCAATGGCAATTTCTGAGTCAAATTCAGGGACAATGAATAGCGCAATATAACAATTATGTTCAATAATACGACATTAGCGACATCTAGCACCGATGCTGATTGCTTTTTCTGCAGACGAGCTGTCTGAATATTTTGCTGCTCTAAAGCAACTTATTGAAAGTACGCACGCGACTAATTCCAACCGACGGGTCATCCTGATGGGGCACAGCATGGGCAGCCTCAACAGCCTCTTCTTTCTCAACCGTCAGTCGCAGGCATGGAAGGACAAGTACATTAAGTCGTTTGTCTCAATCGCAGGACCTTACGGCGGATCGGTCATGTCTCTAATGATCCTTGCATCAGGTATACACACACCTTGTCTTTGGAAGAAAGACAAGTCCTTACACACATTTTAAATTTATTTTTCTGACATTTAAAATCGCATTGTGACATCAGAGCTAAACTGGTCTAGTACTTTGCTCATAAGTGCTGTAATATGCCGAGCAAGTCTCTGTCCAGGGTAACGGCCTCTGTTGTCATAGACTATGGTCAAATCGGATCCATCAGTGGGCGTATATAACTTATAACTGTACTGGTCTAGTACCTTGCTCATAAGTGCTGTAAAATGCCAAGCAAATTTATGTCCAGGGTAACGGCCTCTGTTGTCATAGACCCTGGTCAGATCGGATCCACTTCCAGTGGGCGTAGCCGTCTGTCTAACTCCTTAACTCACTTTCTGGATCCTGACCCTTGCATAAATTGAGCAGTAGGACGTGGCGGTCGACCTGTGACTTGGCGGCCGGTGACACGAAAATCATTATCCCCCCTCAAAGCTATCCGGGGGGTGAATTAATCTATCCCCCCGGATGGAATTAACCGGTCTAGACTATCCGGGGGGTATAAACCATTCTATCCCATATTTTGAAAAATGTGTAGTTAAATAATTATACTATAATCAAACTTTAAAGTGACTCTAATTGTTTTAAGTGAACTAAGCAATGCTCAGAGAAAGGCAACTCGAATTTATTTAGTGTCTCCGAGTGTTTGAAACTGTTTTAAATGTTTTAAGTGCTAAAAACCAACGCGAAACAAATTATCTAGTCGGAATAAACATACCTGTTAGTGTCATTGGTCAAAACAAAGCAGATGAAACTTAATTTGCAAAAATAAATGCGCGCGGTAAGTGTTTTTTATTTCCTCATTAAATTTGGGGGATACTATTAATACGGGACATAGGCCTACTCTATTTCGTGACACCGGCAGTGAAATTTGACTCCTGTAAGAACTTGGTCACCCGCTCATGCGACGAATTGGATCACACTGTGGTTTGAAATTAAACGTAGATTCTTGGGTACCTATAATAATAATTGTTTAACGCTTAATAGTCTAACAAGTAAGCGTTCTTCTAACGCATTGTAGGCGCTGACTTTGGCTTCAAAATCATACGAAGGCTGGTTATCCGAGAATTGCTAAGAACGTTCACGAGTGCGATGTTCCTGATGCCGTACGACAATTACTGGAGCGGAACAGAGATCTTGGTCTACGGTCCACACAGGAACTACACGGTGAACGACTACAAGCAGTTCTTCACAGATATTGACTTTCCGACGGGTTACCTCATTCGACAGGACACGGAAAATATCAAGAAGGTAAAAGTGTGATCGAATTTAAAAGCAGTAATTAATGTTGAATGGATGGATCCAAATTTGACGATGGTCTATGAAAACAGAGGCAGTTGCCCTCGACATCATTTGTTTGGCATACATGTAATTACTACGGCACATTTTATTTCATGGATGGATGGATCGGATTTGACCAGGGTCTGTGACAACTTACAGAGGTCGTTACTCTGGACAGAAATTTGCTTGGCATATTACAGCACTTAATAAGCAATTCAAGTTGGAGGAGGAGGATTCCAATTTGACCACGGTCTTTGACAACAGAGGCCGTTACCCTGGACAGAAATTTGCTCAGCATAATTATTACCGCACTTAATAAGCAATTCAAGTTGGCTGTCAGTGCAAAATATATAAATACAAATACAACTCGATTTTATAATTTTTATAGCAAAATCTCAAGCGATGCAGTGTTCAGTCGATATTAAGTCCAGGCTGGCCAGTGGCCATGGGTATGGCGGTCATGGTGAAGCTTACGAAGGTCTGGAAAACAAGTCCATTAATACTCAAACCATGCTTCGTTTGATGAAATCCTTGGTCTGGTCAGTCGCAACCTAAGGTTTCGAATCATGGGTGCTCAAAAATTTGGAGGAAAAGCAGATACAGAGTTTCGAGAACAAATGTACCCGTAAGCTTTTGCGCATTTCTTGGACGCTCAAACTTACCACAGAGCAGGTTTATCGGCTTGCCGGAACTTCACCAGAGCTCTTGGGTTTCATCAAGGCTCGCAAACTCTCCTATTTCGTTCATATCATCAGGATTCCCCAGAATTGCGTGGAAAAAGCCATTATGCTGGGTTACGTGGTAGGTCATCGACGCAAAGGTAGACCGCGTATTAGCTGGAATGACAACATTCTTGCTTGGTCCCGTCTTTCCGGATCCAATCTTCTCGCCGCTGCACGCGATAGGAGGCAGTGGAGAGCTCTAGTCCATGCATGTGACCAACCGTCGCGCAGCGACGTCGTTGACTGACATGACATGACATGACAACTCGTTAAAAAGGTGACCAATTTTGTTTTGTTGGTTTTTTTGGTGCACTTGTTATAGCGCCCCTTCCAAGCTAGCCACTCAGAGGCGCTCCCGACGACAGCGGATGATGACGACGACGATGACGATGACGACGACGATGATGATGATGATGATGATGATGATGATGATGATGATGATGATGATGAGGATGAGGATGATGATGATGATGACGACGACGACGACGACGACGACGATGATGATGATGATGATGATGATGATGATGATGATGATGATGATGATGATGATGATGATGATGATGATGATGATGATTGAACTATTTAAAGAGTTGTTGAAACATTGCTGTGATATTCAGCCTTCAGGTTTGTATATATATGCATTCAATTGTACATTGCAGCATCTTAAAGCTCCTGGGGTCGAAGTCCACTGTCTTTACGGGACGAACGTGAGCACCGTTTCCTCCATGTCCAACGTGGGTAACACACTCCTCACCAAACTTTCAATTACCAAGATCAACTCCCGGAAGCTAAGACCCAAAGCGACCTGGAACCCAATGAATCTTACGAGATACGCCTCCATTGCGCCATACGCTGACCCAACGCAGTATCAGGACTTTGATTACGAACCTAGCAAGTGGTACGACCACCCGCCGACAGTCATCTACGGTAATGGGGATGGCACGGTGAACTTAAGAAGCCTGGAAGGATGCCGGGGCTGCGCGAAAAACCAGAAACAGACAGTCAACGTTCGGCAGTTCCCCGGTGATAACCACATATCGGTAATGAGCAGTGAAGGAATGAAAGCATATCTAACGTCCATACTCAGCTAACTTGAACTTTCACCAAAATATGAAGTATCGCTTTAAATTGAACAATGAAAGATTGGTTTTAGGTGTTAATAATTATTAGCGTCAATTGTAATTGTTAACTGTAATTGCTAATTGCGAATTTTCTTATTTGTAATAATTGAAATTGTCAATTATAAGTATTGCAATAGTCTCGTGTTATTTTTAATTGCGTTTATTGATTGCAATTATTGATCACATTGCAAATTATTATAGAAACAATCAAAGCTATATAAAATGGAACAAAAAATAAAAATTCTGTAATAATAATTAATATGCCAAACAAATTTCTGTCGAGGGCTACGGTCTCTGTTGTCATAGGTCCTTTAGTAGAGCGGCCTGGTCGAAAATTGTTCACTTTGTGATACAAGCATGAAATTTGGTACACACCACGAAAATGTCGTAAGAAAAAGATTTGGCTATAGGGCCATCGCAGATTTGGCTTCTGGCCCCATTGGCAGCCATTTTTCAAAATGGCCGACCGGTTTACAGATTTTAAATTATCTCAGCTTCCAGTGCACTTAGAATCGTCATCTTGGTGTCTAAACATCCATATTTAGGGGCAGGGATTCCAACAGAGCCATTACAAATGTTCCCCAAGCTTCAATGGCGGCCATTTTCCAAAATGGCCGACCAAAATACGGATATTTCGATATCTCAGCTTCCAGTACACTTAGAATCGTCATCTTGGTGTCTAACCATGCTTTGTTAAGGGCCGACATTCCAGCAGAGCCATTTAAAATGTTCCCCAGCGCTTCAATGGCGGCCATTTTCCAATATGACCGACCAATGGCCAACCTAAAAAAGGATATAGCAATATCTCAGCTTCTAGTACACTTAGGATCGTCATTTTGGTGTCTAAACATACATAGTTAAGGGCGAGGATTCCAACAGAGCCATTACAAATGTTCCCCAGGCTTCAATGGCGGCCATTTTCCAAAATGGCCGACCAAAATACGGTTTTATCGATATCTCAGCTTCCTGTACACTTAGAATCGTCATCTTGGTGTCTAACCATGCTTTGTCAAGGGTCGGCATTCCAACAGAGTCGTAGAAAATGTTCCCCAGGACATCAATGGCAGCCATTTTCCAAATGGCCGCCCAAAAAGAATATTTCAATATCTCAGCTTCCAATGCACTTAGAATCGTCATCTTGGTGTCTAAACATACACAGCTAAGGGCTTCGATTCCAACAGTACGTGGTGGGTTTGGATGTCGACACCGAGCAGAGAGGCGCTTCGGAAACTATGGAAGGCCATTCATACATGTAGGTCTGTCTTTCTGTGTGAACAGTTACTTCCTTGCCTCATTCACCTTCGCCTCACCGCCAACACGGTCGTACAGAAGAACAACAAAGCGCTCAATTACATCAAGCTGATCATAAACAGAGCTGGGAGCTGATGTTAGGAATTCCTGCAAGTTTTGGGGTTGAGAACTAGAAGATTCAACGCGCCTTCAAATCCCCTTACCCACACTGCGTGTGTAGGTCTTCAAGCTGCAACGCACATATTCATCCCATACAACATATACTCTATACACATGCTTTAGATGTGCTGTGATGCAGGGTAAGAAAATATGGGATCCATAATCTGAAAAGATGCTTGCAGTGTCAGGCTTCAGGGAACTGACTATGACGGCTCCATCCAGTATACATAAGAGCGCAACAATTGGAACACCAAGTGAATGGCCTGGTTGAATAACTGCGTTGGTCTTATGAGGAACGACGAGAACAAGTCAGAATTTGTTTCTTTCTTGAGTCTGCAAATAGCAAGAATAGAAATAGAAGCAGGAACACAGATCATAGCCACTTACCACAAGAGTGTACTCTTTACTAAGTTTACTCCGCAAAGATACACCCCTGGACTCGCTTAGTGTAGGCCTACTCAGGAGGAAGCTGACACAAAGATTTTACTGCATTTCTCCGATGCCACCAAACATGTGTATCGTAAGGTGATGATACGCACCGTTCACTCTGACGTGTTGGTGTTGGCCATAGCAGCAGATCAACAGCTGAGCATTGATGAACTGTGGGTTGGTTTTCTCTCAGGCAAAAGTTTTAGATACCTACCAATCCGTGAGATGGCACGTGCCCTGGGTCCAGAAACGTGCGTAGCCTTGCCCTTCCAACACGCATTCAGCGGATGTGACAAAGTATCATTCTTTGCTGGCCGCGAAAAAGGACTTTTGAGACATTTGCAAGACATTTAGCACATTAGCATCAACTCGCAGCTCTGTTTATGATCAGCTCGATGTAATTAAGCGCTTTGTGTTTTTCTGTACGTCCGTGCTATAGTGGTAAGTGTAGAGGGTAAATGAGGTGAAAAAGAAACTATTCGCACAGAAAAACAGACCTATGGATGGCCTTCCACCAACTTAAGCTGCTCTGGTGGAAAACACAAAGAAAGCTGCCTACCTGCGCGAAAAACCTAATTTCGTGTGCTGCCAAAAGTATTCAGCAGCAATTTAATATGTAATATTATTATTATATTTCCCTTCCATTGCATGGGCTACTTCGAACCGGCTGGTCGTCAGTAGAATACCCTTGGCAGCGCTCATGGAAGACGGTCCTGGGTAGGGACCGACCCGGCCTGCGCGAAAAACCTAATTTCGTGTGCTGCCAAAAGTATTCAGCAGCAAATTAATATGTAATATTATTATTATAATTCCCTTCCATTGCATGGGCTACTTCGAACCGGCTGGTCGTCAGTAGAATACCCTTGGCAGCGCTCATGGAAGACGGTCCTGGGTAGGGACCGACCCGGCCTGCGCGAAAAACCTAATTTCGTGTGCTGCCAAAAGTATTCAGCAGCAAATTAATATGTAATAATATTATTATATTTCTCTTCCATTGCATGGGCTACTTCAAAACGGCTGGTCGTCAGTAGAATACCTTTGGCAGCGCTCATGGAAGACGGTCCTGGGTAGGGACCGACCCGGCCTGCGCGAAAAACCTAATTTCGTGTGCTGCCAAAAGTATTCAGCAACAAATTAATATGTAATAATATTATTATATTTCCCTTCCATTGCATGGGCTACTTCGAACCGGCTGGTCGTCAGTAGAATACCCTTGGCAGCGCTCATGGAAGACGGTCCTGGGTAGGGACCGACCCGGCCTGCGCGAAAAACCTAATTTCGTGTGCTGCCAAAAGTATTCAGCAGCAAATTAATATGTAATATTATTATTATATTTTCCTTCCATTGCATGGGCTACTTCGAACCGGCTGGTCGTCAGTAGAAAACCCTTGGCAGCGCTCATGAAAGACGGTCCCGGGTAGGGACCGACCCGGCCTGCGCGAAAAACCTAATTTCGTGTGCTGCCAAAAGTATTCAGCAGCAAATTAATATGTAATATTATTATTATATTTCCCTTCCATTGCATTGGCTACTTCGAATCGGCTGGTCGTCAGTAGAATATTCTTGGCAGCGCTCATGGAAGACGGTCCTGGGTAGGGACCGACCCGGCCTGCGCGAAAAACCTAATTTCGTGTGCTGCCAAAAGTATTCAGCAGCAAATTAATATGTAATATTATTATTATATTTCCTTTCCATTGCATGGGCTACTTCGAACCGGCTGGTCGTCAGTAGAATACCCTTGGCTGCGCTCATGGAAGACGGTCCTGGGTAGGGACCGACCCGGCCTGCGCGAAAAACCTAATTTCGTGTGCTGCCAAAAGTATTCAGCAGCAAATTAATATGTAATATTATTGTTATATTTCCCTTCCATGGCATGGGCTACTTCGAACCGGCTGGTCGTCAGTAGACTACCCTTGGCAGCGCTCATGGAAGACGGTCCTGGGTAGGGACCGACCCGGCCTGCGCGAAAAACCTAATTTCGTGTGCTGCCAAAAGTATTCAGCAGCAAATTAATATGTAATATTATTATTATATTTCTCTTCCATTGCATGGGCTACTTCGAACCGGCTGGTCGTCAGTAGAATACCCTTGGCAGCGCTCATGGAAGACGGTCCTGGGTAGGGACCGACCCGGCCTGCGCGAAAAACCTAATTTCGTGTGCTGCCAAAAGTATTCAGCAGCAAATTAATATGTAATATTATTATTATATTTCCCTTCCATTGCATGGGCTACTTCGAACCGGCTGGTCGTCAGTAGAATACCCTTGGCAGCGCTCATGGAAGACGGTCCTGGGTAGCGTTGTAGCGCTGGATGGTGACTGATATGCTCTGAAACAGAAAGCCTGCTTCATGTGAATCACCAGAGATCTTCGACAGCCGGCGTCCGATCTCGGACATTATTATTAATATTATTATTATTATTATTATTATTATTTATATTATTATTATTATTATTATTATTATTATTATTTTTATTTTTATTATTATTATTATTATTATTATTATTATTATTATTATTATTATTATTATTATTATTATTATTATTTTTATTATTATTGAGTAACAAGGAATGCGGTTGATTGATTGAATTGCTAGAAAAATGATTTGTTTGCTGCCATCTCAGACGAACATGACATAGAGAAAGAGAGACAAACAGACAGAGACATAGACAGAAAGAGACAAAGAGAGAGGGAGAGAGACAGACAGAGACAGAGAAGAGACAGAGAAGAGACAGACAGACAGAGACAGACGGAGACAGACAGAGACAGACATAGAGACCGACCCGGCCTGCGCGAAAAACCTAGATTCGTGTGCTGCCAAAAGTATTCAGCAGCAAATTAATATGTAATATTATTATTATATTTCCCTTCCATTGCATGGGCTACTTCGAACCGGCTGGTCGTCAGTAGAATACCCTTGGCAGCGCTCATGGAAGACGGTCCTGGCTAGGGACCGACCCGGCCTGCGCGAAAAACCTAATTTCGTGTGCTGCCAAAAGTATTCAGCAGCAAATTAATACGTAATATTATTATTATATTTCCCTTCCATTGCATGGGCTACTTCGAACCGGCTGGTCGTCAGTAGAATACCCTTGGCAGCGCTCATGGAAGACGGTCCTGGGTAGGGACCGACCCGGCCTGCGCGAAAAACCTAATTTCGTGTGCTGCCAAAAGTATTCAGCAGCAAATTAATATGTAATATTATTTTTATATTTCCCTTCCATTGCATAGGCTACTTCGAACCGGCTGGTCGTCAGTAGAATACCCTTGGCAGCGCTCATGGAAGACGGTCCTGGGTAGGGACCGACCCGGCCTGCGCGAAAAACCTAATTTCGTGTGCTGCCAAAAGTATTCAGCAGCAAATTAATATGTAATACTATTATTATATTTCTTTTCCATTGCATGGGCTATGTCAACGCCTTTTTCCCCGCGTTGACCTCCCAGTCTCCTCGGTAGCTTTGTAAACCGTTCTTCAGCCTAAGGCCTATCCTTAAGGACTTAACTGACTTCAATAATCTATTTGCTAGTTAAAGATCTACAGCCTTCACTGTTTTACTTCACGACAACGACGACAGTTTTCAAAGTATATTATAATTAAATCCAACGTAAAGATGAAAACAGCAGCAACAACACGATAATGTCTATCCTTGCATTATCACATCAACTACGACTCTTCTCTCCAACAACTAATCAACCTCTACTACTACACTTATCACAGCCTATCTCGCCACTCTGCCTTCTTTCAAGCACTCCCTCCTTCTCTCTATCTCTCATTTGTACACTAGTCTAGCCATCACGTGCTGCCCAGACAATCGTCTCGAATCGCGCGCCTAAAACGCACCTGTGCACTCTGGCCTCGTTCATCGCTGGCGTACACACAATCGGCCGCTGTACTAGGCCTATAATAAATATCACACAAGGCCTAAAATAAATATCACACAATCGGCCGCTGTACTAGGCCAATAATAAATACGCTTACAGGCTACTTCGAACCGGCTGGTCGTCAGTAGAATACCCTTGGCAGCGCTCATGGAAGACGGTCCTGGGTAGGGACCGACCCGGCCTGCGCGAAAAACCTAATTTCGTGTGCTGCCAAAAGTATTCAGCAGCAAATTAATATGTAATATTATTATTATATTTCCCTTCCATTGCATGGGCTACTTCGAACCGGCTGGTCGTCAGTAGAATACCCTTGGCAGCGCTCTTGGAAGACGGTCCTGGGTAGGGACCGACCCGGCCTGCGCGAAAAACCTAATTTCGTGTGCTGCCAAAAGTATTCAGCAGCAAATTAATATGTAATATTATTATTATATTTCCCTTCCATTGCATGGGCTACTTCGAACCGGCTGGTCGTCAGTAGAATACCCTTGGCAGCGCTCATGGAAGACGGTCCTGGGTAGGGACCGACCCGGCCTGCGCGAAAAACCTAATTTCGTGTGCTGCCAAAAGTATTCAGCAGCAAATTAATATGTAATATTATTATTATATTTCCCTTCCATTGCATGGGCTACTTCGAACCGGCTAGTCGTCAGTAGAATACCCTTGGCAGCGCTCATGGAAGACGGTCCTGGGTAGGGACCGACCCGGCCTGCGCGAAAAACCTAATTTCGTGTGCTGCCAAAAGTATTCAGCAGCAAATTAATATGTAATATTATTATTTTATTTCCCTTCCATTGCATGGGCTACTTCCCTACCCAGGACCGTCTTCCAAGAGCGCTGCCAAGAGTATTCTACTGACGACCAGCCGGTTCGAAGTAGCTCATTCAAAGGAAAGGAAATATAATATTAATAATACATATTAATTTGCTGGTGAAAACTTTTGGCAGCACACGAAATTAGGTTTTTCGCGCAGGCCGGGTCGGTCCCTATCCAGGACCGTCTTCCATGAGCGCTGCCAAGGGTATTCTACTGAGGACCAGCCGGTTCGAAGTAGCTCATGCAATGGAAGGGAAATATAGTAATAATATTAAATATTAATTTGCTGCTGCTGAAAACTTTTGGCAGCACACGAAATTAGGTTTTTCGCGCAGGCCGGGTCGGTCCCTACCCAAGACCGTCTTCCCTGAGCGCTGCCAAGGGTATTCTACTGACGACCAGCCGGTTCGAAGTAGCCCATGCTATTGAAGGGAAATATAATAATAATATTAAATATTAATTTGCTGCTGCTGAATACTTTTGGCACACGAAATTAGGTTTTTCGCGCAGGCCGGGTCGGTCCCTACCCAGGACCGTCTTCCATGAGCGCTGCCAAGGGTTTTCTACTGACGACCAGCCGGTTCGAAGTAGCTCATTCAATGGAAGGGACCGACCGTCTTCTTTGAGCGCTGCCAAAAGTATTCAGCAGCAAGGGAAATATAATAAAAAATTACATATTAATTTGCTGCTGAATACTTTTGGCAGCACACGAAATTAGGTTTTTCGCCCAGGCCGGGTCGGTCCCTACCCGGGACCGTCTTCCATGAGCGCTGCCAAGCGTATTCTACTGACGACCAGCCGGTTCGAAGAAGCTCATGCAATGGAAGAGAAATTTAATAATAATATTTCTTATTAATTTGCTGCTGCATACTTTTTGCAGCACACGAAATTGGGTTTTTCGCGCAGGCCCGGTCGGTCCTTACCCAGGACCGTCTTCCATGAGCGCTGCCAAGGGTATTCTACTGAGGACCAGCCGGTTCGAAGTAGCTCATGCAATGGAAGGGAAATATAGTAATAATATTAATTTGTAATATGCTGCGTCTGAATACTTTTGGCAGCACACGAAATTAGGTTTTTCGCGCAGGCCGGGTCGGTCCCTACCCAAGACTGTCTTCCCTGAGCGCTGCCAAGGGTATTCTACTGACGATCAACCGGTTCGAAGTAGCCCATGCAATGGAAGGGAAATATAATAAAAATATTACATATTAATTTGCTGCTGAATACTTTTGGCAGCACACGAAATTAGGTTTTTCGCGCAGGCCGGGTCGTTCCCTACCCAGGACCGTCTTCCATGAGCGCTGCCAAAAGTATTCTACTGACGGCCAGCCGGTTCGAAGAAGCTCATGCAATGGAAGGGAAATATAATAATAATATTACTTATTATTTTGCTGCTGAAGACTTTTGGCAGCACACGAAATTAGGTTTTTCGCGCAGGCCCGGTCGGTCCCTACCCAGGACCGTCTTCCATGAGCGCTGCCAAGGGTATTCTACTGACGACCAGCCGGTTCGAAGTAGCTCATGCAATGGAAGGGAAAAATAGTAATAATATTAAATATTAATTTGCTGCTGCTGAATACTTTTGGCAGCACACGAAATTAGGTTTTTCGCGCAGGCCGGGTCGGTCCCTACCCAGAAACATATGGAATTTCGTGTGCTGCCAAAAGTATTCAGCAGCAATTTAATATGTAATATTATTATTATATTTTCCTTCCATGGCATGGGCTACTTCGAACCGGCTGGTCGTCAGTAGACTACCCCTGGCAGCGCTCATGGAAGACGGTCCTGGGTAGGGACCGACCCGGCCTGCGCGAAAAACCTAATTTCGTGTGCTGCCAAAAGTATTCAGCAGCAAATTAATATGTAATATTATTATTATATTTCTCTTCCATTGCATGGGCTACTTCGAACCGGCTGGTCGTCAGTAGAATACCCTTGGCAGCGCTCATGGAAGACGGTCCTAGGTAGGGACCGACCCGGCCTGCGCGAAAAACCTAATTTCGTGTGCTGCCAAAAGTATTCAGCAGCAAATTAATATGTAATATTATTATTATATTTCCCTTCCATTGCATGGGCTACTTCGAACCGGCTGGTCGTCAGTAGAATACCCTTGGCAGCGCTCATGGAAGACGGTCCTGGGTAGCGTTGTAGCGCTGGATGGTGACTGATATGCTCTGAAACAGAAAGCCTGCTTCACGTGAATCACCAGAGATCTTCGACAGCCGGCGTCCGATCTCGGACATTATTATTATTATTATTATTATTATTATTATTATTATTATTATTATTATTATTTATATTATTATTATTATTATTATTATTATTATTATTATTATTATTATTATTTTTATTATTATTATTATTATTATTATTATTATTATTATTATTATTATTATTATTATTATTATTATTATTATTATTGAGTAACATTGAATGCGGTTGATTGATTGAATTGCTAGAAAAATGATTTGTTTGCTGCCATCTAGGACGAACATGACATAGAGAAAGAGAGACAAACAGACAGAGACATAGACAGAAAGAGACAAAGAGAGAGGGAGAGAGACAGACAGAGACAGAGAAGAGACAGAGAAGAGACAGACAGACAGAGACAGACGGAGACAGACAGAGACAGACATAGAGACCGACCCGGCCTGCGCGAAAAACCTAGATTCGTGTGCTGCCAAAAGTATTCAGCAGCAAATTAATATGTAATATTATTATTATATTTCCCTTCCATTGCATGGGCTACTTCGAACCGGCTGGTCGTCAGTAGAATACCCTTGGCAGCGCTCATGAAAGACGGTCCTGGCTAGGGACCGACCCGGCCTGCGCGAAAAACCTAATTTCGTGTGCTGCCAAAAGTATTCAGCAGCAAATTAATATGTAATATTATTATTATATTTCCCTTCCATTGCATGGGCTACTTCGAACCGGCTGGTCGTCAGTAGAATACCCTTGGCAGCGCTCATGGAAGACGGTCCTGGGTAGAGACCGACCCGGCCTGCGCGAAAAACCTAATTTCGTGTGCTGCCAAAAGTATTCAGCAGCAAATTAATACGTAATATTATTATTATATTTCCCTTCCATTGCATGGGCTACTTCGAACCGGCTGGTCGTCAGTAGAATACCCTTGGCAGCGCTCATGGAAGACGGTCCTGGGTAGGGACCGACCCGGCCTGCGCGAAAAACCTAATTTCGTGTGCTGCCAAAAGTATTCAGCAGCAAATTAATATGTAATATTATTATTATATTTCCCTTCCATTGCATAGGCTACTTCGAACCGGCTGGTCGTCAGTAGAATACCCTTGGCAGCGCTCATGGAAGACGGTCCTGGGTAGGGACCGACCCGGCCTGCGCGAAAAACCTAATTTCGTGTGCTGCCAAAAGTATTCAGCAGCAAATTAATATGTAATATTTTTATTATATTTCTTTTCCATTGCATGGGCTATGTCAACGCCTTTTTCCCCGCGTTGACCTCCCAGTCTCCTCGGTAGCTTTGTAAACCGTTCTTCAGCCTAAGGCCTATCCTTAAGGACTTAACTGACTTCAATAATCTATTTGCTAGTTAAAGATCTACAGCCTTCACTGTTTTACTTCACGACAACGACGACAGTTTTCAAAGTATATTATAATTAAATCCAACGTAAAGATGAAAACAGCAGCAACAACACGATAATGTCTATCCTTGCATTATCACATCAACTACGACTCTTCTCTCCAACAACTAATCAACCTCTACTACTACACTTATCACAGCCTATCTCGCCACTCTGCCTTCTTTCAAGCACTCCCTCCTTCTCTCTATCTCTCATTTGTACACTAGTCTAGCCATCACGTGCTGCCCAGACAATCGTCTCGAATCGCGCGCCTAAAACGCACCTGTGCACTCTGGCCTCGTTCATCGCTGGCGTACACACAATCGGCCGCTGTACTAGGCCTATAATAAATATCACACAAGGCCTAAAATAAATATCACACAATCGGCCGCTGTACTAGGCCAATAATAAATACGCTTACAGGCTACTTCGAACCGGCTGGTCGTCAGTAGAATACCCTTGGCAGCGCTCATGGAAGACGGTCCTGGGTAGGGACCGACCCGGCCTGCGCGAAAAACCTAATTTCGTGTGCTGCCAAAAGTATTCAGCAGCAAATTAATATGTAATATTATTATTATATTTCCCTTCCATTGCATGGGCTACTTCGAACCGGCTGGTCGTCAGTAGAATACCCTTGGCAGCGCTCTTGGAAGACGGTCCTGGGTAGGGACCGACCCGGCCTGCGCGAAAAACCTAATTTCGTGTGCTGCCAAAAGTATTCAGCAGCAAATTAATATGTAATATTATTATTATATTTCCCTTCCATTGCATGGGCTACTTCGAACCGGCTGGTCGTCAGTAGAATACCCTTGGCAGCGCTCATGGAAGACGGTCCTGGGTAGGGACCGACCCGGCCTGCGCGAAAAACCTAATTTCGTGTGCTGCCAAAAGTATTCAGCAGCAAATTAATATGTAATATTATTATTATATTTCCCTTCCATTGCATGGGCTACTTCGAACCGGCTAGTCGTCAGTAGAATACCCTTGGCAGCGCTCATGGAAGACGGTCCTGGGTAGGGACCGACCCGGCCTGCGCGAAAAACCTAATTTCGTGTGCTGCCAAAAGTATTCAGCAGCAAATTAATATGTAATATTATTATTTTATTTCCCTTCCATTGCATGGGCTACTTCCCTACCCAGGACCGTCTTCCAAGAGCGCTGCCAAGAGTATTCTACTGACGACCAGCCGGTTCGAAGTAGCTCATTCAAAGGAAAGGAAATATAATATTAATAATACATATTAATTTGCTGGTGAAAACTTTTGGCAGCACACGAAATTAGGTTTTTCGCGCAGGCCGGGTCGGTCCCTATCCAGGACCGTCTTCCATGAGCGCTGCCAAGGGTATTCTACTGAGGACCAGCCGGTTCGAAGTAGCTCATGCAATGGAAGGGAAATATAGTAATAATATTAAATATTAATTTGCTGCTGCTGAAAACTTTTGGCAGCACACGAAATTAGGTTTTTCGCGCAGGCCGGGTCGGTCCCTACCCAAGACCGTCTTCCCTGAGCGCTGCCAAGGGTATTCTACTGACGACCAGCCGGTTCGAAGTAGCCCATGCTATGGAAGGGAAATATAATAATAATATTAAATATTAATTTGCTGCTGCTGAATACTTTTGGCACACGAAATTAGGTTTTTCGCGCAGGCCGGGTCGGTCCCTACCCAGGACCGTCTTCCATGAGCGCTGCCAAGGGTTTTCTACTGACGACCAGCCGGTTCGAAGTAGCTCATTCAATGGAAGGGACCGACCGTCTTCTTTGAGCGCTGCCAAAAGTATTCAGCAGCAAGGGAAATATAATAAAAAATTACATATTAATTTGCTGCTGAATACTTTTGGCAGCACACGAAATTAGGTTTTTCGCCCAGGCCGGGTCGGTCCCTACCCGGGACCGTCTTCCATGAGCGCTGCCAAGCGTATTCTACTGACGACCAGCCGGTTCGAAGAAGCTCATGCAATGGAAGAGAAATTTAATAATAATATTACATATTAATTTGCTGCTGCATACTTTTTGCAGCACACGAAATTGGGTTTTTCGCGCAGGCCCGGTCGGTCCTTACCCAGGACCGTCTTCCATGAGCGCTGCCAAGGGTATTCTACTGAGGACCAGCCGGTTCGAAGTAGCTCATGCAATGGAAGGGAAATATAGTAATAATATTAATTTGTAATTTGCTGCGTCTGAATACTTTTGGCAGCACACGAAATTAGGTTTTTCGCGCAGGCCGGGTCGGTCCCTACCCAAGACTGTCTTCCCTGAGCGCTGCCAAGGGTATTCTACTGACGATCAACCGGTTCGAAGTAGCCCATGCAATGGAAGGGAAATATAATAATAATATTACATATTAATTTGCTGCTGAATACTTTTGGCAGCACACGAAATTAGGTTTTTCGCGCAGGCCGGGTCGTTCCCTACCCAGGACCGTCTTCCATGAGCGCTGCCAAGGGTATTCTACTGACGGCCAGCCGGTTCGAAGAAGCTCATGCAATGGAAGGGAAATATAATAATAATATTACATATTATTTTGCTGCTGAAGACTTTTGGCAGCACACGAAATTAGGTTTTTCGCGCAGGCCCGGTCGGTCCCTACCCAGGACCGTCTTCCATGAGCGCTGCCAAGGGTATTCTACTGACGACCAGCCGGTTCGAAGTAGCTCATGCAATGGAAGGGAAAATTAGTAATAATATTAAATATTAATTTGCTGCTGCTGAATACTTTTGGCAGCACACGAAATTAGGTTTTTCGCGCAGGCCGGGTCGGTCCCTACCCAGAAACATATGGAATTTCGTGTGCTGCCAAAAGTATTCAGCAGCAATTTAATATGTAATATTATTATTATATTTCCCTTCCATTGCATGGGCTACTTCGAACCGGCTCATTATCAGATCAGTAGAATAGCAGCGCTCATGGAAGACGGTCCTGGGTAAAGACCGACCCGGCCTGCGCGAAAAACCTAAATTCGTGTGCTGCCAAAAGCATTCAGCAGCAAATTAATATGTAATATTATTATTATATTTCCCTTCCATTGCATGAGCTTCTTCCATGAGCGCTGCCAAGGGTAGGGACCGACCCGGCCTGCGCGAAAAACCTAATTTCGTGTGTATTATTATTATGTTTCTCTTCCATTGCATGCACAGGACCGTCTTCCATGAGCGCTGCCAAGGGTATTCTACTGACGACCAGCCGGTTCGAAGTAGCTCATGCAATGGAAGAGAAATATAATAATATTATTACATTTTAATTTGCTGGTGAAAACTTTTGGCAGCACACGAAATTAGGTTTTTCGCGCAGGCCGGGTCGGTCCCTACTCAGGACCGTCTTCCATGAGCGCTGCCAAGGGTATTCTACTGAGGACCAGCCGGTTCGAAGTAGCTCATGCAATGGAAAGGAAATATAGTAATAATATTAACCCATTAGTGCCCACAGTCCCTTTTTAGGGACACAAAGTTAATCAAGCGTAGTCTATCATAAATGAACCACAAATTTTTATTTTCTGTTTTTGCTGTACTTAGCAATGTCTCTAGTATTATTTGAAGCATTTTGTTTGTATGTACATAAACATCATGTGTATAATATTTCCTTATGAACATCGATTAATGGAAAATTCACAAATCATGATTTCATGCTCAAAGGTGGGTGTTTTTCAATTAAATGACCTCAGTAAACCGAATAAAGTGAATCATATTTAGGTAGTACAACTACTTAGCCTGTGCAGGAATACTTTTGTTGCATGTTTCTTGTGAATGGTGTACTTTCTGTACTGCGTTGAACTTATGTCCCTAAAAAGGGACTGTGGGCATTAGAGGGTACCCTATTTTCGTTAGGCAAAAATAGCTGTGTGTATGGTTTTATGACCACTGGAGTCTATTAGATCCAATCGTTATGGCATATTTCTGTACCATCCCAATGCTAGAATGTATGTATGTATGTATGTACGTATGTATGCATGCATGTATGTATGTATGCATATGTGTATGCATGTATTTGCGTATGTATGTATGCATGCATACAGCATGCATGTATGCATGCATGCCTGTATGTATGCATTCATGCATGTGTGTATATATGTATGTATGTATGTATGTTTGCATGTATGTATGCATGCATGTATGCATGTATGAATGCATGTAGGTAGAATGTATGCATGAGAGCCTAGTTAGCTACACCGGTAAGCGAGAGCGACATACGTCCGTTGGTTGCAACGGACTGCGGTTCAAGCCCCGGGCTGGGAGAGTTGACATTCAGAGATTTATATTATCTCGGGCTAGCACGTGTGGGACGCAGGGGTGCAAGCTGCTGGGGAGTGACCTTGGGCAAGTTTCTTACCCATCATTGTCTGTGGGGAAGGCAACGGGAAACCACCTCACTCATCTCATCCCCAGGGGCGTAAAGCCAATTAACCTGCCTACGGGCAGAGGGCCATCATCATCATCATCATCATGCATGTAGGTATATATGCGTGTACGCATGAATGTATGTGTAAGTACGCACGCAAGCACGTAGGCAGTATGTATGTATGTACGCCGGTGCGTATGTACGCAGGTACGTATGTACGCAGGTACGTATGTACGCAGTTACGTTTGTTTTGTTTGTTTGTATGTGCACTTGTTATAGCGCCCCTTCAAGCTCTCTCTTCTCAAAGGCGCTCCCGATGCAGAGCGGACACTGCATCGGAGTTTCACGCCGAAGCGCTGAGCAATTGTGAGTGAAGGACTTGCCCAAGGTCCTTACGCGGCGAGGTGGATTCGAACCTCGAACCTTCCGGCTTCAAGGCAACGACGCCACCACTACACTACCGCGCCCCTACGTATGTGTATATATATATATATGTATATGTATGTATGTATGTGTGACATTGTATGTATGTATGTATGTAAGTATGTTTGTATGTATGTATGTATGTATGTATGTATGTATGTACGTACACAAACGCAAGCACGTACGCTGATGGGTATGTACGCAGGTACGTATGTGCATGTATGTTTGTTTGTACGTATATATGTGCGTATGTACATACGTACATATTCACTTATGCATGTACGTTCGTGCTTACATTTGAACGTATGTAGCTCGTATTCAACCATCTACGTGCACCGTAACGACGCTTTGCCTTGCACTGTAGTTCATTATATCAGTTGAACGGGTATAACCGGATCTGCCATATAAAAGTCAACTGCTAAGGACGACTATAATAGTCAGGATAGCCGTAAGAGGGATAAGGGACCGTCCATAAATGACGTCATGCACATAGGGTTGGGGGTCACACATAATATGTGACGATGTGTGATGGTCTCTAACTAGATATCATATGACATTTGTGATGAAGTGTGGCGAGGAGGGTCAAAATCATCGAAAATTACGTGTCGTCATTTATGGACGACCCCTAATAGCTGGTTTTGATATTTCTATTTGCTGCCTTTCATCTATCTGTATGTTATTTTTCATTTATATGTTGAATTTTCATATTTTAATAGCATACAAGTGAAGTAACCATGTCACATTTTAAGAATTTCCACTTATAAATATAAACCTGTGCCCTGTAGTGCCCACTGTCCCTTTTTAGGGACAAGAATTTAAATGCCGATATTTTAGATACCTGATGTTTGCAAATTTTTCCCATATTTTTTCCGTTATACCATCCATATTGTCTACCACACCAAGAAATTTCATAAAGTTTTTCCGTCATGGGCACTAAAGGGTTAAATATTAATTTGCTGCTGAATACTTTTGGCAGCACACGAAATTAGGTTTTTCGCGCAGGCCGGGTCGGTCCCTACCCAGGACCGTCTTCCCTGAGCGCTGCCTAGGGTATTATACTGATCTGATAATGAGCCGGTTCAAAGTGGCCCATGTAATGGAAGGGAAATGTAATAAAAACATTAAATATTATTTTTGCTGCTGAATACTTTTGGCAGCACACGAAATTAGGTTTTTCGCGCAGGCCGGGTCGGTCCCTACCCAGGACCGTCTTCCCTGAGCGCTGCCTAGGGTATTCTACTGATCTGATAATGAGCCGGTTCAAAGTAGCCCATGCAATGGAAGGGAAATGTAATAAAAATATTAAATATTAATTTGCTGCTGAATACTTTTGGCAGCACACGAAATTAGGTTTTTTGCGCAGGCCGGGTCGGTCCCTACCCAGGACCGTCTTCCATGAGCGTTGCCAAGGGTATTCTACTGACGACCAGCCGACCCGGCCTGCGCGAAAAACCTAATTTCGTGTGCCAAAAGTATTCAGCAGCAGCAAATTAATATTTAATATTATTATTATATTTCCCTTCCATAGCATGGGCTACTTCGAACCGGCTGGTCGTCAGTAGAATACCCTTGGCAGCGCTCAGGGAAGACGGTCTTGGGTAGGGACCGACCCGGCCTGCGCGAAAAACCTAATTTCGTGTGCTGCCAAAAGTTTTCAGCAGCAGCAAATAAATATTTAATATTATTACTATATTTCCCTTCCATTGCATGAGCTACTTCGAACCGGCTGGTCCTCAGTAGAATACCCTTGGCAGCGCTCATGGAAGACGGTCTTGGATAGGGACCGACCCGGCCTGCGCGAAAAACCTAATTTCAATGGAAAGGAAATGTAATAATAATATAACATATTAATTTGCTGCTGAATACTTTTGGCAGCACACGAAATTGGGTTTTTCGCGCAGGCCCGGTCGGTCCCTACCCAGGACCGTCTTCCATGAGCGCTGCCAAGGGTATTCTACTGACGACCAGCCGGTTCGAAGTAGCTCATGCAAAGGAAGGGACATATAGTAATAATATTAGTTATTAATTTGCTGCTGCTGAATACTTTTGGCAGCACACGAAATTAGGTTTTTCGCGCAGGCCGGGTCGGTCCCTACCCAAGACTGTCTTCCCTGAGCGCTGCCAAGGGTATTCTACTGACGACCAGCCGGTTCGAAGTAGTTCATGCAATGGAAGGGAAATATAATATCAATATTACATATTAATTTGCTGCTGAATACTTTTGGCAGCACACGAAATTAGGTTTTTCGCGCAGGCCCGGTCGGTTTCTACCCAGGACCGTCTTCCATGAGCGCTGCCAAGGGTATTCTACTGACGACCAGCCGGTTCGAAGTAGCTCATGCAATGGAAGGGAAATATAGTAATATTATTACATATTAATTTGCTGCTGAATACTTTTGGAAGCACACGAAATTCCAAATGTTCCTGGGTATGGACCGACCTGGCCTGCGCGAAAAACCTAAATTCGTGTGCTGCCAAAAGTATTCAGCAGCAGCAAATTATTAAGAAAAATAAGGAAACTAAGGAAACTAAGGAAACTTAGGAAACAAAGGAAACTCAGGAAACTAAGGAAACTAAGGAAACTAAGTGAACTAAGGAAACTAAGGAAACTATGGAAACTAAGTAAACTAAGGAAACTAAGGAAACTAAGGAAACTAAGGAAACTAGGGAAACTAAGGAAACTAAGGAAACTAAGGAAACTAAGTAAACTAAGTAAACTAAGGAAACTAAGTAAACTAAGGAAACTAAGGAAACTAAGGAAACTAAGGAAACTAAAGAAATTAAAGAAAATAAAGAAACTAAGGAAACTAGGGAAACTAAGGAAACTAAGGAAACTAAGGAAACTAAGTAAACTAAAGAAACTAAGTAAACTAATGAAACTTATGAAACTAAGGAAACTCAGGAAACTAAGGAAACTAAGGAAACTAAGGAAACTAAGGAAACTAAGGAAACTAAGGAAACTAAAGAAACTAAGTAAACTAAGGAAATTAAGGAAACTAAGGAAACTAAGGAAACTAAGGAAACTAAGTAAACTAAGGAAACTAAGGAAACTAAGGAAACTAAGGAAACTATGGAAATTATGGAAATTATGTAAACTAAGGAAACTAAGGAAACTTAGGAAACTAAGGAAACTAAGGAAAGTACGGAAACTAAGGAAACTAAGGAAACTAAGTAAACTTAGTAAACTAAAGAAACTATAGAAACTAAGGAAACTAAGGAAACTAAGGAATCTAAGTAAACTAAGTAAACTAAGTAAACTAAGGAAACTAAGGAAACTAAGGAAACTAAGGAAACTAAAGAAATTAAAGAAAATAAAGAAACTAAGGAAACTAGGGAAACTAAGGAAACTAAGGAAACTAAGGAAACTAAGTAAACTAAGTAAACTAAGGAAACTAAGGGAACTTAGGAAACTAAGGAAACTATGGAAACTAAGGAAATTAAAGAAAATAAAGAAACTAAGGAAACTAAGGAAACTAAGGAAACTAAGGAAACTATGGAAATTATGGAAATTATGTAAACTAAGGAAACTAAGGAAAAATAGGAAACTAAGGAAACTAAGGAAACTAAGTAAACTAAGTAAACTAAGGAAACTAAGGAAACTAAGGAAACTAAGGAAACTAGGGAAACTAAGGAAACTAAGGAAACTAAGGAAACTAAGTAAACTAAGTAAACTAAGGAAACTAAGGAAACTAAGGAAACTAAGGAAAAGAAACTAAGGAAACTTAGGAAACTAAGGAAACTAAGGAAACTTAGTAAACTATGGAAACTAAGGAAACTAAGGAAAATAAGGAAACTAAGGAAACTAAGGAAACTAAGGAAACTAAGGAAACTAAGGAAACTAAAAAACTAAGCAAACTAAAGAAACTAAGGAAACTAAGGAAACTAAGGAAACTAGGGAAACTAAAGAAACTAAGGAAACTAAGGAAACAAAAGAAACTAAGGAAACTAAGGAAACTAAGGAAACTAAGGAAACTAAGTAAACTAAGGAAACTAAGGAAACTAAGGAAACTAAGGAAAAAAAGAAAAATAAGGAAACTAAGGAAACTAAGGAAACTTAGGAAACTAAGGAAACTCAGGAAACTAAGGAAACTAAGGAAACTAAGGAAACTAAGGAAACTAAAGAAACTAAGGAAACTAAGGAAACTAAGTAAACTAAGTAAACTAAGTAAACTAAGGAAACTAAGGAAACTAAGGAAACTAAGGAAACTAAGGAAACTAAAGAAATTAAAGAAAATAAAAAAACTAGAGAAACTAGGGAAACTAAGGAAACTAAGGAAACTAAGGAAACTAAGTAAACTAAGTAAACTAAGGAAACTAAGGAAACTTAGGAAACTAAGGAAACTAAGGAAACTAAGGAAATTAAAGAAAATAAAGAAACTAAGGAAACTAAGGAAACTTAGGAAACTAAGGAAACTAAGGAAACTAAGGAAACTAAGGAAACTATGGAAATTAAGGAAATTATGTAAACTAAGGAAACTAAGGAAACTAAGGAAACTAAGGAAACTAAGGAAAGTAAGGAAACTAAGGAAACTAAGGAAACTAAGTAAACTTAGTAAACTAAAGAAACTAAAGAAACTAAGGAAACTAAGGAAACTAAGGAAACTAAGGAAACTAAGTAAACTAAGGAAACTAAGGAAACTAAGGAAACTAAAGAAACTAAGGAAATTAAAGAAAAGAAAGAAACTAAGGAAACTAAAGAAACTAAGGAAAAAAAGAAAAATAAGGAAACTAAAGAAACTAAGGAAACTTAGGAAACTAAGGAAACTTAGGAAACTAAGGAAACTAAGGAAACTAAGGAAACTAAGGAAACTAAGGAAACTAAAGAAACTAAGGAAACTAAGGAAACTAAGTAAACTAAGTAAACTAAGTAAACTAAGGAAACTAAGGAAACTAAGTAAACTTAGTAAACTATGGAAACTAAGGAAACTAAGGAAAATAAGGAAACTAAGGAAAATAATGAAACTAAGGAAACTAAGGAAACTAAGGAAACTAAGGAAACTAAGGAAACTAAGTAAACTAAGGAAACTAAGGAAACTAAGGAAACTAAGGAAATTATGTAAACTAAGTAAACTAAAGAAACTAAAGAAACTAAGGAAAAAAAGAAAAATAAGGAAACTAAGGAAACTAAGGAAACTTAGGAAACAAAGGAAACTCAGGAAACTAAGGAAACTAAGGAAACTAAGTGAACTAAGGAAACTAAGGAAACTATGGAAACTAAGTAAACTAAGGAAACTAAGGAAACTAAGGAAACTAAGGAAACTAGGGAAACTAAGGAAACTAAGGAAACTAAGGAAACTAAGTAAACTAAGTAAACTAAGGAAACTAAGGAAACTAAGGAAACTAAGGAAAAGAAACTAAGGAAACTTAGGAAACTAAGGAAACTAAGGAAACTTAGTAAACTATGGAAACTAAGGAAACTAAGGAAAATAAGGAAACTAAGGAAACTAATGAAACTAAGGAAACTAAGGAAACTAAGGAAACTAAGGAAACTAAGTAAACTTAGTAAACTAAAGAAACTATAGAAACTAAGGAAACTAAGGAAACTAAGGAATCTAAGTAAACTAAGTAAACTAAGTAAACTAAGGAAACTAAGGAAACTAAGGAAACTAAGGAAACTAAAGAAATTAAAGAAAATAAAGAAACTAAGGAAACTAGGGAAACTAAGGAAACTAAGGAAACTAAGGAAACTAAGTAAACTAAGTAAACTAAGGAAACTAAGGAAACTAAGGAAACTAAGGAAACTAAGGAAACTTAGGAAACAAAGGAAACTCAGGAAACTAAGGAAACTAAGGAAACTAAGGAAAAGAAACTAAGGAAACTTAGGAAACTAAGGAAACTAAGGAAACTTAGTAAACTATGGAAACTAAGGAAACTAAGGAAAATAAGGAAACTAAGGAAACTAATGAAACTAAGGAAACTAAGGAAACTAAGGAAACTAAGGAAACTAAGTAAACTTAGTAAACTAAAGAAACTATAGAAACTAAGGAAACTAAGGAAACTAAGGAATCTAAGTAAACTAAGTAAACTAAGTAAACTAAGGAAACTAAGGAAACTAAGGAAACTAAGGAAACTAAGGAAACTAAAGAAATTAAAGAAAATAAAGAAACTAAGGAAACTAGGGAAACTAAGGAAACTAAGGAAACTAAGGAAACTAAGTAAACTAAGGAAACTAAGGAAACTTAGGAAACTAAGGAAACTATGGAAACTAAGGAAATTAAAGAAAATAAAGAAACTAAGGAAACTAAGGAAATTAAGGAAACTTAGGAAACTAAGGAAACTAAGGAAACTAAGGAAACTAAGGAAACTATGGAAATTATGGAAATTATGTAAACTAAGGAAACTAAGGAAAAATAGGATACTAAGGAAACTAAGGAAACTAAGGAAACTAAGTAAACTAAGTAAACTAAGGAAACTAAGGAAACTAAGGAAACTAAGGAAACTAGGGAAACTAAGGAAACTAAGGAAACTAAGGAAACTAAGTAAACTAAGTAAACTAAGGAAACTAAGGAAACTAAGGAAACTAAGAAAAAGAAACTAAGGAAACTTAGGAAACTAAAGAAACTAAGGAAACTAAGGAAACTAAGTAAACTTAGTAAACTATGGAAACTAAGGAAACTAAGGAAAATAAGGAAACTAAGGAAACTAATGAAACTAAGGAAACTAAGGAAACTAAGGAAACTAAGTAAACTTAGTAAACTAAGGAAACTAAGGAAACTAAGGAAACTAAGGAAACTAAGGAAACTAAGTAAACTAAGGAAACTAAGGAAACTAAGTAAACTTAGTAAACTATGGAAACTAAGGAAACTAAGGAAAATAAGGAAACTAAGGAAACTAATGAAACTAAGGAAACTAAGTGTCATGAGTTATCTTAAATGGCGAGCTAGCCCTAGCCTATTAAGGAAAGGGTGTCTAGAATATTGTCATCGAAATACTAGAAAACAAAGCATGAACTCGTTTAGAAAATTATTCAGATAAAAAGACAACTGAAATTAAACTAAAAGACATAGTTACATATATAGCAAAAACAGTATCGTTAATAGGCTACGCCTATAGAGCCCTAATCGATGGTCGTGCCCTCCCCCAGACCCCCCCAACAAAGCTTCGCCCCCACTCACGTTTCCGTTCGCATGGAGACAGTTTCTGCAGGTGTGAAGAAGTCCTGTTACGCAGCGAAGGGCTTCGGTCGGCTCACTGGTCTGGTTGTCTGGCTTTGAAGTCGTCCGTTGGTCCGTTCTCGAACCCAGCGTCGAGAGTTCCAGTCCTGCTGGCGTTCCAGCTACGACTGCTGGTCGCGTCTTGTAGAGGAGTGCCAGTTCCTTCCGGCACCGCCCACCTCGGTCGTAGAAGTGGCGGAGAAGATTCCGCTCTCACAGACACCGCCCACGTCTAGCATAGACGTGGTCACGTGGTAGAGAAGTTGCGAAGAAGTGGCGGAAAGCGACGGAGAAAAAGCGGGAAAGCGTCCGCTCCTTCCAGCCCGTCCTCGTCTGGTAGTAGCACCGTTGTGCTTCGAATTCGCCTGGTAGCACCGTTGTGCCCAGTGTTCACCTTCTTGCACCGTTGTGCGTTGTCCTACGCTCGAACGTCCTTCAGCAAAGTTCAGCGTGCATGCCCACTTCGCATCTCCGACCGACGACTCCTCGACGACAGCTTCCGACGACTGACCTCCGATGACTCTCCTCCGACGACTGACCTCCGATGACTGACCCCAGACAGTCCGTTCTCTTGCCTATATAGGCCTATCCGCCTTCCAGACAGATGACCCTTAACCCCGACACACCTTTTGGACCCAACGACCATCGACGACCATCGATATATTATATAAGCTAGATTATTATAGGTATATCTATATACTATTGTCAAACTGTCATTTAAGCAAATAATAATTATATACAACATAGCACAATATAGATACAATGCATAGGGCCCAATGCTATCAACAAGGGCAACTCGTGACAATGGCCCCACACTTAAGAGAAAACTACCTTAGCTTTTCTTTACAACTAAAACTAAAACGATTGCCCTGTTAATATCTAGGTTTACTTATCCTAGTTCCTATCTAGGCCTACAGATGGCGGCTTAAAAAATCGGCCCCCACATTTTCAAACCCTTTTTTAAAAGCGTATAATAAAGAAATACGGCTGCAAAATTAAAACCCAGTAAATACTAAACTCCCATTTACTGAATTAGTTCCTTGATGATAGATCAAAGACTGATGATCCATCCGACTTACCCACTCACAATATTATCACCCCTAATCTAGTCCTCGATTTTCTTGTCCAGCTTCTGTCTCATAGCCTATGGCACAGGATATGGTCTCTTCAGCCCTGCGACATTTAACGCAGGCTGAATCCGATGACCGACTAGCTTGATTCTTCTTAGCACATCACTGAAGATGTCTTGAAATTCTTCCAAGAGTGTTTCGACCTCCTTCTTCTGATCCGCTGACAGATCATGGCCTATCTCCACATCTTTGTAGGTCTCTTTCTGCAGATTGTTAAAGAGTGGCAGATTTCTTTCACCTGTCATCTTCATCTCTGCATCCGACAATTCTTCGACGACAACAGCCGCTCCTACAGCTTGCATTTCGTCGTTCACGGCTTCCTCGCTCGGTCTGTTCTCTGTCTCTGGTTGACGCTCATGATAGCGTTTCAGCATGTTCGCATGGAACGTCTTTGCTCGGTGAGGAAACTGGATTACATAATCAGCTTCTCCGAATCGTTTCAGTACTGGAAATGGACCTTTCCATTGCATTTGCAGTTTGTTGCTCTCTGTAGGCAACAGTAGCAGTACTTTATCACCTGGATCAAACTTTCGAGGCTTGGCATGCTTGTCAAAATTGCGCTTATATTTATCAGCGGCTCTTTGCAGATTTTCTTGCGCCAAGTGACAAGTCTCTTGAAGACGATTCCTCAGATCGACAACATACTCATAAGTCGTCTTCTCCTCTGGTTCAGCAATGTCTTTAGTCCACAGTTCCTTCAAGATCGCCATGGATCCTCGCACAGGTCTTCCGTAAATCATCTCAAATGGACTGAATCCCGTACTTTCATTACTGACCTCACGATATGCGAACATCAAAGGATCTAAGTATCGATCCCAATCTTTCACTTTCTCTGCACACATTTTCCGAAGCATTTGTTTGATGACTCCGTTATATCTCTCAACCAATCCACAGTTTTGACTGTGATATGGAGTGCTGAATAATTGTTTTATCGACAGAAGTCGACCTACTTCCTTCATCATTGCTCCTGTGAACTGTGATCCATTATCCGAGAGCAGCTCCAATGGTGCCCCCATCCTTGAAAAGATGCTAAGCAATGCTTCTGCAACAGAACAGGTGTCAATTTGCTTAAGCGCGATACACTCAGGATAGCGGCTTGCACAATCCACCAATGTTAGAATGTACCGGTGTCCTCGCTCTGAGCATGGAAGTGGTCCAATCAGGTCGACCACGCATCTCTTAAAGACCGTGTCAATTATCGGCATCTTGATCAAAGGCACTTTCTGAACTCGCCCCTTCGGCAAGGTTCTTTGACAAATATCGCAGGATCGACAGTATCTTCCGATATCACTGTAGCATCCTGGCCAAAAGAATTGAGATAAAATTCTCTCTTGAGTTTTGTGAATGCCCAAGTGTCCTCCAAGAATTGAGCTATGGGCTATTTCCATTACTCTGGTTCTCAACCTGGATGGAATTACCAGCTGTTTCACTTCATCGCCGAAGTTATGATGTGGTGATCGAAACTTGCGATACAGTAGTCCTCGTTCCACATCAAAGCGTACGATGCGATCGTCATCGTTCGTTCCAGTCGCTTCTTTCTGTGTAGAATACTCCCAGTATTTCTTCAATGAACTGTCCTCAGCCTGTTCCTTCTTCAACGTTTCCAATGTGACTTCATTCTGAAATTCTGGGACTCGTAACTGCTTTGGCAATGCTCTCGCTTTCTCTTTCATATGTCGGGTTTCCACAGCTGATGTCACATTCAACTGCTCTTCAGTACACCCCGCATCTTTCTCTGCGTCAATCAACAAGTCTTGTTCATGTACCTCAGTACTCTTGTCGAAGGATCTGGGCCGTAGTTCCGCTACAGATATATTTCCAATTACAAGGTCGTATAATGTTTCCTTCATGCAGAGCGCTTTCACTTTCCCTGTGAAGTAGTCCGTTCTGACTTCAATGATAGCGGTTGGCACTTTCCTCGTAGTTTTGTCAATCAGAATGCACAACTCATGCTTCCCAGTCATCTGATTCTTTTTCACCAGCCTCCTGGCTACAACCACTGACGAACATCCGGTGTCTCGAAGCACTTCGACCTGTTGATCTCCTACATAACCAATCGTTGTCTTCATATCAGTTCCGTATTTACCCGGTCTACAGGCTTCAGCTATGACGTGCGCTTTGCAACCACATCTTAGTTCGACATCTTCACCATCGGACAGATTTTTCAACGCCTGACCAGCATTTTCGTCACACCCTTCCTTGACCAGCGTTCCTTCTGGATCGGTTGAAGTTGCGGTCGTTTGGTGCGTTTTCTTATCAACTGCGGAAGATACTGATTTATCTTTCTTGTTCTCAGCTTTTTTCTTCTGGTTCTGCCGTGCATTTCTAGGCTTCCAGGAAGTCTGCATTCCTGCGGCTTTATGTGACGTATTCATTCTAAACCGACATGAATTATAGGAGTGCCCGTATCGGTTACAAAAAAAACAAGGCCTATCAGTAGCCCCGTTACGTTTTTGGTCTTTCTTTCCAGCCCTCTCATTTTCCTTAGCGAAGTCTGGCTTGAGAAATTTTCCCTCTGTTCTTACTTCTTTCTCTCCATAGTCCGACTGGTATGGCTGTTTTGACTTTACTTCGTGTGCCTCTATGTAGGTCTCCGCTAATTTAGCGAGTTCCTGAAGATCTTTTGGCGCCCTTTCTCTCAAGAACAGCGACAATTCTCTGCTCACCACAGAGAGATACTGCTCCTTTACCAGCAAACTCTTCAGTCCATCAAAGTCTTGAGTGACTTTGGCGAGCTCAATCCATCTCATCAAGTAGCTTTCTAACCTGGTGATGAATTGTTGAGGCGCTTCTCCAGTTTCCGGTCTACAGTTATTAAACCGCTTGTGAAAGCCTTCTTCCGTCATCTGATATCTTTTCAGAAGAGCATCTTTCAATGCGTCGTAATCGTCGTATTGTTCAGGCGGCATACGCGCAAACACATCTAAAGCGCGTCCTTTCAAAAGTGCGGCCAAATAAACTGCCCATTCCTGTCTTTTCCATTTACGAATAGACGCATATTTCTCAAATCTTCTCAGATAAGCGTCCATATTATCTTTGCCATCCTCAAATGGAGGTAGCTTTGGTCCTTTCCTCGCATTGACTGTAAAATCCGAGGTCCGCTCCTCTTCCTCCTCCTCTTCACCATCCTCTTCAGATGCTGCGTTTTCACTAACACTTCTGATACTAGCCTGCCGTACAGTCTTTCCTTCGAGCTTAGCTTTCTCCAAAGCCATGGACTGTTCATGCTGCTCCTTTTGCATTTCCAATGCTTGCTCGTGCACCTCCTGTTTCATCTTTCTTTCAAGTTCCAATTTTCTCATGGCACATTCATCGGCTTCGGCTTTTGCTTGTCTCTCCAAATCTAACTTCCTCATTACATTGGCTTCGGCTTCAGCTTTAGCCTGTCTTTCCAAATCTAACTTCCTCATTAAATTGGCTTCGGCTTCAGTTTTAGCCTGTCTTTCCAAATCTAAGGCTTCAGCTTTTGCCTGTCTCTCCAATTCAAACTTCTTGAGTGCGTTTTCTTCGGCTACAGATTTAGCCTGTTGCTCCATCTCAAACTTCTTGAGTGCGTTTTGTTCTGCTTCCACTTTAGCCTGACGCTCCAATTCAAACTTGCGCATCTCTCTGTCAGCTGCTCTCTCTTCTCGCTCAAGAATCCGTTTCTGTCGCGCTTCTTCATCAGCTCTGTGCTTTTCCACAAACTCAAGAAGCTCAGGCCCTTTCAAGCCACTCCTTTCGGCAAGTGCTATCAATTGCTCCATGTCGAGAAATAATTAGCCTACTGGGCTAAACTGAAACAGAATATCCCCTAAGCGACAAATGCTAATCTATTCAGTCTAGATAATTACCTTAGACCCCACTATAGGCGACACTATAGAAGAAGTATGTTTAACTAAGTCTACAACAGATCTTTAAACAATCCCTCTGGCCTATTTATGCAGCGTGAAACACCTACGCTATAATAGCATAAATTATCTTTAGCAATGCTTCAATGCGTTTAGCTAAATCATTTAATCAGTGTCTAAATCCCCGTCTAATTCTATCGAGTCAAATGTAGCTTATGTTCCTAATACAACGACCATATCCTAAACAAACTCAACCATCCCACCGCTGCTGCCACCACATTGTCATGAGTTATCTTAAATGGCGAGTTAGCCCTAGCCTATTAAGGAAAGGGTGTCTAGAATATTGTCATCGAAATACTAGAAAACAAAGCATGAACTCGTTTAGAAAATTATTCAGATAAAAAGACAACTGAAATTAAACTAAAAGACATAGTTACATATATAGCAAAAACAGTATCGTTAATAGGCTACGCCTATAGAGCCCTAATCGATGGTCGTGCCCTCCCCCAGACCCCCCCAACAAAGCTTCGCCCCCACTCACGTTTCCGTTCGCATGGAGACAGTTTCTGCAGGTGTGAAGAAGTCCTGTTACGCAGCGAAGGGCTTCGGTCGGCTCACTGGTCTGGTTGTCTGGCTTTGAAGTCGTCCGTTGGTCCGTTCTCGAACCCAGCGTCGAGAGTTCCAGTCCTGCTGGCGTTCCAGCTACGACTGCTGGTCGCGTCTTGTAGAGGAGTGCCAGTTCCTTCCGGCACCGCCCACCTCGGTCGTAGAAGTGGCGGAGAAGATTCCGCTCTCACAGACACCGCCCACGTCTAGCATAGACGTGGTCACGTGGTAGAGAAGTTGCGAAGAAGTGGCGGAAAGCGACGGAGAAAAAGCGGGAAAGCGTCCGCTCCTTCCAGCCCGTCCTCGTCTGGTAGTCGCACCGTTGTGCTTCGAATTCGCCTGGTAGCACCGTTGTGCCCAGTGTTCACCTTCTTGCACCGTTGTGCGTTGTCCTACGCTCGAACGTCCTTCAGCAAAGTTCAGCGTGCATGCCCACTTCGCATCTCCGACCGACGACTCCTCGACGACAGCTTCCGACGACTGACCTCCGATGACTCTCCTCCGACGACTGACCTCCGATGACTGACCCCAGACAGTCCGTTCTCTTGCCTATATAGGCCTATCCGCCTTCCAGACAGATGACCCTTAACCCCGACACACCTTTTGGACCCAACGACCATCGACGACCATCGATATATTATATAAGCTAGATTATTATAGGTATATCTATATACTATTGTCAAACTGTCATTTAAGCAAATAATAATTATATACAACATAGCACAATATAGATACAATGCATAGGGCCCAATGCTATCAACAAGGGCAACTCGTGACACTAAGGAAACTAAGGAAACTAAGGAAACTAAGGAAACTAAGTAAACTAAGGAAACTAAGGAAACTAAGGAAACTAAGGAAATTATGTAAACTAAGTAAACTAAGGAAACTAAAGAAACTAAGGAAAAAAAGAAAAATAAGGAAACTAAGGAAACTAAGGAAACTTAGGAAACAAAGGAAACTCAGGAAACTAAGGAAACGAAGGAAACTAAGGAAACTAAAGAAATTAAAGAAAATAAAAAAACTAAGGAAACTAGGGAAACTAAGGAAACTAAGGAAACTAAGGAAACTAAGTAAACTAAGTAAACTAAGGAAACTAAGGGAACTTAGGAAACTAAGGAAACTATGGAAACTAAGGAAATTAAAGAAAATAAAGAAACTAAGGAAACTAAGGAAACTAAGGAAACTAAGGAAACTATGGAAATTATGGAAATTATGTAAACTAAGGAAACTAAGGAAAAATAGGAAACTAAGGAAACTAAGGAAACTAAGGAAACTAAGTAAACTAAGTAAACTAAGGAAACTAAGGAAACTAAGGAAACTAGGGAAACTAAGGAAACTAAGGAAACTAAGGAAACTAAGTAAACTAAGTAAACTAAGGAAACTAAGGAAACTAAGGAAACTAAGGAAAAGAAACTAAGGAAACTTAGGAAACTAAGGAAACTAAGGAAACTTAGTAAACTATGGAAACTAAGGAAACTAAGGAAAATAAGGAAACTGAGGAAACTAAGGAAACTAAGGAAACTAAGGAAACTAAGGAAACTAAAAAACTAAGCAAACTAAAGAAACTAAGGAAACTAAGGAAACTAAGGAAACTAGGGAAACTAAAGAAACTAAGGAAACTAAGGAAACAAAAGAAACTAAGGAAACTAAGGAAACTAAGGAAACTAAGGAAACTAAGTAAACTAAGAAAACTAAGGAAACTAAGGAAACTAAGGAAAAAAAGAAAAATAAGGAAACTAAGGAAACTAAGGAAACTTAGGAAACTAAGGAAACTCAGGAAACTAAGGAAACTAAGGAAACTAAGGAAACTAAGGAAACTAAAGAAACTAAGGAAACTAAGGAAACTAAGTAAACTAAGTAAACTAAGTAAACTAAGGAAACTAAGGAAACAAAGGAAACTAAGGAAACTAAGGAAACTAAAGAAATTAAAGAAAATAAAAAAACTAGAGAAACTAGGGAAACTAAGGAAACTAAGGAAACTAAGGAAACTAAGTAAACTAAGTAAACTAAGGAAACTAAGGAAACTTAGGAAACTAAGGAAACTAAGGAAACTAAGGAAATTAAAGAAAATAAAGAAAAATAAAACTTAGGAAACTAAGGAAACTAAGGAAACTAAGGAAACTAAGGAAACTATGGAAATTAAGGAAATTATGTAAACTAAGGAAACTAAGGAAACTTAGGAAACTAAGGAAACTAAGGAAAGTAAGGAAACTAAGGAAACTAAGGAAACTAAGTAAACTTAGTAAACTAAAGAAACTAAAGAAACTAAGGAAACTAAGGAAACTAAGGAAACTAAGGAAACTAAGGAAACTAAGGAAACTAAGGAAACTAAGGAAACTAAGTAAACTAAGTAAACTAAGGAAACTAAGGAAACTTAGGAAACTAAGGAAACTATGGAAACTAAGGAAATTAAAGAAAATAAAGAAACTAAGGAAACTAAGGAAATTAAGGAAACTTAGGAAACTAAGGAAACTAAGGAAACTAAGGAAACTAAGGAAACTATGGAAATTATGGAAATTATGTAAACTAAGGAAACTAAGGAAAAATAGGATACTAAGGAAACTAAGGAAACTAAGGAAACTAAGTAAACTAAGTAAACTAAGGAAACTAAGGAAACTAAGGAAACTAAGGAAACACAGCACACGAAATTCCATATGTTTCTGGGAAGGGACCGACCCGGCCTGCGCGAAAAACCTAATTTCGTGTGCTGCCAAAAGTATTCAGCAGCAAATTAATATGTAAAATTATTATTATTTTTCTCTTCCATTGCATGAGCTACTTCGAACCGGCTGGTCGTCAGTAGAATACCCTTGGCAGCGCTCATGGAAGACGGTCCTGGGTAGGGACCGACCCGGCCTGCGCGAAAAACCTAATTTCGTGTGCTGCCAAAAGTTTTCAGCAGCAAAAAAAAGTAATATTATTATTATATTTCCCTTCCATTGCATGAGCTACTTTGAACCGGCTGGTCGTCAGTAGAATACCCTTGGCAGCGCTCATGGAAGACGGTCCTGGGTAGGGACCGACCGGGCCTGCGCGAAAAACCTAATTTTGTGTGTTGCCAAAAGTATTCAGCAGCAAATTGATATGTAATATTATTATTTTATTTCTCTTCCATTGCATGAGCTAATTCGAACCGGCTAGTCGTCAGTAGAATACACTTGGCAGCGCTCATGGAAGACGGTCCTGGGTAGGGACCGACCCGGCCTGCGCGAAAAACCTGATTTCGTGTGCTGCCAAAAGTATTCAGCAGCAAAATAAAATATGTAATCATATTATTATATTTCCCTTCCATTGCATGAGCTACTTCGAACCGGCTGGTCGTCAGTAGAATAACCTTGGCAGCGCTCATGGAAGACGGTCCTGGGTAGGGACCGACCCGGCCTGCGCGAAAAACCTAATTTCGTGTGCTGCCAAAAGTATTCAGCAGCAAAAAAATATGTAATATTATTAATTTATTTCCCTTCCATTGCATGAGCTACTTCGAACCGGCTGGTCGTCAGTAGAATACCCTTGGCAGCGCTCATGGAAGACGGTCCTGGGTAGGGACCGACCCGGCCTGCGCGAAAAACCTAATTTCGTGTGCTGCCAAAAGTTTTCAGCAGCAATTTAATATGTAATATTATTATTATATTTCCCTTCCATTGCATGAACTACTTCGAACCGGCTGGTCGTCAGTAGAATACCCTTGGCAGCGCTCATGGAAGACGGTCCTGGGTAGGGACCGACCCGGCCTGCGCGAAAAACCTAATTTCGTGTGTTGCCAAAAGTATTCAGCAGCAAATTAATATGTAATATTATTATTATATTTCTCTTCCATTGCATGAGCTACTTCGAACCGGCTGGTCGTCAGTAGAATACCCTTGGCAGCGCTTATGGAAGACGGTCCTGGGTAGGGACCGACCCGGCCTGCGCGAAAAACCTAATTTCGTGTGCTGCCAAAAGTTTTCAGCAGCAAAAAAAGTAATATTATTATTATATTTCCCTTCGATTGCATGAGCTACTTTGAACCGGCTGGTCGTCAGTAGAATACCCTTGGCAGCGCTCATAGAAGACGGTCCTGGGTAAGGACCGACCGGGCCTGCGCGAAAAACCTAATTTCGTGTGCTGCCAAAAGTATTCAGCAGCAAATTAATATGTAATTTTATTATTAAATTTCTTTTCCATTGCATGAGCTTCTTCGAACCGGCTGGTCGTCAGTAGAATACCCTTGGCAGCGCTCATGGAAAAGGGTAGGGACCGATCAATTTCGTGTGCACGCGGGCCAGGTCGGTCACTTCCCAGGGCCATCTCTTCTCAGCGCGGTATCGAGAATTCTACTAATGATTAGCTGGTTCGAAGTAGCCCATGCAATGGAAGGGAAATTAATAATAATATTAATAATTAGAATTTGCAGCTGAATACCTGTTACCGCGCACAAACTGCGGTTCATCTCGCGGGCCAGGTCGGTCACTTCCCAGAGCCATCTTCCCTCAGCGCGGTATCGAGAATTCTTCTAATGATTAGCTGGTTCGAAGTAGCCCATGCAATGGAAGGGAAATTAATAATAATATTAATAATTAGATTTTGCAGTTGAATACTTGATACCGCGCACAAACTGCGGTTCATCTCGCGGGCCAGGTCGGTCACTTCCCAGGGCCATCTTCCCTCAGCGCGGTATCGAGAATTCTACTAAAGATTAGCTGGTTCGAAGTAGCCCATGCAATGGAAGGGAAATTAATAATAATATTATTAATTAGAACTTGCCGCTGAATACTTGATACCGCGCACAAGCTGCGGTTCATTTCGCGGGCAAGGTCGGTCACTTCCCAGGGCCATATTACCGCAGAGAGGTACCGAGAATTCTACTAATGATTAGCTGGTTTGAAGTAGCCCATGCAATGGAAGGGAAATATGTTAATAACAATACATATTAATTTGCTGCTGAATACTTTTGGCAGCACACGAATTTAGGTTTTTCGCGCAGGCCGGCTCGGTCCCTACCCAGGACCGTCTTCCATGAGCGCTGCCAAGGGTATTCTACTGACGACCAGCCAGTTCGAAGTAGCCGATGCAATGGAAGGGAAATATAATAATAATATTACATATTAATTTGCTGCTGAATACTTTTGGCAGCACACGAAATTAGGTTTTTCGCGCAGGCCGGGTCGGTCCCTACCCAGGACCGTCTTCCATGAGCGCTGCCAAGGGTATTCTACTGACGACCAGCCGGTTCGAAGTAGTTCATGCAATGGAAGGGAAATATATTATCAATATTACATATTAATTTGCTGCTGAATACTTTTGGCAGCACACGAAATTAGGTTTTTCGCGCAGGCCGGGTCGGTCCCTACCCAGGACCGTCTTCCATGAGCGCTGCCAAGGGTATTCTACTGACGACCAGCCGGTTCGAAGTAGCTCATGCAATGGAAGGGAAATATAGTAATATTATTACATATTAATTTGCTGCTGAATACTTTTGGCAGCACACGAAATTAAGTTTTTCGTGCAGGCCGGGTCGGTCCCTACCCAGGACCGTCTTCCATGAGCGCTGCCAAGGGTATTCTACTGACGACCAGCGGGTTCGAAGTAGTTCATGCAATGGAAGGGAAAAATAGTAATAATATTAAATATTAATTTGCTGCTGCCGAATACTTTTGGCAGCACACGAAATTAGGTTTTTCGCGCAGGCCGGGTCGGTCCCTACCCAGGATCGTGTTCCATGAGCGCTGCCAAGGGTATTCTACTGACGAACAACCGGTTCGAAGTAGCCCATGCAATGGAAGGGAAATATAATAATAATATTAAATATTAATTTGCTGCTGCTGAATACTTTTGGCAGCACACGAAATTAGGTTTTTCGCGCAGGCCGGGTCGGTCCCTACCCAGGACCGTCTTCCATGAGCGCTGCCAAGGGTATTCTACTGACGACCAGCTGGTTCGAAGTAGTTCATGCAATGGAAGGGAAATATAATATCAAAATTACATATTAATTTGCTGCTGAATACTTTTGGCAGCACACGAAATTAAGTTTTTCGCGCAGGCCGGGTCGGTCCCTACCCAGGACCGTCTTCCATGAGCGCTGCCAAGGGTATTCTACTGACAACCAGCCGGTTCGAAGTAGCTCATGCAATGGAAGGGAAATATAACAATATTACTACATATTTTAATTTGCTGCTGAATACTTTTGGCAGCACACGAAATTAGGTTTTTCGCGCAGGCCGGGTCGGTCCCTACCCAGGACCGTCTTCCATGAGCGCTGCCAAGGGTATTCTACTAACTACCAGCCGGTTCGAAGTAGTTCATGCAATGGAAGGGAAATATAAAAATAATTCTACATATTAATTTGCTGCTGAATACTTTTGGCAGCACACGAAATTGGTTTTTTTTCCCGCAGGCCGGGTCGGTCCCTACCCAGGACCATCTTCCATGAGCGTCTTCAGGTATTCTACTGACGACCAGCCGGTTCGAAGTAGCTCATTCAATGGAAGGGAAATATAGTAATAATATTACATAACATTTGCTGCTGAAAACTTTTGGCAGCACACGAAATTAGGTTTTTCGCGCAGGCCCGGTCGGTCCCTACCCAGGACCGTCTTCTATGAGCGCTGCCAAGGGTATTCTACTGACGACCAGCCGGTTCAAAGTAGCTCATGCAATCGAAGGGAAATATAATAATAATATTACTTTTTTTGCTGCTGAAAACTTTTGGCAGCACACGAAATTAGGTTTTTCGCGCAGGCCGGGTCGGTCCCTACCCAGGACCGTCTTCCATGAGCGCTGCCAAGGGTATTCTACAGCATGCATGTATGCATGCATGCCTGTATGTATGCATTCATGCATGTGTGTATATATGTATGTATGTATGTTTGCATGTATGTATACATGCATGTATGCATGTATGAATGCATGTAGGTAGAATGTATGCATGAGAGCCTAGTTAGCTACACCGGTAAGCGAGAGCGACATACGTCCGTTGGTTGCAACGGACTGCGGTTCAAGCCCCGGGCTGGGAGAGTTGACATTCAGAGATTTATATTATCTCGGGCTAGCACGTGTGGGACGCAGGGGTGCAAGCTGCTGGGGAGTGACCTTGGGCAAGTTTCTTACCCATCATTGTCTGTGGGGAAGGCAACGGGAAACCACCTCACTCATCAGTAGATGTCATTGCAGCACTCTCGGACAATTTGACCAGTACAGCCTTGACCATCGGACAATTTGACCAGTACAGCCTTGACCATCAGACAATTTGACCAGTACAGCCTTGACCTTCGCCCATTTGACCAGTACAGCCTTCAGTTTCGTCCATTTGACCGGTACAGCCTTAAAAATTGAGTGTTCGCGCAGTTTGACCAATATAGCCTTACTTTTTCAAATTCATGGAATACCCAACTCGATCTAAAGACAAGATATTCCAATATAAAATGGTTTACCCGGAGAAAACAAAAACTGAATTACGAAAAATCGCCAGGCAGCTCGGCTTGGTTGCAAATACAACAAGACTGCGGAGATCGGAGTTGATTGTTGTAATTGACGTCCACAACCGCGAATGCTACGACGATGAATGCCCGTGCAAGTATCCACGACCGGATCGTCAACAAGGGCCAGGCACGATTACCGTCGTTCGTCGTCGGCGCAATGGCAACTCACCCCCGAGTGATGTTAGTTTGATCGACAACGAGATCATCGTCGTTAATTGTCAATGCAATGGTAACTCATGCCTGTGTGATGCAAGAGCGTGAGTGGACTACGTCGTAGATACGGGATTACAATATCGCAAACGATTTTACACCGTTGGTTTATAATCGTCTTTGGATCAATCGAATATTATTTTTTTTTTCTCCGGCGTATAGAAAATAACTGAAAATGGAATATACAGCTCGGCCTAAAGACAGGAGATCCCAATATAAAATGGACTACTCATCGTATAATCTGAAAGAATTACGACAAATTACTAAACAGAGAGGACAAAGAGGATACTCGAGTTTGCGAAAAGCGGAACTCATAGCGTTCATATTGCAGGGAGATCGACTAGGCGCTCGGGCTCAGGTCACCAAAGCACCAGCGCATACTCCCGCCACTGTACGAGAATTGCGCGAAATTGCGAAAAAGAGAGGTGTGCGAGGATACTCGAGATTAGCAAAAGCGGAACTTACGGCATTCTTGACTACTACTTGGAAATTTTTGAATACGGGAAAAAATAAAACAGTTTTCTCGGATTGGCTGACTAGTGAGATTAGTCGGTTACCCCCACAAATAAAACCGCCCATTCATAGGTTCAAACTTCGAGAGACTGCGACGGCTATCAAAGGGTTTACAAAAAGATACACGATCGACGGCGACAACGGGATCGATGTTGCAACTTTTCTCAAGGGTGTAAGACCGCAGGTAGTTAGGCTACTAGGGAAAAATCGCGGGGTAAAAGTTCAACTCGATCTCATGTGCGTAATGGAGAAAGTAGATATGAAAACCGGCGAAGTAGTAACGGCTGAGCCTAATTTCAAATCAAAGAGTGATATTATTTTAGAAGCAACCGATGTGAGGGAAATATATACCAACGCAGCGGATAAAATTAAGGAGAGCATGGCAAGTTTTCAGATGCGGGGGAGTAATTGGAGATTCAAAACCGTTTTGAAGTTGGATATCGATACGGTGGTATATAAACCGCTGAAAGGTAGTTCTTACATTCCGCTTCCAGATTATTTAGCGAATAAAAAGGCTATTATTAATATGAAGAACAAAGATGGAGAATGCTTCAAGTGGTGTGTAGCGAGGGCTGTAAACCCTGTTGAAGAACATCCGGAGAGAATAACGAAAGAATTAATTAGACAGTCTGAGGAGCTCAATTGGTCTGGTATTGAATTCCCAGTAGCAGCGGATGCTAATGTGATAGGTAAGTTTGAGAAAAATAATAATATTAGTATTAATGTTTTTGGTTACGAGAAAGAAGTGAATGTATTCCCACTATATATATCAAAGCATGAGAATGATAGGTGTGTAGATCTATTACTCATTTCTGATGGAGAAAAGAAGCATTATTGTTGGATCAAGAATTTCAACAGACTGATGGCGGTGAAAACAGAACATACTACTACATCAATGTACTATTGCAAAAGATGCTTGATAGGATTCAGTAGAAAAGAATCGCTTCACAAACATACTGAGTACTGTTCGCAGCAGGACGCCCAACGAATAGAACTTCCGGAACCTGGGACTATGCTAAGTTTTACACATTATTATCGGAAGATGCGTGTACCGTTTGTGTACTTTGCCGATTTTGAATCGTTCATCAAACCTATCGGTACATGTCAACCCGTTCCTAGCACGTCTTACACCAACAAGTATCAAAAACATACACCCAGCTCGTTTTGTTATCACATGAAATGCTTCGACGATGATGTTTATTCCCAAGAGCCGGTGCGGTTTACAGCTGAAAACGAAGACGATGATGTTGCACAGTTATTCATAGACTCTATCGAGGAAAATGTAAAACGGATATACAACCAGTTCAAATTCCCCAAGAAGATGATATTCGGCAAAACTGAACAGAAATGTTATGATGAAGCTGTCAACTGCCATATCTGTGGGGGAGAGTTGCGTGAAGATCGAGTTCGAGATCACTGTCATTTGACTGGAAAATTTAGAGGCGCCGCTCACAACCTTTGTAATCTGAAATACAAAGTCCCCAAGTTCTTCCCTGTCATATTTCACAATTTGGGCGGTTATGACAGCCATTTATTTATCAAGAAATTACGGGGTAAACACGGCGAGAAAATCAAATGCATTCCCTGTAACGAAGAAAAGTATATCTCATTCAGCAGAGAGGTCGTCGTCGATAAGTTTGTAGACGCAGATGGAAAAGAGAGAGAAGTCAAGCGCGAATTACGTTTTATCGATAGTTTTAGATTCATGCAGACGAGTCTCGACGCGTTATCGAAAAATCTTCAGAAAGATCAGTGCAAGAATTTAGGGAAATATTTTGAGGGTGAGAAGCTGGATCTTTTACTCAGAAAAGGCGTTTACCCATATGATTACGTCGACGGTGTTGAAAGATTAAACGAAACCGAATTGCCGCCGAAACATGCCTTCTATTCAAAACTAAACGATTCGGGTATTAGTGAAAAAGATTACGAGCACGCGAAAACGGTATGGGACAAATTTGAATGCAAAACATTACGCCAATATCACGACTTGTACAATTTATCGGATGTTCTATTATTAGCGGATGTGTTTGAAAACTTCAGAGACGTCTGTATGAAGCACTACAACCTAGATCCTGCGTGGTACTACACTAGCCCAGGACTTGCATGGGATGCGGCGTTGAAGACGACTGGTGTAGAGTTGGAGTTGTTGAGCGACTACGATATGTTGCTGATGATCAAGCAGGGAATACGAGGAGGTGTCAGCACGATTTCTCATCGATACGCGAGAGCGAACAACGAGTACATGGGGGAAGCTTTCAATCCCACCCAGCATTCAGTATTCATTCCATACTTGGACGCGAACAACTTGTACGGATGGGCGATGAGCAAGCCGCTACCGACTCACGGGTTTGAATGGATGAACGATGACGAATTGAATGATTGGAAAAACATTACCGAACGAGATGGAGTGGGATGTGTGTTAGAAGTCGACTTAGAATATCCAAAGGAATTGCACGACCAGCATAATGATTATCCTCTAGCTCCGGAGAGTGTAAAACCTGCGGGATCGAATGTCTCAAAACTAATTCCAAACTTGAACGACAAAAAGAAGTACGTCGTTCATTACGAAAATTTAAAATTGTACGAACGTCTCGGATTGAAAATCGTAAAAATACACCGAGGAATAAAATTCGTGGAAAGTGCCTGGCTGAAAAAGTACATCGATCTGAATACCAACCTGAGAACGAAAGCTACGAACGATTTTGAGAAAGACTTTTTCAAGCTGATGAACAATAGCGTTTTCGGTAAAACAATGGAGGCTATCGAGAATCGAGTTGACATACGATTGGTGAGTGATGAGAAGGAAGCTATCAAGCTAGTCGCGAAAACTAATTACGACAGACGAACTATTTTCGACGAAAACCTCATCGCCGTTCACATGAAAAAGACCAAGTTGTTTTACAACAAGCCGATATATCTAGGAATGTGTATATTAGACGTCAGTAAGACGCTCATGTATGATTTTCATTATAATTACATCAAGGCTAAGTACGGAGATAGGGCCAAGCTATTATTCACCGATACCGATTCTTTGGCGTATGAAATTAAAACGGAAGACTTCTACAAAGATATTTCCCCCGACGTCCAAAGTATGTTCGATACTTCAGACTATCCGAGCGATCACCCGTCCGGCATAGAAACGGGCGTAAATAAAAAAGTGGTTGGTATGTTCAAAGACAAGGCCGCGGGAAAACAGATTGAAGAATTTGTCGGTCTGCGATCCAAGTTGTACTCTTACAAGATGGCGGGTGAAGACTACAAGAAATGTAAAGGCGTGAAAAAGAACGTCGTCAAGAAATCAATCACTCACGCAGATTACAAAGACTGCGTGTTTACGAAAAGACAACAGTCGAGAGCGATGAACGTCATTCGATCCTATCGCCATGAAATTTACACCGAAGAAGTAAATAAAATAGCTCTGTCCGCCGACGACGACAAAAGAGTAATAATGGACGACGGAATCCATACCCTAGCCTACGGACACTACACGCTGAAAACTAAACAAAATAAAGAATAATTTACACTAATATAAAATGGATGCGGCAAAAAAAGTGTGTTCTAAATGCAAAATAGAAAAAAGCTTGGACGAATTTCACAAAGATAACTCACAGAAGAGCGGGTATTACCCCAGCTGTAAAATTTGTAAAAATGCCAAAGTAAAGGAGCTTGCACACAAATACGCAAGACAGGAAAATAGGGAGACAAAAGATACAAAAGTTTGCAGCCGATGTAAGATTGAAAAGAACATTTCGGAATACGTCAACAATCGATTTCAAAAAGATGGAAAGGCGAATGAATGCAAAAATTGTAGACATAATTATTATCTAGCCAACGCAGAAGCTCGAAATAAATATCAAAAAGCGTATATTACAACCCGAAGGCAGAATGACCCGGAGTTTAAATTACTAACAAATATGCGCTGTAGGCTTGGCGGTGCACTAAGAGGCAAATCGAAATCACAAACGACGCGTCAACTTATCGGCATTGACTTTGAAATATTCACCAAATGGATTCAGTTTCAATTTGACGAAGAAATGACCATGGAAAATTACGGATCCTATTGGCAAATCGACCATGTTCTACCCCTATCTTCGTTCAACTTACTCGATGAAGAAGAACTCCATAGAGCCATGAATTGGGTGAATTTACGCCCTTTGCTACCGCTGAAAAATTTGCAAAAAGCGAGCAAAATAGATCGTTGGTCATATATTATGCAGGAAGTAAAATCTCATTACTTTTTGAAACATTTAGAAAATGAGTTTTGAGACATACAAAAACATAAATGTTGAAGGCATAGTTCTACCAAATACCCCTCTGTCAAACATACAGCTGATCGATGCCGCGAAAAAGCTCAATATCCCTAATTTCCGGGGAGTATTTCTCAGAGACGAGCTGCCGAAGAAACCTAGACGGACTGAATGCGGGATATTGAATCTAGACGATTCTAATGGAACCGGCTCGCACTGGGTCGCTTTTTTGAAGAACGGCAAGGATAAAATATATTTCGACAGCTATGGCCTGCCCCCTCCTACAGAACTGGTAGAGTATTTACAGAGTCCCGTGTACTACAATAGCGAACGCGTACAGCCCGACAACGAAGTGTTTTGCGGCCATTTATGCCTGCACGTCCTGAAAAAAACATGCAAAGATGGGGCGACTTTTCAAGAAGTTATAAACAGCCTGCACTGAAAATTATATTCAGATGTAAAAAATGCCTGTTGATAAATTTGGACATACGGATTCAGGATCTACGCAGAGAGTAATTGCTGGGGGAGTTACTGAAAGTCAAGTAAATAGTACTTTTCTAAGGCTAGATGGAGCAAACCCAGCGATCGGCGATCTAAATATGAGTGGTCATACTATTAGAGGACTGCCTACAACGAATACAACGAATACAGCGAATACTCCGGAAGCGGGGATAGATGAGGCTGTGAGTCGGGGGCAGGTAATAGATTTACTGCAGAATCACGATGACGTCCCGACCGACAATAATCATTTGACGAATAAGAAATACGTCGATGAACGACTTACTTCGAAAGTGGCGGCGGTAGTAGGACCCGCGGTTAGCGCTTACAGTTCAACTCAACAGGCTATACTCGCTAGAACTCACACTGCAGTTACTTTTGACGTAATAAGATGCGGTACCGCAAGACACGGTATTGAACAGGGTATCGGAACGACTTCTTTCTTCCCCAGTAAAGCCGGGTACTATATCGTTTCGGCGTACATAGAATTTTGTAACAATAGTAATAACGCGTATGGTACCGTCCACCTGTATAAAAATGGGGTATCGTACATGCAAATTGCGGGCGGAGGGAGTACGAAAGGGTCGCACAACCATTCAATCGGTAGTAACATAGTTTTTCTAGACGAGTTCGATTACGTCAACATACACGCTTTTTCACCCATCGCTACGAACATTTTGTGTAGGGACTTTTCGGCGGCATTCTTACGCCCATAATTAATAAAAATTATTATATTCAAAATGCCTGTTGATAAATTTGGACATACAGATTCAGGATCTACTCAAAGAATAATTGCAGGGGGCGTTACGCTGTCCCAAGTAAACAGTACTTTTCTAAGGCTAGATGGGGCAAATCCGGCGGCTGGGAATCTAAATATGAATGGCAACTGCATCAAAGGCCTGCCAATAACGAATAATCCGGACGCGGGAATGGATGAAGCGCTAAGTTGGGGGCAAGCTATAGATTTGATTACGAATCACGCGGGCATTCCGTCAAACGATAATCATTTGACGAATAAAAAATACGTAGACGAACGAATTGCTTCGATAGCGCCTACACCCACTGCTGAGGTCGCATTTGGCCCGGCGTTTAGTGTTTACAGCCTCTCGGCTCAGGCTATCATCGCTAACACAATAACGCAAGTAACATTTGGAGCTGTAAAATTCGATCCGGATAATTGTCTAGTCAATTCGAACCGTTTCCTTCCTCGGAAAGCCGGCTGTTACATGGTTGCGGCGTGTTTGGAAATACGCGACAGTAGTGGTAAATATAACGAAACTATTGGCTTGTACAAAAGTGGGGGAGTGGACGAGCTGATTGTCGGCGGCGGGGGTAAGGCCGGGTCGAAAAAATATGTGTCGGGCACTAGCCTAGTTCGATTAACTAATACCGATTATCTCGAGTTATTTATTAGTTCGTTTGATCCGGTAAATATTTTTGTTCGCGAATTTTCAGCGGCATACTTACGACCTTAGAATTCAAAACCGAATCAAGTTTTGAATTTGAATACTACACTTCATCTACACTTCATCGACCATTCTATCATGAACTTCAATATACCACGCTCATTTTCTGGCCGTCCGATTGAAACCTCAGTAACTTGTCTGAAATCACCACTGCGTATGCTTCCGTATTAGCCAGCGGCGCCGTATTAAACGTGCCTTTGATCTGGATATCGACCACCGATGACTTCAGACGCTCGGATTGCTTGCTCACGTCAAACACCATAATCGGAAACAAATCTTTGAAGTCCGAGGGCGTGATATTGCATTGCGTCGTTAGTTCGTCCATTCCATAGTATTTTTCACTGAACGCGGCTGCTGCTCGGTACGCCCGCGAGAATTGTTGATTCGGAAATGATAGATTATAGTCCACAACTGGGTATCGGTCCTGGTTCATCATCACGAACATGTTCTTCAGATCGCAATGATTGAAAACGGATGGATTGTGTAGTTGATCGCCGCTTTTGTCGGTTTGAAAACCCAAGATGATGTACCTAGGCTTCTCAGGACTCAGGTAATGTCTTGACGCTAAGTCTCCAGCTAAAATTAGTCGACTGTGCGACGGAGGTGGTATCGCATTGACGGGCTCTGTACGCAACTGGCAACGACGCTTTCGATTCGATCGTTTTGTACAATTGCATCTTCTCCATATCCGCGGGAATAACGTGCGGCATGAACCATGAGATTTTATCTACTCTAACTTTCCCTGCGCCCGCGGCAGCGAGTCTAAAAATTGCGTCATCATCGGCTTTACGAACCAGAGTTAGCGTATGTTTCACGCCAAAAACAACCTTGTCGTAATCATCGCAAAATCCGAAAATATGCTTCAATGGAACTACAAAGCTGAAAGTACCTTTGGCATTTGGTTTTTGAATTATATACGACTGTCTCACGGCGAAACCTTGATTATTCGCGATATCAGCCGTCGCCCCGCTGTCCTTGTACCACAACTGATTCAAACCTTGAGCTAGTTGAAAATCATTCGGGTATTTGAGTAATCCGAGCATCGTCGTTGCTTGGCCCGGGTGAAATAACGATTCAATTTCCTGATTCGACAGTGAATACGAAATTTGACTGAAAAGATGCATGAGCCCATTATTCGTAAGAGTTGCTTCATCGGCATTAACGTAGAAGGTGTTAGGTGGTGCCGCCTTCATCAATCTACCCTCGAACAGCAGGTAAGATTCCGCCGGATGACAAAATAGATCTTGAAGTTCGATGTTTATTCTAATCTCCCCGGAGGTGTTTAGATTCGCCCCCGATATCGGCTCATACTCGTACCATTCGTAGCGTTCGACGCTTTCATCGCTCAATGGTTGTTCGGTAAATCTCAGAATATCAGATGATTGCATTTTTACTACTATGCGATAATATTTTTTTACACGACCTTCATTCCGGCGCCGTTTAGCGAGCGTACTAAATCTTGTATCGATATGGCGCCGTTCTTCTTCAGGCCCTCACCCATCATCAGATTATTAATATTTGGGATATTTGGGATATTCGAGGTCAGCCCGACGCTGCCGACGCTACTCAGCCGATCTAAAATTTGTCTAGTTTCCGGCGTAATTTTCTTGGGGGTGGGGGTAGGAGTAGGAGCAGGAGTCGCAAACAGTTTGGCCACTGCTTTGTCCACTACTCGTTTACCAGCGTCGATTGCGGTTGTTTTCCCAACATCGATGGCCTTTTTCCCAATTTCTTTCGCCACGTCTTTACTCGCGTTGAGAGCGGTCGTTGCTAATTGTTTGGCGGCGTTCGACGTTACTAGTCGTTTGAAAAATCCCGAAATTGTATCGAATATTCCCGATCCTCCGATAACGTATTGTTTCCTATACCTCCTTCTATTAATGACCTGCATTTTTTCTGCATTTTACAATGTCATCATTATATTTTTGTAAGCATCATTACTCAGCACTTCCTGCCTCAATAACGCGTCGCACATCGCCACGATCTCGTTTCTCACGCCGGTATTGCCTGCTTTGAAGCTTTGAAATCTCAGCTCCAGCTGTTTCGCTAATACATTTGGATCTTCGGAAATAACGATTACGCCACCCACGCCTTTACCCACCGCATTACGAGTCCTTTTCTCCCATATCGGTTTGATAATTTCCCGATATTTGACGCTCGAAGATGCTTTGGGTTTGTTAGGATTTTTTGGCTGTCTGATAGCATCCGTCGCGAGTAGAATCTCACCGTAATCGTCTCTATCATTATTATCGTATATCGACGTGTTCGGCAGTTTCATCGTCAACAACTCCCAAAGTCCCGGTGTTCCGCTATACGTCTTATTTCCAACCGTCACATCGTCTCCTTGAATAAAAATCGGAGTGTCGCCGATGTAGAATTGACCATTTTTTGATCGTATTCCGAACGTCGTGTCTACGATTTTTCTATCGGAGGCGTATTGATGAAGGTACTTGGTTGCCACATCACCTAATTCTAAAGTTCTAATATCCTCGGTTGGATCGTCGCTATACGCTTCTATCGAGGGATACTGAGGAAATTGAATCTTCAACGAAGCGGGTAGCGTCTGTAGCGCGTTTGTAGTAGCTACCGAGTTTTCTTTGATGGCGGATAGTAAGACATTTTGCTCTTTGGAAATTGCGGATTGCGAATCGACGATAGGCTTGTACAGCTTGGTTAATTCTTGTTGTAGCCCCGAATCCCCCAATCTCTCCGATAAAAAGTTTTGTTGAATATTCTTCTTGGATTTCAGAAACTCTTCGACTATGAAATTTCTTTTCGCCGGGTCATCTATCTTTAGAAACGACATTTTTAATAAAAAATATAATGTTTCCCGACGTGTTTTTCGACATGTTTTCCGGCGTGTTTCTAGACGTGTTTTTCTACATGTTTTTCGACATGTGTAAAAACGCAAGTTAGACGTATTTTCAGACATAGCGACATAGGTCTACATAGGTCTACAAAACTCTACAAAACTCTACATGATTTCGTACATGTTCGCGTTAGTCGTCTTTCGAGCAGATTCGGTATTTTTCTCAAACATGCTTTGAAAGGACTGCCTGACTTCTTCTCTTCCTTGGTCGATGAGTGATTGTTTCGTTTCCTCGTCCATCGCGTCTATCGCAACTTTCGACTTACTTTTGATTTCTTCTTTCATGCCATTGAATTTTTCAATCTCGCTTAGAATCAGAGAATATTCCTCGTCTGAAATGTGATCATCCACGAGTGCTTTTGAAATATGGTCGCTGATCGTGTTGAGCTTCGCATCAGCCAGCGTTTTGATCTTTTCGTGCTTCTCCGCCTTGAGGGCGAGCTTTTTACAGATTCGGCTGCCAATTATGCTCAATAGCCCCGCACCTAGCGCTGTCCCTTCCATAGCGATGGCGATGGGGGTTGCAATTATGGTGGCTAGTACGCCGATTCCCGAAATTCCGAGCCCCATCGTGACCACCATGAGGAAGTTGTCTACTACACCGATTACGCTCACACTTCTATGATACTTTTTACTCAACGTTGCTCTTTTGTCTCGTTCTTGCTCGATCTCCTTTTTGATTTCGCTAATCTTTTGAAGTCGATACGTTTGCGCTGACCCTGCGGCTATTTGTATTTCACCTTCTGGCGCAGAGGGCGTTATATTTGTTAGGTTTGGATAGAGTTTGATGCCTTCGTATTCCATTCTTTTATTTATTAGCAATATATATTTTTTTACTGTTGATAATTTACATAGCATAGTGAATCTCCTTCGTTTACAGTTACTGCCGAATCGGAGTTGTTTTGAACGGAAACTATGATATCATCAACCACATCTTCCGAAATCACTCCGTCTAGTAGGCTACATCCTCGTTCTTTGATACTCTGTCTGAGGGAAACGAGGCAAAGACCCGCCGTCATTTCTACACCGAGTCCAAGCCTTAGCGTATTTACCGCCTTTGGTTGTATCGTGATATCATTTTACGCAAAAATCTCCCATCGCAGACCTCCCTGTTGTCTATTTGGGGAGTGAGTAACACCGCTCGTAATCTTCCAAATGACTGAAACGGGCTGCGTTCTAACCTCTACCGGTCTAGTTGGTTTAGTTCCAAATTTGTGTATTGGTCTCAACATTTTCTATATAATAATTTATAATATCATGCCAAGAATCGGAATGTTTCGAAACGGAGAGTTGGGGCCGAGCAAAAGTCCTTCGCCTCTAGCATAGCCCGACCCTGTTTTCATGTACAACCCGGATGCCGTTATTGAGCTACCTTTTTGCCACGGGGACAAGTACAAACCGGATCCGGCTGCTCTTATTTTGCACGCTATGTCACCTCTCTTGACATACATTACACCCGAACCGCTGATTTTATCGACAAGTTTCGAACCAGCCGCAGCACCTAACCCACCTAATGCGCCCTGTGCTAAACTAGGCAGTACGCTACCAAGAAGGAACCGTCCCGCTGTCGCTAGAAACGGAAGTATAGCGCCTATGAATCCGCCTTCGACCTTCTTATTGTTCTCCAGTTGCGTTTTACTCATTTTAATAATCATGCCAGTTCCTTTTTCATACGCCGCTGCCATTTTATTGATTTGCGCGTGGGTGAGAGCCAAAACGTGTTCACCATTCAAATCATCGTGCGATAGTTTGATACTCACGCCAGTCCCCGCCTGAAGTGATCTTTTAATTTTGTCTTGTTGCGCTTCTGAAATATTAACTCTTACGCCCGTGTAACGACTCATTTTATTAATAAATTACAAAAAAACTTTCAAACTTCTCTGATGTGAAGCCGAATCGCCAATTCTTCACCTCGAAGATTTAGTAGGTTCCCGTGTTGGTCCGTGAGCCTCGTTTCCATCGTTGAAATTGTAGATAGCAAAATCGGGAGATATATTAAATTATGCGGCACTTCGATAATCTTGTAACCCGGACCTACGTTTGGGAAAAAAGAATATATCACGTTTTCCGATGTTCCGTTAGTGTACGAAGACCCGATAATGTCGCTGGTCACTCTTAGGGTGCTTACACTCATTATATTTACCAGGTCCTCCGATTCGTTGTATCCGCCCGTATAGATCCATTTGTCAAACCCTAGAACTTTTCCAATCGAATTCTTTGGCGTAAAGTCAACCATATAGCCCTCTGCCGTTATATTTACCACAGACCGCAGCGTATTGGTGTTTGGCGCTATTGAGATACAGTAAGCGTCATTTACTCTATCGTAATGTCCATTCCCCTTCATCACCCTCTGTATATATTCGTTGATATCCGTTATTTCATAGCAGCCCTCTGGAACTTGAATGTTTACCCATTCCGTGTCGGAATTCGGCGAATACCTGAAGACGTTGTTTGTCGCGTCGATATTAGGAAAAGAATAGTACGTCTCGAGGGCAACTAAGGCCATTTCATATTTCTTATTCTTCTCCAGTTCGAGTAGTGGATTAAACTTCGTTCTGATTCGCGTGCTCTTTTCGCTTAGAAAAATGGAAAATGATGTTTTTGGTTCCGTGTTGCAGGCCGTCTTTTCCGTGTTTTCTGATATCTGTTTGAGAAGCGATGATTCCATTTTTACTATACAATACAATTTTACAATTTTTACAAGGGCGGATCCTCGATTATATAAAATTCGTCGAGTCCGCTTCGGTATTTACCATTGTACTTGTCGCTAGTCAGGTCTAAAACCACGAATCCATGAGGTTGCTCCCATACTGTTTTGCATAGTTTTCGAAATTCATCTTTCGACATGTCTGTACTCACGTGATCGTTGTAAATATGATTACAATTTTTCAGGTCTTGTTTGAACAGGCAAATAAAGTTCGCATTTTCTCTGATTGTTTGGCGCGGTAATTTGAAATAATTCTGGGCGAGGTAAAAACAATCTACATTACTATGCCTCCCCCGATTATAATACGTTTCGCATTTGTTTTGTTTTTCCAATTGAAGATCATCAAAAATCATCAGGTTCTTCTTTTCAGCGCTCAAATCTCTCGGGTCCGGTACATCGTCGGCGCTCTCAAAGAACTTGGCAATTATATCAGATTTAGCTTCCAAGTTTTTTGCCATTTCCTCCATAACGAAGTCTGGTGACGCATTTAGGCCCACGATTTCATCTCGGTGCTCGAACAGCCGAACGATCGCTTCTTTCGGTAATTTTTCTTCGTATGCTTTTTTAATAATGCGATATTCAGGTTGAAACAGAGAAGTACCGAATACCTGCAAGTTATTATAATCCAACCAGTCTGGCCTGAGTAAAAGATTGAGAAGAAGCGTTGTTTTTCCACACGCCGATTTCCCAACTATCAAACCACGTATGCTTTTGGGTAGCAACGGATTATTGAATCTTTTCGAGAGCGCGGTGCCCCAACTCATATCTCTAATCTCCATTTTAAAAATATATATTATTAAAAACGAAATGTATTGCGTAAAATGTAAAAAACAGACCCAGACGACAGATGTGCGGAACGCCGTGGCTAATAATGGGAGATCGATGCTCAGAGGTGTTTGCGTCGTATGCGGGAAAACAAAAACTCAATTCGTGAAGGCGTCCGCTGTTGCGCAAGGTGGGGATCTAGTTAGTTCATTGAACGCTGCCACCAGCAACATTAAATTACCTTGGGCTAAATTTCCGGGCGAGGTACATTTGCCAGGCCATCAGTTTACTGGTCCCGGTACTAGGCTAGATTTGCGTCTGAATCCCAACGAAACCCCCAAAGATTGGAGCAAACCTATAAACAGGGTAGATAGTGCGGCATACGTTCATGACCTGGCATACAATCAACACACTGATACAGCTTCTAGGAATGTCGCTGATAGAGCAATGATAAACCAGCTGAATAATATTCCAAATCCTAGCTTACGAGAACGCGTAGAGAGGGCGATAGTCAAACCCATCTTGTCAGCTAAAACAAGCCTAGGTTTGGGTTTAAAAAAAGCCCAGAATTACAGCAGGACCTGAAATGGACTAATCAATTAGCGAATGAATTACACAAACCAGTAGTGAGAAATTTTAGGACGAGGCGGGTCCGTGTTGGCGGGATTGACCAGATTTGGGCTGCTGATCTAATCGACATGCAGGCTTTCGCAAGAGATAATGATGGCGTGAAATTTCTATTGACCGTCATAGATGTGTTTTCCAAGTATGGGTGGATTGTTCCATTACATGACAAGAGTGGGAAGTCTACAGCTGATGGGTTCGTGAAGATACTCGGGGGTGGTCGACAGCCAGTCAAAGTTTGGTGCGACAAAGGGAAAGAATTTTATAATAAAAATGTGAAGAATTTAGTCGAGTTGTATTCTACCGAAAACGAGGGAAAAAGTTCCATCGTAGAAAGATGGGTGCGTACGATGAAAGAGAAGATGTTCAAGTACTTCACAGCTAATTCAACTAGAAGATATATCGATGTATTAGATGAGATGGTTAGTAATTATAATGACACGAGACATTCTTCGATCAAAATGACTCCCGCGAAGGCTAGTTTGAAAACGAACGAAAAGACTGTATTTATGAATTTATACGGCGACGAGATTTCAGAGCCTATTACACCAAAGTTTACAATCGGCGATCGAGTCAGAATAACTAGGAAGAAGAACATTTTTGACAAAGGATATATACCTAGATGGACCGAGGAGGTTTTTGTAGTATCTCAGGTTCAATACACAGATCCGCCAACTTACAAGATTACTGATTCTGCGGGTGAGGAAATACAAGGCTCTTTTTACGAGCAGGAGCTACAGAAAACAACTCAAGAAATATTTAGAATCGAAAAAGTGATTAGGAAACGCGGGAAGAAATGTCTCGTGAAGTGGTTAGGCTACCCGGACTCGTTCAACTCGTGGATCGAAAATGAAGACTTGCTGACATTGTGAGGCGATTATGACAAAATACGCCAGACGCCAACATTCCCTACTACTTGCGATAATTATCGAAACTGGTAAATCCCACCATTATTGCGTTCTATCACTTGACTGTGAGTGGCTATGGCTATGGCAGGAGGGCGGTCCTATGACGTCAGACTATAACTAGATACAGTGTGACCAGGAACCCCGTCACACTTTTCGATAAAACGTGACCGGGTCGTTTTTGAAATCTATTCGACTGAGGCGTGACACGAAACATTTTCTACTGAATGCCGATCTGCGAAATTTTGTACAGAGCTTGGCCGGCTCTCCTACCAACGACAACGACGACTATGATGATGATGATGTTGATGATGATGATGGTGGTGGCGGTGGTGGTGGTGATGATGATGACGGCGATGATGATGAAGAGATGACGACGACAAATCGGGTTGATGATGATGTTGTTGATGATGGCGGTGGTGGTGGTGGTGGTGGTGGTGGTGGTGGTGGTGGTGGTGGTGGTGGTGGTGGTGGTGGTGGTGGAGGTGGTGGCGATGATGATGAAGAGATGACGACGACAAATCGGGTTGATGATGATGGTGATGATGATGATGTTTGTGAGACGATTATGAAAAATGGCCTATGTCGTGTTTGATATCGATAACGAAAGTGAATGAAAAGACTGTGGGCCTCATAGCACATCGCCAATACTGCTGGAAATTTCCATCACGAGAAGTCGAATCAAAAACGTTCCAACGAATTAAATTTGTGACATGTCGCACTTTTTACGCGGTGTTCCTAAAAACTGAACCTCTACTATAGCTGCAATAATTCGATTGATCCAAAGACGATTATAAACCAACGGTGTAAAATCGTTTGCGATATTGTAATCCTGTATCTACGGAGTAGTTCACTCACGCTCTTGCATCACACAGGCATGAGTTGCCATTGCATTGACAATTAACGACGATGATCTCGTTGTCGATCAAACTAACATCACACGGGGGTGAGTTGCCATTGCGTCGACGACGAACGACGGTAATCGTGCCTGGCCCTTGTTGGCGATCCGGACGTGGATACTTGCATGGGCATTCACCGTCGCAGCATCCGCGGTTGTGGGCGTCAATTACAACAATCAACTCCGATCTCCGCAGTCTTGTATTACATCCAACCAAGCCGAGCTGCCTGGCGATGTTTTGTAATTCAGTTTTAGTTTTATTCGGGTAAACCATTTTATATTGGAATATCTTGTCTTTATACCGAGCTGGATATTCCACGAATTTGAAAAAGTAAGGCTATATTGGTCAAACTGCGCGAACACTCAATTTTTAAGGCTGTACCGGTCAAATGGACGAAACTGAAGGCTGTACTGGTCAAATGGGCGAAGGTCAAGGCTGTACTGGTCAAATTGTCTGATGGTCAAGGCTGTACTGGTCAAATTGTCCGATGGTCAAGGCTGTACTGGTCAAATTGTCCGAGAGTGCTGCAATGACATCTACTCTCATCTCATCCCCAGGGGCGTAAAGCCAATTAACCTGCCTACGGGCAGAGGGCCATCATCATCACCATCATCATGCATGTAGGTATATATGCGTGTACGCATGAATGTATGTGTAAGTACGCACGCAAGCACGTAGGCAGTATGTATGTATGTACGCCGGTGCATGAGCTACTTCGAACCGGCTGGTCGTCAGTAGAATACCCTTGGCAACGCTCATGGAAGACGGTCCTGGGTAGGGACCGACCCGGCCTGCGCGAAAAACCTAATTTCGTGTGCTGCCAAAAGTATTCAACCATCTACGTGCACCGTAACGACGCTTTGCCTTGCACTGTAGTTCATTATATCAGTTGAACGGGTATAACCGGATCTGCCATATAAAAGTCAACTGCTAAGGACGACTATAATAGTCAGGATAGCCGTAAGAGGGATAAGGGACCGTCCATAAATGACGTCATGCACATAGGGTTGGGGGTCACACATAATATGTGACGATGTGTGATGGTCTCTAACTAGATATCATATGACATTTGTGATGAAGTGTGGCGAGGAGGGTCAAAATCATCGAAAATTACGTGTCGTCATTTATGGACGACCCCTAATAGCTGGTTTTGATATTTCTATTTGCTGCCTTTCATCTATCTGTATGTTATTTTTCATTTATATGTTGAATTTTCATATTTTAATAGCATACAAGTGAAGTAACCATGTCACATTTTAAGAATTTCCACTTATAAATATAAACCTGTGCCCTGTAGTGCCCACTGTCCCTTTTTAGGGACAAGAATTTAAATGCCGATATTTTAGATACCTGATGTTTGCAAATTTTTCCCATATTTTTTCCGTTATACCATCCATATTGTCTACCACACCAAGAAATTTCATAAAGTTTTTCCGTCATGGGCACTAAAGAGTTAAATATTAATTTGCTGCTGAATACTTTTGGCAGCACACGAAATTAGGTTTTTCGCGCAGGCCGGGTCGGTCCCTACCCAGGACCGTCTTCCCTGAGCGCTGCCTAGGGTATTATACTGATCTGATAATGAGCCGGTTCAAAGTGGCCCATGCAATGGAAGGGAAATGTAATAAAAACATTAAATATTATTTTTGCTGCTGAATACTTTTGGCAGCACACGAAATTAGGTTTTTCGCGCAGGCCGGGTCGGTCCCTACCCAGGACCGTCTTCCCTGAGCGCTGCCTAGGGTATTCTACTGATCTGATAATGAGCCGGTTCAAAGTAGCCCATGCAATGGAAGGGAAATGTAATAAAAATATTAAATATTAATTTGCTGCTGAATACTTTTGGCAGCACACGAAATTAGGTTTTTTGCGCAGGCCGGGTCGGTCCCTACCCAGGACCGTCTTCCATGAGCGTTGCCAAGGGTATTCTACTGACGACCAGCCGGTTCGAAGTAGCTCATGCAATGGAAAGGAAATATAATAATAATATTACATATTAATTTGCTGCTGAATACTTTTGGCAGCACACAAAATTAGGTTTTTCGCGCAGGCCCGGTCGGTCCCTACCCAGGACCGTCTTCTATGAGCGCTGCCAAGGGTATTCTACTGACGACCAGCCGGTTCGAAGTAGCTCATGCAATGGAAGGGAAATATAATAATAATATTACTTTTTTTGCTGCTGAAAACTTTTGGCAGCACACGAAATTAGGTTTTTCGCGCAGGCCGGGTCGGTCCCTACCCAGGACCGTCTTCCATGAGCGCTGCCAAGGGTATTCTACTGACGACCAGCCGGTTCGAAGTAGCTCATGCAATGGAAGAAAAAAATAATAATAATTTTACATATTAATTTGCTGCTGAATACTTTTGGCAGCACACGAAATTAGGTTTTTCGCGCAGGCCGGGTCGGTCCCTACCCAGAAACATATGGAATTTCGTGTGCTGCCAAAAGTATTCAGCAGCAAATTAATATGTAATATTATTATTATATTTCCCTTCCATTGCATGGGCTACTTCGAACCGGCTCATTATCAGATCAGTAGAATACCCTAGGCAGCGCTCATGGAAGACGTTCCTGGGTAAGGACCGACCCGACCTGCGCGAAAAACCTAAATTCGTGTGCTGCCAAAAGCATTCAGCAGCAAATTAATATGTAGAATTATTATTATATTTCCCTTCCATTGCATGAGCTTCTTCCATGAGCGCTGCCAAGGGTAGGGACCGACCCGGCCTGCGCGAAAAACCTAATTTCGTGTGTATTATTATTATTATATTTCTCTTCCATTGCATGCCCAGGACCGTCTTCCATGAGCGCTGCCAAGGGTATTCTACTGACGACCAGCCGGTTCGAAGTAGCTCATGCAATGGAAGAGAAATATAATAATAATATTACATTTTAATTTGCTGGTGAAAACTTTTGGCAGCACACGAAATTAGGTTTTTCGCGCCGGCCGGGTCGGTCCCTACCCAGGACCGTCTTCCCTGAACGCTGCCTAGGGTATTCTACTGATCTCTGATAATGAGCCGGTTCAAAGTAGCCCATGGAATGGAAGGGAAATGTAATAAAAATATTAAATATTAATTTGCTGCTGAATACTTTTGGCAGCACACGAAATTAGGTTTTTCGCGCAGGCCGGGTCGGTCCTTACCCAGGACCGTCTTCCATGAGCGCTGCCAAGGGTATTCTACTGACGACCAGCCGGTTCGAAGTAGCTCATGCAATGGAAAGGAAATATAATAATAATATTACATATTTTATTTTGCTGCTGAATACTTTTGGCAGCACACGAAATCAGGTTTTTCGCGCAGGCCGGGTCGGTCCCTACCCAGGACCGTCTTCCATGAGCGCTGCCAAGGGTATTCTACTGACGACCAGCCAGTTCGAAGTAGCTCATGCAATGGAAGGGAAAAATAATAATAATATTACATATTAATTTGCTGCTGAATACTTTTGGCAGCACACGAAATTAGGTTTTTCGCGCAGGCCCGGTCGGTCCTTACCCAGGACCGTCTTCCATGAGCGCTGCCAAGGGTATTCTACTGACGACCAGCCGGTTCGCAGTAGCTCATGCAATGGAAGGGAAATATAATAATAGTATTACATATTTTATTTAGCTGCTGAATACTTTTGGCAGCACACAAAATTAGGTTTTTCGCGCAGGCCGGGTCGGTCCCTACCCAGGACCGTCTTCCATAAGCGCTGCCAAGGGTATTCTACTGACGACCAGCCTGTTCGAAGTAGCTCATGCAATGGAAGAGAAATATAATAATAATATTACATATTAATGTGCTGCTGAATACTTTTGGCAACACACGAAATTAGGTTTTTCGCGCAGGCCGGGTCGGTCCCTACCCAGGACCGTCTTCCATGAGCGCTGCTCATGGAAGAAGCTCATGCAATGGAAGGGAAATATAATAATAATATTACATAATAATTTGCTGCTGAATGCTTTTGGCAGCACACGAATTTAGGTTTTTCGCGCAGGTCGGGTCGGTCCTTACCCAGGAACGTCTTCCATGAGCGCTGCCTAGGGTATTCTACTGATCTGATAATGAGCCGGTTCGAAGTAGCCCATGCATTGGAAGGGAAATATAATAATAATATTACATATTAATTTGCTGCTGAATACTTTTGGCAGCACACGAAATTCCATATGTTTCTGGGTAGGGACCGACCCGGCCTGCGCGAAAAACCTAATTTCGTGTGCTGCCAAAAGTATTCAGCAGCAAATTAATATGTAAAATTATTATTATTTTTTTCTTCCATTGCATGAGCTACTTCGAACCGGCTGGTCGTCAGTAGAATACCCTTGGCAGCGCTCATGGAAGACGGTCCTGGGTAGGGACCGACCCGGCCTGCGCGAAAAACCTAATTTCGTGTGCTGCCAAAAGTTTTCAGCAGCAAAAAAAGTAATATTATTAATATATTTCCCTTCCATTGCATGAGCTACTTTGAACCGGCTGGTCGTCAGTAGAATACCCTTGGCAGCGCTCATAGAAGACGGTCCTGGGTAGGGACCGACCGGGCCTGCGCGAAAAACCTAATTTTGTGTGCTGCCAAAAGTATTCAGCAGCAAATTAATATGTAATTTTATTATTTTATTTCCCTTCCATTGCATGAGCTGCTTCGAACCCGCTGGTCGTCAGTAGAAAACCCATGGCAGCGCTCATGGAAGACGGTTCTGGGTAGGGACCGACCCGGCCTGCGCGAAAAACCTAATTTCGTGTGCTGCCAAAAGTTTTCAGCAGCAAATTTTATGTAATATTTTTACTATATTTCCCTTCCATTGAATGAGCTACTTCGAACCGGCTGGTCGTCAGTAGAATACCTGAAGACGCTCATGGAAGATGGTCCTGAGTAATGAACCGACCCGGCCTGCGGGAAAAAAAACCAATTTCGTGTGCTGCCAAAAGTATTCAGCAGCAAATTAATATGTAGAATTATTTTTATATTTCCTTTCCATTGCATGAACTACTTCGAACCGGCTGGTAGTTAGTAGAATACCCTTGGCAGCGCTCATGGAAGACGGTCCTGGGTAGGGACCGACCCGGCCTGCTCGAAAAACCTAATTTCGTGTGCTGCCAAAAGTATTCAGCAGCAAATTAAAATATGTAGTAATATTGTTATATTTCCCTTCCATTGCATGAGCTACTTCGAACCGGCTGGTCGTCAGTAGAATACCCTTGGCAGCGCTCATGGAAGGCGGTCCTGGGTAGGGACCGACCCGGCCTGCGCGAAAAACCTAATTTTGTGTGCTGCCAAAAGTATTCAGCAGCAAATTAATATGTAATATTATTATTATATTTCCCTTCCATTGCATGAGCTTCTTCGAACCAGCTGATCGTCGAATACCCTAGGCAGCGCTCATGGAAGACGGTCCTGGGTAGAGACCGACCCGGCCTGCGCGAAAAACCTAATTTCGTGTGCTGCCAAAAGTATTCAGCAGCAAATTAATATGTATTATTATTATTATATTTCCCTTCCATTGCATGAGCTACTTCGAACCGGCTGGTCGTCAGTAGAATACCCTTGGCAGCGCTCATGAAAGACGGTCCTGGGTAGAGACCGACCCGACCTGCGCGAAAAACCTAATTTCGTGTGCTGCCAAAAGTATTCAGCAGCTAAATAAAATATGTATTAATATTATTATATTTCCCTTCCATTGCATGAGCTACTTCGAACCGGCTGGTTGTCAGTAGAATACCCTTGGCAGCGCTCATGGAAGACGGTCCTGGGTAGGGACCGACCCGGCCTGCGCGAAAAACCTAATTTCGTGTGCTGCCAAAAGTATTCAGCAGCAGCAAATTAATATTTAATATTATTATTATATTTCCCTTCCATTGCATGGGCTACTTCGAACCGGTTGTTCGTCAGTAGAATACTCTTGGCAGCGCTCAGGGAACACGATCTTGGGTAGGGACCGACCCGGCCTGCGCGAAAAACCTAATTTCGTGTGCTGCCAAAAGTATTCAGCAGCAAATTAATATGTAATATTGTTATTATATTTCCCTTCCATTGCATGAGCTACTTCGAACCGGCTGGTCGTCAGTAGAATACCCTTGGCAGCGCTCATGGAAGACGGTCCTGTGTAGGGACCGACCCGGGCTGCGCGAAAAACCTAATTTCGTGTGCTGCCAAAAGTATTCAGCCACAAATTAATATGTAATAATATTACTATATTTCCCTTCCATTGCATGAGCTACTTCGAACCGGCTAGTCGTCAGTAGATTACCTTTGGAAACCTAATTTCGTGTGCTGCCAAAAGTTTTCACCAGCAAATTAAATTGTAATACTATTATTATATTTCTCTTCCATTGCATGAGCTACTTCGAACCGGCTGGTCGTCAGTAGAATACCTTTGGCAGCGCTCATGGAACACGGTCCTGGGCATGCAATGGAAGAGAAATATAATAATAATACACACGAAATTAGGTTTTTCGCGCAGGCCGGGTCGGTCCCTACCCTTGGCAGCGCTCATGGAAGAAGCTCATGCAATGGAAGGGAAATATAATAATAATATTACATATTAATTTGCTGCTGAATGCTTTTGGCAGCACACGAATTTAGGTTTTTCGCGCAGGCCGGGTCGGTCCTTACCCAGGAACGTCTTCCATGAGCGCTGCCTGGGGTATTCTACTGATCTGATAATGAGCCGGTTCGAAGTAGCCCATGCAATGGAAGGGAAATATAATAATAAAATTACATATTAATTTGCTGCTGAATACTTTTGGCAGCACACGAAATTCCATATGTTTCTGGGTAGGGACCGACCCGGCCTGCGCGAAAAACCTAATTTCGTGTGCTGCCAAAAGTATTCAGCAGCAAATTAATATGTAAAATTATTATTATTTTTCTCTTCCATTGCATGAGCTACTTCGAACCGGCTGGTCGTCAGTAGAATACCCTTGGCAGCGCTCATGGAAGACGGTCCTGGGTAGGGACCGACCCGGCCTGCGCGAAAAACCTAATTTCGTGTGCTGCCAAAAGTTTTCAGCAGCAATTTATTATGTAATATTATTATTATATTTCCCTTCCATTGCATGAACTACTTCGAACCGGCTGGTCGTCAGTAGAATACCCTTGGCAGCGCTCATGGAAGACGGTCCTGGGTAGGGACCGACCCGGCCTGCGCGAAAAACCTAATTTCGTGTGCTGCCAAAAGTTTTCAGCAGCAAAAAAAAGTAATATTATTATTATATTTCCCTTCCATTGCATGAGCTACTTTGAACCGGCTGGTCGTCAGTAGAATACCCTTGGCAGCGCTCATGGAAGACGGTCCTGGGTAGGGACCGACCGGGCCTGCGCGAAAAACCTAATTTTGTGTGTTGCCAAAAGTATTCAGCAGCAAATTGATATGTAATATTATTATTATATTTCTCTTCCATTGCATGAGCTAATTCAAACCGGCTAGTCGTCAGTAGAATACACTTGGCAGCGCTCATGGAAGACGGTCCTGGGTAGGGACCGACCCGGCCTGCGCGAAAAACCTGATTTCGTGTGCTGCCAAAAGTATTCAGCAGCAAAATAAAATATGTAATCATATTATTATATTTCCCTTCCATTGCATGAGCTACTTCGAACCGGCTGGTCGTCAGTAGAATAACCTTGGCAGCGCTCATGGAAGACGGTCCTGGGTAGGGACCGACCCGGCCTGCGCAAAAAACCTAATTTCGTGTGCTGCCAAAAGTATTCAGCAGCAAAAAAATATGTAATATTATTAATTTATTTCCCTTCCATTGCATGAGCTACTTCGAACCGGCTGGTCGTCAGTAGAATACCCTTGGCAGCGCTCATGGAAGACGGTCCTGGGTAGGGACCGACCCGGCCTGCGCGAAAAACCTAATTTCGTGTGCTGCCAAAAGTTTTCAGCAGCAATTTATATGTAATATTATTATTATATTTCCCTTCCATTGCATGAACTACTTCGAACCGGCTGGTCGTCAGTAGAATACCCTTGGCAGCGCTCATGGAAGACGGTCCTGGGTAGGGACCGACCCGGCCTGCGCGAAAAACCTAATTTCGTGTGTTGCCAAAAGTATTCAGCAGCAAATTAATATGTAATATTATTATTATATTTCTCTTCCATTGCATGAGCTACTTCGAACCGGCTGGTCGTCAGTAGAATACCCTTTGCAGCGCTTATGGAAGACGGTCCTGGGTAGGGACCGACCCGGCCTGCGCGAAAAACCTAATTTTGTGTGCTGCCAAAAGTATTCAGCAGCAAAATAAAATATGTAATACTATTATTATATTTCCTTTCCATTGCATGAGCTACTGCGAACCGGCTGGTCGTCAGTAGAATACCCTTGGCAGCGCTCATGGAAGACGGTCCTGGGTAAGGACCGACCGGGCCTGCGCGAAAAACCTAATTTCGTGTGCTGCCAAAAGTATTCAGCAGCAAATTAATATGTAATTTTATTATTAAATTTCTTTTCCATTGCATGAGCTTCTTCGAACCGGCTGGTCGTCAGTAGAATACCCTTGGCAGCGCTCATGGAAAAGGGTAGGGACCGATCAATTTCGTGTGCACGCGGGCCAGGTCGGTCACTTCCCAGGGCCATCTCTTCTCAGCGCGGTATCGAGAATTCTACTAATGATTAGCTGGTTCGAAGTAGCCCATGCAATGGAAGTGAAATTAATAATAATATTAATAATTAGAATTTGCAGCTGAATACTTGATACCGCGCACAAGCTGCGGTTCATCTCGCGGGCCAGGTCGGTCACTTCCCAGGGCCATATTCCCGCAGAGAGGTATCGAGAATTCTACTAATGATTAGCTGGTTCGAAGTAGCCCATGCAATCGAAGGGAAATTAATAATAATTTTAATAATTAGAATTTGCAGCTGAATACTTGATACCGCGCACAAGCTGCGGTTCATCTCGCGGGCCAGGTCGGTCACTTCCCAAGGCCATATTCCCGCAGAGAGGTATCGAGAATTCTACTAATGATTAGCTGGTTCGAAGTAGCCCATGCAATCGAAGGGAAATTAATAATAATATTAATAATTAGAATTTGCAGTTGAATACTTGATACCGCGCACAAACTGCGGTTCATCTCGCGGGCCAGGTCGGTCACTTCCCAGAGCCATCTTCCCTCAGCGCGGTATCGAGAATTCTTCTAATGATTAGCTGGTTCGAAGTAGCCCATGCAATGGAAGGGAAAATAATAATAATATTAATAATTAGAATTTGCAGTTGAATACTTGATACCGCGCACAAACTGCGGTTCATCTCGCGGGCCAGGTCGGTCACTTCCCAGGGCCATCTTCCCTCAGCGCGGTATCGAGAATTCTACTAAAGATTAGCTGGTTCGAAGTAGCCCATGCAATGGAAGGGAAATTAATAATAATATTATTAATTAGAACTTGCCGCTGAATACTTGATACCGCGCACAAGCTGCGGTTCATTTCGCGGGCAAGGTCGGTCACTTCCTAGGGCCATATTACCGCAGAGAGGTTTCGAGAATTCTACTAATGATTAGCTGGTTTGAAGTAGCCCATGCAATGGAAGGGAAATATGTTAATAATAATACATATTAATTTGCTGCTGAATACTTTTGGCAGCACACGAATTTAGGTTTTTCGCGCAGGCCGGCTCGGTCCCTACCCAGGACCGTCTTCCATGAGCGCTGCCAAGGGTATTCTACTGACGACCAGCCAGTTCGAAGTAGCCGATGCAATGGAAGGGAAATATATTAATAATATTACATATTAATTTGCTGCTGAATACTTTTGGCAGCACACGAAATTAGGTTTTTCGCGCAGGCCGGGTCGGTCCCTACCCAGGACCGTCTTCCATGAGCGCTGCCAAGGGTATTCTACTGACGACCAGCCGGTTCGAAGTAGTTCATGCAATGGAAGGGAAATATAATATCAATATTACATATTAATTTGCTGCTGAATACTTTTGGCAGCACACGAAATTAGGTTTTTCGCGCAGGCCGGGTCGGTCCCTACCCAGGACCGTCTTCCATGAGCGCTGCCAAGGGTATTCTACTGACGACCAGCCGGTTCGAAGTAGCTCATGCAATCGAAGGGAAATATAATAATATTATTACATATTAATTTGCTGCTGAATACTTTTGGCAGCACACGAAATTAAGTTTTTCGTGCATGCCGGGTCGGTCCCTACCCAGGACCGTCTTCCATGAGCGCTGCCAAGGGTATTCTACTGACGACCAGCGGGTTCGAAGTAGTTCATGCAATGGAAGGGAAAAATAGTAATAATATTAAATATTAATTTGCTGCTGCCGAATACTTTTGGCAGCACACGAAATTTGGTTTTTCGCGCAGGCCGGGTCGGTCCCTACCCAAGATCGTGTTCCCTGAGCGCTGCCAAGAGTATTCTACTGACGAACAACCGGTTCGAAGTAGCCCATGCAATGGAAGGGAAATATAATAATAATATTAAATATTAATTTGCTGCTGCTGAATACTTTTGGCAGCACACGAAATTAGGTTTTTCGCGCAGGCCGGGTCGGTCCCTACCCAGGACCGTCTTCCATGAGCGCTGCCAAGGGTATTCTACTGACGACCAGCTGGTTCGAAGTAGTTCATGCAATGGAAGGGAAATATAATATCAAAATTACATATTAATTTGCTGCTGAATACTTTTGGCAGCACACGAAATTAAGTTTTTCGCGCAGGCCGGGTCGGTCCCTACCCAGGACCGTCTTCCATGAGCGCTGCCAAGGGTATTCTACTGACAACCAGCCGGTTCGAAGTAGCTCATGCAATGGAAGGGAAATATAGTAATATTAATACATATTTTATTTAGCTGCTGAATACTTTTGGCAGCACACGAAATTAGGTTTTTCGCGCAGGTCGGGTCGGTCTCTACCCAGGACCGTCTTTCATGAGCGCTGCCAAAGGTATTCTACTGACGACCAGCCGGTTCGAAGTAGCTCATGCAATTTAAGGGAAATATAATAATAATAATACATATTAATTTGCTGCTGAATACTTTTGGCAGCACACGAAATTAGGTTTTTCGCGCAGGCCGGGTCGGTCTCTACCCAGGACCGTCTTCCATGAGCGCTGCCAAGGGTATTCGACGATCAGCTGGTTCGAAGAAGCTCATGCAATGGAAGGGAAATATAATAATAATATTACATATTAATTTGCTGCTGAATACTTTTGGCAGCACACAAAATTAGGTTTTTCGCGCAGGCCGGGTCGGTCCCTACCCAGGACCGCCTTCCATGAGCGCTGCCAAGGGTATTCTACTGACGACCAGCCGGTTCGAAGTAGCTCATGCAATGGAAGGGAAATATAACAATATTACTACATATTTTAATTTGCTGCTGAATACTTTTGGCAGCACACGAAATTAGGTTTTTCGCGCAGGCCGGGTCGGTCCCTACCCAGGACCGTCTTCCATGAGCGCTGCCAAGGGTATTCTACTAACTACCAGCCGGTTCGAAGTAGTTCATGCAATGGAAGGGAAATAAAAAAATAATTCTACATATTAATTTGCTGCTGAATACTTTTGGCAGCACACGAAATTGGTTTTTTTCCCCGCAGGCCGGGTCGGTCCCTACCCAGGACCATCTTCCATGAGCGTCTTCAGGTATTCTACTGACGACCAGCCGGTTCGAAGTAGCTCATTCAATGGAAGGGAAATATAGTAATAATATTACATAAACTTTGCTGCTGAAAACTTTTGGCAGCACACGAAATTAGGTTTTTCGCGCAGGCCGGGTCGGTCCCTACCCAGAACCGTCTTCCATGAGCGCTGCCATGGGTTTTCTACTGACGACCAGCGGGTTCGAAGCAGCTCATGCAATGGAAGGGAAATAAAATAATAAAATTACATATTAATTTGCTGCTGAATACTTTTGGCAGCACACAAAATTAGGTTTTTCGCGCAGGCCCGGTCGGTCCCTACCCAGGACCGTCTTCTATGAGCGCTGCCAAGGGTATTCTACTGACGACCAGCCGGTTCAAAGTAGCTCATGCAATGGAAGGGAAATATATTAATAATATTACTTTTTTTGCTGCTGAAAACTTTTGGCAGCACACGAAATTAGGTTTTTCGCGCAGGCCGGGTCGGTCCCTACCCAGGACCGTCTTCCATGAGCGCTGCCAAGGGTATTCTACTGACGACCAGCCGGTTCGAAGTAGCTCTGTGGAAGAAAAAAAAAATAATAATTTTACATATTAATTTGCTGCTGAATACTTTTGGCAGCACACGAAATTAGGTTTTTCGCGCAGGCCGGGTCGGTCCCTACCCAGAAACATATGGAATTTCGTGTGCTGCCAAAAGTATTCAGCAGCAAATTAATATGTAATATTATTATTATATTTCCCTTCCAATGCATGGGCTACTTCGAACCGGCTCATTATCAGATCAGTAGAATACCCTAGGCAGCGCTCATGGAAGACGTTCCTGGGTAAGGACCGACCCGGCCTGCGCGAAAAACCTAAATTCGTGTGTTGCCAAAAGTATTCAGCAGCAAATTATTATGTAATATTATTATTATATTTCCCTTCCATTGCATGAGCTTCTTCCATGAGCAGCGCTCATGGAAGACGGTCCTGGGTAGGGACCGACCCGGCCTGCGCGAAAAACCTAATTTCGTGTGTTGCCAAAAGTATTCAGCAGCACATTAATATGTAATATTATTATTATATTTCTCTTCCATTGCATGAGCTACTTCGAACCGGCTGGTCGTCAGTAGAATACCCTTGGCAGCGCTTATGGAAGACGGTCCTGGGTAGGGACCGACCCGGCCTGCGCGAAAAACCTAATTTTGTGTGCTGCCAAAAGTATTCAGCAGCTAAATAAAATATGTAATACTATTATTATATTTCCCTTCCATTGCATGAGCTACTGCGAACCGGCTGGTCGTCAGTAGAATACCCTTGGCAGCGCTCATGGAAGACGGTCCTGGGTAAGGACCGACCGGGCCTGCGCGAAAAACCTAATTTCGTGTGCTGCCAAAAGTATTCAGCAGCAAATTAATATGTAATATTATTATTATTTTTCCCTTCCATTGCATGAGCTACTTCGAACTGGCTGGTCGTCAGTAGAATACCCTTGGCAGCGCTCATGGAAGACGGTCCTGGGTAGGGACCGACCCGGCCTGCGCGAAAAACCTGATTTCGTGTGCTGCCAAAAGTATTCAGCAGCAAAATAAAATATGTAATATTATTATTATATTTCCTTTCCATTGCATGAGCTACTTCGAACCGGCTGGTCGTCAGTAGAATACCCTTGGCAGCGCTCATGGAAGACGGTCCTGGGTAAGGACCGACCCGGCCTGCGCGAAAAACCTAATTTCGTGTGCTGCCAAAAGTATTCAGCAGCAAATTAATATTTAATATTTTTATTACATTTCCCTTCCATTGCATGGGCTACTTTGAACCGGCTCATTATCAGAGATCAGTAGAATACCCTAGGCAGCGCTCATGGAAGACGGTCCTGGGTAGGGACCGACCCGGCCGGCGCGAAAAACCTAATTTCGTGTGCTGCCAAAAGTTTTCACCAGCAAATTAAAATGTAATATTATTATTATATTTCTCTTCCATTGCATGAGCTACTTCGAACCGGCTGGTCGTCAGTAGAATACCCTTGGCAGCGCTCATGGAAGACGGTCCTGGGCATGCAATGGAAGAGAAATATAATAATAATAATACACACGAAATTAGGTTTTTCGCGCAGGCCGGGTCGGTCCCTACCCTTGGCAGCGCTCATGGAAGAAGCTCATGCAATGGAAGGGAAATATAATAATAATTCTACATATTAATTTGCTGCTGAATGCTTTTGGCAGCACACGAATTTAGGTTTTTCGCGCAGGTCGGGTCGGTCCTTACCCAGGAACGTCTTCCATGAGCGCTGCCTAGGGTATTCTACTGATCTGATAATGAGCCGGTTCGAAGTAGCCCATGCAATGGAAGGGAAATATAATAATAATATTACATATTAATTTGCTGCTGAATACTTTTGGCAGCACACGAAATTCCATATGTTTCTGGGTAGGGACCGACCCGGCCTGCGCGAAAAACCTAATTTCGTGTGCTGCCAAAAGTATTCAGCAGCAAATTAATATGTAAAATTATTATTATTTTTTTCTTCCATTGCATGAGCTACTTCGAACCGGCTGGTCGTCAGTAGAATACCCTTGGCAGCGCTCATGGAAGACGGTCCTGGGTAGGGACCGACCCGGCCTGCGCGAAAAACCTAATTTCGTGTGCTGCCAAAAGTTTTCAGCAGCAAAAAAAGTAATATTATTATTATATTTCCCTTCCATTGCATGAGCTACTTTGAACCGGCTGGTCGTCAGTAGAATACCCTTGGCAGCGCTCATAGAAGACGGTCCTGGGTAGGGACCGACCGGGCCTGCGCGAAAAACCTAATTTTGTGTGCTGCCAAAAGTATTCAGCAGCAAATTAATATGTAATATTATTATTATATTTCCTTTCCATTGCATGAGCTACTTCGAACCGGCTGGTCGTCAGTAGAATACCCTTGGCAACGCTCATGGAAGACGGTCCTGGGTAGGGACCGACCCGGCCTGCGCAAAAAACCTAATTTCGTGTGCTGCCAAAAGTATTCAGCAGCAAATTAATATTTAATATTTTTATTACATTTCCCTTCCATTGCATGGGCTACTTTGAACCGGCTCATTATCAGATCAGTAGAATACCCTAGGCAGCGCTCAGGGAAGACGGTCCTGGGTAGGGACCGACCCGGCCTGCGCGAAAAACCTAATTTCGTGTGCTGCCAAAAGTATTCAGCAGCAAAAATAATATTTAATGTTTTTATTACATTTCCCTTCCATTGCATGGGCCACTTTGAACCGGCTCATTATCAGATCAGTATAATACCCTAGGCAGCGCTCAGGGAAGACGGTCCTGGGTAGGGACCGACCCGGCCTGCGCGAAAAACCTAATTTCGTGTGCTGCCAAAAGTATTCAGCAGCAAATTAATATTTAACCCTTTAGTGCCCATGACGGAAAAACTTTATGAAATTTCTTGGTGTGGTAGACAATATGGATGGTATAACGGAAAAAATATGGGAAAAATTTGCAAACATCAGGTATCTAAAATATCGGCATTTAAATTCTTGTCCCTAAAAAGGGACAGTGGGCACTACAGGGCACAGGTTTATATTTATAAGTGGAAATTCTTAAAATGTGACATGGTTACTTCACTTGTATGCTATTAAAATATGAAAATTCAACATATAAATGAAAAATAACATACAGATAGATGAAAGGCAGCAAATAGAAATATCAAAACCAGCTATTAGGGGTCGTCCATAAATGACGACACGTAATTTTCGATGATTTTGACCCTCCTCGCCACACTTCATCACAAATGTCATATGATATCTAGTTAGAGACCATCACACATCGTCACATATTATGTGTGACCCCCAACCCTATGTGCATGACGTCATTTATGGACGGTCCCTTATCCCTCTTACGGCTATCCTGACTATTATAGTCGTCCTTAGCAGTTGACTTTTATATGGCAGATCCGGTTATACCCGTTCAACTGATATAATGAACTACAGTGCAAGGCAAAGCGTCGTTACGGTGCACGTAGATGGTTGAATACTTTTGGCAGCACACGAAATTAGGTTTTTCGCGCAGGCCGGGTCGGTCCCTACCCAGGACCGTCTTCCATGAGCGTTGCCAAGGGTATTCTACTGACGACCAGCCGGTTCGAAGTAGCTCATGCACCGGCGTACATACATACATACTGCCTACGTGCTTGCGTGCGTACTTACACATACATTCATGCGTACACGCATATATACCTACATGCATGATGATGGTGATGATGATGGCCCTCTGCCCGTAGGCAGGTTAATTGGCTTTACGCCCCTGGGGATGAGATGAGAGTAGATGTCATTGCAGCACTCTCGGACAATTTGACCAGTACAGCCTTGACCATCGGACAATTTGACCAGTACAGCCTTGACCATCAGACAATTTGACCAGTACAGCCTTGACCTTCGCCCATTTGACCAGTACAGCCTTCAGTTTCGTCCATTTGACCGGTACAGTCTTAAAAATTGAGTGTTCGCGCAGTTTGACCAATATAGCCTTACTTTTTCAAATTCGTGGAATATCCAGCTCGGTATAAAGACAAGATATTCCAATATAAAATGGTTTACCCGAATAAAACTAAAACTGAATTACAAAACATCGCCAGGCAGCTCGGCTTGGTTGGATGTAATACAAGACTGCGGAGATCGGAGTTGATTGTTGTAATTGACGCCCACAACCGCGGATGCTGCGACGGTGAATGCCCATGCAAGTATCCACGTCCGGATCGCCAACAAGGGCCAGGCACGATTACCGTCGTTCGTCGTCGACGCAATGGCAACTCACCCCCGTGTGATGTTAGTTTGATCGACAACGAGATCATCGTCGTTAATTGTCAATGCAATGGCAACTCATGCCTGTGTGATGCAAGAGCGTGAGTGAACTACTCCGTAGATACAGGATTACAATATCGCAAACGATTTTACACCGTTGGTTTATAATCGTCTTTGGATCAATCGAATTATTGCAGCTATAGTAGAGGTTCAGTTTTTAGGAACACCGCGTAAAAAGTGCGACATGTCACAAATTTAATTCGTTGGAACGTTTTTGATTCGACTTCTCGTGATGGAAATTTCCAGCAGTATTGGCGATGTGCTATGAGGCCCACAGTCTTTTCATTCACTTTCGTTATCGATATCAAACACGACATAGGCCATTTTTCATAATCGTCTCACAAACATCATCATCATCACCATCATCATCAACCCGATTTGTCGTCGTCATCTCTTCATCATCATCGCCACCACCTCCACCACCACCACCACCACCACCACCACCACCACCACCACCACCACCACCACCACCACCACCACCACCGCCATCATCAACAACATCATCATCAACCCGATTTGTCGTCGTCATCTCTTCATCATCATCGCCGTCATCATCATCACCACCACCACCGCCACCACCATCATCATCATCAACATCATCATCATCATAGTCGTCGTTGTCGTTGGTAGGAGAGCCGGCCAAGCTCTGTACAAAATTTCGCAGATCGGCATTCAGTAGAAAATGTTTCGTGTCACGCCTCAGTCGAATAGATTTCAAAAACGACCCGGTCACGTTTTATCGAAAAGTGTGACGGGGTTCCTGGTCACACTGTATCTAGTTATAGTCTGACGTCATAGGACCGCCCTCCTGCCATAGCCATAGCCACTCACAGTCAAGTGATAGAACGCAATAATGGTGGGATTTACCAGTTTCGATAATTATCGCAAGTAGTAGGGAATGTTGGCGTCTGGCGTATTTTGTCATAATCGCCTCACAATGTCAGCAAGTCTTCATTTTCGATCCACGAGTTGAACGAGTCCGGGTAGCCTAACCACTTCACGAGACATTTCTTCCCGCGTTTCCTAATCACTTTTTCGATTCTAAATATTTCTTGAGTTGTTTTCTGTAGCTCCTGCTCGTAAAAAGAGCCTTGTATTTCCTCACCCGCAGAATCAGTAATCTTGTAAGTTGGCGGATCTGTGTATTGAACCTGAGATACTACAAAAACCTCCTCGGTCCATCTAGGTATATATCCTTTGTCAAAAATGTTCTTCTTCCTAGTTATTCTGACTCGATCGCCGATTGTAAACTTTGGTGTAATAGGCTCTGAAATCTCGTCGCCGTATAAATTCATAAATACAGTCTTTTCGTTCGTTTTCAAACTAGCCTTCGCGGGAGTCATTTTGATCGAAGAATGTCTCGTGTCATTATAATTACTAACCATCTCATCTAATACATCGATATATCTTCTAGTTGAATTAGCTGTGAAGTACTTGAACATCTTCTCTTTCATCGTACGCACCCATCTTTCTACGATGGAACTTTTTCCCTCGTTTTCGGTAGAATACAACTCGACTAAATTCTTCACATTTTTATTATAAAATTCTTTCCCTTTGTCGCACCAAACTTTGACTGGCTGTCGACCACCCCCGAGTATCTTCACGAACCCATCAGCTGTAGACTTCCCACTCTTGTCATGTAATGGAACAATCCACCCATACTTGGAAAACACATCTATGACGGTCAATAGAAATTTCACGCCATCATTATCTCTTGCGAAAGCCTGCATGTCGATTAGATCAGCAGCCCAAATCTGGTCAATCCCGCCAACACGGACCCGCCTCGTCCTAAAATTTCTCACTACTGGTTTGTGTAATTCATTCGCTAATTGATTAGTCCATTTCAGGTCCTGCTGTAATTCTGGGCTTTTTTTAAACCCAAACCTAGGCTTGTTTTAGCTGACAAGATGGGTTTGACTATCGCCCTCTCTACGCGTTCTCGTAAGCTAGGATTTGGAATATTATTCAGCTGGTTTATCATTGCTCTATCAGCGACATTCCTAGAAGCTGTATCAGTGTGTTGATTGTATGCCAGGTCATGAACGTATGCCGCACTATCTACCCTGTTTATAGGTTTGCTCCAATCTTTGGGGGTTTCGTTGGGATTCAGACGCAAATCTAGCCTAGTACCGGGACCAGTAAACTGATGGCCTGGCAAATGTACCTCGCCCGGAAATTTAGCCCAAGGTAATTTAATGTTGCTGGTGGCAGCGTTCAATGAACTAACTAGATCCCCACCTTGCGCAACAGCGGACGCCTTCACGAATTGAGTTTTTGTTTTCCCGCATACGACGCAAACACCTCTGAGCATCGATCTCCCATTATTAGCCACGGCGTTCCGCACATCTGTCGTCTGGGTCTGTTTTTTACATTTTACGCAATACATTTCGTTTTTAATAATATATATTTTTAAAATGGAGATTAGAGATATGAGTTGGGGCACCGCGCTCTCGAAAAGATTCAATAATCCGTTGCTACCCAAAAGCATACGTGGTTTGATAGTTGGGAAATCGGCGTGTGGAAAAACAACGCTTCTTCTCAATCTTTTACTCAGGCCAGACTGGTTGGATTATAATAACTTGCAGGTATTCGGTACTTCTCTGTTTCAACCTGAATATCGCATTATTAAAAAAGCATACGAAGAAAAATTACCGAAAGAAGCGATCGTTCGGCTGTTCGAGCACCGAGATGAAATCGTGGGCCTAAATGCGTCACCAGACTTCGTTATGGAGGAAATGGCAAAAAACTTGGAAGCTAAATCTGATATAATTGCCAAGTTCTTTGAGAGCGCCGACGATGTACCGGACCCGAGAGATTTGAGCGCTGAAAAGAAGAACCTGATGATTTTTGATGATCTTCAATTGGAAAAACAAAACAAATGCGAAACGTATTATAATCGGGGGAGGCATAGTAATGTAGATTGTTTTTACCTCGCCCAGAATTATTTCAAATTACCGCGCCAAACAATCAGAGAAAATGCGAACTTTATTTGCCTGTTCAAACAAGACCTGAAAAATTGTAATCATATTTACAACGATCACGTGAGTACAGACATGTCGAAAGATGAATTTCGAAAACTATGCAAAACAGTATGGGAGCAACCTCATGGATTCGTGGTTTTAGACCTGACTAGCGACAAGTACAATGGTAAATACCGAAGCGGACTCGACGAATTTTATATAATCGAGGATCCGCCCTTGTAAAAATTGTAAAATTGTATTGTATAGTAAAAATGGAATCATCGCTTCTCAAACAGATATCAGAAAACACGGAAAAGACGGCCTGCAACACGGAACCAAAAACATCATTTTCCATTTTTCTAAGCGAAAAGAGCACGCGAATCAGAACGAAGTTTAATCCACTACTCGAACTGGAGAAGAATAAGAAATATGAAATGGCCTTAGTTGCCCTCGAGACGTACTATTCTTTTCCTAATATCGACGCGACAAACAACGTCTTCAGGTATTCGCCGAATTCCGACACGGAATGGGTAAACATTCAAGTTCCAGAGGGCTGCTATGAAATAACGGATATCAACGAATATATACAGAGGGTGATGAAGGGGAATGGACATTACGATAGAGTAAATGACGCTTACTGTATCTCAATAGCGCCAAACACCAATACGCTGCGGTCTGTGGTAAATATAACGGCAGAGGGCTATATGGTTGACTTTACGCCAAAGAATTCGATTGGAAAAGTTCTAGGGTTTGACAAATGGATCTATACGGGCGGATACAACGAATCGGAGGACCTGGTAAATATAATGAGTGTAAGCACCCTAAGAGTGACCAGCGACATTATCGGGTCTTCGTACACTAACGGAACATCGGAAAACGTGATATATTCTTTTTTCCCAAACGTAGGTCCGGGTTACAAGATTATCGAAGTGCCGCATAATTTAATATATCTCCCGATTTTGCTATCTACAATTTCAACGATGGAAACGAGGCTCACGGACCAACACGGGAACCTACTAAATCTTCGAGGTGAAGAATTGGCGATTCGGCTTCACATCAGAGAAGTTTGAAAGTTTTTTTGTAATTTATTAATAAAATGAGTCGTTACACGGGCGTAAGAGTTAATATTTCAGAAGCGCAACAAGACAAAATTAAAAGATCACTTCAGGCGGGGACTGGCGTGAGTATCAAACTATCGCACGATGATTTGAATGGTGAACACGTTTTGGCTCTCACCCACGCGCAAATCAATAAAATGGCAGCGGCGTATGAAAAAGGAACTGGCATGATTATTAAAATGAGTAAAACGCAACTGGAGAACAATAAGAAGGTCGAAGGCGGATTCATAGGCGCTATACTTCCGTTTCTAGCGACAGCGGGACGGTTCCTTCTTGGTAGCGTACTGCCTAGTTTAGCACAGGGCGCATTAGGTGGGTTAGGTGCTGCGGCTGGTTCGAAACTTGTCGATAAAATCAGCGGTTCGGGTGTAATGTATGTCAAGAGAGGTGACATAGCGTGCAAAATAAGAGCAGCCGGATCCGGTTTGTACTTGTCCCCGTGGCAAAAAGGTAGCTCAATAACGGCATCCGGGTTGTACATGAAAACAGGGTCGGGCTATGCTAGAGGCGAAGGACTTTTGCTCGGCCCCAACTCTCCGTTTCGAAACATTCCGATTCTTGGCATGATATTATAAATTATTATATAGAAAATGTTGAGACCAATACACAAATTTGGAACTAAACCAACTAGACCGGTAGAGGTTAGAACGCAGCCCGTTTCAGTCATTTGGAAGATTACGAGCGGTGTTACTCACTCCCCAAATAGACAACAGGGAGGTCTGCGATGGGAGATTTTTGCGTAAAATGATATCACGATACAACCAAAGGCGGTAAATACGCTAAGGCTTGGACTCGGTGTAGAAATGACGGCGGGTCTTTGCCTCGTTTCCCTCAGACAGAGTATCAAAGAACGAGGATGTAGCCTACTAGACGGAGTGATTTCGGAAGATGTGGTTGATGATATCATAGTTTCCGTTCAAAACAACTCCGATTCGGCAGTAACTGTAAACGAAGGAGATTCACTATGCTATGTAAATTATCAACAGTAAAAAAATATATATTGCTAATAAATAAAAGAATGGAATACGAAGGCATCAAACTCTATCCAAACCTAACAAATATAACGCCCTCTGCGCCAGAAGGTGAAATACAAATAGCCGCAGGGTCAGCGCAAACGTATCGACTTCAAAAGATTAGCGAAATCAAAAAGGAGATCGAGCAAGAACGAGACAAAAGAGCAACGTTGAGTAAAAAGTATCATAGAAGTGTGAGCGTAATCGGTGTAGTAGACAACTTCCTCATGGTGGTCACGATGGGGCTCGGAATTTCGGGAATCGGCGTACTAGCCACCATAATTGCAACCCCCATCGCCATCGCTATGGAAGGGACAGCGCTAGGTGCGGGGCTATTGAGCATAATTGGCAGCCGAATCTGTAAAAAGCTCGCCCTCAAGGCGGAGAAGCACGAAAAGATCAAAACGCTGGCTGATGCGAAGCTCAACACGATCAGCGACCATATTTCAAAAGCACTCGTGGATGATCACATTTCAGACGAGGAATATTCTCTGATTCTAAGCGAGATTGAAAAATTCAATGGCATGAAAGAAGAAATCAAAAGTAAGTCGAAAGTTGCGATAGACGCGATGGACGAGGAAACGAAACAATCACTCATCGACCAAGGAAGAGAAGAAGTCAGGCAGTCCTTTCAAAGCATGTTTGAGAAAAATACCGAATCTGCTCGAAAGACGACTAACGCGAACATGTACGAAATCATGTAGAGTTTTGTAGAGTTTTGTAGACCTATGTAGACCTATGTCGCTATGTCTGAAAATACGTCTAACTTGCGTTTTTACACATGTCGAAAAACATGTAGAAAAACACGTCTAGAAACACGCCGGAAAACATGTCGAAAAACACGTCGGGAAACATTATATTTTTTATTAAAAATGTCGTTTCTAAAGATAGATGACCCGGCGAAAAGAAATTTCATAGTCGAAGAGTTTCTGAAATCCAAGAAGAATATTCAACAAAACTTTTTATCGGAGAGATTGGGGGATTCGGGGCTACAACAAGAATTAACCAAGCTGTACAAGCCTATCGTCGATTCGCAATCCGCAATTTCCAAAGAGCAAAATGTCTTACTATCCGCCATCAAAGAAAACTCGGTAGCTACTACAAACGCGCTACAGACGCTACCCGCTTCGTTGAAGATTCAATTTCCTCAGTATCCCTCGATAGAAGCGTATAGCGACGATCCAACCGAGGATATTAGAACTTTAGAATTAGGTGATGTGGCAACCAAGTACCTTCATCAATACGCCTCCGATAGAAAAATCGTAGACACGACGTTCGGAATACGATCAAAAAATGGTCAATTCTACATCGGCGACACTCCGATTTTTATTCAAGGAGACGATGTGACGGTTGGAAATAAGACGTATAGCGGAACACCGGGACTTTGGGAGTTGTTGACGATGAAACTGCCGAACACGTCGATATACGATAATAATGATAGAGACGATTACGGTGAGATTCTACTCGCGACGGATGCTATCAGACAGCCAAAAAATCCTAACAAACCCAAAGCATCTTCGAGCGTCAAATATCGGGAAATTATCAAACCGATATGGGAGAAAAGGACTCGTAATGCGGTGGGTAAAGGCGTGGGTGGCGTAATCGTTATTTCCGAAGATCCAAATGTATTAGCGAAACAGCTGGAGCTGAGATTTCAAAGCTTCAAAGCAGGCAATACCGGCGTGAGAAACGAGATCGTGGCGATGTGCGACGCGTTATTGAGGCAGGAAGTGCTGAGTAATGATGCTTACAAAAATATAATGATGACATTGTAAAATGCAGAAAAAATGCAGGTCATTAATAGAAGGAGGTATAGGAAACAATACGTTATCGGAGGATCGGGAATATTCGATACAATTTCGGGATTTTTCAAACGACTAGTAACGTCGAACGCCGCCAAACAATTAGCAACGACCGCTCTCAACGCGAGTAAAGACGTGGCGAAAGAAATTGGGAAAAAGGCCATCGATGTTGGGAAAACAACCGCAATCGACGCTGGTAAACGAGTAGTGGACAAAGCAGTGGCCAAACTGTTTGCGACTCCTGCTCCTACTCCTACCCCCACCCCCAAGAAAATTACGCCGGAAACTAGACAAATTTTAGATCGGCTGAGTAGCGTCGGCAGCGTCGGGCTGACCTCGAATATCCCAAATATCCCAAATATTAATAATCTGATGATGGGTGAGGGCCTGAAGAAGAACGGCGCCATATCGATACAAGATTTAGTACGCTCGCTAAACGGCGCCGGAATGAAGGTCGCGTAAAAAAATATTATCGCATAGTAGTAAAAATGCAATCATCTGATATTCTGAGATTTACCGAACAACCATTGAGCGATGAAAGCGTCGAACGCTACGAATGGTACGAGTATGAGCCGATATCGGGGGCGAATCTAAACACCTCCGGGGAGATTAGAATAAACATCGAACTTCAAGATCTATTTTGTCATCCGGCGGAATCTTACCTGCTGTTCGAGGGTAGATTGATGAAGGCGGCACCACCTAACACCTTCTACGTTAATGCCGATGAAGCAACTCTTACGAATAATGGGCTCATGCATCTTTTCAGTCAAATTTCGTATTCACTGTCGAATCAGGAAATTGAATCGTTATTTCACCCGGGCCAAGCAACGACGATGCTCGGATTACTCAAATACCCGAATGATTTTCAACTAGCTCAAGGTTTGAATCAGTTGTGGTACAAGGACAGCGGGGCGACGGCTGATATCGCGAATAATCAAGGTTTCGCCGTGAGACAGTCGTATATAATTCAAAAACCAAATGCCAAAGGTACTTTCAGCTTTGTAGTTCCATTGAAGCATATTTTCGGATTTTGCGATGATTACGACAAGGTTGTTTTTGGCGTGAAACATACGCTAACTCTGGTTCGTAAAGCCGATGATGACGCAATTTTTAGACTCGCTGCCGCGGGCGCAGGGAAAGTTAGAGTAGATAAAATCTCATGGTTCATGCCGCACGTTATTCCCGCGGATATGGAGAAGATGCAATTGTACAAAACGATCGAATCGAAAGCGTCGTTGCCAGTTGCGTACAGAGCCCGTCAATGCGATACCACCTCCGTCGCACAGTCGACTAATTTTAGCTGGAGACTTAGCGTCAAGACATTACCTGAGAAGCCTAGGTACATCATCTTGGGTTTTCAAACCGACAAAAGCGGCGATCAACTACACAATCCATCCGTTTTCAATCATTGCGATCTGAAGAACATGTTCGTGATGATGAACCAGGACCGATACCCAGTTGTCGACTATAATCTATCATTTCCGAATCAACAATTCTCGCGGGCGTACCGAGCAGCAGCCGCGTTCAGTGAAAAATACTATGGAATGGACGAACTAACGACGCAATGCAATATCACGCCCTCGGACTTCAAAGATTTGTTTCCGATTATGGTGTTTGACGTGAGCAAGCAATCCGAGCGTCTGAAGTCATCGGTGGTCGATATCCAGATCAAAGGCACGTTTAATACGGCGCCGCTGGCTAATACGGAAGCATACGCAGTGGTGATTTCAGACAAGTTACTGAGGTTTCAATCGGACGGCCAGAAAATGAGCGTGGTATATTGAAGTTCATGATAGAATGGTCGATGAAGTGTAGATGAAGTGTAGTATTCAAATTCAAAACTTGATTCGGTTTTGAATTCTAAGGTCGTAAGTATGCCGCTGAAAATTCGCGAACAAAAATATTTACCGGATCAAACGAACTAATAAATAACTCGAGATAATCGGTATTAGTTAATCGAACTAGGCTAGTGCCCGACACATATTTTTTCGACCCGGCCTTACCCCCGCCGCCGACAATCAGCTCGTCCACTCCCCCACTTTTGTACAAGCCAATAGTTTCGTTATATTTACCACTACTGTCGCGTATTTCCAAACACGCCGCAACCATGTAACAGCCGGCTTTCCGAGGAAGGAAACGGTTCGAATTGACTAGACAATTATCCGGATCGAATTTTACAGCTCCAAATGTTACTTGCGTTATTGTGTTAGCGATGATAGCCTGAGCCGAGAGGCTGTAAACACTAAACGCCGGGCCAAATGCGACCTCAGCAGTGGGTGTAGGCGCTATCGAAGCAATTCGTTCGTCTACGTATTTTTTATTCGTCAAATGATTATCGTTTGACGGAATGCCCGCGTGATTCGTAATCAAATCTATAGCTTGCCCCCAACTTAGCGCTTCATCCATTCCCGCGTCCGGATTATTCGTTATTGGCAGGCCTTTGATGCAGTTGCCATTCATATTTAGATTCCCAGCCGCCGGATTTGCCCCATCTAGCCTTAGAAAAGTACTGTTTACTTGGGACAGCGTAACGCCCCCTGCAATTATTCTTTGAGTAGATCCTGAATCTGTATGTCCAAATTTATCAACAGGCATTTTGAATATAATAATTTTTATTAATTATGGGCGTAAGAATGCCGCCGAAAAGTCCCTACACAAAATGTTCGTAGCGATGGGTGAAAAAGCGTGTATGTTGACGTAATCGAACTCGTCTAGAAAAACTATGTTACTACCGATTGAATGGTTGTGCGACCCTTTCGTACTCCCTCCGCCCGCAATTTGCATGTACGATACCCCATTTTTATACAGGTGGACGGTACCATACGCGTTATTACTATTGTTACAAAATTCTATGTACGCCGAAACGATATAGTACCCGGCTTTACTGGGGAAGAAAGAAGTCGTTCCGATACCCTGTTCAATACCGTGTCTTGCGGTACCGCATCTTATTACGTCAAAAGTAACTGCAGTGTGAGTTCTAGCGAGTATAGCCTGTTGAGTTGAACTGTAAGCGCTAACCGCGGGTCCTACTACCGCCGCCACTTTCGAAGTAAGTCGTTCATCGACGTATTTCTTATTCGTCAAATGATTATTGTCGGTCGGGACGTCATCGTGATTCTGCAGTAAATCTATTACCTGCCCCCGACTCACAGCCTCATCTATCCCCGCTTCCGGAGTATTCGCTGTATTCGTTGTATTCGTTGTAGGCAGTCCTCTAATAGTATGACCACTCATATTTAGATCGCCGATCGCTGGGTTTGCTCCATCTAGCCTTAGAAAAGTACTATTTACTTGACTTTCAGTAACTCCCCCAGCAATTACTCTCTGCGTAGATCCTGAATCCGTATGTCCAAATTTATCAACAGGCATTTTTTACATCTGAATATAATTTTCAGTGCAGGCTGTTTATAACTTCTTGAAAAGTCGCCCCATCTTTGCATGTTTTTTTCAGGACGTGCAGGCATAAATGGCCGCAAAACACTTCGTTGTCGGGCTGTACGCGTTCGCTATTGTAGTACACGGGACTCTGTAAATACTCTACCAGTTCTGTAGGAGGGGGCAGGCCATAGCTGTCGAAATATATTTTATCCTTGCCGTTCTTCAAAAAAGCGACCCAGTGCGAGCCGGTTCCATTAGAATCGTCTAGATTCAATATCCCGCATTCAGTCCGTCTAGGTTTCTTCGGCAGCTCGTCTCTGAGAAATACTCCCCGGAAATTAGGGATATTGAGCTTTTTCGCGGCATCGATCAGCTGTATGTTTGACAGAGGGGTATTTGGTAGAACTATGCCTTCAACATTTATGTTTTTGTATGTCTCAAAACTCATTTTCTAAATGTTTCAAAAAGTAATGAGATTTTACTTCCTGCATAATATATGACCAACGATCTATTTTGCTCGCTTTTTGCAAATTTTTCAGCGGTAGCAAAGGGCGTAAATTCACCCAATTCATGGCTCTATGGAGTTCTTCTTCATCGAGTAAGTTGAACGAAGATAGGGGTAGAACATGGTCGATTTGCCAATAGGATCCGTAATTTTCCATGGTCATTTCTTCGTCAAATTGAAACTGAATCCATTTGGTGAATATTTCAAAGTCAATGCCGATAAGTTGACGCGTCGTTTGTGATTTCGATTTGCCTCTTAGTGCACCGCCAAGCCTACAGCGCATATTTGCTAGTAATTTAAACTCCGGGTCATTCTGCCTTCGGGTTGTAATATACGCTTTTTGATATTTATTTCGAGCTTCTGCGTTGGCTAGATAATAATTATGTCTACAATTTTTGCATTCATTCGCCTTTCCATCTTTTTGAAATCGATTGTTGACGTATTCCGAAATGTTCTTTTCAATCTTACATCGGCTGCAAACTTTTGTATCTTTTGTCTCCCTATTTTCCTGTCTTGCGTATTTGTGTGCAAGCTCCTTTACTTTGGCATTTTTACAAATTTTACAGCTGGGGTAATACCCGCTCTTCTGTGAGTTATCTTTGTGAAATTCGTCCAAGCTTTTTTCTATTTTGCATTTAGAACACACTTTTTTTGCCGCATCCATTTTATATTAGTGTAAATTATTCTTTATTTTGTTTAGTTTTCAGCGTGTAGTGTCCGTAGGCTAGGGTATGGATTCCGTCGTCCATTATTACTCTTTTGTCGTCGTCGGCGGACAGAGCTATTTTATTTACTTCTTCGGTGTAAATTTCATGGCGATAGGATCGAATGACGTTCATCGCTCTCGACTGTTGTCTTTTCGTAAACACGCAGTCTTTGTAATCTGCGTGAGTGATTGATTTCTTGACGACGTTCTTTTTCACGCCTTTACATTTCTTGTAGTCTTCACCCGCCATCTTGTAAGAGTACAACTTGGATCGCAGACCGACAAATTCTTCAATCTGTTTTCCCGCGGCCTTGTCTTTGAACATACCAACCACTTTTTTATTTACGCCCGTTTCTATGCCGGACGGGTGATCGCTCGGATAGTCTGAAGTATCGAACATACTTTGGACGTCGGGGGAAATATCTTTGTAGAAGTCTTCCGTTTTAATTTCATACGCCAAAGAATCGGTATCGGTGAATAATAGCTTGGCCCTATCTCCGTACTTAGCCTTGATGTAATTATAATGAAAATCATACATGAGCGTCTTACTGACGTCTAATATACACATTCCTAGATATATCGGCTTGTTGTAAAACAACTTGGTCTTTTTCATGTGAACGGCGATGAGGTTTTCGTCGAAAATAGTTCGTCTGTCGTAATTAGTTTTCGCGACTAGCTTGATAGCTTCCTTCTCATCACTCACCAATCGTATGTCAACTCGATTCTCGATAGCCTCCATTGTTTTACCGAAAACGCTATTGTTCATCAGCTTGAAAAAGTCTTTCTCAAAATCGTTCGTAGCTTTCGTTCTCAGGTTGGTATTCAGATCGATGTACTTTTTCAGCCAGGCACTTTCCACGAATTTTATTCCTCGGTGTATTTTTACGATTTTCAATCCGAGACGTTCGTACAATTTTAAATTTTCGTAATGAACGACGTACTTCTTTTTGTCGTTCAAGTTTGGAATTAGTTTTGAGACATTCGATCCCGCAGGTTTTACACTCTCCGGAGCTAGAGGATAATCATTATGCTGGTCGTGCAATTCCTTTGGATATTCTAAGTCGACTTCTAACACACATCCCACTCCATCTCGTTCGGTAATGTTTTTCCAATCATTCAATTCGTCATCGTTCATCCATTCAAACCCGTGAGTCGGTAGCGGCTTGCTCATCGCCCATCCGTACAAGTTGTTCGCGTCCAAGTATGGAATGAATACTGAATGCTGGGTGGGATTGAAAGCTTCCCCCATGTACTCGTTGTTCGTTCTCGCGTATCGATGAGAAATCGTGCTGACACCTCCTCGTATTCCCTGCTTGATCATCAGCAACATATCGTAGTCGCTCAACAACTCCAACTCTACACCAGTCGTCTTCAACGCCGCATCCCATGCAAGTCCTGGGCTAGTGTAGTACCACGCAGGATCTAGGTTGTAGTGCTTCATACAGACGTCTCTGAAGTTTTCAAACACATCCGCTAATAATAGAACATCCGATAAATTGTACAAGTCGTGATATTGGCGTAATGTTTTGCATTCAAATTTGTCCCATACCGTTTTCGCGTGCTCGTAATCTTTTTCACTAATACCCGAATCGTTTAGTTTTGAATAGAAGGCATGTTTCGGCGGCAATTCGGTTTCGTTTAATCTTTCAACACCGTCGACGTAATCATATGGGTAAACGCCTTTTCTGAGTAAAAGATCCAGCTTCTCACCCTCAAAATATTTCCCTAAATTCTTGCACTGATCTTTCTGAAGATTTTTCGATAACGCGTCGAGACTCGTCTGCATGAATCTAAAACTATCGATAAAACGTAATTCGCGCTTGACTTCTCTCTCTTTTCCATCTGCGTCTACAAACTTATCGACGACGACCTCTCTGCTGAATGAGATATACTTTTCTTCGTTACAGGGAATGCATTTGATTTTCTCGCCGTGTTTACCCCGTAATTTCTTGATAAATAAATGGCTGTCATAACCGCCCAAATTGTGAAATATGACAGGGAAGAACTTGGGGACTTTGTATTTCAGATTACAAAGGTTGTGAGCTGCGCCTCTAAATTTTCCAGTCAAATGACAGTGATCTCGAACTCGATCTTCACGCAACTCTCCCCCACAGATATGGCAGTTGACAGCTTCATCATAACATTTCTGTTCAGTTTTGCCGAATATCATCTTCTTGGGGAATTTGAACTGGTTGTATATCCGTTTTACATTTTCCTCGATAGAGTCTATGAATAACTGTGCAACATCATCGTCTTCGTTTTCAGCTGTAAACCGCACCGGCTCTTGGGAATAAACATCATCGTCGAAGCATTTCATGTGATAACAAAACGAGCTGGGTGTATGTTTTTGATACTTGTTGGTGTAAGACGTGCTAGGAACGGGTTGACATGTACCGATAGGTTTGATGAACGATTCAAAATCGGCAAAGTACACAAACGGTACACGCATCTTCCGATAATAATGTGTAAAACTTAGCATAGTCCCAGGTTCCGGAAGTTCTATTCGTTGGGCGTCCTGCTGCGAACAGTACTCAGTATGTTTGTGAAGCGATTCTTTTCTACTGAATCCTATCAAGCATCTTTTGCAATAGTACATTGATGTAGTAGTATGTTCTGTTTTCACCGCCATCAGTCTGTTGAAATTCTTGATCCAACAATAATGCTTCTTTTCTCCATCAGAAATGAGTAATAGATCTACACACCTATCATTCTCATGCTTTGATATATATAGTGGGAATACATTCACTTCTTTCTCGTAACCAAAAACATTAATACTAATATTATTATTTTTCTCAAACTTACCTATCACATTAGCATCCGCTGCTACTGGGAATTCAATACCAGACCAATTGAGCTCCTCAGACTGTCTAATTAATTCTTTCGTTATTCTCTCCGGATGTTCTTCAACAGGGTTTACAGCCCTCGCTACACACCACTTGAAGCATTCTCCATCTTTGTTCTTCATATTAATAATAGCCTTTTTATTCGCTAAATAATCTGGAAGCGGAATGTAAGAACTACCTTTCAGCGGTTTATATACCACCGTATCGATATCCAACTTCAAAACGGTTTTGAATCTCCAATTACTCCCCCGCATCTGAAAACTTGCCATGCTCTCCTTAATTTTATCCGCTGCGTTGGTATATATTTCCCTCACATCGGTTGCTTCTAAAATAATATCACTCTTTGATTTGAAATTAGGCTCAGCCGTTACTACTTCGCCGGTTTTCATATCTACTTTCTCCATTACGCACATGAGATCGAGTTGAACTTTTACCCCGCGATTTTTCCCTAGTAGCCTAACTACCTGCGGTCTTACACCCTTGAGAAAAGTTGCAACATCGATCCCGTTGTCGCCGTCGATCGTGTATCTTTTTGTAAACCCTTTGATAGCCGTCGCAGTCTCTCGAAGTTTGAACCTATGAATGGGCGGTTTTATTTGTGGGGGTAACCGACTAATCTCACTAGTCAGCCAATCCGAGAAAACTGTTTTATTTTTTCCCGTATTCAAAAATTTCCAAGTAGTAGTCAAGAATGCCGTAAGTTCCGCTTTTGCTAATCTCGAGTATCCTCGCACACCTCTCTTTTTCGCAATTTCGCGCAATTCTCGTACAGTGGCGGGAGTATGCGCTGGTGCTTTGGTGACCTGAGCCCGAGCGCCTAGTCGATCTCCCTGCAATATGAACGCTATGAGTTCCGCTTTTCGCAAACTCGAGTATCCTCTTTGTCCTCTCTGTTTAGTAATTTGTCGTAATTCTTTCAGATTATACGATGAGTAGTCCATTTTATATTGGGATCTCCTGTCTTTAGGCCGAGCTGTATATTCCATTTTCAGTTATTTTCTATACGCCGGAGAAAAAAAAAATAATATTCGATTGATCCAAAGACGATTATAAACCAACGGTGTAAAATCGTTTGCGATATTGTAATCCCGTATCTACGACGTAGTCCACTCACGCTCTTGCATCACACAGGCATGAGTTACCATTGCATTGACAATTAACGACGATGATCTCGTTGTCGATCAAACTAACATCACTCGGGGGTGAGTTGCCATTGCGCCGACGACGAACGACGGTAATCGTGCCTGGCCCTTGTTGACGATCCGGTCGTGGATACTTGCACGGGCATTCATCGTCGTAGCATTCGCGGTTGTGGACGTCAATTACAACAATCAACTCCGATCTCCGCAGTCTTGTTGTATTTGCAACCAAGCCGAGCTGCCTGGCGATTTTTCGTAATTCAGTTTTTGTTTTCTCCGGGTAAACCATTTTATATTGGAATATCTTGTCTTTAGATCGAGTTGGGTATTCCATGAATTTGAAAAAGTAAGGCTATATTGGTCAAACTGCGCGAACACTCAATTTTTAAGGCTGTACCGGTCAAATGGACGAAACTGAAGGCTGTACTGGTCAAATGGGCGAAGGTCAAGGCTGTACTGGTCAAATTGTCTGATGGTCAAGGCTGTACTGGTCAAATTGTCCGATGGTCAAGGCTGTACTGGCCAAATTGTCCGAGAGTGCTGCAATGACATCTACTGATGAGTGAGGTGGTTTCCCGTTGCCTTCCCCACAGACAATGATGGGTAAGAAACTTGCCCAAGGTCACTCCCCAGCAGCTTGCACCCCTGCGTCCCACACGTGCTAGCCCGAGATAATATAAATCTCTGAATGTCAACTCTCCCAGCCCGGGGCTTGAACCGCAGTCCGTTGCAACCAACGGACGTATGTCGCTCTCGCTTACCGGTGTAGCTAACTAGGCTCTCATGCATACATTCTACCTACATGCATTCATACATGCATACATGCATGTATACATACATGCAAACATACATACATACATATATACACACATGCATGAATGCATACATACAGGCATGCATGCATACATGCATGCTGTAGAATACCCTTGGCAGCGCTCATGGAAGACGGTCCTGGGTAGGGACCGACCCGGCCTGCGCGAAAAACCTAATTTCGTGTGCTGCCAAAAGTTTTCAGCAGCAAAAAAAGTAATATTATTATTATATTTCCCTTCGATTGCATGAGCTACTTTGAACCGGCTGGTCGTCAGTAGAATACCCTTGGCAGCGCTCATAGAAGACGGTCCTGGGTAGGGACCGACCGGGCCTGCGCGAAAAACCTAATTTCGTGTGCTGCCAAAAGTTTTCAGCAGCAAATGTTATGTAATATTATTACTATATTTCCCTTCCATTGAATGAGCTACTTCGAACCGGCTGGTCGTCAGTAGAATACCTGAAGACGCTCATGGAAGATGGTCCTGGGTAGGGACCGACCCGGCCTGCGGGAAAAAAACCAATTTCGTGTGCTGCCAAAAGTATTCAGCAGCAAATTAATATGTAGAATTATTTTTAAATTTCCCTTCCATTGCATGAACTACTTCGAACCGGCTGGTAGTTAGTAGAATACCCTTGGCAGCGCTCATGGAAGACGGTCCTGGGTAGGGACCGACCCGGCCTGCGCGAAAAACCTAAATTCGTGTGCTGCCAAAAGTATTCAGCAGCAAATTAAAATATGTAGTAATATTGTTATATTTCCCTTCCATTGCATGAGCTACTTCGAACCGGCTGGTCGTCAGTAGAATACCCTTGGCAGCGCTCATGGAAGGCGGTCCTGGGTAGGGACCGACCCGGCCTGCGCGAAAAACCTAATTTTGTGTGCTGCCAAAAGTATTCAGCAGCAAATTAATATGTATTATTATTATCATATTTCCCTTCCATTGCATGAGCTTCTTCGAACCAGCTGATCGTCGAATACCCTTGGCAGCGCTCATGGAAGACGGTCCTGGGTAGAGACCGACCCGGCCTGCGCGAAAAACCTAATTTCGTGTGCTGCCAAAAGTATTCAGCAGCAAATTAATATGTATTATTATTATTATATTTCCCTTCCATTGCATGAGCTACTTCGAACCGGCTGGTCGTCAGTAGAATACCTTTGGCAGCGCTCATGAAAGACGGTCCTGGGTAGAGACCGACCCGACCTGCGCGAAAAACCTAATTTCGTGTGCTGCCAAAAGTATTCAGCAGCAAATTAATATGTATTAATATTACTATATTTCCCTTCCATTGCATGAGCTACTTCGAACCGGCTGGTCGTCAGTAGAATACCCTTGGCAGCGCTCATGGAAGACGGTCCTGGGTAGGGACCGACCCGGCCTGCGCGAAAAACTTAATTTCGTGTGCTGCCAAAAGTATTCAGCAGCAAATTAATATGTAATTTTGATATTATATTTCCCTTCCATTGCATGAACTACTTCGAACCAGCTGGTCGTCAGTAGAATACCCTTGGCAGCGCTCATGGAAGACGGTCCTGGGTAGGGACCGACCCGGCCTGCGCGAAAAACCTAATTTCGTGTGCTGCCAAAAGTATTCAGCAGCAGCAAATTAATATTTAATATTATTATTATATTTCCCTTCCATTGCATGGGCTACTTCGAACCGGTTGTTCGTCAGTAGAATACTCTTGGCAGCGCTCAGGGAACACGATCTTGGGTAGGGACCGACCCGGCCTGCGCGAAAAACCTAATTTCGTGTGCTGCCAAAAGTATTCGGCAGCAGCAAATTAATATTTAATATTATTACTATTTTTCCCTTCCATTGCATGAACTACTTCGAACCCGCTGGTCGTCAGTAGAATACCCTTGGCAGCGCTCATGGAAGACGGTCCTGGGTAGGGACCGACCCGGCCTGCACGAAAAACTTAATTTCGTGTGCTGCCAAAAGTATTCAGCAGCAAATTAATATGTAATAATATTACTATATTTCCCTTCCATTGCATGAGCTACTTCGAACCGGCTGGTCGTCAGTAGAATACCCTTGGCAGCGCTCATGGAAGACGGTCCTGGGTAGGGACCGACCCGGCCTGCGCGAAAAACCTAATTTCGTGTGCTGCCAAAAGTATTCAGCAGCAAATTAATATGTAATATTGATATTATATTTCCCTTCCATTGCATGAACTACTTCGAACCGGCTGGTCGTCAGTAGAATACCCTTGGCAGCGCTCATGGAAGACGGTCCTGGGTAGGGACCGACCCGGCCTGCGCGAAAAACCTAATTTCGTGTGCTGCCAAAAGTATTCAGCAGCAAATTAATATGTAATATTATTATTATATTTCCCTTCCATTGCATCGGCTACTTCGAACTGGCTGGTCGTCAGTAGAATACCCTTGGCAGCGCTCATGGAAGACGGTCCTGGGTAGGGACCGAGCCGGCCTGCGCGAAAAACCTAAATTCGTGTGCTGCCAAAAGTATTCAGCAGCAAATTAATATGTATTGTTATTAACATATTTCCCTTCCATTGCATGGGCTACTTCAAACCAGCTAATCATTAGTAGAATTCTCGGTACCTCTCTGCGGTAATATGGCCCTGGGAAGTGACCGACCTTGCCCGCGAAATGAACCGCAGCTTGTGCGCGGTATCAAGTATTCAGCGGCAAGTTCTAATTAATAATATTATTATTAATTTCCCTTCCATTGCATGGGCTACTTCGAACCAGCTAATCTTTAGTAGAATTCTCGATACCGCGCTGAGGGAAGATGGCCCTGGGAAGTGACCGACCTGGCCCGCGAGATGAACCGCAGTTTGTGCGCGGTATCAAGTATTCAACTGCAAATTCTAATTATTAATATTATTATTAATTTCCCTTCCATTGCATGGGCTACTTCGAACCAGCTAATCATTAGAAGAATTCTCGATACCGCGCTGAGGGAAGATGGCTCTGGGAAGTGACCGACCTGGCCCGCGAGATGAACCGCAGTTTGTGCGCGGTAACAGGTATTCAGCTGCAAATTCTAATTATTAATATTATTATTAATTTCCCTTCCATTGCATGGGCTACTTCGAACCAGCTAGTCATTAGTAGAATTCTCGATACCTCTCTGCGGGAATATGGCCTTGGGAAGTGACCGACCTGGCCCGCGAGATGAACCGCAGCTTGTGCGCGGTATCAAGTATTCAGCTGCAAATTCTAATTATTAATATTATTATTAATTTCCCTTCGATTGCATGGGCTACTTCGAACCAGCTAATCATTAGTAGAATTCTCGATACCTCTCTGCGGGAATATGGCCCTGGGAAGTGACTGACCTGGCCCGCGAGATGAACCGCAGCTTGTGCGCGGTATCAAGTATTCAGCTGCAAATTCTAATTATTAATATTATTATTAATTTCCCTTCCATTGCATGGGCTACTTCGAACCAGCTAATCATTAGTAGAATTCTCGATACCGCGCTGAGAAGAGATGGCCCTGGGAAGTGACCGACCTGGCCCGCGTGCACACGAAATTGATCGGTCCCTACCCTTTTCCATGAGCGCTGCCAAGGGTATTCTACTGACGACCAGCCGGTTCGAAGAAGCTCATGCAATGGAAAAGAAATTTAATAATAAAATTACATATTAATTTGCTGCTGAATACTTTTGGCAGCACACGAAATTAGGTTTTTCGCGCAGGCCCGGTCGGTCCTTACCCAGGACCGTCTTCTATGAGCGCTGCCAAGGGTATTCTACTGACGACCAGCCGGTTCAAAGTAGCTCATGCAATCGAAGGGAAATATAATAATAATATTACTTTTTTTGCTGCTGAAAACTTTTGGCAGCACACGAAATTAGGTTTTTCGCGCAGGCCGGGTCGGTCCCTACCCAGGACCGTCTTCCATAAGCGCTGCCAAGGGTATTCTACTGACGACCAGCCGGTTCGAAGTAGCTCATGCAATGGAAGAGAAATATAATAATAATATTACATATTAATTTGCTGCTGAATACTTTTGGCAACACACGAAATTAGGTTTTTCGCGCAGGCCGGGTCGGTCCCTACCCAGGACCGTCTTCCATGAGCGCTGCCAAGGGTATTCTACTGACGACCAGCCGGTTCGAAGTAGTTCATGCAATGGAAGGGAAATATAATAATAATATTACATTTTAAATTGCTGCTGAAAACTTTTGGCAGCACACGAAATTAGGTTTTTCGCGCAGGCCGGGTCGGTCCCTACCCAGGACCGTCTTCCATGAGCGCTGCCAAGGGTATTCTACTGACGACCAGCCGGTTCGAAGTAGCTCATGCAATGGAAGGGAAATAAATTAATAATATTACATATTTTTTTGCTGCTGAATACTTTTGGCAGCACACGAAATTAGGTTTTTCGCGCAGGCCGGGTCGGTCCCTACCCAGGACCGTCTTCCATGAGCGCTGCCAAGGTTATTCTACTGACGACCAGCCGGTTCGAAGTAGCTCATGCAATGGAAGGGAAATATAATAATATGATTACATATTTTATTTTGCTGCTGAATACTTTTGGCAGCACACGAAATCAGGTTTTTCGCGCAGGCCGGGTCGGTCCCTACCCAGGACCGTCTTCCATGAGCGCTGCCAAGTGTCTTCTACTGACGACTAGCCGGTTCGAATTAGCTCATGCATTGGAAGAGAAATATAATAATAATATTACATATCAATTTGCTGCTGAATACTTTTGGCAACACACAAAATTAGGTTTTTCGCGCAGGCCCGGTCGGTCCCTACCCAGGACCGTCTTCCATGAGCGCTGCCAAGGGTATTCTACTGACGACCAGCCGGTTCAAAGTAGCTCATGCAATGGAAGGGAAATATAATAATAATATTACTTTTTTTGCTGCTGAAAACTTTTGGCAGCACACGAAATTAGGTTTTTCGCGCAGGCCGGGTCGGTCCCTACCCAGGACCGTCTTCCATGAGCGCTGCCAAGGGTATTCTACTGACGACCAGCCGGTTCGAAGTAGCTCATGCAATGGAAGAGAAAAATAATAATAATTTTACATATTAATTTGCTGCTGAATACTTTTGGCAGCACACGAAATTAGGTTTTTCGCGCAGGCCGGGTCGGTCCCTACCCAGAAACTTATGGAATTTCGTGTGCTGTGTTTCCTTAGTTTCCTTAGTTTCCTTAGTTTCCTTAGTTTACTTAGTTTACTTAGTTTCCTTAGTTTCCTTAGTTTCCTTAGTATCCTATTTTTCCTTAGTTTCCTTAGTTTACATAATTTCCATAATTTCCATAGTTTCCTTAGTTTCCTTAGTTTCCTTAGTTTCCTTAGTTTCCTAAGTTTCCTTAATTTTCTTAGTTTCCTTAGTTTCTTTATTTTCTTTAATTTCCTTAGTTTCCATAGTTTCCTTAGTTTCCTAAGTTTCCTTAGTTTCCTTAGTTTACTTAGTTTACTTAGTTTCCTTAGTTTCCTTAGTTTCCTTAGTTTCCCTAGTTTCCTTAGTTTCCTTAGTTTCCTTAGTTTCCTTAGTTTCCATAGTTTCCTTAGTTTCCTTAGTTTCCTTAGTTTCCTTAGTTTACTTAGTTTCCTTAGTTTCCTTAGTTTCCTTAGTTTCCTTAGTTTCCTTAGTTTCCTTAGTTTCCTTAGTTTCCTTAGTTTCTTTAGTTTCTTTAGTTTACTAAGTTTACTTAGTTTCCTTAGTTTCCTTAGTTTCCTTACTTTCCTTAGTTTCCTTAGTTTCCTAAGTTTCCTTAGTTTCCTTAGTTTACATAATTTCCTTAATTTCCATAGTTTCCTTAGTTTCCTTAGTTTCCTTAGTTTCCTTAGTTTCCTAAGTTTTATTTTTCTTTATTTTCTTTAATTTCCTTAGTTTCCTTAGTTTCCTTAGTTTCCTAAGTTTCCTTAGTTTCCTTAGTTTACTTAGTTTACTTAGTTTCTTTAGTTTCCTTAGTTTCCTTAGTTTCCCTAGTTTCTCTAGTTTTTTTATTTTCTTTAATTTCTTTAGTTTCCTTAGTTTCCTTAGTTTCCTTAGTTTCCTTAGTTTCCTTAGTTTACTTAGTTTACTTAGTTTACTTAGTTTCCTTAGTTTCCTTAGTTTCTTTAGTTTCCTTAGTTTCCTTAGTTTCCTTAGTTTCCTTAGTTTCCTTAGTTTCCTTAGTTTCCTTAGTTTCCTTAGTTTCCTTAGTTTCCTTATTTTTCTTTTTTTCCTTAGTTTCCTTAGTTTCCTTAGTTTCCTTAGTTTACTTAGTTTCCTTAGTTTCCTTAGTTTCCTTAGTTTCCTTAGTTTCTTTTGTTTCCTTAGTTTCCTTAGTTTCTTTAGTTTCCCTAGTTTCCTTAGTTTCCTTAGTTTCCTTAGTTTCTTTAGTTTGCTTAGTTTTTTAGTTTCCATAGTTTCCTTAGTTTCCTTAGTTTCCTTAGTTTCCTTAGTTTCCTTATTTTCCTTAGTTTTTTTAGTTTCCATAGTTTACTAAGTTTCCTTAGTTTCCTTAGTTTCCTAAGTTTCCTTAGTTTCTTTTTCTTAGTTTCCTTAGTTTCCTTAGTTTCCTTAGTTTACTTAGTTTACTTAGTTTCCTTAGTTTCCTTAGTTTCCTTAGTTTCCCTAGTTTCCTTAGTTTCCTTAGTTTCCTTAGTTTACTTAGTTTACTTAGTTTCCTTAGTTTCCTTAGTTTCCTTAGTTTCCTATTTTTCCTTAGTTTCCTTAGTTTACATAATTTCCATAATTTCCATAGTTTCCTTAGTTTCCTTAGTTTCCTTAGTTTCCTTAGTTTCTTTATTTTCTTTAATTTCCTTAGTTTCCATAGTTTCCTTAGTTTCCTAAGTTCCCTTAGTTTCCTTAGTTTACTTAGTTTACTTAGTTTCCTTAGTTTCCTTAGTTTCCTTAGTTTCCCTAGTTTCCTTAGTTTCTTTATTTTCTTTAATTTCTTTAGTTTCCTTAGTTTCCTTAGTTTCCTTAGTTTCCTGAGTTTCCTTTGTTTCCTAAGTTTCCTTAGTTTCCTTAGTTTCCTTATTTTTCTTTTTTTCCTTAGTTTCTTTAGTTTCCTTAGTTTACTTAGTTTACATAATTTCCTTAGTTTCCTTAGTTTCCTTAGTTTCCTTAGTTTACTTAGTTTCCTTAGTTTCCTTAGTTTCCTTAGTGTCACGAGTTGCCCTTGTTGATAGCATTGGGCCCTATGCATTGTATCTATATTGTGCTATGTTATATATAATTATTATTTGCTTAAATGACAGTTTGACAATTATAGTATATAGATATACCTATAATAATCTAGCTTATATAATATATCGATGGTCGTCGATGGTCGTTGGGTCCAAAAGGTGTGTCGGGGTTAAGGGTCATCTGTCTGGAAGGCGGATAGGCCTATATAGGCAAGAGAACGGACTGTCTGGGGTCAGTCATCGGAGGTCAGTCGTCGGAGGAGAGTCATCGGAGGTCAGTCGTCGGAAGCTGTCGTCGAGGAGTCGTCGGTCGGAGATGCGAAGTGGGCATGCACGCTGAACTTTGCTGAAGGACGTTCGAGCGTAGGACAACGCACAACGGTGCAAGAAGGTGAACACTGGGCACAACGGTGCTACCAGGCGAATTCGAAGCACAACGGTGCTACTACCAGACGAGGACGGGCTGGAAGGAGCGGACGCTTTCCCGCTTTTTCTCCGTCGCTTTCCGCCACTTCTTCGCAACTTCTCTACCACGTGACCACGTCTATGCTAGACGTGGGCGGTGTCTGTGAGAGCGGAATCTTCTCCGCCACTTCTACGACCGAGGTGGGCGGTGCCGGAAGGAACTGGCACTCCTCTACAAGACGCGACCAGCAGTCGTAGCTGGAACGCCAGCAGGACTGGAACTCTCGACGCTGGGTTCGAGAACGGACCAACGGACGACTTCAAAGCCAGACAACCAGACCAGTGAGCCGACCGAAGCCCTTCGCTGCGTAACAGGACTTCTTCACACCTGCAGAAACTGTCTCCATGCGAACGGAAACGTGAGTGGGGGCGAAGCTTTGTTGGGGGGGTCTGGGGGAGGGCACGACCATCGATTAGGGCTCTATAGGCGTAGCTTATTAACTCTTCCGCAGCTAAGTTGTTTTTTATAAATATAGTCATAATTTGTTCATAAATAGAAAAACACTTAAAGTCCATGAAATATTGACATGTCTTATATCATTTTGTTCGTATTTGATTCCTCAACAATATTCTGTCTTGAAAACGCAGATAAATTGACGTGTTTGCCTTAAAATTTATAAATATATTAAATATTTTAAAAAATAATTTTTTAATTTATAACATTAAAAATTAATAAAAAAAATTATGAACCAACTAAAATTAATGCAAATACTTATAAATGTAGCTACTTGTATGACAAACTTGTATCAAACAGTGAAAAGCTAAAAAAAGTGTGAATTTAATTTTAAAATGATTTTATATTACTTCCACTTAGAAGATAATGACATCGACGCTCATGTCAACAAAATACTAGGTCTGCTTGCGATGTCGCCGTATTTCTATCCAAATATGTCCAAACATAGATAATTATTTTATAAATCCTTTACACAATTTGCCTGACTGATAAGTTTTATGTTACTAATTAGGCTGAAAGACCTAAATAAAAAAAATTACTGCAGAGAAGTGATCAAATGAGCTCATGTTTTCCTACTCTATGATGAGATCGGCGTGGTCGGATGGACGGGCGGTAAATGTGCGGTCTTCAAATCCCGAAACCTTTACATCATCTAGAATAAATGTGCTTGAGACCTTATTAGAGCATTTGTTGAACAATATGATTCATTTTGTCTGAACTTGGCTGATGAAAAGACATAATTACAGCGAAATGGTCAACGGCCAAGAAGCCGCAGACGCGGCCGAAAGTAAACAAATGGCGGGATGTAAATTTTCACAAACTTACGGCCATAATTTTCGTTTATAACTTCATCAAACCATTGGGGAAAACCTACGTTAGGGTATTTTCTGATCCGTCTTCATGTCCCCAATCGAAATATATAAATAGATTTCTAAATATATCTACATTATCCGACAAACGGGTGCGTTTTTGTTGTGCGGTCACAATCGACCCCATTCGCTGCGAAAGAGCAGGACTGGAACTCTCGACGCTGGGTTCGAGAACGGACCAACGGACGACTTCAAAGCCAGACAACCAGACCAGTGAGCCGACCGAAGCCCTTCGCTGCGTAACAGGACTTCTTCACACCTGCAGAAACTGTCTCCATGCGAACGGAAACGTGAGTGGGGGCGAAGCTTTGTTGGGGGGGTCTGGGGGAGGGCACGACCATCGATTAGGGCTCTATAGGCGTAGCCTATTAACGATACTGTTTTTGCTATATATGTAACTATGTCTTTTAGTTTAATTTCAGTTGTCTTTTTATCTGAATAATTTTCTAAACGAGTTCATGCTTTGTTTTCTAGTATTTCGATGACAATATTCTAGACACCCTTTCCTTAATAGGCTAGGGCTAACTCGCCATTTAAGATAACTCATGACAATGTGGTGGCAGCAGCGGTGGGATGGTTGAGTTTGTTTAGGATATGGTCGTTGTATTAGGAACATAAGCTACATTTGACTCGATAGAATTAGACGGGGATTTAGACACTGATTAAATGATTTAGCTAAACGCATTGAAGCATTGCTAAAGATAATTTATGCTATTATAGCGTAGGTGTTTCACGCTGCATAAATAGGCCAGAGGGATTGTTTAAAGATCTGTTGTAGACTTAGTTAAACATACTTCTTCTATAGTGTCGCCTATAGTGGGGTCTAAGGTAATTATCTAGACTGAATAGATTAGCATTTGTCGCTTAGGGGATATTCTGTTTCAGTTTAGCCCAGTAGGCTAATTATTTCTCGACATGGAGCAATTGATAGCACTTGCCGAAAGGAGTGGCTTGAAAGGGCCTGAGCTTCTTGAGTTTGTGGAAAAGCACAGAGCTGATGAAGAAGCGCGACAGAAACGGATTCTTGAGCGAGAAGAGAGAGCAGCTGACAGAGAGATGCGCAAGTTTGAATTGGAGCGTCAGGCTAAAGTGGAAGCAGAACAAAACGCACTCAAGAAGTTTGAGATGGAGCAACAGGCTAAATCTGTAGCCGAAGAAAACGCACTCAAGAAGTTTGAATTGGAGAGACAGGCAAAAGCTGAAGCCTTAGATTTGGAAAGACAGGCTAAAACTGAAGCCGAAGCCAATTTAATGAGGAAGTTAGATTTGGAAAGACAGGCTAAAGCTGAAGCCGAAGCCAATGTAATGAGGAAGTTAGATTTGGAGAGACAAGCAAAAGCCGAAGCCGATGAATGTGCCATGAGAAAATTGGAACTTGAAAGAAAGATGAAACAGGAGGCGCACGAGCAAGCATTGGAAATGCAAAAGGAGCAGCATGAACAGTCCATGGCTTTGGAGAAAGCTAAGCTCGAAGGAAAGACTGTACGGCAGGCTAGTATCAGAAGTGTTAGTGAAAACGCAGCATCTGAAGAGGATGGTGAAGAGGAGGAGGAAGAGGAGCGGACCTCGGATTTTACAGTCAATGCGAGGAAAGGACCAAAGCTACCTCCATTTGAGGATGGCAAAGATAATATGGACGCTTATCTGAGAAGATTTGAGAAATATGCGTCTATTCGTAAATGGAAAAGACAGGAATGGGCAGTTTATTTGGCCGCACTTTTGAAAGGACGCGCTTTAGATGTGTTTGCGCGTATGCCGCCTGAACAATACGACGATTACGACGCATTGAAAGATGCTCTTCTGAAAAGATATCAGATGACGGAAGAAGGCTTTCACAAGCGGTTTAATAACTGTAGACCGGAAACTGGAGAAGCGCCTCAACAATTCATCACCAGGTTAGAAAGCTACTTGATGAGATGGATTGAGCTCGCCAAAGTCACTCAAGACTTTGATGGACTGAAGAGTTTGCTGGTAAAGGAGCAGTATCTCTCTGTGGTGAGCAGAGAATTGTCGCTGTTCTTGAGAGAAAGGGCGCCAAAAGATCTTCAGGAACTCGCTAAATTAGCGGAGACCTACATAGAGGCACACGAAGTAAAGTCAAAACAGCCATACCAGTCGGACTATGGAGAGAAAGAAGTAAGAACAGAGGGAAAATTTCTCAAGCCAGACTTCGCTAAGGAAAATGAGAGGGCTGGAAAGAAAGACCAAAAACGTAACGGGGCTACTGATAGGCCTTGTTTTTTTTGTAACCGATACGGGCACTCCTATAATTCATGTCGGTTTAGAATGAATACGTCACATAAAGCCGCAGGAATGCAGACTTCCTGGAAGCCTAGAAATGCACGGCAGAACCAGAAGAAAAAAGCTGAGAACAAGAAAGATAAATCAGTATCTTCCGCAGTTGATAAGAAAACGCACCAAACGACCGCAACTTCAACCGATCCAGAAGGAACGCTGGTCAAGGAAGGGTGTGACGAAAATGCTGGTCAGGCGTTGAAAAATCTGTCCGATGGTGAAGATGTCGAACTAAGATGTGGTTGCAAAGCGCACGTCATAGCTGAAGCCTGTAGACCGGGTAAATACGGAACTGATATGAAGACAACGATTGGTTATGTAGGAGATCAACAGGTCGAAGTGCTTCGAGACACCGGATGTTCGTCAGTGGTTGTAGCCAGGAGGCTGGTGAAAAAGAATCAGATGACTGGGAAGCATGAGTTGTGCATTCTGATTGACAAAACTACGAGGAAAGTGCCAACCGCTATCATTGAAGTCAGAACGGACTACTTCACAGGGAAAGTGAAAGCGCTCTGCATGAAGGAAACATTATACGACCTTGTAATTGGAAATATATCTGTAGCGGAACTACGGCCCAGATCCTTCGACAAGAGTACTGAGGTACATGAACAAGACTTGTTGATTGACGCAGAGAAAGATGCGGGGTGTACTGAAGAGCAGTTGAATGTGACATCAGCTGTGGAAACCCGACATATGAAAGAGAAAGCGAGAGCATTGCCAAAGCAGTTACGAGTCCCAGAATTTCAGAATGAAGTCACATTGGAAACGTTGAAGAAGGAACAGGCTGAGGACAGTTCATTGAAGAAATACTGGGAGTATTCTACACAGAAAGAAGCGACTGGAACGAACGATGACGATCGCATCGTACGCTTTGATGTGGAACGAGGACTACTGTATCGCAAGTTTCGATCACCACATCATAACTTCGGCGATGAAGTGAAACAGCTGGTAATTCCATCCAGGTTGAGAACCAGAGTAATGGAAATAGCCCATAGCTCAATTCTTGGAGGACACTTGGGCATTCACAAAACTCAAGAGAGAATTTTATCTCAATTCTTTTGGCCAGGATGCTACAGTGATATCGGAAGATACTGTCGATCCTGCGATATTTGTCAAAGAACCTTGCCGAAGGGGCGAGTTCAGAAAGTGCCTTTGATCAAGATGCCGATAATTGACACGGTCTTTAAGAGATGCGTGGTCGACCTGATTGGACCACTTCCATGCTCAGAGCGAGGACACCGGTACATTCTAACATTGGTGGATTGTGCAAGCCGCTATCCTGAGTGTATCGCGCTTAAGCAAATTGACACCTGTTCTGTTGCAGAAGCATTGCTTAGCATCTTTTCAAGGATGGGGGCACCATTGGAGCTGCTCTCGGATAATGGATCACAGTTCACAGGAGCAATGATGAAGGAAGTAGGTCGACTTCTGTCGATAAAACAATTATTCAGCACTCCATATCACAGTCAAAACTGTGGATTGGTTGAGAGATATAACGGAGTCATCAAACAAATGCTTCGGAAAATGTGTGCAGAGAAAGTGAAAGATTGGGATCGATACTTAGATCCTTTGATGTTCGCATATCGTGAGGTCAGTAATGAAAGTACGGGATTCAGTCCATTTGAGATGATTTACGGAAGACCTGTGCGAGGATCCATGGCGATCTTGAAGGAACTGTGGACTAAAGACATTGCTGAACCAGAGGAGAAGACGACTTATGAGTATGTTGTCGATCTGAGGAATCGTCTTCAAGAGACTTGTCACTTGGCGCAAGAAAATCTGCAAAGAGCCGCTGATAAATATAAGCGCAATTTTGACAAGCATGCCAAGCCTCGAAAGTTTGATCCAGGTGATAAAGTACTGCTACTGTTGCCTACAGAGAGCAACAAACTGCAAATGCAATGGAAAGGTCCATTTCCAGTACTGAAACGATTCGGAGAAGCTGATTATGTAATCCAGTTTCCTCACCGAGCAAAGACGTTCCATGCGAACATGCTGAAACGCTATCATGAGCGTCAACCAGAGACAGAGAACAGACCGAGCGAGGAAGCCGTGAACGACGAAATGCAAGCTGTAGGAGCGGCTGTTGTCGTCGAAGAATTGTCGGATGCAGAGATGAAGATGACAGGTGAAAGAAATCTGCCACTCTTTAACAATCTGCAGAAAGAGACCTACAAAGATGTGGAGATAGGCCATGATCTGTCAGCGGATCAGAAGAAGGAGGTCGAAACACTCTTGGAAGAATTTCAAGACATCTTCAGTGATGTGCTAAGAAGAATCAAGCTAGTCGGTCATCGGATTCAGCCTGCGTTAAATGTCGCAGGGCTGAAGAGACCATATCCTGTGCCATAGGCTATGAGACAGAAGCTGGACAAGAAAATCGAGGACTAGATTAGGGGTGATAATATTGTGAGTGGGTAAGTCGGATGGATCATCAGTCTTTGATCTATCATCAAGGAACTAATTCAGTAAATGGGAGTTTAGTATTTACTGGGTTTTAATTTTGCAGCCGTATTTCTTTATTATACGCTTTTAAAAAAGGGTTTGAAAATGTGGGGGCCGATTTTTTAAGCCGCCATCTGTAGGCCTAGATAGGAACTAGGATAAGTAAACCTAGATATTAACAGGGCAATCGTTTTAGTTTTAGTTGTAAAGAAAAGCTAAGGTAGTTTTCTCTTAAGTGTGGGGCCATTGTCACGAGTTGCCCTTGTTGATAGCATTGGGCCCTATGCATTGTATCTATATTGTGCTATGTTGTATATAATTATTATTTGCTTAAATGACAGTTTGACAATAGTATATAGATATACCTATAATAATCTAGCTTATATAATATATCGATGGTCGTCGATGGTCGTTGGGTCCAAAAGGTGTGTCGGGGTTAAGGGTCATCTGTCTGGAAGGCGGATAGGCCTATATAGGCAAGAGAACGGACTGTCTGGGGTCAGTCATCGGAGGTCAGTCGTCGGAGGAGAGTCATCGGAGGTCAGTCGTCGGAAGCTGTCGTCGAGGAGTCGTCGGTCGGAGATGCGAAGTGGGCATGCACGCTGAACTTTGCTGAAGGACGTTCGAGCGTAGGACAACGCACAACGGTGCAAGAAGGTGAACACTGGGCACAACGGTGCTACCAGGCGAATTCGAAGCACAACGGTGCTACTACCAGACGAGGACGGGCTGGAAGGAGCGGACGCTTTCCCGCTTTTTCTCCGTCGCTTTCCGCCACTTCTTCGCAACTTCTCTACCACGTGACCACGTCTATGCTAGACGTGGGCGGTGTCTGTGAGAGCGGAATCTTCTCCGCCACTTCTACGACCGAGGTGGGCGGTGCCGGAAGGAACTGGCACTCCTCTACAAGACGCGACCAGCAGTCGTAGCTGGAACGCCAGCAGGACTGGAACTCTCGACGCTGGGTTCGAGAACGGACCAACGGACGACTTCAAAGCCAGACAACCAGACCAGTGAGCCGACCGAAGCCCTTCGCTGCGTAACAGGACTTCTTCACACCTGCAGAAACTGTCTCCATGCGAACGGAAACGTGAGTGGGGGCGAAGCTTTGTTGGGGGGGTCTGGGGGAGGGCACGACCATCGATTAGGGCTCTATAGGCGTAGCCTATTAACGATACTGTTTTTGCTATATATGTAACTATGTCTTTTAGTTTAATTTCAGTTGTCTTTTTATCTGAATAATTTTCTAAACGAGTTCATGCTTTGTTTTCTAGTATTTCGATGACAATATTCTAGACACCCTTTCCTTAATAGGCTAGGGCTAACTCGCCATTTAAGATAACTCATGACACTTAGTTTCCTTAGTTTCATTAGTTTCCTTAGTTTCCTTATTTTCCTTAGTTTCCTTAGTTTCCATAGTTTACTAAGTTTACTTAGTTTCCTTAGTTTCCTTAGTTTACTTAGTTTCCTTAGTTTCCTTAGTTTCCTTAGTTTCCTTAGTTTCCTTAGTTTACTAAGTTTACTTAGTTTCCTTAGTTTCCTTAGTTTCCTTAGTTTCATTAGTTTCCTTAGTTTCCTTATTTTCCTTAGTTTCCTTAGTTTCCATAGTTTACTAAGTTTACTTAGTTTCCTTAGTTTCCTTAGTTTCTTTAGTTTCCTAAGTTTCCTTAGTTTCTTTTTCTTAGTTTCCTTAGTTTCCTTAGTTTCCTTAGTTTACTTAGTTTACTTAGTTTCCTTAGTTTCCTTAGTTTCCTTAGTTTCCCTAGTTTCCTTAGTTTCCTTAGTTTCCTTAGTTTCCTTAGTTTACTTAGTTTACTTAGTTTCCTTAGTTTCCTTAGTTTCCTTAGTATCCTATTTTTCCTTAGTTTCCTTAGTTTACATAATTTCCATAATTTCCATAGTTTCCTTAGTTTCCTTAGTTTCTTTAGTTTCCTTAGTTTCCTAAGTTTCCTTAATTTCCTTAGTTTCCTTAGTTTCTTTATTTTCTTTAAATTCCTTAGTTTCCATAGTTTCCTTAGTTTCCTAAGTTTCCTTAGTTTCCTTAGTTTACTTAGTTTCCTTAGTTTCCTTAGTTTCCTTAGTTTCCCTAGTTTCCTTAGTTTCTTTATTTTCTTTAATTTCTTTAGTTTCCTTAGTTTCCTTAGTTTCCTTAGTTTCCTTAGTTTCCTTAGTTTACTTAGTTTACTTAGTTTACTTAGATTCCTTAGTTTCCTTAGTTTCCTTAGTTTCTATAGTTTCTTTAGTTTACTAAGTTTACTTAGTTTCCTTAGTTTCCTTAGTTTCCTTAGTTTCCTTAGTTTCATTAGTTTCCTTAGTTTCCTTATTTTCCTTAGTTTCCTTAGTTTCCATAGTTTACTAAGTTTCCTTAGTTTCCTTAGTTTCCTAAGTTTCCTTAGTTTCTTTTCCTTAGTTTCCTTAGTTTCCTTAGTTTCCTTAGTTTACTTAGTTTACTTAGTTTCCTTAGTTTCCTTAGTTTCCTTAGTTTCCCTAGTTTCCTTAATTTCCTTAGTTTCCTTAGTTTCCTTAGTTTACTTAGTTTCCATAGTTTCCTTAGTTTCCTTAGTTCACTTAGTTTCCTTAGTTTCCTTAGTTTCCTGAGTTTCCTTTGTTTCCTAAGTTTCCTTAGTTTCCTTAGTTTCCTTAGTTTCCTTAGTTTCCTTAGTTTACTTAGTTTACTTAGTTTCCTTAGTTTCCTTAGTTTCCTTAGTTTCCCTAGTTTCCTTAGTTTCTTTATTTTCTTTAATTTCTTTAGTTTCCTTAGTTTCCTTAGTTTCCTTAGTTTCCTTAGTTTACTTAGTTTACTTAGTTTACTTAGATTCCTTAGTTTCCTTAGTTTCCTTAGTTTCTATAGTTTCTTTAGTTTACTAAGTTTACTTAGTTTCCTTAGTTTCCTTAGTTTCCTTAGTTTCCTTAGTTTCAATAGTTTCCTTAGTTTCTTTATTTTCCTTAGTTTCCTTTGTTTCCATAGTTTACTAAGTTTCCTTAGTTTCCTTAGTTTCCTAAGTTTCCTTAGTTTCTTTTCCTTAGTTTCCTTAGTTTCCTTAGTTTCCTTAGTTTACTTAGTTTACTTAGTTTCCTTAGTTTCCTTAGTTTCCTTAGTTTCCCTAGTTTCCTTAGTTTCCTTAGTTTCCTTAGATTCCTTAGTTTACTTAGTTTCCATAGTTTCCTTAGTTTCCTTAGTTCACTTAGTTTCCTTAGTTTCCTTAGTTTCCTGAGTTTCCTTTGTTTCCTAAGTTTCCTTAGTTTCCTTAGTTTCCTTATTTTTCTTTTTCCTTAGTTTCTTTAGTTTCTTTAGTTTACTTAGTTTACATAATTTCCTTAGTTTCCTTAGTTTCCTTAGTTTCCTTAGTTTACTTAGTTTCCTTAGTTTCCTTAGTTTCCTTAGTTTCCTTAGTTTCCTTAGTTTCATTATTTTCCTTAGTTTCCTTATTTTCCTTAGTTTCCTTAGTTTCCATAGTTTACTAAGTTTACTTAGTTTCCTTAGTTTCCTTAGTTTACTTAGTTTACTTAGTTTACTTAGTTTCCTTAGTTTCCTTAGTTTCTTTAGTTTCCTTAGTTTCCTTAGTTTCCTTAGTTTCCTTAGTTTCCTTAGTTTCCTAAGTTTCCTTAGTTTCCTAAGTTTCCTTAGTTTCTTTAGTTTCCTTTTTTTTCTTTTTTTCCTTAGTTTCTTTAGTTTCCTTAGTTTCTTTCTTTTCTTTAATTTCCTTAGTTTCTTTAGTTTCCTTAGTTTCCTTAGTTTCCTTAGTTTCCTTAGTTTACTTAGTTTCCTTAGTTTCCTTAGTTTCCTTAGTTTCCTTAGTTTCCTTAGTTTCTTTAGTTTCTTTAGTTTACTAAGTTTACTTAGTTTCCTTAGTTTCCTTAGTTTCCTTACTTTCCTTAGTTTCCTTAGTTTCCTAAGTTTCCTTAGTTTCCTTAGTTTACATAATTTCCTTAATTTCCATAGTTTCCTTAGTTTCCTTAGTTTCCTTAGTTTCCTTAGTTTCCTAAGTTTCCTTAGTTTCCTTAGTTTCTTTATTTTTTTTAATTTCCTTAGTTTCCTTAGTTTCCTTAGTTTCCTAAGTTTCCTTAGTTTCCTTAGTTTACTTAGTTTACTTAGTTTCCTTAGTTTCCTTAGTTTCCTTAGTTTCCCTAGTTTCTCTAGTTTTTTTATTTTCTTTAATTTCTTTAGTTTCCTTAGTTTCCTTAGTTTCCTTAGTTTCCTTAGTTTCCTTAGTTTACTTAGTTTACTTAGTTTACTTAGTTTCCTTAGTTTCCTTAGTTTCTTTAGTTTCCTTAGTTTCCTTAGTTTCCTTAGTTTCCTTAGTTTCCTTAGTTTCCTTAGTTTCCTAAGTTTCCTTAGTTTCCTTAGTTTCCTTATTTTTCTTTTTTTCCTTAGTTTCCTTAGTTTCCTTAGTTTCCTTAGTTTACTTAGTTTCCTTAGTTTCCTTAGTTTCCTTAGTTTCCTTAGTTTCTTTTGTTTCCTTAGTTTCCTTAGTTTCTTTAGTTTCCCTAGTTTCCTTAGTTTCCTTAGTTTCCTTAGTTTCTTTAGTTTGCTTAGTTTTTTAGTTTCCTTAGTTTCCTTAGTTTCCTTAGTTTCCTTAGTTTCCTTAGTTTCCTTATTTTCCTTAGTTTCCTTAGTTTCCATAGTTTACTAAGTTTCCTTAGTTTCCTTAGTTTCCTAAGTTTCCTTAGTTTCTTTTCCTTAGTTTCCTTAGTTTCCTTAGTTTCCTTAGTTTACTTAGTTTACTTAGTTTCCTTAGTTTCCTTAGTTTCCTTAGTTTCCCTAGTTTCCTTAGTTTCCTTAGTTTCCTTAGTTTCCTTAGTTTACTTAGTTTACTTAGTTTCCTTAGTTTCCTATTTTTCCTTAGTTTCCTTAGTTTACATAATTTCCATAATTTCCATAGTTTCCTTAGTTTCCTTAGTTTCCTTAGTTTCCTTAGTTTCTTTATTTTCTTTAATTTCCTTAGTTTCCATAGTTTCCTTAGTTTCCTTAGTTCCCTTAGTTTCCTTAGTTTACTTAGTTTACTTAGTTTCCTTAGTTTCCTTAGTTTCCTTAGTTTCCCTAGTTTCCTTAGTTTCTTTATTTTCTTTAATTTCTTTAGTTTCCTTAGTTTCCTTAGTTTCCTTAGTTTCCTTAGTTTACTTAGTTTACTTAGTTTACTTAGATTCCTTAGTTTCCTTAGTTTCCTTAGTTTCTATAGTTTCTTTAGTTTACTAAGTTTACTTAGTTTCCTTAGTTTCCTTAGTTTCCGTACTTTCCTTAGTTTCCTTAGTTTCCTAAGTTTCCTTAGTTTCCTTAGTTTACATAATTTCCATAATTTCCATAGTTTCCTTAGTTTCCTTAGTTTCCTTAGTTTCCTTAGTTTACTTAGTTTCCTTAGTTTCCTTAGTTTCCTTAGTTTCCTTAATTTCCTTAGTTTACTTAGTTTCCTTAGTTTCCTTAGTTTCCTTAGTTTCCTTAGTTTCCTTAGTTTCCTTAGTTTCCTTAGTTTCCTGAGTTTCCTTAGTTTCATAAGTTTCATCAGTTTACTTAGTTTCTTTAGTTTACTTAGTTTCCTTAGTTTCCTTAGTTTCCTTAGTTTCCCTAGTTTCCTTAGTTTCTTTATTTTCTTTAATTTCTTTAGTTTCCTTAGTTTCCTTAGTTTCCTTAGTTTCCTTAGTTTCCTTAGTTTACTTAGTTTCCTTAGTTTACTTAGTTTACTTAGTTTCCTTAGTTTCCTTAGTTTCCTTAGTTTCCCTAGTTTCCTTAGTTTCCTTAGTTTCCTTAGTTTCCTTAGTTTACTTAGTTTCCATAGTTTCCTTAGTTTCCTTAGTTCACTTAGTTTCCTTAGTTTCCTTAGTTTCCTGAGTTTCCTTTGTTTCCTAAGTTTCCTTAGTTTCCTTAGTTTCCTTATTTTTCTTAATAATTTGCTGCTGCTGAATACTTTTGGCAGCACACGAATTTAGGTTTTTCGCGCAGGCCAGGTCGGTCCATACCCAGGAACATTTGGAATTTCGTGTGCTTCCAAAAGTATTCAGCAGCAAATTAATATGTAATAATATTACTATATTTCCCTTCCATTGCATGAGCTACTTCGAACCGGCTGGTCGTCAGTAGAATACCCTTGGCAGCGCTCATGGAAGACGGTCCTGGGTAGAAACCGACCGGGCCTGCGCGAAAAACCTAATTTCGTGTGCTGCCAAAAGTATTCAGCAGCAAATTAATATGTAACATTGATATTATATTTCCCTTCCATTGCATGAACTACTTCGAACCGGCTGGTCGTCAGTAGAATACCCTTGGCAGCGCTCAGGGAAGACAGTCTTGGGTAGGGACCGACCCGGCCTGCGCGAAAAACCTAATTTCGTGTGCTGCCAAAAGTATTCAGCAGCAGCAAATTAATAACTAATATTATTACTATATGTCCCTTCCTTTGCATGAGCTACTTCGAACCGGCTGGTCCTCAGTAGAATACCCTTGGCAGCGCTCATGGAAGACGGTCCTGGGTAGGGACCGACCGGGCCTGCGCGAAAAACCCAATTTCGTGTGCTGCCAAAAGTATTCAGCAGCAAATTAATATGTTATATTATTATTACATTTCCTTTCCATTGAAATTAGGTTTTTCGCGCAGGCCGGGTCGGTCCCTATCCAAGACCGTCTTCCATGAGCGCTGCCAAGGGTATTCTACTGAGGACCAGCCGGTTCGAAGTAGCTCATGCAATGGAAGGGAAATATAGTAATAATATTAAATATTTATTTGCTGCTGCTGAAAACTTTTGGCAGCACACGAAATTAGGTTTTTCGCGCAGGCCGGGTCGGTCCCTACCCAAGACCGTCTTCCCTGAGCGCTGCCAAGGGTATTCTACTGACGACCAGCCGGTTCGAAGTAGCCCATGCTATGGAAGGGAAATATAATAGTAATATTAAATATTAATTTGCTGCTGCTGAATACTTTTGGCACACGAAATTAGGTTTTTCGCGCAGGCCGGGTCGGTCCCTACCCAGGACCGTCTTCCATGAGCGCTGCCAAGGGTATTCTACTGACGACCAGCCGGTTCGAAGTAGCTCATTCAATGGAAGGGACCGACCGTCTTCTTTGAGCGCTGCCAAAAGTATTCAGCAGCAAGGGAAATATAATAAAAAATTACATATTAATTTGCTTCTGAATACTTTTGGCAGCACACGAAATTAGGTTTTTCGCCCAGGCCGGGTCGGTCCCTACCCGGGACCGTCTTCCATGAGCGCTGCCAAGCGTATTCTACTGACGACCAGCCGGTTCGAAGAAGCTCATGCAATGGAAGGGAAATTTAATAATAATATTACATATTAATTTGCTGCTGCATACTTTTGGCAGCACACGAAATTGGGTTTTTCGCGCAGGCCCGGTCGGTCCTTACCCAGGACCGTCTTCCATGAGCGCTGCCAAGGGTATTCTACTGAGGACCAGCCGGTTCGAAGTAGCTCATGCAATGGAAGGGAAATATAGTAATAATATTAATTTGTAATTTGCTGCGTCTGAATACTTTTGGCAGCACACGAAATTAGGTTTTTCGCGCAGGCCGGGTCGGTCCCTACCCAACACTGTCTTCCCTGAGCGCTGCCAGGGGTATTCTACTGACGATCAACCGGTTCGAAGTAGCCCATGCAATGGAAGGGAAATATAATAATAATATTACATATTAATTTGCTGCTGAATACTTTTGGCAGCACACGAAATTAGGTTTTTCGCGCAGGCCGGGTCGTTCCCTACCCAGGACCGTCTTCCATGAGCGCTGCCAAGGGTATTCTACTGACGGCCAGCCGGTTCGAAGAAGCTCATGCAATGGAAGGGAAATATAATAATAATATTACATATTATTTTGCTGCTGAAGACTTTTGGCAGCACACGAAATTAGGTTTTTCGCGCAGGCCCGGTCGGTCCCTACCCAGGACCGTCTTCCATGAGCGCTGCCAAGGGTATTCTACTGACGACCAGCCGGTTCGAAGTAGCTCATGCAATGGAAGGGAAAAATAGTAATAATATTAAATATTAATTTGCTGCTGCTGAATACTTTTGGCAGCACACGAAATTAGGTTTTTCGCGCAGGCCGGGTCGGTCCCTACCCAGAAACATATGGAATTTCGTGTGCTGCCAAAAGTATTCAGCAGCAATTTAATATGTAATATTATTATTATATTTCCCTTCCATTGCATGGGCTACTTCGAACCGGCTCATTATCAGATCAGTAGAATACCCTAGGCAGCGCTCATGGAAGACGGTCCTGGGTAAGGACCGACCCGGCCTGCGCGAAAAACCTAAATTCGTGTGCTGCCAAAAGCATTCAGCAGCAAATTAATATGTAATATTATTATTATATTTCCTTTCCATTGCATGAGCTTCTTCCATGAGCGCTGCCAAGGGTAGGGACCGACCCGGCCTGCGCGAAAAACCTAATTTTGTGTGTATTATTATTATGTTTCTCTTCCATTGCATGCACAGGACCGTCTTCCATGAGCGCTGCCAAGGGTATTCTACTGACGACCAGCCGGTTCGAAGTAGCTCATGCAATGGAAGAGAAATATAATAATATTATTACATTTTAATTTGCTGGTGAAAACTTTTGGCAGCACACGAAATTAGGTTTTTCGCGCAGGCCGGGTCGGTCCCTACTCAGGACCGTCTTCCATGAGCGCTGCCAAGGGTATTCTACTGAGGACCAGCCGGTTCGAAGTAGCTCATGCAATGGAAAGGAAATATAGTAATAATATTAACCCATTAGTGCCCACAGTCCCTTTTTAGGGACACAAAGTTAATCAAGCGTAGTCTATCATAAATGAACCACAAATTTTTATTTTCTGTTTTTGCTGTACTTAGCAATGTCTTTAGTATTTTTTGAAGCATTTTGTTTGTATGTACATAAACATCATGTGCATAATATTTCCTTATGAACATCGATTAATGGAAAATTCACAAATCATGATTTCATGCTCAAAGGTGGGTGTTTTTCAATTAAATGACCTCAGTAAACCGAATAAAGTGAATCATATTTAGGTAGTACAACTACTTAGCCTGTGCAGGAATACTTTTGTTGCATGTTTCTTGTGAATGGTGTACTTTCTGTACTGCGTTGAACTTATGTCCTTAAAAAGGGACTGTGGGCATTAGAGGGTACCCTATTTTTGTTAGGCAAAAATAGCTGTGTGTATGGTTTTATGACCACTGGAGTCTATTAGATCCAATCGTTATGGCATATTTCTGTACCATCCCAATGCTAGAATGTATGTATGTATGTATGTACGTATGTATGCATGCATGTATGTATGTATGCATATGTGTATGCATGTATTTGCGTATGTATGTATGCATGCATACAGCATGCATGTATGCATGCATGCCTGTATGTATGCATTCATGCATGTGTGTATATATGTATGTATGTATGTTTGCATGTATGTATGCATGCATGTATGCATGTATGAATGCATGTAGGTAGAATGTATGCATGAGAGCCTAGTTAGCTACACCGGTAAGCGAGAGCGACATACGTCCGTTGGTTGCAACGGACTGCGGTTCAAGCCCCGGGCTGGGAGAGTTGACATTCAGAGATTTATATTATCTCGGGCTAGCACGTGTGGGACGCAGGGGTGCAAGCTGCTGGGGAGTGACCTTGGGCAAGTTTCTTACCCATCATTGTCTGTGGGGAAGGCAACGGGAAACCACCTCACTCATCTCATCCCCAGGGGCGTAAAGCCAATTAACCTGCCTACGGGCAGAGGGCCATCATCATCACCATCATCATGCATGTAGGTATATATGCGTGTACGCATGAATGTATGTGTAAGTACGCACGCAAGCACGTAGGCAGTATGTATGTATGTACGCCGGTGCGTATGTACGCAGGTACGTATGTACGCAGGTACGTATGTACGCAGTTACGTTTGTTTTGTTTGTTTGTATGTGCACTTGTTATAGCGCCCCTTCAAGCTCTCTCTTCTCAAAGGCGCTCCCGATGCAGAGCGGACACTGCATCGGAGTTTCACGCCGAAGCGCTGAGCAATTGTGAGTGAAGGACTTGCCCAAGGTCCTTACGCGGCGAGGTGGATTCGAACCTCGAACCTTCCGGCTTCAAGGCAACGACGCCACCACTACACTACCGCGCCCCTACGTATGTGTATATATATATATATGTATATGTATGTATGTATGTGTGACATTGTATGTATGTATGTATGTAAGTATGTTTGTATGTATGTATGTATGTATGTATGTATGTATGTATGTACGTACACAAACGCAAGCACGTACGCTGATGGGTATGTACGCAGGTACGTATGTGCATGTATGTTTGTTTGTACGTATATATGTGCGTATGTACATACGTACATATTCACTTATGCATGTACGTTCGTGCTTACATTTGAACGTATGTAGCTCGTATTCAACCATCTACGTGCACCGTAACGACGCTTTGCCTTGCACTGTAGTTCATTATATCAGTTGAACGGGTATAACCGGATCTGCCATATAAAAGTCAACTGCTAAGGACGACTATAATAGTCAGGATAGCCGTAAGAGGGATAAGGGACCGTCCATAAATGACGTCATGCACATAGGGTTGGGGGTCACACATAATATGTGACGATGTGTGATGGTCTCTAACTAGATATCATATGACATTTGTGATGAAGTGTGGCGAGGAGGGTCAAAATCATCGAAAATTACGTGTCGTCATTTATGGACGACCCCTAATAGCTGGTTTTGATATTTCTATTTGCTGCCTTTCATCTATCTGTATGTTATTTTTCATTTATATGTTGAATTTTCATATTTTAATAGCATACAAGTGAAGTAACCATGTCACATTTTAAGAATTTCCACTTATAAATATAAACCTGTGCCCTGTAGTGCCCACTGTCCCTTTTTAGGGACAAGAATTTAAATGCCGATATTTTAGATACCTGATGTTTGCAAATTTTTCCCATATTTTTTCCGTTATACCATCCATATTGTCTACCACACCAAGAAATTTCATAAAGTTTTTCCGTCATGGGCACTAAAGGGTTAAATATTAATTTGCTGCTGAATACTTTTGGCAGCACACGAAATTAGGTTTTTCGCGCAGGCCGGGTCGGTCCCTACCCAGGACCGTCTTCCCTGAGCGCTGCCTAGGGTATTATACTGATCTGATAATGAGCCGGTTCAAAGTGGCCCATGCAATGGAAGGGAAATGTAATAAAAACATTAAATATTATTTTTGCTGCTGAATACTTTTGGCAGCACACGAAATTAGGTTTTTCGCGCAGGCCGGGTCGGTCCCTACCCAGGACCGTCTTCCCTGAGCGCTGCCTAGGGTATTCTACTGATCTGATAATGAGCCGGTTCAAAGTAGCCCATGCAATGGAAGGGAAATGTAATAAAAATATTAAATATTAATTTGCTGCTGAATACTTTTGGCAGCACACGAAATTAGGTTTTTTGCGCAGGCCGGGTCGGTCCCTACCCAGGACCGTCTTCCATGAGCGCTGCCAAGGGTATTCTACTGACGACCAGCCGGTTCGAAGTAGCTCATGCAATGGAAAGGAAATATAATAATAATATTACATATTAATTTGCTGCTGAATACTTTTGGCAGCACACAAAATTAGGTTTTTCGCGCAGGCCCGGTCGGTCCCTACCCAGGACCGTCTTCTATGAGCGCTGCCAAGGGTATTCTACTGACGACCAGCCGGTTCAAAGTAGCTCATGCAATGGAAGGGAAATATAATAATAATATTACTTTTTTTGCTGCTGAAAACGTTTGGCAGCACACGAAATTAGGTTTTTCGCGCAGGCCGGGTCAATCCCTACCCAGGACCGTCTTCCATGAGCGCTGCCAAGGGTATTCTACTGACGACCAGCCGGTTCGAAGTAGCTCATGCAATGGAAGAAAAAAATAATAATAATTTTACATATTAATTTGCTGCTGAATACTTTTGGCAGCACACGAAATTAGGTTTTTCGCGCAGGCCGGGTCGGTCCCTACCCAGAAACATATGGAATTTCGTGTGCTGCCAAAAGTATTCAGCAGCAAATTAATATGTAATATTATTATTATATTTCCCTTCCATTGCATGGGCTACTTCGAACCGGCTCATTATCAGATCAGTAGAATACCCTAGGCAGCGCTCATGGAAGACGTTCCTGGGTAAGGACCGACCCGGCCTGCGCAAAAAACCTAAATTCGTGTGCTGCCAAAAGCATTCAGCAGCAAATTAATATGTAATATTATTATTATATTTCCCTTCCATTGCATGAGCTTCTTCCATGAGCGCTGCCAAGGGTAGGGACCGACCCGGCCTGCGCGAAAAACCTAATTTCGTGTGTATTATTATTATTATATTTCTCTTCCATTGCATGCCCAGGACCGTCTTCCATGAGCGCTGCCAAGGGTATTCTACTGACGACCAGCCGGTTCGAAGTAGCTCATGCAATGGAAGAGAAATATAATAATAATATTACATTTTAATTTGCTGGTGAAAACTTTTGGCAGCACACGAAATTAGGTTTTTCGCGCAGGCCGGGTCGGTCCCTACCCAGGACCGTCTTCCCTGAGCGCTGCCTAGGGTATTCTACTGATCTCTGATAATGAGCCGGTTCAAAGTAGCCCATGCAATGGAAGGGAAATGTAATAAAAATATTAAATATTAATTTGCTGCTGAATACTTTTGGCAGCACACGAAATTAGGTTTTTCGCGCAGGCCGGGTCGGTCCTTACCCAGGACCGTCTTCCATGAGCGCTGCCAAGAGTATTCTACTGACGACCAGCCGGTTCGAAGTAGCTCATTCAATGGAAAGGAAATATAATAATAATAATACATATTAATTTGCTGCTGAAAACTTTTGGCAGCACACGAAATTAGGTTTTTCGCGCAGGCCGGGTCGGTCCCTACCCAGGACCGTCTTCCATGAGCGCTGCCAAGGGTATTCTACTGAGGACCAGCTGGTTCAAAGTAGCTCATGCAATGGAAAAGAAATATAGTAATAATATTAAATATTAATTTGCTGCTGCTGAAAACTTTTGGCAGCACACGAAATTAAGTTTTTCGCGCAGGCCGGGTCGGTCCCTACCCAAGACCGTCTTCCCTGAGCGCTGCCAAGGGTATTCTACTGACGACCAGCCGGTTCGAAGTAGCCCATGCTATGGAAGGAAAATATAATAATAATAAATATTAATTTGCTGCTGCTGAATACTTTTGGCACACGAAATTAGGTTTTTCGCGCAGGCCGGGTCGGTCCCTACCCAGGACCGTCTTCCATGAGCGCTGCCAAGGGTATTCTACTGACGACCAGCCGGTTCGAAGTAGCTCATGCAATGGAAAGGAAATATAATAATAATATTACATATTTTATTTTGCTGCTGAATACTTTTGGCAGCACACGAAATCAGGTTTTTCGCGCAGGCCGGGTCGGTCCCTACCCAGGACCGTCTTCCATGAGCGCTGCCAAGGGTATTCTACTGACGACCAGCCAGTTCGAAGTAGCTCATGCAATGGAAGGGAAAAATAATAATAATATTACATATTAATTTGCTGCTGAATACTTTTGGCAGCACACGAATATAGGTTTTTCGCGCAGGCCGGGTCGGTCCCTACCCATCACCGTCTTCCATGAGCGATGTCAAAGGTATTCTACTGACAACCAGCCGGTTCGAAGAAGCTCATGCAATGGAAAGGAAATATAATAATAAAATTACATTTTAATTTGCTGCTGAATACTTTTGGCAGCACACGAAATTAGGTTTTTTGCGCAGGCCCGGTCGGTCCCTACCCAGGACCGTCTTCCATGAGCGCTGCCAAGGGTATTCTACTGACGACCAGCCGGTTCGAAGTAGCTCATGCAATGGAAGGGAAATATAATAAAAATATTACTTATTTTTTTTGCTGCTGAAAACTTTTGGCAGCACACGAAATTAGGTTTTTCGCGCAGGCCGGGTCGGTCCCTACCCAGGACCGTCTTCCATGAGCGCTGCCAAGGGTAATCTACTAACTACCAGCCGGTTAAAGTAGCTCATGCAATGGAAGGGAAATATAATAATAATTCTACATATTAATTTGCTGCTGAATACTTTTGGCAGCACACGAAATTGGTTTTTTTTTCCCGCAGGCCGGGTCGGTCCCTACCCAGGACCATCTTCCATGAGCGTCTTCAGGTATTCTACTGACGACCAGCGGGTTCGAAGTAGCTCATGCAATGGAAGGGAAATAAAATAATAATATTACATATTAATTTGCTGCTGAAAACTTTTGGCAGCACACGAAATAAGGTTTTTTGCGCAGGCCGGGTCGGTCCCTACCCAGGACCGTCTTCCATGAGCGCTGCCAAGGTTATTCTACTGACGACCAGCCGGTTTGAAGTAGCTCATGCAATGGAAGGGAAATATAATAATAATATTACATATTAATTTGTGGCTGTTTTTCGCGCAGGCCGGGTCGGTCCCTACCCAGGACCGTCTTCCATGAGCGCTGCCAAGGGTATTCTACTGACGACCAGCCGGTTCGAAGTAGCTCATGCAATGGAAGGGAAATATAGTAATATTATTACATATTAATTTGTGGCTGTTTTTCGCGCAGGCCGGGTCGGTCCCTACCCAGGACCGTCTTCCATGAGCGCTGCCAAGGGTATTCTACTGACGACCAGCCGGTTCGAAGTAGCTCATGCAATGGAAAGGAAATATAATAATAATATTACATATTTTATTTTGCTGCTGAATACTTTTGGCAGCACACGAAATCAGGTTTTTCGCGCAGGCCGGGTCGGTCCCTACCCAGGACCGTCTTCCATGAGCGCTGCCAAGGGTATTCTACTGACGACCAGCCAGTTCGAAGTAGCTCATGCAATGGAAGGGAAAAATAATAATAATATTACATATTAATTTGCTGCTGAATACTTTTGGCAGCACACGAATATAGGTTTTTCGCGCAGGCCGGGTCGGTCCCTACCCATCACCGTCTTCCATGAGCGATGTCAAAGGTATTCTACTGACAACCAGCCGGTTCGAAGAAGCTCATGCAATGGAAAGGAAATATAATAATAAAATTACATTTTAATTTGCTGCTGAATACTTTTGGCAGCACACGAAATTAGGTTTTTTGCGCAGGCCCGGTCGGTCCCTACCCAGGACCGTCTTCCATGAGCGCTGCCAAGGGTATTCTACTGACGACCATCCGGTTCGAAGTAGCTCATGCAATGGAAGGGAAATATAATAAAAATATTACTTATTTTTTTTGCTGCTGAAAACTTTTGGCAGCACACGAAATTAGGTTTTTCGCGCAGGCCGGGTCGGTCCCTACCCAGGACCGTCTTCCATGAGCGCTGCCAAGGGTAATCTACTAACTACCAGCCGGTTCAAAGTAGCTCATGCAATGGAAGGGAAATATAATAATAATTCTACATATTAATTTGCTGCTGAATACTTTTGGCAGCACACGAAATTGGTTTTTTTTCCCGCAGGCCGGGTCGGTCCCTACCCAGGACCATCTTCCATGAGCGTCTTCAGGTATTCTACTGACGACCAGCGGGTTCGAAGTAGCTCATGCATAATTTCCATAATTTCCATAGTTTCCTTAGTTTCCTTAGTTTCCTTAGTTTCCTTAGTTTCCTTAGTTTCCTAAGTTTCCTTAATTTCCTTAGTTTCCTTAGTTTCTTTATTTTCTTTAAATTCCTTAGTTTCCATAGTTTCCTTAGTTTCCTAAGTTTCCTTAGTTTCCTTAGTTTACTTAGTTTCCTTAGTTTCCTTAGTTTCCTTAGTTTCCCTAGTTTCCTTAGTTTCTTTATTTTCTTTAATTTCTTTAGTTTCCTTAGTTTCCTTAGTTTCCTTAGTTTCCTTAGTTTCCTTAGTTTACTTAGTTTACTTAGTTTACTTAGATTCCTTAGTTTCCTTAGTTTCCTTAGTTTCTATAGTTTCTTTAGTTTACTAAGTTTACTTAGTTTACTTAGTTTCCTTAGTTTCCTTAGTTTCCTTAGTTTCCTTAGTTTCATTAGTTTCCTTAGTTTCCTTATTTTCCTTAGTTTCCTTAGTTTCCATAGTTTACTAAGTTTCCTTAGTTTCCTTAGTTTCCTTAGTTTCCTTAGTTTCCTTAGTTTCTTTTGTTTCCTTAGTTTCCTTAGTTTCTTTAGTTTCCCTAGTTTCCTTAGTTTCCTTAGTTTCCTTAGTTTCTTTAGTTTGCTTAGTTTTTTAGTTTCCTTAGTTTCCTTAGTTTACTTAGTTTCCATAGTTTCCTTAGTTTCCTTAGTTCACTTAGTTTCCTTAGTTTCCTTAGTTTCCTGAGTTTCCTTTGTTTCCTAAGTTTCCTTAGTTTCCTTAGTTTCCTTAGTTTCCTTAGTTTCCTTAGTTTACTTAGTTTACTTAGTTTCCTTAGTTTCCTTAGTTTCCTTAGTTTCCCTAGTTTCCTTAGTTTCTTTATTTTCTTTAATTTCTTTAGTTTCCTTAGTTTCCTTAGTTTCCTTAGTTTCCTTAGTTTACTTAGTTTACTTAGTTTACTTAGATTCCTTAGTTTCCTTAGTTTCCTTAGTTTCTATAGTTTCTTTAGTTTACTAAGTTTACTTAGTTTCCTTAGTTTCCTTAGTTTCCTTAGTTTCCTTAGTTTCAATAGTTTCCTTAGTTTCCTTATTTTCCTTAGTTTCCTTTGTTTCCATAGTTTACTAAGTTTCCTTAGTTTCCTTAGTTTCCTAAGTTTCCTTAGTTTCTTTTCCTTAGTTTCCTTAGTTTCCTTAGTTTCCTTAGTTTACTTAGTTTACTTAGTTTCCTTAGTTTCCTTAGTTTCCTTAGTTTCCCTAGTTTCCTTAGTTTCCTTAGTTTCCTTAGTTTCCTTAGTTTACTTAGTTTCCATAGTTTCCTTAGTTTCCTTAGTTCACTTAGTTTCCTTAGTTTCCTTAGTTTCCTGAGTTTCCTTTGTTTCCTAAGTTTCCTTAGTTTCCTTAGTTTCCTTATTTTTCTTTTTCCTTAGTTTCTTTAGTTTCTTTAGTTTACTTAGTTTACATAATTTCCTTAGTTTCCTTAGTTTCCTTAGTTTCCTTAGTTTACTTAGTTTCCTTAGTTTCCTTAGTTTCCTTAGTTTCCTTAGTTTCCTTAGTTTCATTATTTTCCTTAGTTTCCTTATTTTCCTTAGTTTCCTTAGTTTCCATAGTTTACTAAGTTTACTTAGTTTCCTTAGTTTCCTTAGTTTACTTAGTTTACTTAGTTTACTTAGTTTCCTTAGTTTCCTTAGTTTCTTTAGTTTCCTTAGTTTCCTTAGTTTCCTTAGTTTCCTTAGTTTCCTTAGTTTAATTAGTTTCCTTAGTTTCCTAAGTTTCCTTAGTTTCTTTAGTTTCCTTTTTTTTCTTTTTTTCCTTAGTTTCTTTAGTTTCCTTAGTTTCTTTCTTTTCTTTAATTTCCTTAGTTTCTTTAGTTTCCTTAGTTTCCTTAGTTTCCTTAGTTTCCTTAGTTTACTTAGTTTCCTTAGTTTCCTTAGTTTCCTTAGTTTCCTTAGTTTCCTTAGTTTCTTTAGTTTCTTTAGTTTACTAAGTTTACTTAGTTTCCTTAGTTTCCTTAGTTTCCTTACTTTCCTTAGTTTCCTTAGTTTCCTAAGTTTCCTTAGTTTCCTTAGTTTACATAATTTCCTTAATTTCCATAGTTTCCTTAGTTTCCTTAGTTTCCTTAGTTTCCTTAGTTTCCTAAGTTTCCTTAGTTTCCTTAGTTTCTTTATTTTCTTTAATTTCCTTAGTTTCCTTAGTTTCCTTAGTTTCCTAAGTTTCCTTAGTTTCCTTAGTTTACTTAGTTTACTTAGTTTCCTTAGTTTCCTTAGTTTCCTTAGTTTCCCTAGTTTCTCTAGTTTTTTTTATTTTCTTTAATTTCTTTAGTTTCCTTAGTTTCCTTAGTTTCCTTAGTTTCCTTAGTTTCCTTAGTTTACTTAGTTTACTTAGTTTACTTAGTTTCCTTAGTTTCCTTAGTTTCTTTAGTTTCCTTAGTTTCCTTAGTTTCCTTAGTTTCCTTAGTTTCCTGAGTTTCCTTAGTTTCCTAAGTTTCCTTAGTTTCCTTAGTTTCCTTATTTTTCTTTTTTTCCTTAGTTTCCTTAGTTTCCTTAGTTTCCTTAGTTTACTTAGTTTCCTTAGTTTCCTTAGTTTCCTTAGTTTCCTTAGTTTCTTTTGTTTCCTTAGTTTCCTTAGTTTCTTTAGTTTCCCTAGTTTCCTTAGTTTCCTTAGTTTCCTTAGTTTCTTTAGTTTGCTTAGTTTTTTAGTTTCCTTAGTTTCCTTAGTTTCCTTAGTTTCCTTAGTTTCCTTAGTTTCCTTATTTTCCTTAGTTTCCTTAGTTTCCATAGTTTACTAAGTTTCCTTAGTTTCCTTAGTTTCCTTAGTTTCCTTAGTTTCCTTAGTTTCCTTAGTTTCCTTAGTTTCCTTAGTTTACTTAGTTTACTTAGTTTCCTTAGTTTCCTTAGTTTCCTTAGTTTCCTTAGTTTCCTTAGTTTCCTTAGTTTCCTTAGTTTCCTTAGTTTACTTAGTTTACTTAGTTTCCTTAGTTTCCTTAGTTTCCTATTTTTCCTTAGTTTCCTTAGTTTACATAATTTCCATAGTTTCCATAGTTTCCTTAGTTTCCTTAGTTTCCTTAGTTTCCTTAGTTTCTTTATTTTCTTTAATTTCCTTAGTTTCCTTAGTTTCCTTAGTTTCCTAAGTTCCCTTAGTTTCCTTAGTTTACTTAGTTTCCTTAGTTTCCTTAGTTTCCTTAGTTTCCTTAGTTTCCCTAGTTTCCTTAGTTTCTTTATTTTCTTTAATTTCTTTAGTTTCCTTAGTTTCCTTAGTTTCCTTAGTTTCCTTAGTTTACTTAGTTTACTTAGTTTACTTAGATTCCTTAGTTTCCTTAGTTTCCTTAGTTTCTATAGTTTCTTTAGTTTACTAAGTTTACTTAGTTTCCTTAGTTTCCTTAGTTTCCGTACTTTCCTTAGTTTCCTTAGTTTCCTAAGTTTCCTTAGTTTCCTTAGTTTACATAATTTCCATAATTTCCATAGTTTCCTTAGTTTCCTTAGTTTCCTTAGTTTCCTTAGTTTCCTTAGTTTACTTAGTTTCCTTAGTTTCCTTAGTTTCCTTAATTTCCTTAGTTTACTTAGTTTCTTTAGTTTCCTTAGTTTCCTTAGTTTCCTTAGTTTCCTTAGTTTCCTTAGTTTCCTTAGTTTCCTGAGTTTCCTTAGTTTCATAAGTTTCATCAGTTTACTTAGTTTCTTTAGTTTACTTAGTTTCCTTAGTTTCCTTAGTTTCCTTAGTTTCCCTAGTTTCCTTAGTTTCTTTATTTTCTTTAATTTCTTTAGTTTCCTTAGTTTCCTTAGTTTCCTTAGTTTCCTTAGTTTCCTTAGTTTACTTAGTTTCCTTAGTTTACTTAGTTTACTTAGTTTCCTTAGTTTCCTTAGTTTCCTTAGTTTCCCTAGTTTCCTTAGTTTCCTTAGTTTCCTTAGTTTCCTTAGTTTACATAGTTTCCATAGTTTCCTTAGTTTCCTTAGTTCACTTAGTTTCCTTAGTTTCCTTAGTTTCCTGAGTTTCCTTTGTTTCCTAAGTTTCCTTAGTTTCCTTAGTTTCCTTATTTTTCTTAATAATTTGCTGCTGCTGAATACTTTTGGCAGCACACGAATTTAGGTTTTTCGCGCAGGCCAGGTCGGTCCATACCCAGGAACATTTGGAATTTCGTGTGCTTCCAAAAGTATTCAGCAGCAAATTAATATGTAATAATATTACTATATTTCCCTTCCATTGCATGAGCTACTTCGAACCGGCTGGTCGTCAGTAGAATACCCTTGGCAGCGCTCATGGAAGACGGTCCTGGGTAGAAACCGACCGCGCCTGCGCGAAAAACCTAATTTCGTGTGCTGCCAAAAGTATTCAGCAGCAAATTAATATGTAATATTGATATTATATTTCCCTTCCATTGCATGAACTACTTCGAACCGGCTGGTCGTCAGTAGAATACCCTTGGCAGCGCTCAGGGAAGACAGTCTTGGGTAGGGACCGACCCGGCCTGCGCGAAAAACCTAATTTCGTGTGCTGCCAAAAGTATTCAGCAGCAGCAAATTAATAACTAATATTATTACTATATGTCCCTTCCTTTGCATGAGCTACTTCGAACCGGCTGGTCCTCAGTAGAATACCCTTGGCAGCGCTCATGGAAGACGGTCCTGGGTAGGGACCGACCGGGCCTGCGCGAAAAACCCAATTTCGTGTGCTGCCAAAAGTATTCAGCAGCAAATTAATATGTTATATTATTATTACATTTCCTTTCCATTGAAATTAGGTTTTTCGCGCAGGCCGGGTCGGTCCCTATCCAAGACCGTCTTCCATGAGCGCTGCCAAGGGTATTCTACTGAGGACCAGCCGGTTCGAAGTAGCTCATGCAATGGAAGGGAAATATAGTAATAATATTAAATATTTATTTGCTGCTGCTGAAAACTTTTGGCAGCACACGAAATTAGGTTTTTCGCGCAGGCCGGGTCGGTCCCTACCCAGGACCGTCTTCCCTGAGCGCTGCCAAGGGTATTCTACTGACGACCAGCCGGTTCGAAGTAGCCCATGCTATGGAAGGGAAATATAATAGTAATATTAAATATTAATTTGCTGCTGCTGAATACTTTTGGCACACGAAATTAGGTTTTTCGCGCAGGCCGGGTCGGTCCCTACCCAGGACCGTCTTCCATGAGCGCTGCCAAGGGTATTCTACTGACGACCAGCCGGTTCGAAGTAGCTCATTCAATGGAAGGGACCGACCGTCTTCTTTGAGCGCTGCCAAAAGTATTCAGCAGCAAGGGAAATATAATAAAAAATTACATATTAATTTGCTGCTGAATACTTTTGGCAGCACACGAAATTAGGTTTTTCGCCCAGGCCGGGTCGAAGTAGCCCATGCAATCGAAGGGAAATTAATAATAATATTAATAATTAGAATTTGCAGTTGAATACTTGATACCGCGCACAAACTGCGGTTCATCTCGCGGGCCAGGTCGGTCACTTCCCAGAGCCATCTTCCCTCAGCGCGGTATCGAGAATTCTTCTAATGATTAGCTGGTTCGAAGTAGCCCATGCAATGGAAGGGAAATTAATAATAATATTAATAATTAGAATTTGCAGTTGAATACCTGTTACCGCGCACAAACTGCGGTTCATCTCGCGGGCCAGGTCGGTCACTTCCCAGAGCCATCTTCCCTCAGCGCGGTATCGAGAATTCTTCTAATGATTAGCTGGTTCGAAGTAGCCCATGCAATGGAAGGGAAATTAATAATAATATTAATAATTAGAATTTGCAGTTGAATACTTGATACCGCGCACAAACTGCGGTTCATCTCGCGGGCCAGGTCGGTCACTTCCCAGGGCCATCTTCCCTCAGCGCGGTATCGAGAATTCTACTAAAGATTAGCTGGTTCGAAGTAGCCCATGCAATGGAAGGGAAATTAATAATAATATTATTAATTAGAACTTGCCGCTGAATACTTGATACCGCGCACAAGCTGCGGTTCATTTCGCGGGCAAGGTCGGTCACTTCCCAGGGCCATATTACCGCAGAGAGGTACCGAGAATTCTACTAATGATTAGCTGGTTTGAAGTAGCCCATGCAATGGAAGGGAAATATGTTAATAACAATACATATTAATTTGCTGCTGAATACTTTTGGCAGCACACGAATTTAGGTTTTTCGCGCAGGCCGGCTCGGTCCCTACCCAGGACCGTCTTCCATGAGCGCTGCCAAGGGTATTCTACTGACGACCAGCCAGTTCGAAGTAGCCGATGCAATGGAAGGGAAATATAATAATAATATTACATATTAATTTGCTGCTGAATACTTTTGGCAGCACACGAAATTAGGTTTTTCGCGCAGGCCGGGTCGGTCCCTACCCAGGACCGTCTTCCATGAGCGCTGCCAAGGGTATTCTACTGACGACCAGCCGGTTCGAAGTAGTTCATGCAATGGAAGGGAAATATAATATCAATATTACATATTAATTTGCTGCTGAATACTTTTGGCAGCACACGAAATTAGGTTTTTCGCGCAGGCCGGGTCGGTCCCTACCCAGGACCGTCTTCCATGAGCGCTGCCAAGGGTATTCTACTGACGACCAGCCGGTTCGAAGTAGCTCATGCAATGGAAGGGAAATATAGTAATATTATTACATATTAATTTGCTGCTGAATACTTTTGGCAGCACACGAAATTAAGTTTTTCGTGCAGGCCGGGTCGGTCCCTACCCAGGACCGTCTTCCATGAGCGCTGCCAAGGGTATTCTACTGACGACCAGCGGGTTCGAAGTAGTTCATGCAATGGAAGGGAAAAATAGTAATAATATTAAATATTAATTTGCTGCTGCCGAATACTTTTGGCAGCACACGAAATTAGGTTTTTCGCGCAGGCCGGGTCGGTCCCTACCCAAGATCGTGTTCCCTGAGCGCTGCCAAGAGTATTCTACTGACGAACAACCGGTTCGAAGTAGCCCATGCAATGGAAGGGAAATATAATAATAATATTAAATATTAATTTGCTGCTGCTGAATACTTTTGGCAGCACACGAAATTAGGTTTTTCGCGCAGGCCGGGTCGGTCCCTACCCAGGACCGTCTTCCATGAGCGCTGCCAAGGGTATTCTACTGACGACCAGCTGGTTCGAAGTAGTTCATGCAATGGAAGGGAAATATAATATCAAAATTACATATTAATTTGCTGCTGAATACTTTTGGCAGCACACGAAATTAAGTTTTTCGCGCAGGCCGGGTCGGTCCCTACCCAGGACCGTCTTCCATGAGCGCTGCCAAGGGTATTCTACTGACAACCAGCCGGTTCGAAGTAGCTCATGCAATGGAAGGGAAATATAGTAATATTAATACATATTAATTTGCTGCTGAATACTTTTGGCAGCACACGAAATTAGGTTTTTCGCGCAGGTCGGGTCGGTCTCTACCCAGGACCGTCTTTCATGAGCGCTGCCAAAGGTATTCTACTGACGACCAGCCGGTTCGAAGTAGCTCATGCAATGGAAGGGAAATATAATAATAATAATACATATTAATTTGCTGCTGAATACTTTTGGCAGCACACGAAATTAGGTTTTTCGCGCAGGCCGGGTCGGTCTCTACCCAGGACCGTCTTCCATGAGCGCTGCCAAGGGTATTCGACGATCAGCTGGTTCGAAGAAGCTCATGCAATGGAAGGGAAATATGATAATAATAATACATATTAATTTGCTGCTGAATACTTTTGGCAGCACACAAAATTAGGTTTTTCGCGCAGGCCGGGTCGGTCCCTACCCAGGACCGCCTTCCATGAGCGCTGCCAAGGGTATTCTACTGACGACCAGCCGGTTCGAAGTAGCTCATGCAATGGAAGGGAAATATAACAATATTACTACATATTTTAATTTGCTGCTGAATACTTTTGGCAGCACACGAATTTAGGTTTTTCGCGCAGGCCGGGTCGGTCCCTACCCAGGACCGTCTTCCATGAGCGCTGCCAAGGGTATTCTACTAACTACCAGCCGGTTCGAAGTAGTTCATGCAATGGAAGGGAAATTTAAAAATAATTCTACATATTAATTTGCTGCTGAATACTTTTGGCAGCACACGAAATTGGTTTTTTTTCCCGCAGGCCGGGTCGGTCCCTACCCAGGACCATCTTCCATGAGCGTCTTCAGGTATTCTACTGACGACCAGCCGGTTCGAAGTAGCTCATTCAATGGAAGGGAAATATAGTAATAATATTACATAACATTTGCTGCTGAAAACTTTTGGCAGCACACGAAATTAGGTTTTTCGCGCAGGCCCGGTCGGTCCCTACCCAGGACCGTCTTCTATGAGCGCTGCCAAGGGTATTCTACTGACGACCAGCCGGTTCAAAGTAGCTCATGCAATCGAAGGGAAATATAATAATAATATTACTTTTTTTGCTGCTGAAAACTTTTGGCAGCACACGAAATTAGGTTTTTCGCGCAGGCCGGGTCGGTCCCTACCCAGGACCGTCTTCCATGAGCGCTGCCAAGGGTATTCTACAGCATGCATGTATGCATGCATGCCTGTATGTATGCATTCATGCATGTGTGTATATATGTATGTATGTATGTTTGCATGTATGTATACATGCATGTATGCATGTATGAATGCATGTAGGTAGAATGTATGCATGAGAGCCTAGTTAGCTACACCGGTAAGCGAGAGCGACATACGTCCGTTGGTTGCAACGGACTGCGGTTCAAGCCCCGGGCTGGGAGAGTTGACATTCAGAGATTTATATTATCTCGGGCTAGCACGTGTGGGACGCAGGGGTGCAAGCTGCTGGGGAGTGACCTTGGGCAAGTTTCTTACCCATCATTGTCTGTGGGGAAGGCAACGGGAAACCACCTCACTCATCAGTAGATGTCATTGCAGCACTCTCGGACAATTTGGCCAGTACAGCCTTGACCATCGGACAATTTGACCAGTACAGCCTTGACCATCAGACAATTTGACCAGTACAGCCTTGACCTTCGCCCATTTGACCAGTACAGCCTTCAGTTTCGTCCATTTGACCGGTACAGCCTTAAAAATTGAGTGTTCGCGCAGTTTGACCAATATAGCCTTACTTTTTCAAATTCATGGAATACCCAACTCGATCTAAAGACAAGATATTCCAATATAAAATGGTTTACCCGGAGAAAACAAAAACTGAATTACGAAAAATCGCCAGGCAGCTCGGCTTGGTTGCAAATACAACAAGACTGCGGAGATCGGAGTTGATTGTTGTAATTGACGTCCACAACCGCGAATGCTACGACGATGAATGCCCGTGCAAGTATCCACGACCGGATCGTCAACAAGGGCCAGGCACGATTACCGTCGTTCGTCGTCGGCGCAATGGCAACTCACCCCCGAGTGATGTTAGTTTGATCGACAACGAGATCATCGTCGTTAATTGTCAATGCAATGGTAACTCATGCCTGTGTGATGCAAGAGCGTGAGTGGAAAACGTCGTAGATACGGGATTACAATATCGCAAACGATTTTACACCGTTGGTTTATAATCGTCTTTGGATCAATCGAATATTATTTTTTTTTCTCCGGCGTATAGAAAATAACTGAAAATGGAATATACAGCTCGGCCTAAAGACAGGAGATCCCAATATAAAATGGACTACTCATCGTATAATCTGAAAGAATTACGACAAATTACTAAACAGAGAGGACAAAGAGGATACTCGAGTTTGCGAAAAGCGGAACTCATAGCGTTCATATTGCAGGGAGATCGACTAGGCGCTCGGGCTCAGGTCACCAAAGCACCAGCGCATACTCCCGCCACTGTACGAGAATTGCGCGAAATTGCGAAAAAGAGAGGTGTGCGAGGATACTCGAGATTAGCAAAAGCGGAACTTACGGCATTCTTGACTACTACTTGGAAATTTTTGAATACGGGAAAAAATAAAACAGTTTTCTCGGATTGGCTGACTAGTGAGATTAGTCGGTTACCCCCACAAATAAAACCGCCCATTCATAGGTTCAAACTTCGAGAGACTGCGACGGCTATCAAAGGGTTTACAAAAAGATACACGATCGACGGCGACAACGGGATCGATGTTGCAACTTTTCTCAAGGGTGTAAGACCGCAGGTAGTTAGGCTACTAGGGAAAAATCGCGGGGTAAAAGTTCAACTCGATCTCATGTGCGTAATGGAGAAAGTAGATATGAAAACCGGCGAAGTAGTAACGGCTGAGCCTAATTTCAAATCAAAGAGTGATATTATTTTAGAAGCAACCGATGTGAGGGAAATATATACCAACGCAGCGGATAAAATTAAGGAGAGCATGGCAAGTTTTCAGATGCGGGGGAGTAATTGGAGATTCAAAACCGTTTTGAAGTTGGATATCGATACGGTGGTATATAAACCGCTGAAAGGTAGTTCTTACATTCCGCTTCCAGATTATTTAGCGAATAAAAAGGCTATTATTAATATGAAGAACAAAGATGGAGAATGCTTCAAGTGGTGTGTAGCGAGGGCTGTAAACCCTGTTGAAGAACATCCGGAGAGAATAACGAAAGAATTAATTAGACAGTCTGAGGAGCTCAATTGGTCTGGTATTGAATTCCCAGTAGCAGCGGATGCTAATGTGATAGGTAAGTTTGAGAAAAATAATAATATTAGTATTAATGTTTTTGGTTACGAGAAAGAAGTGAATGTATTCCCACTATATATATCAAAGCATGAGAATGATAGGTGTGTAGATCTATTACTCATTTCTGATGGAGAAAAGAAGCATTATTGTTGGATCAAGAATTTCAACAGACTGATGGCGGTGAAAACAGAACATACTACTACATCAATGTACTATTGCAAAAGATGCTTGATAGGATTCAGTAGAAAAGAATCGCTTCACAAACATACTGAGTACTGTTCGCAGCAGGACGCCCAACGAATAGAACTTCCGGAACCTGGGACTATGCTAAGTTTTACACATTATTATCGGAAGATGCGTGTACCGTTTGTGTACTTTGCCGATTTTGAATCGTTCATCAAACCTATCGGTACATGTCAACCCGTTCCTAGCACGTCTTACACCAACAAGTATCAAAAACATACACCCAGCTCGTTTTGTTATCACATGAAATGCTTCGACGATGATGTTTATTCCCAAGAGCCGGTGCGGTTTACAGCTGAAAACGAAGACGATGATGTTGCACAGTTATTCATAGACTCTATCGAGGAAAATGTAAAACGGATATACAACCAGTTCAAATTCCCCAAGAAGATGATATTCGGCAAAACTGAACAGAAATGTTATGATGAAGCTGTCAACTGCCATATCTGTGGGGGAGAGTTGCGTGAAGATCGAGTTCGAGATCACTGTCATTTGACTGGAAAATTTAGAGGCGCCGCTCACAACCTTTGTAATCTGAAATACAAAGTCCCCAAGTTCTTCCCTGTCATATTTCACAATTTGGGCGGTTATGACAGCCATTTATTTATCAAGAAATTACGGGGTAAACACGGCGAGAAAATCAAATGCATTCCCTGTAACGAAGAAAAGTATATCTCATTCAGCAGAGAGGTCGAGTCGATAAGTTTGTAGACGCAGATGGAAAAGAGAGAGAAGTCAAGCGCGAATTACGTTTTATCGATAGTTTTAGATTCATGCAGACGAGTCTCGACGCGTTATCGAAAAATCTTCAGAAAGATCAGTGCAAGAATTTAGGGAAATATTTTGAGGGTGAGAAGCTGGATCTTTTACTCAGAAAAGGCGTTTACCCATATGATTACGTCGACGGTGTTGAAAGATTAAACGAAACCGAATTGCCGCCGAAACATGCCTTCTATTCAAAACTAAACGATTCGGGTATTAGTGAAAAAGATTACGAGCACGCGAAAACGGTATGGGACAAATTTGAATGCAAAACATTACGCCAATATCACGACTTGTACAATTTATCGGATGTTCTATTATTAGCGGATGTGTTTGAAAACTTCAGAGACGTCTGTATGAAGCACTACAACCTAGATCCTGCGTGGTACTACACTAGCCCAGGACTTGCATGGGATGCGGCGTTGAAGACGACTGGTGTAGAGTTGGAGTTGTTGAGCGACTACGATATGTTGCTGATGATCAAGCAGGGAATACGAGGAGGTGTCAGCACGATTTCTCATCGATACGCGAGAGCGAACAACGAGTACATGGGGGAAGCTTTCAATCCCACCCAGCATTCAGTATTCATTCCATACTTGGACGCGAACAACTTGTACGGATGGGCGATGAGCAAGCCGCTACCGACTCACGGGTTTGAATGGATGAACGATGACGAATTGAATGATTGGAAAAACATTACCGAACGAGATGGAGTGGGATGTGTGTTAGAAGTCGACTTAGAATATCCAAAGGAATTGCACGACCAGCATAATGATTATCCTCTAGCTCCGGAGAGTGTAAAACCTGCGGGATCGAATGTCTCAAAACTAATTCCAAACTTGAACGACAAAAAGAAGTACGTCGTTCATTACGAAAATTTAAAATTGTACGAACGTCTCGGATTGAAAATCGTAAAAATACACCGAGGAATAAAATTCGTGGAAAGTGCCTGGCTGAAAAAGTACATCGATCTGAATACCAACCTGAGAACGAAAGCTACGAACGATTTTGAGAAAGACTTTTTCAAGCTGATGAACAATAGCGTTTTCGGTAAAACAATGGAGGCTATCGAGAATCGAGTTGACATACGATTGGTGAGTGATGAGAAGGAAGCTATCAAGCTAGTCGCGAAAACTAATTACGACAGACGAACTATTTTCGACGAAAACCTCATCGCCGTTCACATGAAAAAGACCAAGTTGTTTTACAACAAGCCGATATATCTAGGAATGTGTATATTAGACGTCAGTAAGACGCTCATGTATGATTTTCATTATAATTACATCAAGGCTAAGTACGGAGATAGGGCCAAGCTATTATTCACCGATACCGATTCTTTGGCGTATGAAATTAAAACGGAAGACTTCTACAAAGATATTTCCCCCGACGTCCAAAGTATGTTCGATACTTCAGACTATCCGAGCGATCACCCGTCCGGCATAGAAACGGGCGTAAATAAAAAAGTGGTTGGTATGTTCAAAGACGAGGCCGCGGGAAAACAGATTGAAGAATTTGTCGGTCTGCGATCCAAGTTGCACTCTTACAAGATGGCGGGTGAAGACTACAAGAAATGTAAAGGCGTGAAAAAGAACGTCGTCAAGAAACCAATCACTCACGCAGATTACAAAGACTGCGTGTTTACGAAAAGACAACAGTCGAGAGCGATGAACGTCATTCGATCCTATCGCCATGAAATTTACACCGAAGAAGTAAATAAAATAGCTCTGTCCGCCGACGACGACAAAAGAGTAATAATGGACGACGGAATCCATACCCTAGCCTACGGACACTACACGCTGAAAACTAAACAAAATAAAGAATAATTTACACTAATATAAAATGGATGCGGCAAAAAAAGTGTGTTCTAAATGCAAAATAGAAAAAAGCTTGGACGAATTTCACAAAGATAACTCACAGAAGAGCGGGTATTACCCCAGCTGTAAAATTTGTAAAAATGCCAAAGTAAAGGAGCTTGCACACAAATACGCAAGACAGGAAAATAGGGAGACAAAAGATACAAAAGTTTGCAGCCGATGTAAGATTGAAAAGAACATTTCGGAATACGTCAACAATCGATTTCAAAAAGATGGAAAGGCGAATGAATGCAAAAATTGTAGACATAATTATTATCTAGCCAACGCAGAAGCTCGAAATAAATATCAAAAAGCGTATATTACAACCCGAAGGCAGAATGACCCGGAGTTTAAATTACTAACAAATATGCGCTGTAGGCTTGGCGGTGCACTAAGAGGCAAATCGAAATCACAAACGACGCGTCAACTTATCGGCATTGACTTTGAAATATTCACCAAATGGATTCAGTTTCAATTTGACGAAGAAATGACCATGGAAAATTACGGGTCCTATTGGCAAATCGACCATGTTCTACCCCTATCTTCGTTCAACTTACTCGATGAAGAAGAACTCCATAGAGCCATGAATTGGGTGAATTTACGCCCTTTGCTACCGCTGAAAAATTTGCAAAAAGCGAGCAAAATAGATCGTTGGTCATATATTATGCAGGAAGTAAAATCTCATTACTTTTTGAAACATTTAGAAAATGAGTTTTGAGACATACAAAAACATAAATGTTGAAGGCATAGTTCTACCAAATACCCTTCTGTCAAACATACAGCTGATCGATGCCGCGAAAAAGCTCAATATCCCTAATTTCCGGGGAGTATTTCTCAGAGACGAGCTGCCGAAGAAACCTAGACGGACTGAATGCGGGATATTGAATCTAGACGATTCTAATGGAACCGGCTCGCACTGGGTCGCTTTTTTGAAGAACGGCAAGGATAAAATATATTTCGACAGCTATGGCCTGCCCCCTCCTACAGAACTGGTAGAGTATTTACAGAGTCCCGTGTACTACAATAGCGAACGCGTACAGCCCGACAACGAAGTGTTTTGCGGCCATTTATGCCTGCACGTCCTGAAAAAAACATGCAAAGATGGGGCGACTTTTCAAGAAGTTATAAACAGCCTGCACTGAAAATTATATTCAGATGTAAAAAATGCCTGTTGATAAATTTGGACATACGGATTCAGGATCTACGCAGAGAGTAATTGCTGGGGGAGTTACTGAAAGTCAAGTAAATAGTACTTTTCTAAGGCTAGATGGAGCAAACCCAGCGATCGGCGATCTAAATATGAGTGGTCATACTATTAGAGGACTGCCTACAACGAATACAACGAATACAGCGAATACTCCGGAAGCGGGGATAGATGAGGCTGTGAGTCGGGGGCAGGTAATAGATTTACTGCAGAATCACGATGACGTCCCGACCGACAATAATCATTTGACGAATAAGAAATACGTCGATGAACGACTTACTTCGAAAGTGGCGGCGGTAGTAGGACCCGCGGTTAGCGCTTACAGTTCAACTCAACAGGCTATACTCGCTAGAACTCACACTGCAGTTACTTTTGACGTAATAAGATGCGGTACCGCAAGACACGGTATTGAACAGGGTATCGGAACGACTTCTTTCTTCCCCAGTAAAGCCGGGTACTATATCGTTTCGGCGTACATAGAATTTTGTAACAATAGTAATAACGCGTATGGTACCGTCCACCTGTATAAAAATGGGGTATCGTACATGCAAATTGCGGGCGGAGGGAGTACGAAAGGGTCGCACAACCATTCAATCGGTAGTAACATAGTTTTTCTAGACGAGTTCGATTACGTCAACATACACGCTTTTTCACCCATCGCTACGAACATTTTGTGTAGGGACTTTTCGGCGGCATTCTTACGCCCATAATTAATAAAAATTATTATATTCAAAATGCCTGTTGATAAATTTGGACATACAGATTCAGGATCTACTCAAAGAATAATTGCAGGGGGCGTTACGCTGTCCCAAGTAAACAGTACTTTTCTAAGGCTAGATGGGGCAAATCCGGCGGCTGGGAATCTAAATATGAATGGCAACTGCATCAAAGGCCTGCCAATAACGAATAATCCGGACGCGGGAATGGATGAAGCGCTAAGTTGGGGGCAAGCTATAGATTTGATTACGAATCACGCGGGCATTCCGTCAAACGATAATCATTTGACGAATAAAAAATACGTAGACGAACGAATTGCTTCGATAGCGCCTACACCCACTGCTGAGGTCGCATTTGGCCCGGCGTTTAGTGTTTACAGCCTCTCGGCTCAGGCTATCATCGCTAACACAATAACGCAAGTAACATTTGGAGCTGTAAAATTCGATCCGGATAATTGTCTAGTCAATTCGAACCGTTTCCTTCCTCGGAAAGCCGGCTGTTACATGGTTGCGGCGTGTTTGGAAATACGCGACAGTAGTGGTAAATATAACGAAACTATTGGCTTGTACAAAAGTGGGGGAGTGGACGAGCTGATTGTCGGCGGCGGGGGTAAGGCCGGGTCGAAAAAATATGTGTCGGGCACTAGCCTAGTTCGATTAACTAATACCGATTATCTCGAGTTATTTATTAGTTCGTTTGATCCGGTAAATATTTTTGTTCGCGAATTTTCAGCGGCATACTTACGACCTTAGAATTCAAAACCGAATCAAGTTTTGAATTTGAATACTACACTTCATCTACACTTCATCGACCATTCTATCATGAACTTCAATATACCACGCTCATTTTCTGGCCGTCCGATTGAAACCTCAGTAACTTGTCTGAAATCACCACTGCGTATGCTTCCGTATTAGCCAGCGGCGCCGTATTAAACGTGCCTTTGATCTGGATATCGACCACCGATGACTTCAGACGCTCGGATTGCTTGCTCACGTCAAACACCATAATCGGAAACAAATCTTTGAAGTCCGAGGGCGTGATATTGCATTGCGTCGTTAGTTCGTCCATTCCATAGTATTTTTCACTGAACGCGGCTGCTGCTCGGTACGCCCGCGAGAATTGTTGATTCGGAAATGATAGATTATAGTCGACAACTGGGTATCGGTCCTGGTTCATCATCACGAACATGTTCTTCAGATCGCAATGATTGAAAACGGATGGATTGTGTAGTTGATCGCCGCTTTTGTCGGTTTGAAAACCCAAGATGATGTACCTAGGCTTCTCAGGTAATGTCTTGACGCTAAGTCTCCAGCTAAAATTAGTCGACTGTGCGACGGAGGTGGTATCGCATTGACGGGCTCTGTACGCAACTGGCAACGACGCTTTCGATTCGATCGTTTTGTACAATTGCATCTTCTCCATATCCGCGGGAATAACGTGCGGCATGAACCATGAGATTTTATCTACTCTAACTTTCCCTGCGCCCGCGGCAGCGAGTCTAAAAATTGCGTCATCATCGGCTTTACGAACCAGAGTTAGCGTATGTTTCACGCCAAAAACAACCTTGTCGTAATCATCGCAAAATCCGAAAATATGCTTCAATGGAACTACAAAGCTGAAAGTACCTTTGGCATTTGGTTTTTGAATTATATACGACTGTCTCACGGCGAAACCTTGATTATTCGCGATATCAGCCGTCGCCCCGCTGTCCTTGTACCACAACTGATTCAAACCTTGAGCTAGTTGAAAATCATTCGGGTATTTGAGTAATCCGAGCATCGTCGTTGCTTGGCCCGGGTGAAATAACGATTCAATTTCCTGATTCGACAGTGAATACGAAATTTGACTGAAAAGATGCATGAGCCCATTATTCGTAAGAGTTGCTTCATCGGCATTAACGTAGAAGGTGTTAGGTGGTGCCGCCTTCATCAATCTACCCTCGAACAGCAGGTAAGATTCCGCCGGATGACAAAATAGATCTTGAAGTTCGATGTTTATTCTAATCTCCCCGGAGGTGTTTAGATTCGCCCCCGATATCGGCTCATACTCGTACCATTCGTAGCGTTCGACGCTTTCATCGCTCAATGGTTGTTCGGTAAATCTCAGAATATCAGATGATTGCATTTTTACTACTATGCGATAATATTTTTTTACGCGACCTTCATTCCGGCGCCGTTTAGCGAGCGTACTAAATCTTGTATCGATATGGCGCCGTTCTTCTTCAGGCCCTCACCCATCATCAGATTATTAATATTTGGGATATTTGGGATATTCGAGGTCAGCCCGACGCTGCCGACGCTACTCAGCCGATCTAAAATTTGTCTAGTTTCCGGCGTAATTTTCTTGGGGGTGGGGGTAGGAGTAGGAGCAGGAGTCGCAAACAGTTTGGCCACTGCTTTGTCCACTACTCGTTTACCAGCGTCGATTGCGGTTGTTTTCCCAACATCGATGGCCTTTTTCCCAATTTCTTTCGCCACGTCTTTACTCGCGTTGAGAGCGGTCGTTGCTAATTGTTTGGCGGCGTTCGACGTTACTAGTCGTTTGAAAAATCCCGAAATTGTATCGAATATTCCCGATCCTCCGATAACGTATTGTTTCCTATACCTCCTTCTATTAATGACCTGCATTTTTTCTGCATTTTACAATGTCATCATTATATTTTTGTAAGCATCATTACTCAGCACTTCCTGCCTCAATAACGCGTCGCACATCGCCACGATCTCGTTTCTCACGCCGGTATTGCCTGCTTTGAAGCTTTGAAATCTCAGCTCCAGCTGTTTCGCTAATACATTTGGATCTTCGGAAATAACGATTACGCCACCCACGCCTTTACCCACCGCATTACGAGTCCTTTTCTCCCATATCGGTTTGATAATTTCCCGATATTTGACGCTCGAAGATGCTTTGGGTTTGTTAGGATTTTTTGGCTGTCTGATAGCATCCGTCGCGAGTAGAATCTCACCGTAATCGTCTCTATCATTATTATCGTATATCGACGTGTTCGGCAGTTTCATCGTCAACAACTCCCAAAGTCCCGGTGTTCCGCTATACGTCTTATTTCCAACCGTCACATCGTCTCCTTGAATAAAAATCGGAGTGTCGCCGATGTAGAATTGACCATTTTTTGATCGTATTCCGAACGTCGTGTCTACGATTTTTCTATCGGAGGCGTATTGATGAAGGTACTTGGTTGCCACATCACCTAATTCTAAAGTTCTAATATCCTCGGTTGGATCGTCGCTATACGCTTCTATCGAGGGATACTGAGGAAATTGAATCTTCAACGAAGCGGGTAGCGTCTGTAGCGCGTTTGTAGTAGCTACCGAGTTTTCTTTGATGGCGGATAGTAAGACATTTTGCTCTTTGGAAATTGCGGATTGCGAATCGACGATAGGCTTGTACAGCTTGGTTAATTCTTGTTGTAGCCCCGAATCCCCCAATCTCTCCGATAAAAAGTTTTGTTGAATATTCTTCTTGGATTTCAGAAACTCTTCGACTATGAAATTTCTTTTCGCCGGGTCATCTATCTTTAGAAACGACATTTTTAATAAAAAATATAATGTTTCCCGACGTGTTTTTCGACATGTTTTCCGGCGTGTTTCTAGACGTGTTTTTCTACATGTTTTTCGACATGTGTAAAAACGCAAGTTAGACGTATTTTCAGACATAGCGACATAGGTCTACATAGGTCTACAAAACTCTACAAAACTCTACATGATTTCGTACATGTTCGCGTTAGTCGTCTTTCGAGCAGATTCGGTATTTTTCTCAAACATGCTTTGAAAGGACTGCCTGACTTCTTCTCTTCCTTGGTCGATGAGTGATTGTTTCGTTTCCTCGTCCATCGCGTCTATCGCAACTTTCGACTTACTTTTGATTTCTTCTTTCATGCCATTGAATTTTTCAATCTCGCTTAGAATCAGAGAATATTCCTCGTCTGAAATGTGATCATCCACGAGTGCTTTTGAAATATGGTCGCTGATCGTGTTGAGCTTCGCATCAGCCAGCGTTTTGATCTTTTCGTGCTTCTCCGCCTTGAGGGCGAGCTTTTTACAGATTCGGCTGCCAATTATGCTCAATAGCCCCGCACCTAGCGCTGTCCCTTCCATAGCGATGGCGATGGGGGTTGCAATTATGGTGGCTAGTACGCCGATTCCCGAAATTCCGAGCCCCATCGTGACCACCATGAGGAAGTTGTCTACTACACCGATTACGCTCACACTTCTATGATACTTTTTACTCAACGTTGCTCTTTTGTCTCGTTCTTGCTCGATCTCCTTTTTGATTTCGCTAATCTTTTGAAGTCGATACGTTTGCGCTGACCCTGCGGCTATTTGTATTTCACCTTCTGGCGCAGAGGGCGTTATATTTGTTAGGTTTGGATAGAGTTTGATGCCTTCGTATTCCATTCTTTTATTTATTAGCAATATATATTTTTTTACTGTTGATAATTTACATAGCATAGTGAATCTCCTTCGTTTACAGTTACTGCCGAATCGGAGTTGTTTTGAACGGAAACTATGATATCATCAACCACATCTTCCGAAATCACTCCGTCTAGTAGGCTACATCCTCGTTCTTTGATACTCTGTCTGAGGGAAACGAGGCAAAGACCCGCCGTCATTTCTACACCGAGTCCAAGCCTTAGCGTATTTACCGCCTTTGGTTGTATCGTGATATCATTTTACGCAAAAATCTCCCATCGCAGACCTCCCTGTTGTCTATTTGGGGAGTGAGTAACACCGCTCGTAATCTTCCAAATGACTGAAACGGGCTGCGTTCTAACCTCTACCGGTCTAGTTGGTTTAGTTCCAAATTTGTGTATTGGTCTCAACATTTTCTATATAATAATTTATAATATCATGCCAAGAATCGGAATGTTTCGAAACGGAGAGTTGGGGCCGAGCAAAAGTCCTTCGCCTCTAGCATAGCCCGACCCTGTTTTCATGTACAACCCGGATGCCGTTATTGAGCTACCTTTTTGCCACGGGGACAAGTACAAACCGGATCCGGCTGCTCTTATTTTGCACGCTATGTCACCTCTCTTGACATACATTACACCCGAACCGCTGATTTTATCGACAAGTTTCGAACCAGCCGCAGCACCTAACCCACCTAATGCGCCCTGTGCTAAACTAGGCAGTACGCTACCAAGAAGGAACCGTCCCGCTGTCGCTAGAAACGGAAGTATAGCGCCTATGAATCCGCCTTCGACCTTCTTATTGTTCTCCAGTTGCGTTTTACTCATTTTAATAATCATGCCAGTTCCTTTTTCATACGCCGCTGCCATTTTATTGATTTGCGCGTGGGTGAGAGCCAAAACGTGTTCACCATTCAAATCATCGTGCGATAGTTTGATACTCACGCCAGTCCCCGCCTGAAGTGATCTTTTAATTTTGTCTTGTTGCGCTTCTGAAATATTAACTCTTACGCCCGTGTAACGACTCATTTTATTAATAAATTACAAAAAAACTTTCAAACTTCTCTGATGTGAAGCCGAATCGCCAATTCTTCACCTCGAAGATTTAGTAGGTTCCCGTGTTGGTCCGTGAGCCTCGTTTCCATCGTTGAAATTGTAGATAGCAAAATCGGGAGATATATTAAATTATGCGGCACTTCGATAATCTTGTAACCCGGACCTACGTTTGGGAAAAAAGAATATATCACGTTTTCCGATGTTCCGTTAGTGTACGAAGACCCGATAATGTCGCTGGTCACTCTTAGGGTGCTTACACTCATTATATTTACCAGGTCCTCCGATTCGTTGTATCCGCCCGTATAGATCCATTTGTCAAACCCTAGAACTTTTCCAATCGAATTCTTTGGCGTAAAGTCAACCATATAGCCCTCTGCCGTTATATTTACCACAGACCGCAGCGTATTGGTGTTTGGCGCTATTGAGATACAGTAAGCGTCATTTACTCTATCGTAATGTCCATTCCCCTTCATCACCCTCTGTATATATTCGTTGATATCCGTTATTTCATAGCAGCCCTCTGGAACTTGAATGTTTACCCATTCCGTGTCGGAATTCGGCGAATACCTGAAGACGTTGTTTGTCGCGTCGATATTAGGAAAAGAATAGTACGTCTCGAGGGCAACTAAGGCCATTTCATATTTCTTATTCTTCTCCAGTTCGAGTAGTGGATTAAACTTCGTTCTGATTCGCGTGCTCTTTTCGCTTAGAAAAATGGAAAATGATGTTTTTGGTTCCGTGTTGCAGGCCGTCTTTTCCGTGTTTTCTGATATCTGTTTGAGAAGCGATGATTCCATTTTTACTATACAATACAATTTTACAATTTTTACAAGGGCGGATCCTCGATTATATAAAATTCGTCGAGTCCGCTTCGGTATTTACCATTGTACTTGTCGCTAGTCAGGTCTAAAACCACGAATCCATGAGGTTGCTCCCATACTGTTTTGCATAGTTTTCGAAATTCATCTTTCGACATGTCTGTACTCACGTGATCGTTGTAAATATGATTACAATTTTTCAGGTCTTGTTTGAACAGGCAAATAAAGTTCGCATTTTCTCTGATTGTTTGGCGCGGTAATTTGAAATAATTCTGGGCGAGGTAAAAACAATCTACATTACTATGCCTCCCCCGATTATAATACGTTTCGCATTTGTTTTGTTTTTCCAATTGAAGATCATCAAAAATCATCAGGTTCTTCTTTTCAGCGCTCAAATCTCTCGGGTCCGGTACATCGTCGGCGCTCTCAAAGAACTTGGCAATTATATCAGATTTAGCTTCCAAGTTTTTTGCCATTTCCTCCATAACGAAGTCTGGTGACGCATTTAGGCCCACGATTTCATCTCGGTGCTCGAACAGCCGAACGATCGCTTCTTTCGGTAATTTTTCTTCGTATGCTTTTTTAATAATGCGATATTCAGGTTGAAACAGAGAAGTACCGAATACCTGCAAGTTATTATAATCCAACCAGTCTGGCCTGAGTAAAAGATTGAGAAGAAGCGTTGTTTTTCCACACGCCGATTTCCCAACTATCAAACCACGTATGCTTTTGGGTAGCAACGGATTATTGAATCTTTTCGAGAGCGCGGTGCCCCAACTCATATCTCTAATCTCCATTTTAAAAATATATATTATTAAAAACGAAATGTATTGCGTAAAATGTAAAAAACAGACCCAGACGACAGATGTGCGGAACGCCGTGGCTAATAATGGGAGATCGATGCTCAGAGGTGTTTGCGTCGTATGCGGGAAAACAAAAACTCAATTCGTGAAGGCGTCCGCTGTTGCGCAAGGTGGGGATCTAGTTAGTTCATTGAACGCTGCCACCAGCAACATTAAATTACCTTGGGCTAAATTTCCGGGCGAGGTACATTTGCCAGGCCATCAGTTTACTGGTCCCGGTACTAGGCTAGATTTGCGTCTGAATCCCAACGAACCCCCCAAAGATTGGAGCAAACCTATAAACAGGGTAGATAGTGCGGCATACGTTCATGACCTGGCATACAATCAACACACTGATACAGCTTCTAGGAATGTCGCTGATAGAGCAATGATAAACCAGCTGAATAATATTCCAAATCCTAGCTTACGAGAACGCGTAGAGAGGGCGATAGTCAAACCCATCTTGTCAGCTAAAACAAGCCTAGGTTTGGGTTTAAAAAAAGCCCAGAATTACAGCAGGACCTGAAATGGACTAATCAATTAGCGAATGAATTACACAAACCAGTAGTGAGAAATTTTAGGACGAGGCGGGTCCGTGTTGGCGGGATTGACCAGATTTGGGCTGCTGATCTAATCGACATGCAGGCTTTCGCAAGAGATAATGATGGCGTGAAATTTCTATTGACCGTCATAGATGTGTTTTCCAAGTATGGGTGGATTGTTCCATTACATGACAAGAGTGGGAAGTCTACAGCTGATGGGTTCGTGAAGATACTCGGGGGTGGTCGACAGCCAGTCAAAGTTTGGTGCGACAAAGGGAAAGAATTTTATAATAAAAATGTGAAGAATTTAGTCGAGTTGTATTCTACCGAAAACGAGGGAAAAAGTTCCATCGTAGAAAGATGGGTGCGTACGATGAAAGAGAAGATGTTCAAGTACTTCACAGCTAATTCAACTAGAAGATATATCGATGTATTAGATGAGATGGTTAGTAATTATAATGACACGAGACATTCTTCGATCAAAATGACTCCCGCGAAGGCTAGTTTGAAAACGAACGAAAAGACTGTATTTATGAATTTATACGGCGACGAGATTTCAGAGCCTATTACACCAAAGTTTACAATCGGCGATCGAGTCAGAATAACTAGGAAGAAGAACATTTTTGACAAAGGATATATACCTAGATGGACCGAGGAGGTTTTTGTAGTATCTCAGGTTCAATACACAGATCCGCCAACTTACAAGATTACTGATTCTGCGGGTGAGGAAATACAAGGCTCTTTTTACGAGCAGGAGCTACAGAAAACAACTCAAGAAATATTTAGAATCGAAAAAGTGATTAGGAAACGCGGGAAGAAATGTCTCGTGAAGTGGTTAGGCTACCCGGACTCGTTCAACTCGTGGATCGAAAATGAAGACTTGCTGACATTGTGAGGCGATTATGACAAAATACGCCAGACGCCAACATTCCCTACTACTTGCGATAATTATCGAAACTGGTAAATCCCACCATTATTGCGTTCTATCACTTGACTGTGAGTGGCTATGGCTATGGCAGGAGGGCGGTCCTATGACGTCAGACTATAACTAGATACAGTGTGACCAGGAACCCCGTCACACTTTTCGATAAAACGTGACCGGGTCGTTTTTGAAATCTATTCGACTGAGGCGTGACACGAAACATTTTCTACTGAATGCCGATCTGCGAAATTTTGTACAGAGCTTGGCCGGCTCTCCTACCAACGACAACGACGACTATGATGATGATGATGTTGATGATGATGATGGTGGTGGCGGTGGTGGTGGTGATGATGATGACGGCGATGATGATGAAGAGATGACGACGACAAATCGGGTTGATGATGATGTTGTTGATGATGGCGGTGGTGGTGGTGGTGGTGGTGGTGGTGGTGGTGGTGGTGGTGGTGGTGGTGGTGGTGGTGGTGGAGGTGGTGGCGATGATGATGAAGAGATGACGACGACAAATCGGGTTGATGATGATGGTGATGATGATGATGTTTGTGAGACGATTATGAAAAATGGCCTATGTCGTGTTTGATATCGATAACGAAAGTGAATGAAAAGACTGTGGGCCTCATAGCACATCGCCAATACTGCTGGAAATTTCCATCACGAGAAGTCGAATCAAAAACGTTCCAACGAATTAAATTTGTGACATGTCGCACTTTTTACGCGGTGTTCCTAAAAACTGAACCTCTACTATAGCTGCAATAATTCGATTGATCCAAAGACGATTATAAACCAACGGTGTAAAATCGTTTGCGATATTGTAATCCTGTATCTACGGAGTAGTTCACTCACGCTCTTGCATCACACAGGCATGAGTTGCCATTGCATTGACAATTAACGACGATGATCTCGTTGTCGATCAAACTAACATCACACGGGGGTGAGTTGCCATTGCGTCGACGACGAACGACGGTAATCGTGCCTGGCCCTTGTTGGCGATCCGGACGTGGATACTTGCATGGGCATTCACCGTCGCAGCATCCGCGGTTGTGGGCGTCAATTACAACAATCAACTCCGATCTCCGCAGTCTTGTATTACATCCAACCAAGCCGAGCTGCCTGGCGATGTTTTGTAATTCAGTTTTAGTTTTATTCGGGTAAACCATTTTATATTGGAATATCTTGTCTTTATACCGAGCTGGATATTCCACGAATTTGAAAAAGTAAGGCTATATTGGTCAAACTGCGCGAACACTCAATTTTTAAGGCTGTACCGGTCAAATGGACGAAACTGAAGGCTGTACTGGTCAAATGGGCGAAGGTCAAGGCTGTACTGGTCAAATTGTCTGATGGTCAAGGCTGTACTGGTCAAATTGTCCGATGGTCAAGGCTGTACTGGTCAAATTGTCCGAGAGTGCTGCAATGACATCTACTCTCATCTCATCCCCAGGGGCGTAAAGCCAATTAACCTGCCTACGGGCAGAGGGCCATCATCATCACCATCATCATGCATGTAGGTATATATGCGTGTACGCATGAATGTATGTGTAAGTACGCACGCAAGCACGTAGGCAGTATGTATGTATGTACGCCGGTGCATGAGCTACTTCGAACCGGCTGGTCGTCAGTAGAATACCCTTGGCAACGCTCATGGAAGACGGTCCTGGGTAGGGACCGACCCGGCCTGCGCGAAAAACCTAATTTCGTGTGCTGCCAAAAGTATTCAACCATCTACGTGCACCGTAACGACGCTTTGCCTTGCACTGTAGTTCATTATATCAGTTGAACGGGTATAACCGGATCTGCCATATAAAAGTCAACTGCTAAGGACGACTATAATAGTCAGGATAGCCGTAAGAGGGATAAGGGACCGTCCATAAATGACGTCATGCACATAGGGTTGGGGGTCACACATAATATGTGACGATGTGTGATGGTCTCTAACTAGATATCATATGACATTTGTGATGAAGTGTGGCGAGGAGGGTCAAAATCATCGAAAATTACGTGTCGTCATTTATGGACGACCCCTAATAGCTGGTTTTGATATTTCTATTTGCTGCCTTTCATCTATCTGTATGTTATTTTTCATTTATATGTTGAATTTTCATATTTTAATAGCATACAAGTGAAGTAACCATGTCACATTTTAAGAATTTCCACTTATAAATATAAACCTGTGCCCTGTAGTGCCCACTGTCCCTTTTTAGGGACAAGAATTTAAATGCCGATATTTTAGATACCTGATGTTTGCAAAATTTTCCCATATTTTTTCCGTTATACCATCCATATTGTCTACCACACCAAGAAATTTCATAAAGTTTTTCCGTCATGGGCACTAAAGAGTTAAATATTAATTTGCTGCTGAATACTTTTGGCAGCACACGAAATTAGGTTTTTCGCGCAGGCCGGGTCGGTCCCTACCCAGGACCGTCTTCCCTGAGCGCTGCCTAGGGTATTATACTGATCTGATAATGAGCCGGTTCAAAGTGGCCCATGCAATGGAAGGGAAATGTAATAAAAACATTAAATATTATTTTTGCTGCTGAATACTTTTGGCAGCACACGAAATTAGGTTTTTCGCGCAGGCCGGGTCGGTCCCTACCCAGGACCGTCTTCCCTGAGCGCTGCCTAGGGTATTCTACTGATCTGATAATGAGCCGGTTCAAAGTAGCCCATGCAATGGAAGGGAAATGTAATAAAAATATTAAATATTAATTTGCTGCTGAATACTTTTGGCAGCACACGAAATTAGGTTTTTTGCGCAGGCCGGGTCGGTCCCTACCCAGGACCGTCTTCCATGAGCGTTGCCAAGGGTATTCTACTGACGACCAGCCGGTTCGAAGTAGCTCATGCAATGGAAAGGAAATATAATAATAATATTACATATTAATTTGCTGCTGAATACTTTTGGCAGCACACAAAATTAGGTTTTTCGCGCAGGCCCGGTCGGTCCCTACCCAGGACCGTCTTCTATGAGCGCTGCCAAGGGTATTCTACTGACGACCAGCCGGTTCAAAGTAGCTCATGCAATGGAAGGGAAATATAATAATAATATTACTTTTTTTGCTGCTGAAAACTTTTGGCAGCACACGAAATTAGGTTTTTCGCGCAGGCCGGGTCGGTCCCTACCCAGGACCGTCTTCCATGAGCGCTGCCAAGGGTATTCTACTGACGACCAGCCGGTTCGAAGTAGCTCATGCAATGGAAGAAAAAAATAATAATAATTTTACATATTAATTTGCTGCTGAATACTTTTGGCAGCACACGAAATTAGGTTTTTCGCGCAGGCCGGGTCGGTCCCTACCCAGAAACATATGGAATTTCGTGTGCTGCCAAAAGTATTCAGCAGCAAATTAATATGTAATATTATTATTATATTTCCCTTCCATTGCATGGGCTACTTCGAACCGGCTCATTATCAGATCAGTAGAATACCCTAGGCAGCGCTCATGGAAGACGTTCCTGGGTAAGGACCGACCCGACCTGCGCGAAAAACCTAAATTCGTGTGCTGCCAAAAGCATTCAGCAGCAAATTAATATGTAGAATTATTATTATATTTCCCTTCCATTGCATGAGCTTCTTCCATGAGCGCTGCCAAGGGTAGGGACCGACCCGGCCTGCGCGAAAAACCTAATTTCGTGTGTATTATTATTATTATATTTCTCTTCCATTGCATGCCCAGGACCGTCTTCCATGAGCGCTGCCAAGGGTATTCTACTGACGACCAGCCGGTTCGAAGTAGCTCATGCAATGGAAGAGAAATATAATAATAATATTACATTTTAATTTGCTGGTGAAAACTTTTGGCAGCACACGAAATTAGGTTTTTCGCGCCGGCCGGGTCGGTCCCTACCCAGGACCGTCTTCCCTGAACGCTGCCTAGGGTATTCTACTGATCTCTGATAATGAGCCGGTTCAAAGTAGCCCATGGAATGGAAGGGAAATGTAATAAAAATATTAAATATTAATTTGCTGCTGAATACTTTTGGCAGCACACGAAATTAGGTTTTTCGCGCAGGCCGGGTCGGTCCTTACCCAGGACCGTCTTCCATGAGCGCTGCCAAGGGTATTCTACTGACGACCAGCCGGTTCGAAGTAGCTCATGCAATGGAAAGGAAATATAATAATAATATTACATATTTTATTTTGCTGCTGAATACTTTTGGCAGCACACGAAATCAGGTTTTTCGCGCAGGCCGGGTCGGTCCCTACCCAGGACCGTCTTCCATGAGCGCTGCCAAGGGTATTCTACTGACGACCAGCCAGTTCGAAGTAGCTCATGCAATGGAAGGGAAAAATAATAATAATATTACATATTAATTTGCTGCTGAATACTTTTGGCAGCACACGAAATTAGGTTTTTCGCGCAGGCCCGGTCGGTCCTTACCCAGGACCGTCTTCCATGAGCGCTGCCAAGGGTATTCTACTGACGACCAGCCGGTTCGCAGTAGCTCATGCAATGGAAGGGAAATATAATAATAGTATTACATATTTTATTTAGCTGCTGAATACTTTTGGCAGCACACAAAATTAGGTTTTTCGCGCAGGCCGGGTCGGTCCCTACCCAGGACCGTCTTCCATAAGCGCTGCCAAGGGTATTCTACTGACGACCAGCCGGTTCGAAGTAGCTCATGCAATGGAAGAGAAATATAATAATAATATTACATATTAATGTGCTGCTGAATACTTTTGGCAACACACGAAATTAGGTTTTTCGCGCAGGCCGGGTCGGTCCCTACCCAGGACCATCTTCCATGAGCGCTGCTCATGGAAGAAGCTCATGCAATGGAAGGGAAATATAATAATAATATTACATAATAATTTGCTGCTGAATGCTTTTGGCAGCACACGAATTTAGGTTTTTCGCGCAGGTCGGGTCGGTCCTTACCCAGGAACGTCTTCCATGAGCGCTGCCTAGGGTATTCTACTGATCTGATAATGAGCCGGTTCGAAGTAGCCCATGCATTGGAAGGGAAATATAATAATAATATTACATATTAATTTGCTGCTGAATACTTTTGGCAGCACACGAAATTCCATATGTTTCTGGGTAGGGACCGACCCGGCCTGCGCGAAAAACCTAATTTCGTGTGCTGCCAAAAGTATTCAGCAGCAAATTAATATGTAAAATTATTATTATTTTTTTCTTCCATTGCATGAGCTACTTCGAACCGGCTGGTCGTCAGTAGAATACCCTTGGCAGCGCTCATGGAAGACGGTCCTGGGTAGGGACCGACCCGGCCTGCGCGAAAAACCTAATTTCGTGTGCTGCCAAAAGTTTTCAGCAGCAAAAAAAGTAATATTATTAATATATTTCCCTTCCATTGCATGAGCTACTTTGAACCGGCTGGTCGTCAGTAGAATACCCTTGGCAGCGCTCATAGAAGACGGTCCTGGGTAGGGACCGACCGGGCCTGCGCGAAAAACCTAATTTTGTGTGCTGCCAAAAGTATTCAGCAGCAAATTAATATGTAATTTTATTATTTTATTTCCCTTCCATTGCATGAGCTGCTTCGAACCCGCTGGTCGTCAGTAGAAAACCCATGGCAGCGCTCATGGAAGACGGTTCTGGGTAGGGACCGACCCGGCCTGCGCGAAAAACCTAATTTCGTGTGCTGCCAAAAGTTTTCAGCAGCAAATTTTATGTAATATTTTTACTATATTTCCCTTCCATTGAATGAGCTACTTCGAACCGGCTGGTCGTCAGTAGAATACCTGAAGACGCTCATGGAAGATGGTCCTGAGTAATGAACCGACCCGGCCTGCGGGAAAAAAAAACCAATTTCGTGTGCTGCCAAAAGTATTCAGCAGCAAATTAATATGTAGAATTATTTTTATATTTCCTTTCCATTGCATGAACTACTTCGAACCGGCTGGTAGTTAGTAGAATACCCTTGGCAGCGCTCATGGAAGACGGTCCTGGGTAGGGACCGACCCGGCCTGCTCGAAAAACCTAATTTCGTGTGCTGCCAAAAGTATTCAGCAGCAAATTAAAATATGTAGTAATATTGTTATATTTCCCTTCCATTGCATGAGCTACTTCGAACCGGCTGGTCGTCAGTAGAATACCCTTGGCAGCGCTCATGGAAGGCGGTCCTGGGTAGGGACCGACCCGGCCTGCGCGAAAAACCTAATTTTGTGTGCTGCCAAAAGTATTCAGCAGCAAATTAATATGTAATATTATTATTATATTTCCCTTCCATTGCATGAGCTTCTTCGAACCAGCTGATCGTCGAATACCCTAGGCAGCGCTCATGGAAGACGGTCCTGGGTAGAGACCGACCCGGCCTGCGCGAAAAACCTAATTTCGTGTGCTGCCAAAAGTATTCAGCAGCAAATTAATATGTATTATTATTATTATATTTCCCTTCCATTGCATGAGCTACTTCGAACCGGCTGGTCGTCAGTAGAATACCTTTGGCAGCGCTCATGAAAGACGGTCCTGGGTAGAGACCGACCCGACCTGCGCGAAAAACCTAATTTCGTGTGCTGCCAAAAGTATTCAGCAGCTAAATAAAATATGTATTAATATTACTATATTTCCCTTCCATTGCATGAGCTACTTCGAACCGGCTGGTTGTCAGTAGAATACCCTTGGCAGCGCTCATGGAAGACGGTCCTGGGTAGGGACCGACCCGGCCTGCGCGAAAAACTTAATTTCGTGTGCTGCCAAAAGTATTCAGCAGCAAATTAATATGTAATTTTGATATTATATTTCCCTTCCATTGCATGAACTACTTCGAACCAGCTGGTCGTCAGTAGAATACCCTTGGCAGCGCTCATGGAAGACGGTCCTGGGTAGGGACCGACCCGGCCTGCGCGAAAAACCTAATTTCGTGTGCTGCCAAAAGTATTCAGCAGCAGCAAATTAATATTTAATATTATTATTATATTTCCCTTCCATTGCATGGGCTACTTCGAACCGGTTGTTCGTCAGTAGAATACTCTTGGCAGCGCTCAGGGAACACGATCTTGGGTAGGGACCGACCCGGCCTGCGCGAAAAACCTAATTTCGTGTGCTGCCAAAAGTATTTAGCAGCAAATTAATATGTAATATTGTTATTATATTTCCCTTCCATTGCATGAGCTACTTCGAACCGGCTGGTCGTCAGTAGAATACCCTTGGCAGCGCTCATGGAAGACGGTCCTGTGTAGGGACCGACCCGGGCTGCGCGAAAAACCTAATTTCGTGTGCTGCCAAAAGTATTCAGCCACAAATTAATATGTAATAATATTACTATATTTCCCTTCCATTGCATGAGCTACTTCGAACCGGCTAGTCGTCAGTAGATTACCTTTGGAAACCTAATTTCGTGTGCTGCCAAAAGTTTTCACCAGCAAATTAAATTGTAATACTATTATTATATTTCTCTTCCATTGCATGAGCTACTTCGAACCGGCTGGTCGTCAGTAGAATACCTTTGGCAGCGCTCATGGAACACGGTCCTGGGCATGCAATGGAAGAGAAATATAATAATAATACACACGAAATTAGGTTTTTCGCGCAGGCCGGGTCGGTCCCTACCCTTGGCAGCGCTCATGGAAGAAGCTCATGCAATGGAAGGGAAATATAATAATAATATTACATATTAATTTGCTGCTGAATGCTTTTGGCAGCACACGAATTTAGGTTTTTCGCGCAGGCCGGGTCGGTCCTTACCCAGGAACGTCTTCCATGAGCGCTGCCTGGGGTATTCTACTGATCTGATAATGAGCCGGTTCGAAGTAGCCCATGCAATGGAAGGGAAATATAATAATAAAATTACATATTAATTTGCTGCTGAATACTTTTGGCAGCACACGAAATTCCATATGTTTCTGGGTAGGGACCGACCCGGCCTGCGCGAAAAACCTAATTTCGTGTGCTGCCAAAAGTATTCAGCAGCAAATTAATATGTAAAATTATTATTATTTTTCTCTTCCATTGCATGAGCTACTTCGAACCGGCTGGTCGTCAGTAGAATACCCTTGGCAGCGCTCATGGAAGACGGTCCTGGGTAGGGACCGACCCGGCCTGCGCGAAAAACCTAATTTCGTGTGCTGCCAAAAGTTTTCAGCAGCAATTTATTATGTAATATTATTATTATATTTCCCTTCCATTGCATGAACTACTTCGAACCGGCTGGTCGTCAGTAGAATACCCTTGGCAGCGCTCATGGAAGACGGTCCTGGGTAGGGACCGACCCGGCCTGCGCGAAAAACCTAATTTCGTGTGCTGCCAAAAGTTTTCAGCAGCAAAAAAAAGTAATATTATTATTATATTTCCCTTCCATTGCATGAGCTACTTTGAACCGGCTGGTCGTCAGTAGAATACCCTTGGCAGCGCTCATGGAAGACGGTCCTGGGTAGGGACCGACCGGGCCTGCGCGAAAAACCTAATTTTGTGTGTTGCCAAAAGTATTCAGCAGCAAATTGATATGTAATATTATTATTATATTTCTCTTCCATTGCATGAGCTAATTCAAACCGGCTAGTCGTCAGTAGAATACACTTGGCAGCGCTCATGGAAGACGGTCCTGGGTAGGGACCGACCCGGCCTGCGCGAAAAACCTGATTTCGTGTGCTGCCAAAAGTATTCAGCAGCAAAATAAAATATGTAATCATATTATTATATTTCCCTTCCATTGCATGAGCTACTTCGAACCGGCTGGTCGTCAGTAGAATAACCTTGGCAGCGCTCATGGAAGACGGTCCTGGGTAGGGACCGACCCGGCCTGCGCAAAAAACCTAATTTCGTGTGCTGCCAAAAGTATTCAGCAGCAAAAAAATATGTAATATTATTAATTTATTTCCCTTCCATTGCATGAGCTACTTCGAACCGGCTGGTCGTCAGTAGAATACCCTTGGCAGCGCTCATGGAAGACGGTCCTGGGTAGGGACCGACCCGGCCTGCGCGAAAAACCTAATTTCGTGTGCTGCCAAAAGTTTTCAGCAGCAATTTATATGTAATATTATTATTATATTTCCCTTCCATTGCATGAACTACTTCGAACCGGCTGGTCGTCAGTAGAATACCCTTGGCAGCGCTCATGGAAGACGGTCCTGGGTAGGGACCGACCCGGCCTGCGCGAAAAACCTAATTTCGTGTGTTGCCAAAAGTATTCAGCAGCAAATTAATATGTAATATTATTATTATATTTCTCTTCCATTGCATGAGCTACTTCGAACCGGCTGGTCGTCAGTAGAATACCCTTTGCAGCGCTTATGGAAGACGGTCCTGGGTAGGGACCGACCCGGCCTGCGCGAAAAACCTAATTTTGTGTGCTGCCAAAAGTATTCAGCAGCAAAATAAAATATGTAATACTATTATTATATTTCCTTTCCATTGCATGAGCTACTGCGAACCGGCTGGTCGTCAGTAGAATACCCTTGGCAGCGCTCATGGAAGACGGTCCTGGGTAAGGACCGACCGGGCCTGCGCGAAAAACCTAATTTCGTGTGCTGCCAAAAGTATTCAGCAGCAAATTAATATGTAATTTTATTATTAAATTTCTTTTCCATTGCATGAGCTTCTTCGAACCGGCTGGTCGTCAGTAGAATACCCTTGGCAGCGCTCATGGAAAAGGGTAGGGACCGATCAATTTCGTGTGCACGCGGGCCAGGTCGGTCACTTCCCAGGGCCATCTCTTCTCAGCGCGGTATCGAGAATTCTACTAATGATTAGCTGGTTCGAAGTAGCCCATGCAATGGAAGGGAAATTAATAATAATATTAATAATTAGAATTTGCAGCTGAATACTTGATACCGCGCACAAGCTGCGGTTCATCTCGCGGGCCAGGTCGGTCACTTCCCAGGGCCATATTCCCGCAGAGAGGTATCGAGAATTCTACTAATGATTAGCTGGTTCGAAGTAGCCCATGCAATCGAAGGGAAATTAATAATAATTTTAATAATTAGAATTTGCAGCTGAATACTTGATACCGCGCACAAGCTGCGGTTCATCTCGCGGGCCAGGTCGGTCACTTCCCAAGGCCATATTCCCGCAGAGAGGTATCGAGAATTCTACTAATGATTAGCTGGTTCGAAGTAGCCCATGCAATCGAAGGGAAATTAATAATAATATTAATAATTAGAATTTGCAGTTGAATACTTGATACCGCGCACAAACTGCGGTTCATCTCGCGGGCCAGGTCGGTCACTTCCCAGAGCCATCTTCCCTCAGCGCGGTATCGAGAATTCTTCTAATGATTAGCTGGTTCGAAGTAGCCCATGCAATGGAAGGGAAAATAATAATAATATTAATAATTAGAATTTGCAGTTGAATACTTGATACCGCGCACAAACTGCGGTTCATCTCGCGGGCCAGGTCGGTCACTTCCCAGGGCCATCTTCCCTCAGCGCGGTATCGAGAATTCTACTAAAGATTAGCTGGTTCGAAGTAGCCCATGCAATGGAAGGGAAATTAATAATAATATTATTAATTAGAACTTGCCGCTGAATACTTGATACCGCGCACAAGCTGCGGTTCATTTCGCGGGCAAGGTCGGTCACTTCCTAGGGCCATATTACCGCAGAGAGGTTTCGAGAATTCTACTAATGATTAGCTGGTTTGAAGTAGCCCATGCAATGGAAGGGAAATATGTTAATAATAATACATATTAATTTGCTGCTGAATACTTTTGGCAGCACACGAATTTAGGTTTTTCGCGCAGGCCGGCTCGGTCCCTACCCAGGACCGTCTTCCATGAGCGCTGCCAAGGGTATTCTACTGACGACCAGCCAGTTCGAAGTAGCCGATGCAATGGAAGGGAAATATATTAATAATATTACATATTAATTTGCTGCTGAATACTTTTGGCAGCACACGAAATTAGGTTTTTCGCGCAGGCCGGGTCGGTCCCTACCCAGGACCGTCTTCCATGAGCGCTGCCAAGGGTATTCTACTGACGACCAGCCGGTTCGAAGTAGTTCATGCAATGGAAGGGAAATATAATATCAATATTACATATTAATTTGCTGCTGAATACTTTTGGCAGCACACGAAATTAGGTTTTTCGCGCAGGCCGGGTCGGTCCCTACCCAGGACCGTCTTCCATGAGCGCTGCCAAGGGTATTCTACTGACGACCAGCCGGTTCGAAGTAGCTCATGCAATGGAAGGGAAATATAATAATATTATTACATATTAATTTGCTGCTGAATACTTTTGGCAGCACACGAAATTAAGTTTTTCGTGCATGCCGGGTCGGTCCCTACCCAGGACCGTCTTCCATGAGCGCTGCCAAGGGTATTCTACTGACGACCAGCGGGTTCGAAGTAGTTCATGCAATGGAAGGGAAAAATAGTAATAATATTAAATATTAATTTGCTGCTGCCGAATACTTTTGGCAGCACACGAAATTTGGTTTTTCGCGCAGGCCGGGTCGGTCCCTACCCAAGATCGTGTTCCCTGAGCGCTGCCAAGAGTATTCTACTGACGAACAACCGGTTCGAAGTAGCCCATGCAATGGAAGGGAAATATAATAATAATATTAAATATTAATTTGCTGCTGCTGAATACTTTTGGCAGCACACGAAATTAGGTTTTTCGCGCAGGCCGGGTCGGTCCCTACCCAGGACCGTCTTCCATGAGCGCTGCCAAGGGTATTCTACTGACGACCAGCTGGTTCGAAGTAGTTCATGCAATGGAAGGGAAATATAATATCAAAATTACATATTAATTTGCTGCTGAATACTTTTGGCAGCACACGAAATTAAGTTTTTCGCGCAGGCCGGGTCGGTCCCTACCCAGGACCGTCTTCCATGAGCGCTGCCAAGGGTATTCTACTGACAACCAGCCGGTTCGAAGTAGCTCATGCAATGGAAGGGAAATATAGTAATATTAATACATATTTTATTTAGCTGCTGAATACTTTTGGCAGCACACGAAATTAGGTTTTTCGCGCAGGTCGGGTCGGTCTCTACCCAGGACCGTCTTTCATGAGCGCTGCCAAAGGTATTCTACTGACGACCAGCCGGTTCGAAGTAGCTCATGCAATGGAAGGGAAATATAATAATAATAATACATATTAATTTGCTGCTGAATACTTTTGGCAGCACACGAAATTAGGTTTTTCGCGCAGGCCGGGTCGGTCTCTACCCAGGACCGCCTTCCATGAGCGCTGCCAAGGGTATTCGACGATCAGCTGGTTCGAAGAAGCTCATGCAATGGAAGGGAAATATAATAATAATATTACATATTAATTTGCTGCTGAATACTTTTGGCAGCACACAAAATTAGGTTTTTCGCGCAGGCCGGGTCGGTCCCTACCCAGGACCGCCTTCCATGAGCGCTGCCAAGGGTATTCTACTGACGACCAGCCGGTTCGAAGTAGCTCATGCAATGGAAGGGAAATATAACAATATTACTACATATTTTAATTTGCTGCTGAATACTTTTGGCAGCACACGAAATTAGGTTTTTCGCGCAGGCCGGGTCGGTCCCTACCCAGGACCGTCTTCCATGAGCGCTGCCAAGGGTATTCTACTAACTACCAGCCGGTTCGAAGTAGTTCATGCAATGGAAGGGAAATAAAAAAATAATTCTACATATTAATTTGCTGCTGAATACTTTTGGCAGCACACGAAATTGGTTTTTTTCCCCGCAGGCCGGGTCGGTCCCTACCCAGGACCATCTTCCATGAGCGTCTTCAGGTATTCTACTGACGACCAGCCGGTTCGAAGTAGCTCATTCAATGGAAGGGAAATATAGTAATAATATTACATAAACTTTGCTGCTGAAAACTTTTGGCAGCACACGAAATTAGGTTTTTCGCGCAGGCCGGGTCGGTCCCTACCCAGAACCGTCTTCCATGAGCGCTGCCATGGGTTTTCTACTGACGACCAGCGGGTTCGAAGCAGCTCATGCAATGGAAGGGAAATAAAATAATAAAATTACATATTAATTTGCTGCTGAATACTTTTGGCAGCACACAAAATTAGGTTTTTCGCGCAGGCCCGGTCGGTCCCTACCCAGGACCGTCTTCTATGAGCGCTGCCAAGGGTATTCTACTGACGACCAGCCGGTTCAAAGTAGCTCATGCAATGGAAGGGAAATATATTAATAATATTACTTTTTTTGCTGCTGAAAACTTTTGGCAGCACACGAAATTAGGTTTTTCGCGCAGGCCGGGTCGGTCCCTACCCAGGACCGTCTTCCATGAGCGCTGCCAAGGGTATTCTACTGACGACCAGCCGGTTCGAAGTAGCTCTGTGGAAGAAAAAAAAAATAATAATTTTACATATTAATTTGCTGCTGAATACTTTTGGCAGCACACGAAATTAGGTTTTTCGCGCAGGCCGGGTCGGTCCCTACCCAGAAACATATGGAATTTCGTGTGCTGCCAAAAGTATTCAGCAGCAAATTAATATGTAATATTATTATTATATTTCCCTTCCAATGCATGGGCTACTTCGAACCGGCTCATTATCAGATCAGTAGAATACCCTAGGCAGCGCTCATGGAAGACGTTCCTGGGTAAGGACCGACCCGGCCTGCGCGAAAAACCTAATTTCGTGTGTTGCCAAAAGTATTCAGCAGCAAATTATTATGTAATATTATTATTATATTTCCCTTCCATTGCATGAGCTTCTTCCATGAGCAGCGCTCATGGAAGACGGTCCTGGGTAGGGACCGACCCGGCCTGCGCGAAAAACCTAATTTCGTGTGTTGCCAAAAGTATTCAGCAGCACATTAATATGTAATATTATTATTATATTTCTCTTCCATTGCATGAGCTACTTCGAACCGGCTGGTCGTCAGTAGAATACCCTTGGCAGCGCTTATGGAAGACGGTCCTGGGTAGGGACCGACCCGGCCTGCGCGAAAAACCTAATTTTGTGTGCTGCCAAAAGTATTCAGCAGCTAAATAAAATATGTAATACTATTATTATATTTCCCTTCCATTGCATGAGCTACTGCGAACCGGCTGGTCGTCAGTAGAATACCCTTGGCAGCGCTCATGGAAGACGGTCCTGGGTAAGGACCGACCGGGCCTGCGCGAAAAACCTAATTTCGTGTGCTGCCAAAAGTATTCAGCAGCAAATTAATATGTAATATTATTTTTATTTTTCCCTTCCATTGCATGAGCTACTTCGAACTGGCTGGTCGTCAGTAGAATACCCTTGGCAGCGCTCATGGAAGACGGTCCTGGGTAGGGACCGACCCGGCCTGCGCGAAAAACCTGATTTCGTGTGCTGCCAAAAGTATTCAGCAGCAAAATAAAATATGTAATATTATTATTATATTTCCTTTCCATTGCATGAGCTACTTCGAACCGGCTGGTCGTCAGTAGAATACCCTTGGCAGCGCTCATGGAAGACGGTCCTGGGTAAGGACCGACCCGGCCTGCGCGAAAAACCTAATTTCGTGTGCTGCCAAAAGTATTCAGCAGCAAATTAATATTTAATATTTTTATTACATTTCCCTTCCATTGCATGGGCTACTTTGAACCGGCTCATTATCAGAGATCAGTAGAATACCCTAGGCAGCGCTCAGGGAAGACGGTCCTGGGTAGGGACCGACCCGGCCGGCGCGAAAAACCTAATTTCGTGTGCTGCCAAAAGTTTTCACCAGCAAATTAAAATGTAATATTATTATTATATTTCTCTTCCATTGCATGAGCTACTTCGAACCGGCTGGTCGTCAGTAGAATACCCTTGGCAGCGCTCATGGAAGACGGTCCTGGGCATGCAATGGAAGAGAAATATAATAATAATAATACACACGAAATTAGGTTTTTCGCGCAGGCCGGGTCGGTCCCTACCCTTGGCAGCGCTCATGGAAGAAGCTCATGCAATGGAAGGGAAATATAATAATAATTCTACATATTAATTTGCTGCTGAATGCTTTTGGCAGCACACGAATTTAGGTTTTTCGCGCAGGTCGGGTCGGTCCTTACCCAGGAACGTCTTCCATGAGCGCTGCCTAGGGTATTCTACTGATCTGATAATGAGCCGGTTCGAAGTAGCCCATGCAATGGAAGGGAAATATAATAATAATATTACATATTAATTTGCTGCTGAATACTTTTGGCAGCACACGAAATTCCATATGTTTCTGGGTAGGGACCGACCCGGCCTGCGCGAAAAACCTAATTTCGTGTGCTGCCAAAAGTATTCAGCAGCAAATTAATATGTAAAATTATTATTATTTTTTTCTTCCATTGCATGAGCTACTTCGAACCGGCTGGTCGTCAGTAGAATACCCTTGGCAGCGCTCATGGAAGACGGTCCTGGGTAGGGACCGACCCGGCCTGCGCGAAAAACCTAATTTCGTGTGCTGCCAAAAGTTTTCAGCAGCAAAAAAAGTAATATTATTATTATATTTCCCTTCCATTGCATGAGCTACTTTGAACCGGCTGGTCGTCAGTAGAATACCCTTGGCAGCGCTCATAGAAGACGGTCCTGGGTAGGGACCGACCGGGCCTGCGCGAAAAACCTAATTTTGTGTGCTGCCAAAAGTATTCAGCAGCAAATTAATATGTAATATTATTATTATATTTCCTTTCCATTGCATGAGCTACTTCGAACCGGCTGGTCGTCAGTAGAATACCCTTGGCAACGCTCATGGAAGACGGTCCTGGGTAGGGACCGACCCGGCCTGCGCAAAAAACCTAATTTCGTGTGCTGCCAAAAGTATTCAGCAGCAAATTAATATTTAATATTTTTATTACATTTCCCTTCCATTGCATGGGCTACTTTGAACCGGCTCATTATCAGATCAGTAGAATACCCTAGGCAGCGCTCAGGGAAGACGGTCCTGGGTAGGGACCGACCCGGCCTGCGCGAAAAACCTAATTTCGTGTGCTGCCAAAAGTATTCAGCAGCAAAAATAATATTTAATGTTTTTATTACATTTCCCTTCCATTGCATGGGCCACTTTGAACCGGCTCATTATCAGATCAGTATAATACCCTAGGCAGCGCTCAGGGAAGACGGTCCTGGGTAGGGACCGACCCGGCCTGCGCGAAAAACCTAATTTCGTGTGCTGCCAAAAGTATTCAGCAGCAAATTAATATTTAACCCTTTAGTGCCCATGACGGAAAAACTTTATGAAATTTCTTGGTGTGGTAGACAATATGGATGGTATAACGGAAAAAATATGGGAAAAATTTGCAAACATCAGGTATCTAAAATATCGGCATTTAAATTCTTGTCCCTAAAAAGGGACAGTGGGCACTACAGGGCACAGGTTTATATTTATAAGTGGAAATTCTTAAAATGTGACATGGTTACTTCACTTGTATGCTATTAAAATATGAAAATTCAACATATAAATGAAAAATAACATACAGATAGATGAAAGGCAGCAAATAGAAATATCAAAACCAGCTATTAGGGGTCGTCCATAAATGACGACACGTAATTTTCGATGATTTTGACCCTCCTCGCCACACTTCATCACAAATGTCATATGATATCTAGTTAGAGACCATCACACATCGTCACATATTATGTGTGACCCCCAACCCTATGTGCATGACGTCATTTATGGACGGTCCCTTATCCCTCTTACGGCTATCCTGACTATTATAGTCGTCCTTAGCAGTTGACTTTTATATGGCAGATCCGGTTATACCCGTTCAACTGATATAATGAACTACAGTGCAAGGCAAAGCGTCGTTACGGTGCACGTAGATGGTTGAATACTTTTGGCAGCACACGAAATTAGGTTTTTCGCGCAGGCCGGGTCGGTCCCTACCCAGGACCGTCTTCCATGAGCGTTGCCAAGGGTATTCTACTGACGACCAGCCGGTTCGAAGTAGCTCATGCACCGGCGTACATACATACATACTGCCTACGTGCTTGCGTGCGTACTTACACATACATTCATGCGTACACGCATATATACCTACATGCATGATGATGGTGATGATGATGGCCCTCTGCCCGTAGGCAGGTTAATTGGCTTTACGCCCCTGGGGATGAGATGAGAGTAGATGTCATTGCAGCACTCTCGGACAATTTGACCAGTACAGCCTTGACCATCGGACAATTTGACCAGTACAGCCTTGACCATCAGACAATTTGACCAGTACAGCCTTGACCTTCGCCCATTTGACCAGTACAGCCTTCAGTTTCGTCCATTTGACCGGTACAGTCTTAAAAATTGAGTGTTCGCGCAGTTTGACCAATATAGCCTTACTTTTTCAAATTCGTGGAATATCCAGCTCGGTATAAAGACAAGATATTCCAATATAAAATGGTTTACCCGAATAAAACTAAAACTGAATTACAAAACATCGCCAGGCAGCTCGGCTTGGTTGGATGTAATACAAGACTGCGGAGATCGGAGTTGATTGTTGTAATTGACGCCCACAACCGCGGATGCTGCGACGGTGAATGCCCATGCAAGTATCCACGTCCGGATCGCCAACAAGGGCCAGGCACGATTACCGTCGTTCGTCGTCGACGCAATGGCAACTCACCCCCGTGTGATGTTAGTTTGATCGACAACGAGATCATCGTCGTTAATTGTCAATGCAATGGCAACTCATGCCTGTGTGATGCAAGAGCGTGAGTGAACTACTCCGTAGATACAGGATTACAATATCGCAAACGATTTTACACCGTTGGTTTATAATCGTCTTTGGATCAATCGAATTATTGCAGCTATAGTAGAGGTTCAGTTTTTAGGAACACCGCGTAAAAAGTGCGACATGTCACAAATTTAATTCGTTGGAACGTTTTTGATTCGACTTCTCGTGATGGAAATTTCCAGCAGTATTGGCGATGTGCTATGAGGCCCACAGTCTTTTCATTCACTTTCGTTATCGATATCAAACACGACATAGGCCATTTTTCATAATCGTCTCACAAACATCATCATCATCACCATCATCATCAACCCGATTTGTCGTCGTCATCTCTTCATCATCATCGCCACCACCTCCACCACCACCACCACCACCACCACCACCACCACCACCACCACCACCACCACCACCACCACCACCACCGCCATCATCAACAACATCATCATCAACCCGATTTGTCGTCGTCATCTCTTCATCATCATCGCCGTCATCATCATCACCACCACCACCGCCACCACCATCATCATCATCAACATCATCATCATCATAGTCGTCGTTGTCGTTGGTAGGAGAGCCGGCCAAGCTCTGTACAAAATTTCGCAGATCGGCATTCAGTAGAAAATGTTTCGTGTCACGCCTCAGTCGAATAGATTTCAAAAACGACCCGGTCACGTTTTATCGAAAAGTGTGACGGGGTTCCTGGTCACACTGTATCTAGTTATAGTCTGACGTCATAGGACCGCCCTCCTGCCATAGCCATAGCCACTCACAGTCAAGTGATAGAACGCAATAATGGTGGGATTTACCAGTTTCGATAATTATCGCAAGTAGTAGGGAATGTTGGCGTCTGGCGTATTTTGTCATAATCGCCTCACAATGTCAGCAAGTCTTCATTTTCGATCCACGAGTTGAACGAGTCCGGGTAGCCTAACCACTTCACGAGACATTTCTTCCCGCGTTTCCTAATCACTTTTTCGATTCTAAATATTTCTTGAGTTGTTTTCTGTAGCTCCTGCTCGTAAAAAGAGCCTTGTATTTCCTCACCCGCAGAATCAGTAATCTTGTAAGTTGGCGGATCTGTGTATTGAACCTGAGATACTACAAAAACCTCCTCGGTCCATCTAGGTATATATCCTTTGTCAAAAATGTTCTTCTTCCTAGTTATTCTGACTCGATCGCCGATTGTAAACTTTGGTGTAATAGGCTCTGAAATCTCGTCGCCGTATAAATTCATAAATACAGTCTTTTCGTTCGTTTTCAAACTAGCCTTCGCGGGAGTCATTTTGATCGAAGAATGTCTCGTGTCATTATAATTACTAACCATCTCATCTAATACATCGATATATCTTCTAGTTGAATTAGCTGTGAAGTACTTGAACATCTTCTCTTTCATCGTACGCACCCATCTTTCTACGATGGAACTTTTTCCCTCGTTTTCGGTAGAATACAACTCGACTAAATTCTTCACATTTTTATTATAAAATTCTTTCCCTTTGTCGCACCAAACTTTGACTGGCTGTCGACCACCCCCGAGTATCTTCACGAACCCATCAGCTGTAGACTTCCCACTCTTGTCATGTAATGGAACAATCCACCCATACTTGGAAAACACATCTATGACGGTCAATAGAAATTTCACGCCATCATTATCTCTTGCGAAAGCCTGCATGTCGATTAGATCAGCAGCCCAAATCTGGTCAATCCCGCCAACACGGACCCGCCTCGTCCTAAAATTTCTCACTACTGGTTTGTGTAATTCATTCGCTAATTGATTAGTCCATTTCAGGTCCTGCTGTAATTCTGGGCTTTTTTTAAACCCAAACCTAGGCTTGTTTTAGCTGACAAGATGGGTTTGACTATCGCCCTCTCTACGCGTTCTCGTAAGCTAGGATTTGGAATATTATTCAGCTGGTTTATCATTGCTCTATCAGCGACATTCCTAGAAGCTGTATCAGTGTGTTGATTGTATGCCAGGTCATGAACGTATGCCGCACTATCTACCCTGTTTATAGGTTTGCTCCAATCTTTGGGGGTTTCGTTGGGATTCAGACGCAAATCTAGCCTAGTACCGGGACCAGTAAACTGATGGCCTGGCAAATGTACCTCGCCCGGAAATTTAGCCCAAGGTAATTTAATGTTGCTGGTGGCAGCGTTCAATGAACTAACTAGATCCCCACCTTGCGCAACAGCGGACGCCTTCACGAATTGAGTTTTTGTTTTCCCGCATACGACGCAAACACCTCTGAGCATCGATCTCCCATTATTAGCCACGGCGTTCCGCACATCTGTCGTCTGGGTCTGTTTTTTACATTTTACGCAATACATTTCGTTTTTAATAATATATATTTTTAAAATGGAGATTAGAGATATGAGTTGGGGCACCGCGCTCTCGAAAAGATTCAATAATCCGTTGCTACCCAAAAGCATACGTGGTTTGATAGTTGGGAAATCGGCGTGTGGAAAAACAACGCTTCTTCTCAATCTTTTACTCAGGCCAGACTGGTTGGATTATAATAACTTGCAGGTATTCGGTACTTCTCTGTTTCAACCTGAATATCGCATTATTAAAAAAGCATACGAAGAAAAATTACCGAAAGAAGCGATCGTTCGGCTGTTCGAGCACCGAGATGAAATCGTGGGCCTAAATGCGTCACCAGACTTCGTTATGGAGGAAATGGCAAAAAACTTGGAAGCTAAATCTGATATAATTGCCAAGTTCTTTGAGAGCGCCGACGATGTACCGGACCCGAGAGATTTGAGCGCTGAAAAGAAGAACCTGATGATTTTTGATGATCTTCAATTGGAAAAACAAAACAAATGCGAAACGTATTATAATCGGGGGAGGCATAGTAATGTAGATTGTTTTTACCTCGCCCAGAATTATTTCAAATTACCGCGCCAAACAATCAGAGAAAATGCGAACTTTATTTGCCTGTTCAAACAAGACCTGAAAAATTGTAATCATATTTACAACGATCACGTGAGTACAGACATGTCGAAAGATGAATTTCGAAAACTATGCAAAACAGTATGGGAGCAACCTCATGGATTCGTGGTTTTAGACCTGACTAGCGACAAGTACAATGGTAAATACCGAAGCGGACTCGACGAATTTTATATAATCGAGGATCCGCCCTTGTAAAAATTGTAAAATTGTATTGTATAGTAAAAATGGAATCATCGCTTCTCAAACAGATATCAGAAAACACGGAAAAGACGGCCTGCAACACGGAACCAAAAACATCATTTTCCATTTTTCTAAGCGAAAAGAGCACGCGAATCAGAACGAAGTTTAATCCACTACTCGAACTGGAGAAGAATAAGAAATATGAAATGGCCTTAGTTGCCCTCGAGACGTACTATTCTTTTCCTAATATCGACGCGACAAACAACGTCTTCAGGTATTCGCCGAATTCCGACACGGAATGGGTAAACATTCAAGTTCCAGAGGGCTGCTATGAAATAACGGATATCAACGAATATATACAGAGGGTGATGAAGGGGAATGGACATTACGATAGAGTAAATGACGCTTACTGTATCTCAATAGCGCCAAACACCAATACGCTGCGGTCTGTGGTAAATATAACGGCAGAGGGCTATATGGTTGACTTTACGCCAAAGAATTCGATTGGAAAAGTTCTAGGGTTTGACAAATGGATCTATACGGGCGGATACAACGAATCGGAGGACCTGGTAAATATAATGAGTGTAAGCACCCTAAGAGTGACCAGCGACATTATCGGGTCTTCGTACACTAACGGAACATCGGAAAACGTGATATATTCTTTTTTCCCAAACGTAGGTCCGGGTTACAAGATTATCGAAGTGCCGCATAATTTAATATATCTCCCGATTTTGCTATCTACAATTTCAACGATGGAAACGAGGCTCACGGACCAACACGGGAACCTACTAAATCTTCGAGGTGAAGAATTGGCGATTCGGCTTCACATCAGAGAAGTTTGAAAGTTTTTTTGTAATTTATTAATAAAATGAGTCGTTACACGGGCGTAAGAGTTAATATTTCAGAAGCGCAACAAGACAAAATTAAAAGATCACTTCAGGCGGGGACTGGCGTGAGTATCAAACTATCGCACGATGATTTGAATGGTGAACACGTTTTGGCTCTCACCCACGCGCAAATCAATAAAATGGCAGCGGCGTATGAAAAAGGAACTGGCATGATTATTAAAATGAGTAAAACGCAACTGGAGAACAATAAGAAGGTCGAAGGCGGATTCATAGGCGCTATACTTCCGTTTCTAGCGACAGCGGGACGGTTCCTTCTTGGTAGCGTACTGCCTAGTTTAGCACAGGGCGCATTAGGTGGGTTAGGTGCTGCGGCTGGTTCGAAACTTGTCGATAAAATCAGCGGTTCGGGTGTAATGTATGTCAAGAGAGGTGACATAGCGTGCAAAATAAGAGCAGCCGGATCCGGTTTGTACTTGTCCCCGTGGCAAAAAGGTAGCTCAATAACGGCATCCGGGTTGTACATGAAAACAGGGTCGGGCTATGCTAGAGGCGAAGGACTTTTGCTCGGCCCCAACTCTCCGTTTCGAAACATTCCGATTCTTGGCATGATATTATAAATTATTATATAGAAAATGTTGAGACCAATACACAAATTTGGAACTAAACCAACTAGACCGGTAGAGGTTAGAACGCAGCCCGTTTCAGTCATTTGGAAGATTACGAGCGGTGTTACTCACTCCCCAAATAGACAACAGGGAGGTCTGCGATGGGAGATTTTTGCGTAAAATGATATCACGATACAACCAAAGGCGGTAAATACGCTAAGGCTTGGACTCGGTGTAGAAATGACGGCGGGTCTTTGCCTCGTTTCCCTCAGACAGAGTATCAAAGAACGAGGATGTAGCCTACTAGACGGAGTGATTTCGGAAGATGTGGTTGATGATATCATAGTTTCCGTTCAAAACAACTCCGATTCGGCAGTAACTGTAAACGAAGGAGATTCACTATGCTATGTAAATTATCAACAGTAAAAAAATATATATTGCTAATAAATAAAAGAATGGAATACGAAGGCATCAAACTCTATCCAAACCTAACAAATATAACGCCCTCTGCGCCAGAAGGTGAAATACAAATAGCCGCAGGGTCAGCGCAAACGTATCGACTTCAAAAGATTAGCGAAATCAAAAAGGAGATCGAGCAAGAACGAGACAAAAGAGCAACGTTGAGTAAAAAGTATCATAGAAGTGTGAGCGTAATCGGTGTAGTAGACAACTTCCTCATGGTGGTCACGATGGGGCTCGGAATTTCGGGAATCGGCGTACTAGCCACCATAATTGCAACCCCCATCGCCATCGCTATGGAAGGGACAGCGCTAGGTGCGGGGCTATTGAGCATAATTGGCAGCCGAATCTGTAAAAAGCTCGCCCTCAAGGCGGAGAAGCACGAAAAGATCAAAACGCTGGCTGATGCGAAGCTCAACACGATCAGCGACCATATTTCAAAAGCACTCGTGGATGATCACATTTCAGACGAGGAATATTCTCTGATTCTAAGCGAGATTGAAAAATTCAATGGCATGAAAGAAGAAATCAAAAGTAAGTCGAAAGTTGCGATAGACGCGATGGACGAGGAAACGAAACAATCACTCATCGACCAAGGAAGAGAAGAAGTCAGGCAGTCCTTTCAAAGCATGTTTGAGAAAAATACCGAATCTGCTCGAAAGACGACTAACGCGAACATGTACGAAATCATGTAGAGTTTTGTAGAGTTTTGTAGACCTATGTAGACCTATGTCGCTATGTCTGAAAATACGTCTAACTTGCGTTTTTACACATGTCGAAAAACATGTAGAAAAACACGTCTAGAAACACGCCGGAAAACATGTCGAAAAACACGTCGGGAAACATTATATTTTTTATTAAAAATGTCGTTTCTAAAGATAGATGACCCGGCGAAAAGAAATTTCATAGTCGAAGAGTTTCTGAAATCCAAGAAGAATATTCAACAAAACTTTTTATCGGAGAGATTGGGGGATTCGGGGCTACAACAAGAATTAACCAAGCTGTACAAGCCTATCGTCGATTCGCAATCCGCAATTTCCAAAGAGCAAAATGTCTTACTATCCGCCATCAAAGAAAACTCGGTAGCTACTACAAACGCGCTACAGACGCTACCCGCTTCGTTGAAGATTCAATTTCCTCAGTATCCCTCGATAGAAGCGTATAGCGACGATCCAACCGAGGATATTAGAACTTTAGAATTAGGTGATGTGGCAACCAAGTACCTTCATCAATACGCCTCCGATAGAAAAATCGTAGACACGACGTTCGGAATACGATCAAAAAATGGTCAATTCTACATCGGCGACACTCCGATTTTTATTCAAGGAGACGATGTGACGGTTGGAAATAAGACGTATAGCGGAACACCGGGACTTTGGGAGTTGTTGACGATGAAACTGCCGAACACGTCGATATACGATAATAATGATAGAGACGATTACGGTGAGATTCTACTCGCGACGGATGCTATCAGACAGCCAAAAAATCCTAACAAACCCAAAGCATCTTCGAGCGTCAAATATCGGGAAATTATCAAACCGATATGGGAGAAAAGGACTCGTAATGCGGTGGGTAAAGGCGTGGGTGGCGTAATCGTTATTTCCGAAGATCCAAATGTATTAGCGAAACAGCTGGAGCTGAGATTTCAAAGCTTCAAAGCAGGCAATACCGGCGTGAGAAACGAGATCGTGGCGATGTGCGACGCGTTATTGAGGCAGGAAGTGCTGAGTAATGATGCTTACAAAAATATAATGATGACATTGTAAAATGCAGAAAAAATGCAGGTCATTAATAGAAGGAGGTATAGGAAACAATACGTTATCGGAGGATCGGGAATATTCGATACAATTTCGGGATTTTTCAAACGACTAGTAACGTCGAACGCCGCCAAACAATTAGCAACGACCGCTCTCAACGCGAGTAAAGACGTGGCGAAAGAAATTGGGAAAAAGGCCATCGATGTTGGGAAAACAACCGCAATCGACGCTGGTAAACGAGTAGTGGACAAAGCAGTGGCCAAACTGTTTGCGACTCCTGCTCCTACTCCTACCCCCACCCCCAAGAAAATTACGCCGGAAACTAGACAAATTTTAGATCGGCTGAGTAGCGTCGGCAGCGTCGGGCTGACCTCGAATATCCCAAATATCCCAAATATTAATAATCTGATGATGGGTGAGGGCCTGAAGAAGAACGGCGCCATATCGATACAAGATTTAGTACGCTCGCTAAACGGCGCCGGAATGAAGGTCGCGTAAAAAAATATTATCGCATAGTAGTAAAAATGCAATCATCTGATATTCTGAGATTTACCGAACAACCATTGAGCGATGAAAGCGTCGAACGCTACGAATGGTACGAGTATGAGCCGATATCGGGGGCGAATCTAAACACCTCCGGGGAGATTAGAATAAACATCGAACTTCAAGATCTATTTTGTCATCCGGCGGAATCTTACCTGCTGTTCGAGGGTAGATTGATGAAGGCGGCACCACCTAACACCTTCTACGTTAATGCCGATGAAGCAACTCTTACGAATAATGGGCTCATGCATCTTTTCAGTCAAATTTCGTATTCACTGTCGAATCAGGAAATTGAATCGTTATTTCACCCGGGCCAAGCAACGACGATGCTCGGATTACTCAAATACCCGAATGATTTTCAACTAGCTCAAGGTTTGAATCAGTTGTGGTACAAGGACAGCGGGGCGACGGCTGATATCGCGAATAATCAAGGTTTCGCCGTGAGACAGTCGTATATAATTCAAAAACCAAATGCCAAAGGTACTTTCAGCTTTGTAGTTCCATTGAAGCATATTTTCGGATTTTGCGATGATTACGACAAGGTTGTTTTTGGCGTGAAACATACGCTAACTCTGGTTCGTAAAGCCGATGATGACGCAATTTTTAGACTCGCTGCCGCGGGCGCAGGGAAAGTTAGAGTAGATAAAATCTCATGGTTCATGCCGCACGTTATTCCCGCGGATATGGAGAAGATGCAATTGTACAAAACGATCGAATCGAAAGCGTCGTTGCCAGTTGCGTACAGAGCCCGTCAATGCGATACCACCTCCGTCGCACAGTCGACTAATTTTAGCTGGAGACTTAGCGTCAAGACATTACCTGAGAAGCCTAGGTACATCATCTTGGGTTTTCAAACCGACAAAAGCGGCGATCAACTACACAATCCATCCGTTTTCAATCATTGCGATCTGAAGAACATGTTCGTGATGATGAACCAGGACCGATACCCAGTTGTCGACTATAATCTATCATTTCCGAATCAACAATTCTCGCGGGCGTACCGAGCAGCAGCCGCGTTCAGTGAAAAATACTATGGAATGGACGAACTAACGACGCAATGCAATATCACGCCCTCGGACTTCAAAGATTTGTTTCCGATTATGGTGTTTGACGTGAGCAAGCAATCCGAGCGTCTGAAGTCATCGGTGGTCGATATCCAGATCAAAGGCACGTTTAATACGGCGCCGCTGGCTAATACGGAAGCATACGCAGTGGTGATTTCAGACAAGTTACTGAGGTTTCAATCGGACGGCCAGAAAATGAGCGTGGTATATTGAAGTTCATGATAGAATGGTCGATGAAGTGTAGATGAAGTGTAGTATTCAAATTCAAAACTTGATTCGGTTTTGAATTCTAAGGTCGTAAGTATGCCGCTGAAAATTCGCGAACAAAAATATTTACCGGATCAAACGAACTAATAAATAACTCGAGATAATCGGTATTAGTTAATCGAACTAGGCTAGTGCCCGACACATATTTTTTCGACCCGGCCTTACCCCCGCCGCCGACAATCAGCTCGTCCACTCCCCCACTTTTGTACAAGCCAATAGTTTCGTTATATTTACCACTACTGTCGCGTATTTCCAAACACGCCGCAACCATGTAACAGCCGGCTTTCCGAGGAAGGAAACGGTTCGAATTGACTAGACAATTATCCGGATCGAATTTTACAGCTCCAAATGTTACTTGCGTTATTGTGTTAGCGATGATAGCCTGAGCCGAGAGGCTGTAAACACTAAACGCCGGGCCAAATGCGACCTCAGCAGTGGGTGTAGGCGCTATCGAAGCAATTCGTTCGTCTACGTATTTTTTATTCGTCAAATGATTATCGTTTGACGGAATGCCCGCGTGATTCGTAATCAAATCTATAGCTTGCCCCCAACTTAGCGCTTCATCCATTCCCGCGTCCGGATTATTCGTTATTGGCAGGCCTTTGATGCAGTTGCCATTCATATTTAGATTCCCAGCCGCCGGATTTGCCCCATCTAGCCTTAGAAAAGTACTGTTTACTTGGGACAGCGTAACGCCCCCTGCAATTATTCTTTGAGTAGATCCTGAATCTGTATGTCCAAATTTATCAACAGGCATTTTGAATATAATAATTTTTATTAATTATGGGCGTAAGAATGCCGCCGAAAAGTCCCTACACAAAATGTTCGTAGCGATGGGTGAAAAAGCGTGTATGTTGACGTAATCGAACTCGTCTAGAAAAACTATGTTACTACCGATTGAATGGTTGTGCGACCCTTTCGTACTCCCTCCGCCCGCAATTTGCATGTACGATACCCCATTTTTATACAGGTGGACGGTACCATACGCGTTATTACTATTGTTACAAAATTCTATGTACGCCGAAACGATATAGTACCCGGCTTTACTGGGGAAGAAAGAAGTCGTTCCGATACCCTGTTCAATACCGTGTCTTGCGGTACCGCATCTTATTACGTCAAAAGTAACTGCAGTGTGAGTTCTAGCGAGTATAGCCTGTTGAGTTGAACTGTAAGCGCTAACCGCGGGTCCTACTACCGCCGCCACTTTCGAAGTAAGTCGTTCATCGACGTATTTCTTATTCGTCAAATGATTATTGTCGGTCGGGACGTCATCGTGATTCTGCAGTAAATCTATTACCTGCCCCCGACTCACAGCCTCATCTATCCCCGCTTCCGGAGTATTCGCTGTATTCGTTGTATTCGTTGTAGGCAGTCCTCTAATAGTATGACCACTCATATTTAGATCGCCGATCGCTGGGTTTGCTCCATCTAGCCTTAGAAAAGTACTATTTACTTGACTTTCAGTAACTCCCCCAGCAATTACTCTCTGCGTAGATCCTGAATCCGTATGTCCAAATTTATCAACAGGCATTTTTTACATCTGAATATAATTTTCAGTGCAGGCTGTTTATAACTTCTTGAAAAGTCGCCCCATCTTTGCATGTTTTTTTCAGGACGTGCAGGCATAAATGGCCGCAAAACACTTCGTTGTCGGGCTGTACGCGTTCGCTATTGTAGTACACGGGACTCTGTAAATACTCTACCAGTTCTGTAGGAGGGGGCAGGCCATAGCTGTCGAAATATATTTTATCCTTGCCGTTCTTCAAAAAAGCGACCCAGTGCGAGCCGGTTCCATTAGAATCGTCTAGATTCAATATCCCGCATTCAGTCCGTCTAGGTTTCTTCGGCAGCTCGTCTCTGAGAAATACTCCCCGGAAATTAGGGATATTGAGCTTTTTCGCGGCATCGATCAGCTGTATGTTTGACAGAGGGGTATTTGGTAGAACTATGCCTTCAACATTTATGTTTTTGTATGTCTCAAAACTCATTTTCTAAATGTTTCAAAAAGTAATGAGATTTTACTTCCTGCATAATATATGACCAACGATCTATTTTGCTCGCTTTTTGCAAATTTTTCAGCGGTAGCAAAGGGCGTAAATTCACCCAATTCATGGCTCTATGGAGTTCTTCTTCATCGAGTAAGTTGAACGAAGATAGGGGTAGAACATGGTCGATTTGCCAATAGGATCCGTAATTTTCCATGGTCATTTCTTCGTCAAATTGAAACTGAATCCATTTGGTGAATATTTCAAAGTCAATGCCGATAAGTTGACGCGTCGTTTGTGATTTCGATTTGCCTCTTAGTGCACCGCCAAGCCTACAGCGCATATTTGCTAGTAATTTAAACTCCGGGTCATTCTGCCTTCGGGTTGTAATATACGCTTTTTGATATTTATTTCGAGCTTCTGCGTTGGCTAGATAATAATTATGTCTACAATTTTTGCATTCATTCGCCTTTCCATCTTTTTGAAATCGATTGTTGACGTATTCCGAAATGTTCTTTTCAATCTTACATCGGCTGCAAACTTTTGTATCTTTTGTCTCCCTATTTTCCTGTCTTGCGTATTTGTGTGCAAGCTCCTTTACTTTGGCATTTTTACAAATTTTACAGCTGGGGTAATACCCGCTCTTCTGTGAGTTATCTTTGTGAAATTCGTCCAAGCTTTTTTCTATTTTGCATTTAGAACACACTTTTTTTGCCGCATCCATTTTATATTAGTGTAAATTATTCTTTATTTTGTTTAGTTTTCAGCGTGTAGTGTCCGTAGGCTAGGGTATGGATTCCGTCGTCCATTATTACTCTTTTGTCGTCGTCGGCGGACAGAGCTATTTTATTTACTTCTTCGGTGTAAATTTCATGGCGATAGGATCGAATGACGTTCATCGCTCTCGACTGTTGTCTTTTCGTAAACACGCAGTCTTTGTAATCTGCGTGAGTGATTGATTTCTTGACGACGTTCTTTTTCACGCCTTTACATTTCTTGTAGTCTTCACCCGCCATCTTGTAAGAGTACAACTTGGATCGCAGACCGACAAATTCTCCAATCTGTTTTCCCGCGGCCTTGTCTTTGAACATACCAACCACTTTTTTATTTACGCCCGTTTCTATGCCGGACGGGTGATCGCTCGGATAGTCTGAAGTATCGAACATACTTTGGACGTCGGGGGAAATATCTTTGTAGAAGTCTTCCGTTTTAATTTCATACGCCAAAGAATCGGTATCGGTGAATAATAGCTTGGCCCTATCTCCGTACTTAGCCTTGATGTAATTATAATGAAAATCATACATGAGCGTCTTACTGACGTCTAATATACACATTCCTAGATATATCGGCTTGTTGTAAAACAACTTGGTCTTTTTCATGTGAACGGCGATGAGGTTTTCGTCGAAAATAGTTCGTCTGTCGTAATTAGTTTTCGCGACTAGCTTGATAGCTTCCTTCTCATCACTCACCAATCGTATGTCAACTCGATTCTCGATAGCCTCCATTGTTTTACCGAAAACGCTATTGTTCATCAGCTTGAAAAAGTCTTTCTCAAAATCGTTCGTAGCTTTCGTTCTCAGGTTGGTATTCAGATCGATGTACTTTTTCAGCCAGGCACTTTCCACGAATTTTATTCCTCGGTGTATTTTTACGATTTTCAATCCGAGACGTTCGTACAATTTTAAATTTTCGTAATGAACGACGTACTTCTTTTTGTCGTTCAAGTTTGGAATTAGTTTTGAGACATTCGATCCCGCAGGTTTTACACTCTCCGGAGCTAGAGGATAATCATTATGCTGGTCGTGCAATTCCTTTGGATATTCTAAGTCGACTTCTAACACACATCCCACTCCATCTCGTTCGGTAATGTTTTTCCAATCATTCAATTCGTCATCGTTCATCCATTCAAACCCGTGAGTCGGTAGCGGCTTGCTCATCGCCCATCCGTACAAGTTGTTCGCGTCCAAGTATGGAATGAATACTGAATGCTGGGTGGGATTGAAAGCTTCCCCCATGTACTCGTTGTTCGCTCTCGCGTATCGATGAGAAATCGTGCTGACACCTCCTCGTATTCCCTGCTTGATCATCAGCAACATATCGTAGTCGCTCAACAACTCCAACTCTACACCAGTCGTCTTCAACGCCGCATCCCATGCAAGTCCTGGGCTAGTGTAGTACCACGCAGGATCTAGGTTGTAGTGCTTCATACAGACGTCTCTGAAGTTTTCAAACACATCCGCTAATAATAGAACATCCGATAAATTGTACAAGTCGTGATATTGGCGTAATGTTTTGCATTCAAATTTGTCCCATACCGTTTTCGCGTGCTCGTAATCTTTTTCACTAATACCCGAATCGTTTAGTTTTGAATAGAAGGCATGTTTCGGCGGCAATTCGGTTTCGTTTAATCTTTCAACACCGTCGACGTAATCATATGGGTAAACGCCTTTTCTGAGTAAAAGATCCAGCTTCTCACCCTCAAAATATTTCCCTAAATTCTTGCACTGATCTTTCTGAAGATTTTTCGATAACGCGTCGAGACTCGTCTGCATGAATCTAAAACTATCGATAAAACGTAATTCGCGCTTGACTTCTCTCTCTTTTCCATCTGCGTCTACAAACTTATCGACGACGACCTCTCTGCTGAATGAGATATACTTTTCTTCGTTACAGGGAATGCATTTGATTTTCTCGCCGTGTTTACCCCGTAATTTCTTGATAAATAAATGGCTGTCATAACCGCCCAAATTGTGAAATATGACAGGGAAGAACTTGGGGACTTTGTATTTCAGATTACAAAGGTTGTGAGCTGCGCCTCTAAATTTTCCAGTCAAATGACAGTGATCTCGAACTCGATCTTCACGCAACTCTCCCCCACAGATATGGCAGTTGACAGCTTCATCATAACATTTCTGTTCAGTTTTGCCGAATATCATCTTCTTGGGGAATTTGAACTGGTTGTATATCCGTTTTACATTTTCCTCGATAGAGTCTATGAATAACTGTGCAACATCATCGTCTTCGTTTTCAGCTGTAAACCGCACCGGCTCTTGGGAATAAACATCATCGTCGAAGCATTTCATGTGATAACAAAACGAGCTGGGTGTATGTTTTTGATACTTGTTGGTGTAAGACGTGCTAGGAACGGGTTGACATGTACCGATAGGTTTGATGAACGATTCAAAATCGGCAAAGTACACAAACGGTACACGCATCTTCCGATAATAATGTGTAAAACTTAGCATAGTCCCAGGTTCCGGAAGTTCTATTCGTTGGGCGTCCTGCTGCGAACAGTACTCAGTATGTTTGTGAAGCGATTCTTTTCTACTGAATCCTATCAAGCATCTTTTGCAATAGTACATTGATGTAGTAGTATGTTCTGTTTTCACCGCCATCAGTCTGTTGAAATTCTTGATCCAACAATAATGCTTCTTTTCTCCATCAGAAATGAGTAATAGATCTACACACCTATCATTCTCATGCTTTGATATATATAGTGGGAATACATTCACTTCTTTCTCGTAACCAAAAACATTAATACTAATATTATTATTTTTCTCAAACTTACCTATCACATTAGCATCCGCTGCTACTGGGAATTCAATACCAGACCAATTGAGCTCCTCAGACTGTCTAATTAATTCTTTCGTTATTCTCTCCGGATGTTCTTCAACAGGGTTTACAGCCCTCGCTACACACCACTTGAAGCATTCTCCATCTTTGTTCTTCATATTAATAATAGCCTTTTTATTCGCTAAATAATCTGGAAGCGGAATGTAAGAACTACCTTTCAGCGGTTTATATACCACCGTATCGATATCCAACTTCAAAACGGTTTTGAATCTCCAATTACTCCCCCGCATCTGAAAACTTGCCATGCTCTCCTTAATTTTATCCGCTGCGTTGGTATATATTTCCCTCACATCGGTTGCTTCTAAAATAATATCACTCTTTGATTTGAAATTAGGCTCAGCCGTTACTACTTCGCCGGTTTTCATATCTACTTTCTCCATTACGCACATGAGATCGAGTTGAACTTTTACCCCGCGATTTTTCCCTAGTAGCCTAACTACCTGCGGTCTTACACCCTTGAGAAAAGTTGCAACATCGATCCCGTTGTCGCCGTCGATCGTGTATCTTTTTGTAAACCCTTTGATAGCCGTCGCAGTCTCTCGAAGTTTGAACCTATGAATGGGCGGTTTTATTTGTGGGGGTAACCGACTAATCTCACTAGTCAGCCAATCCGAGAAAACTGTTTTATTTTTTCCCGTATTCAAAAATTTCCAAGTAGTAGTCAAGAATGCCGTAAGTTCCGCTTTTGCTAATCTCGAGTATCCTCGCACACCTCTCTTTTTCGCAATTTCGCGCAATTCTCGTACAGTGGCGGGAGTATGCGCTGGTGCTTTGGTGACCTGAGCCCGAGCGCCTAGTCGATCTCCCTGCAATATGAACGCTATGAGTTCCGCTTTTCGCAAACTCGAGTATCCTCTTTGTCCTCTCTGTTTAGTAATTTGTCGTAATTCTTTCAGATTATACGATGAGTAGTCCATTTTATATTGGGATCTCCTGTCTTTAGGCCGAGCTGTATATTCCATTTTCAGTTATTTTCTATACGCCGGAGAAAAAAAAAATAATATTCGATTGATCCAAAGACGATTATAAACCAACGGTGTAAAATCGTTTGCGATATTGTAATCCCGTATCTACGACGTAGTCCACTCACGCTCTTGCATCACACAGGCATGAGTTACCATTGCATTGACAATTAACGACGATGATCTCGTTGTCGATCAAACTAACATCACTCGGGGGTGAGTTGCCATTGCGCCGACGACGAACGACGGTAATCGTGCCTGGCCCTTGTTGACGATCCGGTCGTGGATACTTGCACGGGCATTCATCGTCGTAGCATTCGCGGTTGTGGACGTCAATTACAACAATCAACTCCGATCTCCGCAGTCTTGTTGTATTTGCAACCAAGCCGAGCTGCCTGGCGATTTTTCGTAATTCAGTTTTTGTTTTCTCCGGGTAAACCATTTTATATTGGAATATCTTGTCTTTAGATCGAGTTGGGTATTCCATGAATTTGAAAAAGTAAGGCTATATTGGTCAAACTGCGCGAACACTCAATTTTTAAGGCTGTACCGGTCAAATGGACGAAACTGAAGGCTGTACTGGTCAAATGGGCGAAGGTCAAGGCTGTACTGGTCAAATTGTCTGATGGTCAAGGCTGTACTGGTCAAATTGTCCGATGGTCAAGGCTGTACTGGCCAAATTGTCCGAGAGTGCTGCAATGACATCTACTGATGAGTGAGGTGGTTTCCCGTTGCCTTCCCCACAGACAATGATGGGTAAGAAACTTGCCCAAGGTCACTCCCCAGCAGCTTGCACCCCTGCGTCCCACACGTGCTAGCCCGAGATAATATAAATCTCTGAATGTCAACTCTCCCAGCCCGGGGCTTGAACCGCAGTCCGTTGCAACCAACGGACGTATGTCACTCTCGCTTACCGGTGTAGCTAACTAGGCTCTCATGCATACATTCTACCTACATGCATTCATACATGCATACATGCATGTATACATACATGCAAACATACATACATACATATATACACACATGCATGAATGCATACATACAGGCATGCATGCATACATGCATGCTGTAGAATACCCTTGGCAGCGCTCATGGAAGACGGTCCTGGGTAGGGACCGACCCGGCCTGCGCGAAAAACCTAATTTCGTGTGCTGCCAAAAGTTTTCAGCAGCAAAAAAAGTAATATTATTATTATATTTCCCTTCGATTGCATGAGCTACTTTGAACCGGCTGGTCGTCAGTAGAATACCCTTGGCAGCGCTCATAGAAGACGGTCCTGGGTAGGGACCGACCGGGCCTGCGCGAAAAACCTAATTTCGTGTGCTGCCAAAAGTTTTCAGCAGCAAATGTTATGTAATATTATTACTATATTTCCCTTCCATTGAATGAGCTACTTCGAACCGGCTGGTCGTCAGTAGAATACCTGAAGACGCTCATGGAAGATGGTCCTGGGTAGGGACCGACCCGGCCTGCGGGAAAAAAAACCAATTTCGTGTGCTGCCAAAAGTATTCAGCAGCAAATTAATATGTAGAATTATTTTTATATTTCCCTTCCATTGCATGAACTACTTCGAACCGGCTGGTAGTTAGTAGAATACCCTTGGCAGCGCTCATGGAAGACGGTCCTGGGTAGGGACCGACCCGGCCTGCGCGAAAAACCTAATTTCGTGTGCTGCCAAAAGTATTCAGCAGCAAATTAATAAGTAATATTTTTATTTCATTTCTCTTCCATTGCATGAGCTACTTCAAACCGGCTGGTCGTCAGTAGAATAACCTTGGCAGCGCTCATGGAAGACGGTCCTGGGTAGGGACCGACCCGGCCTGCGCAAAAAACCTTATTTCGTGTGCTGCCAAAAGTTTTCAGCAGCAAATTAATATGTAATATTATTATTATATTTCCCTTCCATTGAATGAGCTACTTCGAACCGGCTGGTTGTCAGTAGAATACCCTTGGTAGCGCTCATGGAAGACGGTCCTGGGTAGGGACCGAACAGGCCTGCGCGAAAAACCTGATTTCGTGTGCTGCCAAAAGTATTCAGCAGCAAAATAAAATATGTAATATTATTATTATATTTCCCTTCCATTGCATGAGCTACTTCAAACCGGCTGGTCGTCAGTAGAATAACCTTGGCAGCGCTCATGGAAGACGGTCCTGGGTAGGGACCGACCCGGCCTGCGCAAAAAACCTTATTTCGTGTGCTGCCAAAAGTTTTCAGCAGCAAATTAATATGTAATATTATTATTTTATTTCCCTTCCATTGCATGAGCTACTTCGAACCCGCTGGTCGTCAGTAGAATACCTGAAGACGCTCATGGAAGATGGTCCTGGGTAGGGACCGACCCGGCCTGCGGGAAAAAAAACCAATTTCGTGTGCTGCCAAAAGTATTCAGCAGCAAATTAATATGTAGAATTATTATTATATTTCCCTTCCATTGCATGAGCTACTTTGAACCGGCTGGTAGTTAGTAGATTACCCTTGGCAGCGCTCATGGAAGACGGTCCTGGGTAGGGACCGACCCGGCCTGCGCGAAAAACCTAATTTCGTGTGCTGCCAAAAGTTTTCAGCAGCAAAAAAAATAAGTAATATTTTTATTATATTTCCCTTCCATTGCATGAGCTACTTCGAACCGGCTGGTCGTCAGTAGAATACCCTTGGCAGCGCTCATGGAAGACGGTCCTGGGTAGGGACCGACCCGGCCTGCGCGAAAAACCTATATTCGTGTGCTGCCAAAAGTATTCAGCAGCAAATTAATATGTAATATTATTATTATTTTTCCCTTCCATTGCATGAGCTACTTCGAACTGGCTGGTCGTCAGTAGAATACCCTTGGCAGCGCTCATGGAAGACGGTCCTGGGTAGGGACCGACCCGGCCTGCGCGAAAAACCTGATTTCGTGTGCTGCCAAAAGTATTCAGCAGCAAAATAAAATATGTAATATTATTATTATTTTTCCTTTCCATTGCATGAGCTACTTCGAACCGGCTGGTCGTCAGTAGAATACCCTTGGCAGTGCTCATGGAAGACGGTCCTGGGTAGGGACCGACCCGGCCTGCGCGAAAAACAGCCACAAATTAATATGTAATAATATTACTATATTTCCCTTCCATTGCATGAGCTACTTCGAACCGGCTGGTCGTCAGTAGAATACCTTTGGCAGCGCTCATGGAAGACGGTCCTGGGTAGGGACCGACCCGGCCTGCGCGAAAAACCTAATTTCGTGTGCCAAAAGTATTCAGCAGCAGCAAATTAATATTTATTATTATTATTATATTTCCCTTCCATAGCATGGGCTACTTCGAACCGGCTGGTCGTCAGTAGAATACCCTTGGCAGCGCTCAGGGAAGACGGTCTTGGGTAGGGACCGACCCGGCCTGCGCGAAAAACTTAATTTCGTGTGCTGCCAAAAGTTTTCAGCAGCAGCAAATTAATATTTAATATTATTACTATATTTCTTTTCCATTGCATGAGCTACTTTGAACCAGCTGGTCCTCAGTAGAATACCCTTGGCAGCGCTCATGGAAGACGGTCCTGGGTAGGGACCGACCCGGCCTGCGCGAAAAACCTAATTTCGTGTGCTGCCAAAAGTTTTCAGCAGCAAATTAATATGTATTATTATTATTATATTTCCTTTCCATTGAATGAGCTACTTCGAACCGGCTGGTCGTCAGTAGAATACTCTTGGCAGCGCTCATGGAAGACGGTCCTGGGTAAGGACCGACCCGGCCTGCGCGAAAAACCTAATTTCGTATATTATCTCGGGCTAGCACGTGTGGGACGCAGGGGTGCAAGCTGCTGGGGAGTGACCTTGGGCAAGTTTCTTACCCATCATTGTCTGTGGGGAAGGCAACGGGAAACCACCTCACTCATCTCATCCCCAGGGGCGTAAAGCCAATTAACCTGCCTACGGGCAGAGGGCCATCATCATCACCATCATCATGCATGTAGGTATATATGCGTGTACGCATGAATGTATGTGTAAGTACGCACGCAAGCACGTAGGCAGTATGTATGTATGTACGCCGGTGCGTATGTACGCAGGTACGTATGTACGCAGGTACGTATGTACGCAGTTACGTTTGTTTTGTTTGTTTGTATGTGCACTTGTTATAGCGCCCCTTCAAGCTCTCTCTTCTCAAAGGCGCTCCCGATGCAGAGCGGACACTGCATCGGAGTTTCACGCCGAAGCGCTGAGCAATTGTGAGTGAAGGACTTGCCCAAGGTCCTTACGCGGCGAGGTGGATTCGAACCTCGAACCTTCCGGCTTCAAGGCAACGACGCCACCACTACACTACCGCGCCCCTACGTATGTGTATATATATATATATGTATATGTATGTATGTATGTGTGACATTGTATGTATGTATGTATGTAAGTATGTTTGTATGTATGTATGTATGTATGTATGTATGTATGTACGTACACAAACGCAAGCACGTACGCTGATGGGTATGTACGCAGGTACGTATGTGCATGTATGTTTGTTTGTACGTATATATGTGCGTATGTACATACGTACATATTCACTTATGCATGTACGTTCGTGCTTACATTTGAACGTATGTAGCTCGTATTCAACCATCTACGTGCACCGTAACGACGCTTTGCCTTGCACTGTAGTTCATTATATCAGTTGAACGGGTATAACCGGATCTGCCATATAAAAGTCAACTGCTAAGGACGACTATAATAGTCAGGATAGCCGTAAGAGGGATAAGGGACCGTCCATAAATGACGTCATGCACATAGGGTTGGGGGTCACACATAATATGTGACGATGTGTGATGGTCTCTAACTAGATATCATATGACATTTGTGATGAAGTGTGGCGAGGAGGGTCAAAATCATCGAAAATTACGTGTCGTCATTTATGGACGACCCCTAATAGCTGGTTTTGATATTTCTATTTGCTGCCTTTCATCTATCTGTATGTTATTTTTCATTTATATGTTGAATTTTCATATTTTAATAGCATACAAGTGAAGTAACCATGTCACATTTTAAGAATTTCCACTTATAAATATAAACCTGTGCCCTGTAGTGCCCACTGTCCCTTTTTAGGGACAAGAATTTAAATGCCGATATTTTAGATACCTGATGTTTGCAAATTTTTCCCATATTTTTTCCGTTATACCATCCATATTGTCTACCACACCAAGAAATTTCATAAAGTTTTTCCGTCATGGGCACTAAAGGGTTAAATATTAATTTGCTGCTGAATACTTTTGGCAGCACACGAAATTAGGTTTTTCGCGCAGGCCGGGTCGGTCCCTACCCAGGACCGTCTTCCCTGAGCGCTGCCTAGGGTATTATACTGATCTGATAATGAGCCGGTTCAAAGTGGCCCATGCAATGGAAGGGAAATGTAAAAAAACATTAAATATTATTTTTGCTGCTGAATACTTTTGGCAGCACACGAAATTAGGTTTTTCGCGCAGGCCGGGTCGGTCCCTACCCAGGACCGTCTTCCCTGAGCGCTGCCTAGGGTACTCTACTGATCTGATAATGAGCCGGTTCAAAGTAGCCCATGCAATGGAAGGGAAATGTAATAAAAATATTAAATATTAATTTGCTGCTGAATACTTTTGGCAGCACACGAAATTAGGTTTTTTGCGCAGGCCGGGTCGGTCCCTACCCAGGACCGTCTTCCATGAGCGTTGCCAAGGGTATTCTACTGACGACCAGCCGGTTCGAAGTAGCTCATGCAATGGAAAGGAAATATAATAATAATATTACATATTAATTTGCTGCTGAATACTTTTGGCAGCACACAAAATTAGGTTTTTCGCGCAGGCCCGGTCGGTCCCTACCCAGGACCGTCTTCTATGAGCGCTGCCAAGGGTATTCTACTGACGACCAGCCGGTTCAAAGTAGCTCATGCAATGGAAGGGAAATATAATAATAATATTACTTTTTTTGCTGCTGAAAACGTTTGGCAGCACACGAAATTAGGTTTTTCGCGCAGGCCGGGTCGGTCCCTACCCAGGACCGTCTTCCATGAGCGCTGCCAAGGGTATTCTACTGACGACCAGCCGGTTCGAAGTAGCTCATGCAATGGAAGAAAAAAATAATAATAATTTTACATCATAATTTGCTGCTGAATACTTTTGGCAGCACACGAAATTAGGTTTTTCGCGCAGGCCGGGTCGGTCCCTACCCAGAAACATATGGAATTTCGTGTGCTGCCAAAAGTATTCAGCAGCAAATTAATATGTAATATTATTATTATATTTCCCTTCCATTGCATGGGCTACTTCGAACCGGCTCATTATCAGATCAGTAGAATACCCTAGGCAGCGCTCATGGAAGACGTTCCTGGGTAAGGACCGACCCGGCCTGCGCGAAAAACCTAAATTCGTGTGCTGCCAAAAGCATTCAGCAGCAAATTAATATGTAATATTATTATTATATTTCCCTTCCATTGCATGAGCTTCTTCCATGAGCGCTGCCAAGGGTAGGGACCGACCCGGCCTGCGCGAAAAACCTAATTTCGTGTGTATTATTATTATTATATTTCTCTTCCATTGCATGCCCAGGACCGTCTTCCATGAGCGCTGCCAAGGGTATTCTACTGACGACCAGCCGGTTCGAAGTAGCTCATGCAATGGAAGAGAAATATAATAATAATATTACATTTTAATTTGCTGGTGAAAACTTTTGGCAGCACACGAAATTAGGTTTTTCGCGCAGGCCGGGTCGGTCCCTACCCAGGACCGTCTTCCCTGAGCGCTGCCTAGGGTATTCTACTGATCTCTGATAATGAGCCGGTTCAAAGTAGCCCATGCAATGGAAGGGAAATGTAATAAAAATAATAAATATTAATTTGCTGCTGAATACTTTTGGCAGCACACGAAATTAGGTTTTTCGCGCAGGCCGGGTCGGTCCTTACCCAGGACCGTCTTCCATGAGCGCTGCCAAGAGTATTCTACTGACGACCAGCCGGTTCGAAGTAGCTCATTCAATGGAAAGGAAATATAATAATAATAATACATATTAATTTGCTGCTGAAAACTTTTGGCAGCACACGAAATTAGGTTTTTTGCGCAGGCCGGGTCGGTCCCTACCCAGGACCGTCTTCCATGAGCGCTGCCAAGGGTATTCTACTGAGGACCAGCTGGTTCAAAGTAGCTCATGCAATGGAAAAGAAATATAGTAATAATATTAAATATTAATTTGCTGCTGCTGAAAACTTTTGGCAGCACACGAAATTAAGTTTTTCGCGCAGGCCGGGTCGGTCCCTACCCAAGACCGTCTTCCCTGAGCGCTGCCAAGGGTATTCTACTGACGACCAGCCGGTTTGAAGTAGCCCATGCTATGGAAGGGAAATATAATAATAATAATAAATATTAATTTGCTGCTGCTGAATACTTTTGGCACACGAAATTAGGTTTTTCGCGCAGGCCGGGTCGGTCCCTACCCAGGACCGTCTTCCATGAGCGCTGCCAAAGGTATTCTACTGACGACCAGCCGGTTCGAAGTAGCTCATGCAATGGAAGGGAAATATAGTAATATTATTACATATTAATTTGTGGCTGTTTTTCGCGCAGGCCAGGTCGGTCCCTACCCAGGACCGTCTTCCATGAGCACTGCCAAGGGTATTCTACTGACGACCAGCCGGTTCGAAGTAGCTCATGCAATGGAAAGGAAAAATAATAATAATATTACATATTTTATTTTGCTGCTGAATACTTTTGGCAGCACACGAAATCAGGTTTTTCGCGCAGGCCGGGTCGGTCCCTACCCAGGACCGTCTTCCATGAGCGCTGCCAAGGGTATTCTACTGACGACCAGCCAGTTCGAAGTAGCTCATGCAATGGAAGGGAAAAATAATAATAATATTACATATTAATTTGCTGCTGAATACTTTTGGCAGCACACGAATATAGGTTTTTCGCGCAGGCCGGGTCGGTCCCTACCCATCACCGTCTTCCATGAGCGATGTCAAAGGTATTCTACTGACAACCAGCCGGTTCGAAGAAGCTCATGCAATGGAAAGGAAATATAATAATAAAATTACATTTTAATTTGCTGCTGAATACTTTTGGCAGCACACGAAATTAGGTTTTTTGCGCAGGCCCGGTCGGTCCCTACCCAGGACCGTCTTCCATGAGCGCTGCCAAGGGTATTCTACTGACGACCAGCCGGTTCGAAGTAGCTCATGCAATGGAAGGGAAATATAATAAAAATATTACTTATTTTTTTTGCTGCTGAAAACTTTTGGCAGCACACGAAATTAGGTTTTTCGCGCAGGCCGGGTCGGTCCCTACCCAGGACCGTCTTCCATGAGCGCTGCCAAGGGTAATCTACTAACTACCAGCCGGTTCAAAGTAGCTCATGCAATGGAAGGGAAATATAATAATAATTCTACATATTAATTTGCTGCTGAATACTTTTGGCAGCACACGAAATTGGTTTTTTTTCCCGCAGGCCGGGTCGGTCCCTACCCAGAACCATCTTCCATGAGCGTCTTCAGGTATTCTACTGACGACCAGCGGGTTCGAAGTAGCTCATGCAATGGAAGGGAAATAAAATAATAATATTACATATTAATTTGCTGCTGAAAACTTTTGGCAGCACACGAAATAAGGTTTTTTGCGCAGGCCGGGTCGGTCCCTACCCAGGACCGTCTTCCATGAGCGCTGCCAAGGTTATTCTACTGACGACCAGCCGGTTTGAAGTAGCTCATGCAATGGAAGGGAAATATAATAATAATATTACATATTTTATTTTGCTGCTGAATACTTTTGGCAGCACACGAAATCAGGTTTTTCGCGCAGGCCTGTTCGGTCCCTACCCAGGACCGTCTTCCATGAGCGCTACCAAGGGTATTCTACTGACGACCAGCCGGTTCGAATTAGCTCATGCAATGGAAGAGAAATGAAATAATAATATTACTTATTAATTTGCTGCTGAATACTTTTGGCAGCACACGAAATTAGGTTTTTCGCGCAGGCCGTGTCGGTCCCTACCCAGAAACATATGGAATTTCGTGTGCTGCCAAAAGTATTCAGCAGCAAATTAATATGTAATATTATTATTATATTTCCCTTCCATTGCATGGGCTACTTCGAACCGGCTCATTATCAGATCAGTAGAATACCCTAGGCAGCGCTCATGGAAGACGTTCCTGGGTAAGGACCGACCCGGCCTGCGCGAAAAACCTAAATTCGTGTGCTGCCAAAAGCATTCAGCAGCAAATTAATATGTAATATTATTATTATATTTCCCTTCCATTGCATGAGCTTCTTCCATGAGCGCTGCCAAGGGTAGGGACCGACCCGGCCTGCGCGAAAAACCTAATTTCGTGTGTATTATTATTATTATATTTCTCTTCCATTGCATGCCCAGGACCGTCTTCCATGAGCGCTGCCAAGGGTATTCTACTGACGACCAGCCGGTTCGAAGTAGCTCATGCAATGGAAGAGAAATATAATAATAATATTACATTTTAATTTGCTGGTGAAAACTTTTGGCAGCACACGAAATTAGGTTTTTCGCGCAGGCCGGGTCGGTCCCTACCCAGGACCGTCTTCCCTGAGCGCTGCCTAGGGTATTCTACTGATCTCTGATAATGAGCCGGTTCAAAGTAGCCCATGCAATGGAAGGGAAATGTAATAAAAATATTAAATATTAATTTGCTGCTGAATACTTTTGGCAGCACACGAAATTAGGTTTTTCGCGCAGGCCGGGTCGGTCCTTACCCAGGACCGTCTTCCATGAGCGCTGCCAAGAGTATTCTACTGACGACCAGCCGGTTCGAAGTAGCTCATTTAATGGAAAGGAAATATAATAATAATAATACATATTAATTTGCTGCTGAAAACTTTTGGCAGCACACGAAATTAGGTTTTTCGCGCAGGCCGGGTCGGTCCCTACCCAGGACCGTCTTCCATGAGCGCTGCCAAGGGTATTCTACTGAGGACCAGCTGGTTCAAAGTAGCTCATGCAATGGAAAAGAAATATAGTAATAATATTAAATATTAATTTGCTGCTGCTGAAAACTTTTGGCAGCACACGAAATTAAGTTTTTCGCGCAGGCCGGGTCGGTCCCTACCCAAGACCGTCTTCCCTGAGCGCTGCCAAGGGTATTCTACTGACGACCAGCCGGTTCGAAGTAGCCCATGCTATGGAAGGGAAATATAATAATAATAATAAATATTAATTTGCTGCTGCTGAATACTTTTGGCACACGAAATTAGGTTTTTCGCGCAGGCCGGGTCGGTCCCTACCCAGGACCGTCTTCCATGAGCGCTGCCAAAGGTATTCTACTGACGACCAGCCGGTTCGAAGTAGCTCATGCAATGGAAGGGAAATATAGTAATATTATTACATATTAATTTGTGGCTGTTTTTCGCGCAGGCCGGGTCGGTCCCTACCCAGGACCGTCTTCCATGAGCGCTGCCAAGGGTATTCTACTGACGACCAGCCGGTTCGAAGTAGCTCATGCAATGGAAAGGAAATATAATAATAATATTACATATTTTATTTTGCTGCTGAATACTTTTGGCAGCACACGAAATCAGGTTTTTCGCGCAGGCCGGGTCGGTCCCTACCCAGGACCGTCTTCCATGAGCGCTGCCAAGGGTATTCTACTGACGACCAGCCAGTTCGAAGTAGCTCATGCAATGGAAGGGAAAAATAATAATAATATTACATATTAATTTGCTGCTGAATACTTTTGGCAGCACACGAATATAGGTTTTTCGCGCAGGCCGGGTCGGTCCCTACCCATCACCGTCTTCCATGAGCGATGTCAAAGGTATTCTACTGACAACCAGCCGGTTCGAAGAAGCTCATGCAATGGAAAGGAAATATAATAATAAAATTACATTTTAATTTGCTGCTGAATACTTTTGGCAGCACACGAAATTAGGTTTTTTGCGCAGGCCCGGTCGGTCCCTACCCAGGACCGTCTTCCATGAGCGCTGCCAAGGGTATTCTACTGACGACCAGCCGGTTCGAAGTAGCTCATGCAATGGAAGGGAAATATAATAAAAATATTACTTATTTTTTTTGCTGCTGAAAACTTTTGGCAGCACACGAAATTAGGTTTTTCGCGCAGGCCGGGTCGGTCCCTACCCAGGACCGTCTTCCATGAGCGCTGCCAAGGGTAATCTACTAACTACCAGCCGGTTCAAAGTAGCTCATGCAATGGAAGGGAAATATAATAATAATTCTACATATTAATTTGCTGCTGAATACTTTTGGCAGCACACGAAATTGGTTTTTTTTCCCGCAGGCCGGGTCGGTCCCTACCCAGGACCATCTTCCATGAGCGTCTTCAGGTATTCTACTGACGACCAGCGGGTTCGAAGTAGCTCATGCAATGGAAGGGAAATAAAATAATAATATTACATATTAATTTGCTGCTGAAAACTTTTGGCAGCACACGAAATAAGGTTTTTTGCGCAGGCCGGGTCGGTCCCTACCCAGGACCGTCTTCCATGAGCGCTGCCAAGGTTATTCTACTGACGACCAGCCGGTTTGAAGTAGCTCATGCAATGGAAGGGAAATATAATAATAATATTACATATTTTATTTTGCTGCTGAATACTTTTGGCAGCACACGAAATCAGGTTTTTCGCGCAGGCCTGTTCGGTCCCTACCCAGGACCGTCTTCCATGAGCGCTACCAAGGGTATTCTACTGACGACCAGCCGGTTCGAATTAGCTCATGCAATGGAAGAGAAATGAAATAATAATATTACTTATTAATTTGCTGCTGAATACTTTTGGCAGCACACGAAATTAGGTTTTTCGCGCAGGCCGTGTCGGTCCCTACCCAGGACCGTCGTCCATGAGCGCTGCCAATGGTATTTTACTGACAACCAGCCGGTTCGAAGTAGCTCATTCAATGGAAGGGAAATATAATAATAATATTACATATTAATTTGCTGCTGAAAACTTTTGGCAGCACACGAAATAAGGTTTTTTGCGCAGGCCGGGTCGGTCCCTACCCAGGACCGTCTTCCATGAGCGCTGCCAAGGTTATTCTACTGACGACCAGCCGGTTTGAAGTAGCTCATGCAATGGAAGGGAAATACAATAATAATATTACATATTTTATTTTGCTGCTGAATACTTTTGGCAGCACACGAAATCAGGTTTTTCGCGCAGGCCTGTTCGGTCCCTACCCAGGACCGTCTTCCATGAGCGCTACCAAGGGTATTCTACTGACGACCAGCCAGTTCGAATTAGCTCATGCAATGGAAGAGAAATGAAATAATAATATTACTTATTAATTTGCTGCTGAATACTTTTGGCAGCACACGAAATTAGGTTTTTCGCGCAGGCCCGGTAGGTTTCTACCCAGGACCGTCTTCCATGAGCGCTGCCAAGGGTATTCTACTGACGACCAGCCGGTTCGAAGTAGCTCATGCAATGGAAGGGAAATATAGTAATATTATTACATATTAATTTGCTGCTGAATACTTTTGGAAGCACACGAAATTCCAAATGTTCCTGGGTATGGACCGACCTGGCCTGCGCGAAAAACCTAAATTCGTGTGCTGCCAAAAGTATTCAGCAGCAGCAAATTATTATTTAATATTATTACTATATTTCCTTTCCATTGCATGAGCTACTTCGAACCGGCTGGTCCTCAGTAGAATACCCTTGGCAGCGCTCATGGAAGACGGTCCTGGGTAGGGACCGACCCGGCCTGCGCGAAAAACCTAATTTCGTGTGTTGCCAAAAGTATTCAGCAGCAAATTAATATGTAATATTATTATTATATTTCTCTTCCATTGCATGAGCTACTTCGAACCGGCTGGTGGTCAGTAGAATACCCTTGGCAGCGCTTATGGAAGACGGTCCTGGGTAGGGACCGACCCGGCCTGCGCGAAAAACCTAATTTTGTGTGCTGCCAAAAGTATTCAGCAGCAAAATAAAATATGTAATACTATTATTATATTTCCCTTCCATTGCATGAGCTACTGCGAACCGGCTGGTCGTCAGTAGAATACCCTTGGCAGCGCTCATGGAAGACGGTCCTGGGTAAGGACCGACCGGGCCTGCGCGAAAAACCTAATTTCGTGTGCTGACAAAAGTATTCAGCAGCAAATTAATATGTAATTTTATTATTAAATTTCTTTTCCATTGCATGAGCTTCTTCGAACCGGCTGGTCGTCAGTAGAATACCCTTGGCAGCGCTCATGGAAAAGGGTAGGGACCGATCAATTTCGTGTGCACGCGGGCCAGGTCGGTCACTTCCCAGGGCCATCTCTTCTCAGCGCGGTATCGAGAATTCTACTAATGATTAGCTGGTTCGAAGTAGCCCATGCAATGGAAGGGAAATTAATAATAATATTAATAATTAGAATTTGCAGCTGAATACTTGATACCGCGCACAAGCTGCGGTTCATCTCGCGGGCCAGGTCGGTCACTTCCCAAGGCCATATTCCCGCAGAGAGGTATCGAGAATTCTACTAATGACTAGCTGGTTCGAAGTAGCCCATGCAATGGAAGGGAAATTAATAATAATATTAATAATTAGAATTTGCAGCTGAATACCTGTTACCGCGCACAAACTGCGGTTCATCTCGCGGGCCAGGTCGGTCACTTCCCAGAGCCATCTTCCCTCAGCGCGGTATCGAGAATTCTTCTAATGATTACCTGGTTCGAAGTAGCCCATGCAATGGAAGGGAAATTAATAATAATATTAATAATTAGAATTTGCAGTTGAATACTTGATACCGCGCACAAACTGCGGTTCATCTCGCGGGCCAGGTCGGTCACTTCCCAGGGCCATCTTCCCTCAGCGCGGTATCGAGAATTCTACTAAAGATTAGCTGGTTCGAAGTAGCCCATGCAATGGAAGGGAAATTAATAATAATATTATTAATTAGAACTTGCCGCTGAATACTTGATACCGCGCACAAGCTGTGGTTCATTTCGCGGACAAGGTCGGTCACTTCCCAGGGCCATATTACCGCAGAGAGGTACCGAGAATTCTACTAATGATTAGCTGGTTTGAAGTAGCCCATGCAATGGAAGGGAAATATGTTAATAACAATACATATTAATTTGCTGCTGAATACTTTTGGCAGCACACGAATTTAGGTTTTTCGCGCAGGCCGGCTCGGTCCCTACCCAGGACCGTCTTCCATGAGCGCTGCCAAGGGTATTCTACTGACGACCAGCCAGTTCGAAGTAGCCGATGCAATGGAAGGGAAATATAATAATAATATTACATATTAATTTGCTGCTGAATACTTTTGGCAGCACACGAAATTAGGTTTTTCGCGCAGGCCGGGTCGGTCCCTACCCAGGACCGTCTTCCATGAGCGCTGCCAAGGGTATTCTACTGACGACCAGCCGGTTCGAAGTAGTTCATGCAATGGAAGGGAAATATAATATCAATATTACATATTAATTTGCTGCTGAATACTTTTGGCAGCACACGAAATTAGGTTTTTCGCGCAGGCCGGGTCGGTCCCTACCCAGGACCGTCTTCCATGAGCGCTGCCAAGGGTATTCTACTGACGACCAGCCGGTTCGAAGTAGCTCATGCAATGGAAGGGAAATATAGTAATAATATTACATATTAATTTGCTGCTGAATACTTTTGGCAGCACACGAAATTAAGTTTTTCGTGCAGGCCGGGTCGGTCCCTACCCAGGACCGTCTTCCATGAGCGCTGCCAAGGGTATTCTACTGACGACCAGCGGGTTCGAAGTAGTTCATGCAATGGAAGGGAAAAATAGTAATAATATTAAATATTAATTTGCTGCTGCCGAATACTTTTGGCAGCACACGAAATTAGGTTTTTCGCGCAGGCCGGGTCGGTCCCTACCCAAGATCGTGTTCCCTGAGCGCTGCCAAGAGTATTCTACTGACGAACAACCGGTTCGAAGTAGCCCATGCAATGGAAGGGAAATATAATAATAATATTAAATATTAATTTGCTGCTGCTGAATACTTTTGGCAGCACACGAAATTAGGTTTTTCGCGCAGGCCGGGTCGGTCCCTACTCAGGACCGTCTTCCATGAGCGCTGCCAAGGGTATTCTACTGACGACCAGCTGGTTCGAAGTAGTTCATGCAATGGAAGGGAAATATAATATCAAAATTACATATTAATTTGCTGCTGAATACTTTTGGCAGCACACGAAATTAAGTTTTTCGCGCAGGCCGGGTCGGTCCCTACCCAGGACCGTCTTCCATGAGCGCTGCCAAGGGTATTCTACTGACAACCAGCCGGTTCGAAGTAGCTCATGCAATGGAAGGGAAATATAGTAATATTAATACATATTAATTTGCTGCTGAATACTTTTGGCAGCACACGAAATTAGGTTTTTCGCGCAGGTCGGGTCGGTCTCTACCCAGGACCGTCTTTCATGAGCGCTGCCAAAGGTATTCTACTGACGACCAGCCGGTTCGAAGTAGCTCATGCAATGGAAGGGAAATATAATAATAATAATACATATTAATTTGCTGCTGAATACTTTTGGCAGCACACGAAATTAGGTTTTTCGCGCAGGCCGGGTCGGTCTCTACCCAGGACCGTCTTCCATGAGCGCTGCCAAGGGTATTCGACGATCAGCTGGTTCGAAGAAGCTCATGCAATGGAAGGGAAATATGATAATAATATTACATATTAATTTGCTGCTGAATACTTTTGGCAGCACACGAAATTAGGTTTTTCGCGCAGGCCGGGTCGGTCCCTACCCAGGACCGTCTTCCATGAGCGCTGCCAAGGGTATTCTACTAACTACCAGCCGGTTCGAAGTAGTTCATGCAATGGAAGGGAAATATAAAAATAATTCTACATATTAATTTGCTGCTGAATACTTTTGGCAGCACACGAAATTGGTTTTTTTTCCCGCAGGCCGGGTCGGTCCCTACCCAGGACCATCTTCCATGAGCGTCTTCAGGTATTCTACTGACGACCAGCCGGTTCGAAGTAGCTCATTCAATGGAAGGGAAATATAGTAATAATATTACATAACATTTGCTGCTGAAAACTTTTGGCAGCACACGAAATTAGGTTTTTCGCGCAGGCCCGGTCGGTCCCTACCCAGGACCGTCTTCTATGAGCGCTGCCAAGGGTATTCTACTGACGACCAGCCGGTTCAAAGTAGCTCATGCAATCGAAGGGAAATATAATAATAATATTACTTTTTTTGCTGCTGAAAACTTTTGGCAGCACACGAAATTAGGTTTTTCGCGCAGGCCGGGTCGGTCCCTACCCAGGACCGTCTTCCATGAGCGCTGCCAAGGGTATTCTACAGCATGCATGTATGCATGCATGCCTGTATGTATGCATTCATGCATGTGTGTATATATGTATGTATGTATGTTTGCATGTATGTATACATGCATGTATGCATGTATGAATGCATGTAGGTAGAATGTATGCATGAGAGCCTAGTTAGCTACACCGGTAAGCGAGAGTGACATACGTCCGTTGGTTGCAACGGACTGCGGTTCAAGCCCCGGGCTGGGAGAGTTGACATTCAGAGATTTATATTATCTCGGGCTAGCACGTGTGGGACGCAGGGGTGCAAGCTGCTGGGGAGTGACCTTGGGCAAGTTTCTTACCCATCATTGTCTGTGGGGAAGGCAACGGGAAACCACCTCACTCATCAGTAGATGTCATTGCAGCACTCTCGGACAATTTGGCCAGTACAGCCTTGACCATCGGACAATTTGACCAGTACAGCCTTGACCATCAGACAATTTGACCAGTACAGCCTTGACCTTCGCCCATTTGACCAGTACAGCCTTCAGTTTCGTCCATTTGACCGGTACAGCCTTAAAAATTGAGTGTTCGCGCAGTTTGACCAATATAGCCTTACTTTTTCAAATTCATGGAATACCCAACTCGATCTAAAGACAAGATATTCCAATATAAAATGGTTTACCCGGAGAAAACAAAAACTGAATTACGAAAAATCGCCAGGCAGCTCGGCTTGGTTGCAAATACAACAAGACTGCGGAGATCGGAGTTGATTGTTGTAATTGACGTCCACAACCGCGAATGCTACGACGATGAATGCCCGTGCAAGTATCCACGACCGGATCGTCAACAAGGGCCAGGCACGATTACCGTCGTTCGTCGTCGGCGCAATGGCAACTCACCCCCGAGTGATGTTAGTTTGATCGACAACGAGATCATCGTCGTTAATTGTCAATGCAATGGTAACTCATGCCTGTGTGATGCAAGAGCGTGAGTGGACTACGTCGTAGATACGGGATTACAATATCGCAAACGATTTTACACCGTTGGTTTATAATCGTCTTTGGATCAATCGAATATTTTTTTTCTTTTTCTCCGGCGTATAGAAAATAACTGAAAATGGAATATACAGCTCGGCCTAAAGACAGGAGATCCCAATATAAAATGGACTACTCATCGTATAATCTGAAAGAATTACGACAAATTACTAAACAGAGAGGACAAAGAGGATACTCGAGTTTGCGAAAAGCGGAACTCATAGCGTTCATATTGCAGGGAGATCGACTAGGCGCTCGGGCTCAGGTCACCAAAGCACCAGCGCATACTCCCGCCACTGTACGAGAATTGCGCGAAATTGCGAAAAAGAGAGGTGTGCGAGGATACTCGAGATTAGCAAAAGCGGAACTTACGGCATTCTTGACTACTACTTGGAAATTTTTGAATACGGGAAAAAATAAAACAGTTTTCTCGGATTGGCTGACTAGTGAGATTAGTCGGTTACCCCCACAAATAAAACCGCCCATTCATAGGTTCAAACTTCGAGAGACTGCGACGGCTATCAAAGGGTTTACAAAAAGATACCCGATCGACGGCGACAACGGGATCGATGTTGCAACTTTTCTCAAGGGTGTAAGACCGCAGGTAGTTAGGCTACTAGGGAAAAATCGCGGGGTAAAAGTTCAACTCGATCTCATGTGCGTAATGGAGAAAGTAGATATGAAAACCGGCGAAGTAGTAACGGCTGAGCCTAATTTCAAATCAAAGAGTGATATTATTTTAGAAGCAACCGATGTGAGGGAAATATATACCAACGCAGCGGATAAAATTAAGGAGAGCATGGCAAGTTTTCAGATGCGGGGGAGTAATTGGAGATTCAAAACCGTTTTGAAGTTGGATATCGATACGGTGGTATATAAACCGCTGAAAGGTAGTTCTTACATTCCGCTTCCAGATTATTTAGCGAATAAAAAGGCTATTATTAATATGAAGAACAAAGATGGAGAATGCTTCAAGTGGTGTGTAGCGAGGGCTGTAAACCCTGTTGAAGAACATCCGGAGAGAATAACGAAAGAATTAATTAGACAGTCTGAGGAGCTCAATTGGTCTGGTATTGAATTCCCAGTAGCAGCGGATGCTAATGTGATAGGTAAGTTTGAGAAAAATAATAATATTAGTATTAATGTTTTTGGTTACGAGAAAGAAGTGAATGTATTCCCACTATATATATCAAAGCATGAGAATGATAGGTGTGTAGATCTATTACTCATTTCTGATGGAGAAAAGAAGCATTATTGTTGGATCAAGAATTTCAACAGACTGATGGCGGTGAAAACAGAACATACTACTACATCAATGTACTATTGCAAAAGATGCTTGATAGGATTCAGTAGAAAAGAATCGCTTCACAAACATACTGAGTACTGTTCGCAGCAGGACGCCCAACGAATAGAACTTCCGGAACCTGGGACTATGCTAAGTTTTACACATTATTATCGGAAGATGCGTGTACCGTTTGTGTACTTTGCCGATTTTGAATCGTTCATCAAACCTATCGGTACATGTCAACCCGTTCCTAGCACGTCTTACACCAACAAGTATCAAAAACATACACCCAGCTCGTTTTGTTATCACATGAAATGCTTCGACGATGATGTTTATTCCCAAGAGCCGGTGCGGTTTACAGCTGAAAACGAAGACGATGATGTTGCACAGTTATTCATAGACTCTATCGAGGAAAATGTAAAACGGATATACAACCAGTTCAAATTCCCCAAGAAGATGATATTCGGCAAAACTGAACAGAAATGTTATGATGAAGCTGTCAACTGCCATATCTGTGGGGGAGAGTTGCGTGAAGATCGAGTTCGAGATCACTGTCATTTGACTGGAAAATTTAGAGGCGCAGCTCACAACCTTTGTAATCTGAAATACAAAGTCCCCAAGTTCTTCCCTGTCATATTTCACAATTTGGGCGGTTATGACAGCCATTTATTTATCAAGAAATTACGGGGTAAACACGGCGAGAAAATCAAATGCATTCCCTGTAACGAAGAAAAGTATATCTCATTCAGCAGAGAGGTCGTCGTCGATAAGTTTGTAGACGCAGATGGAAAAGAGAGAGAAGTCAAGCGCGAATTACGTTTTATCGATAGTTTTAGATTCATGCAGACGAGTCTCGACGCGTTATCGAAAAATCTTCAGAAAGATCAGTGCAAGAATTTAGGGAAATATTTTGAGGGTGAGAAGCTGGATCTTTTACTCAGAAAAGGCGTTTACCCATATGATTACGTCGACGGTGTTGAAAGATTAAACGAAACCGAATTGCCGCCGAAACATGCCTTCTATTCAAAACTAAACGATTCGGGTATTAGTGAAAAAGATTACGAGCACGCGAAAACGGTATGGGACAAATTTGAATGCAAAACATTACGCCAATATCACGACTTGTACAATTTATCGGATGTTCTATTATTAGCGGATGTGTTTGAAAACTTCAGAGACGTCTGTATGAAGCACTACAACCTAGATCCTGCGTGGTACTACACTAGCCCAGGACTTGCATGGGATGCGGCGTTGAAGACGACTGGTGTAGAGTTGGAGTTGTTGAGCGACTACGATATGTTGCTGATGATCAAGCAGGGAATACGAGGAGGTGTCAGCACGATTTCTCATCGATACGCGAGAGCGAACAACGAGTACATGGGGGAAGCTTTCAATCCCACCCAGCATTCAGTATTCATTCCATACTTGGACGCGAACAACTTGTACGGATGGGCGATGAGCAAGCCGCTACCGACTCACGGGTTTGAATGGATGAACGATGACGAATTGAATGATTGGAAAAACATTACCGAACGAGATGGAGTGGGATGTGTGTTAGAAGTCGACTTAGAATATCCAAAGGAATTGCACGACCAGCATAATGATTATCCTCTAGCTCCGGAGAGTGTAAAACCTGCGGGATCGAATGTCTCAAAACTAATTCCAAACTTGAACGACAAAAAGAAGTACGTCGTTCATTACGAAAATTTAAAATTGTACGAACGTCTCGGATTGAAAATCGTAAAAATACACCGAGGAATAAAATTCGTGGAAAGTGCCTGGCTGAAAAAGTACATCGATCTGAATACCAACCTGAGAACGAAAGCTACGAACGATTTTGAGAAAGACTTTTTCAAGCTGATGAACAATAGCGTTTTCGGTAAAACAATGGAGGCTATCGAGAATCGAGTTGACATACGATTGGTGAGTGATGAGAAGGAAGCTATCAAGCTAGTCGCGAAAACTAATTACGACAGACGAACTATTTTCGACGAAAACCTCATCGCCGTTCACATGAAAAAGACCAAGTTGTTTTACAACAAGCCGATATATCTAGGAATGTGTATATTAGACGTCAGTAAGACGCTCATGTATGATTTTCATTATAATTACATCAAGGCTAAGTACGGAGATAGGGCCAAGCTATTATTCACCGATACCGATTCTTTGGCGTATGAAATTAAAACGGAAGACTTCTACAAAGATATTTCCCCCGACGTCCAAAGTATGTTCGATACTTCAGACTATCCGAGCGATCACCCGTCCGGCATAGAAACGGGCGTAAATAAAAAAGTGGTTGGTATGTTCAAAGACAAGGCCGCGGGAAAACAGATTGAAGAATTTGTCGGTCTGCGATCCAAGTTGTACTCTTACAAGATGGCGGGTGAAGACTACAAGAAATGTAAAGGCGTGAAAAAGAACGTCGTCAAGAAATCAATCACTCACGCAGATTACAAAGACTGCGTGTTTACGAAAAGACAACAGTCGAGAGCGATGAACGTCATTCGATCCTATCGCCATGAAATTTACACCGAAGAAGTAAATAAAATAGCTCTGTCCGCCGACGACGACAAAAGAGTAATAATGGACGACGGAATCCATACCCTAGCCTACGGACACTACACGCTGAAAACTAAACAAAATAAAGAATAATTTACACTAATATAAAATGGATGCGGCAAAAAAAGTGTGTTCTAAATGCAAAATAGAAAAAAGCTTGGACGAATTTCACAAAGATAACTCACAGAAGAGCGGGTATTACCCCAGCTGTAAAATTTGTAAAAATGCCAAAGTAAAGGAGCTTGCACACAAATACGCAAGACAGGAAAATAGGGAGACAAAAGATACAAAAGTTTGCAGCCGATGTAAGATTGAAAAGAACATTTCGGAATACGTCAACAATCGATTTCAAAAAGATGGAAAGGCGAATGAATGCAAAAATTGTAGACATAATTATTATCTAGCCAACGCAGAAGCTCGAAATAAATATCAAAAAGCGTATATTACAACCCGAAGGCAGAATGACCCGGAGTTTAAATTACTAACAAATATGCGCTGTAGGCTTGGCGGTGCACTAAGAGGCAAATCGAAATCACAAACGACGCGTCAACTTATCGGCATTGACTTTGAAATATTCACCAAATGGATTCAGTTTCAATTTGACGAAGAAATGACCATGGAAAATTACGGATCCTATTGGCAAATCGACCATGTTCTACCCCTATCTTCGTTCAACTTACTCGATGAAGAAGAACTCCATAGAGCCATGAATTGGGTGAATTTACGCCCTTTGCTACCGCTGAAAAATTTGCAAAAAGCGAGCAAAATAGATCGTTGGTCATATATTATGCAGGAAGTAAAATCTCATTACTTTTTGAAACATTTAGAAAATGAGTTTTGAGACATACAAAAACATAAATGTTGAAGGCATAGTTCTACCAAATACCCCTCTGTCAAACATACAGCTGATCGATGCCGCGAAAAAGCTCAATATCCCTAATTTCCGGGGAGTATTTCTCAGAGACGAGCTGCCGAAGAAACCTAGACGGACTGAATGCGGGATATTGAATCTAGACGATTCTAATGGAACCGGCTCGCACTGGGTCGCTTTTTTGAAGAACGGCAAGGATAAAATATATTTCGACAGCTATGGCCTGCCCCCTCCTACAGAACTGGTAGAGTATTTACAGAGTCCCGTGTACTACAATAGCGAACGCGTACAGCCCGACAACGAAGTGTTTTGCGGCCATTTATGCCTGCACGTCCTGAAAAAAACATGCAAAGATGGGGCGACTTTTCAAGAAGTTATAAACAGCCTGCACTGAAAATTATATTCAGATGTAAAAAATGCCTGTTGATAAATTTGGACATACGGATTCAGGATCTACGCAGAGAGTAATTGCTGGGGGAGTTACTGAAAGTCAAGTAAATAGTACTTTTCTAAGGCTAGATGGAGCAAACCCAGCGATCGGCGATCTAAATATGAGTGGTCATACTATTAGAGGACTGCCTACAACGAATACAACGAATACAGCGAATACTCCGGAAGCGGGGATAGATGAGGCTGTGAGTCGGGGGCAGGTAATAGATTTACTGCAGAATCACGATGACGTCCCGACCGACAATAATCATTTGACGAATAAGAAATACGTCGATGAACGACTTACTTCGAAAGTGGCGGCGGTAGTAGGACCCGCGGTTAGCGCTTACAGTTCAACTCAACAGGCTATACTCGCTAGAACTCACACTGCAGTTACTTTTGACGTAATAAGATGCGGTACCGCAAGACACGGTATTGAACAGGGTATCGGAACGACTTCTTTCTTCCCCAGTAAAGCCGGGTACTATATCGTTTCGGCGTACATAGAATTTTGTAACAATAGTAATAACGCGTATGGTACCGTCCACCTGTATAAAAATGGGGTATCGTACATGCAAATTGCGGGCGGAGGGAGTACGAAAGGGTCGCACAACCATTCAATCGGTAGTAACATAGTTTTTCTAGACGAGTTCGATTACGTCAACATCAGTGATATTTTAGTTCAGGGAATAATTTTAGTTATTATTTTTATTCTATTCTAACTTTTTATTTATTATTATTATTCTATTTTAGTTAATGAAATAATTTTAGTTTTTATTATTATTCAGTTCAATGAAAATAATTTTAGTTTTTATTTAGTTCAAGTTCAGTTTGCATAATTAATACAATACATAGGAAAACAACAGAAGTTACAGAACAAAAGAACGCCTATATTTAATTAACGTGGTGTGTTCACTGTGTTGGAAGAGTATTAATGAAGAATGCAACTGAAGTTAAACAAGAATATGGTTATTTAATTTGTGGAAGACCCTCATCTCGAAAGATTTTCTAATTATGTTGCGACGACCTGCAGTGAGGATACAGCACACTGAAAAAATCCGCTCAACGTAGGCCTATGCCTGAGAGGCTGAGGCAGTTACCAAATCCTGACCAAGCATGGACAGTTTGCTATAGCAACTTTTTTTATCTTGCCAGAAGTCAAGTGCATTGTCACACACAACATTGTCAGTATCCATTATATATCGATTCAGCTGATCCAGAATAGTGTCATTATTGTTCGATGTTGCCGGTAACTCAGCAGCCTTACATTTGGATTTATTTGTTATAGCATCGTAAAAACGAAGAATTTCCAAACCGGACTATCCTTTTTTCGCCCAGCGAGCAATTTTGCAAGCGAACTCATTATTATTTAGCCTACTTTCTAAACAAAATAAATATTTCAGTATGAATAACAACCACACTTCGCTGCTTTTTCTGAAATAAAGGAAGCGGAAGTTGATAGAATTGCGGAAGTTGATAATGGGCGCGTTTTTTGACATCGGAGCGTTCACCCAGTGCATTCCAAAACGTGATCGAAAAAAATTTACACGACTTTCAACAATTTTCGTTTGGCTAATAATTTTAGTTATTATTATTATTCAGTTCGGTACTTTTAAATATAGTTTTTATTCTATTTTCGTTAGTGAAATAATTATAGTTATGATTTCGTTATTATTAACGATTCCGCCAAAAAATTTAGTTTTTATTTAGTTCTCGTTAACGAAAATATCACTGGTCAACATACACGCTTTTTCACCCATCGCTACGAACATTTTGTGTAGGGACTTTTCGGCGGCATTCTTACGCCCATAATTAATAAAAATTATTATATTCAAAATGCCTGTTGATAAATTTGGACATACAGATTCAGGATCTACTCAAAGAATAATTGCAGGGGGCGTTACGCTGTCCCAAGTAAACAGTACTTTTCTAAGGCTAGATGGGGCAAATCCGGCGGCTGGGAATCTAAATATGAATGGCAACTGCATCAAAGGCCTGCCAATAACGAATAATCCGGACGCGGGAATGGATGAAGCGCTAAGTTGGGGGCAAGCTATAGATTTGATTACGAATCACGCGGGCATTCCGTCAAACGATAATCATTTGACGAATAAAAAATACGTAGACGAACGAATTGCTTCGATAGCGCCTACACCCACTGCTGAGGTCGCATTTGGCCCGGCGTTTAGTGTTTACAGCCTCTCGGCTCAGGCTATCATCGCTAACACAATAACGCAAGTAACATTTGGAGCTGTAAAATTCGATCCGGATAATTGTCTAGTCAATTCGAACCGTTTCCTTCCTCGGAAAGCCGGCTGTTACATGGTTGCGGCGTGTTTGGAAATACGCGACAGTAGTGGTAAATATAACGAAACTATTGGCTTGTACAAAAGTGGGGGAGTGGACGAGCTGATTGTCGGCGGCGGGGGTAAGGCCGGGTCGAAAAAATATGTGTCGGGCACTAGCCTAGTTCGATTAACTAATACCGATTATCTCGAGTTATTTATTAGTTCGTTTGATCCGGTAAATATTTTTGTTCGCGAATTTTCAGCGGCATACTTACGACCTTAGAATTCAAAACCGAATCAAGTTTTGAATTTGAATACTACACTTCATCTACACTTCATCGACCATTCTATCATGAACTTCAATATACCACGCTCATTTTCTGGCCGTCCGATTGAAACCTCAGTAACTTGTCTGAAATCACCACTGCGTATGCTTCCGTATTAGCCAGCGGCGCCGTATTAAACGTGCCTTTGATCTGGATATCGACCACCGATGACTTCAGACGCTCGGATTGCTTGCTCACGTCAAACACCATAATCGGAAACAAATCTTTGAAGTCCGAGGGCGTGATATTGCATTGCGTCGTTAGTTCGTCCATTCCATAGTATTTTTCACTGAACGCGGCTGCTGCTCGGTACGCCCGCGAGAATTGTTGATTCGGAAATGATAGATTATAGTCGACAACTGGGTATCGGTCCTGGTTCATCATCACGAACATGTTCTTCAGATCGCAATGATTGAAAACGGATGGATTGTGTAGTTGATCGCCGCTTTTGTCGGTTTGAAAACCCAAGATGATGTACCTAGGCTTCTCAGGTAATGTCTTGACGCTAAGTCTCCAGCTAAAATTAGTCGACTGTGCGACGGAGGTGGTATCGCATTGACGGGCTCTGTACGCAACTGGCAACGACGCTTTCGATTCGATCGTTTTGTACAATTGCATCTTCTCCATATCCGCGGGAATAACGTGCGGCATGAACCATGAGATTTTATCTACTCTAACTTTCCCTGCGCCCGCGGCAGCGAGTCTAAAAATTGCGTCATCATCGGCTTTACGAACCAGAGTTAGCGTATGTTTCACGCCAAAAACAACCTTGTCGTAATCATCGCAAAATCCGAAAATATGCTTCAATGGAACTACAAAGCTGAAAGTACCTTTGGCATTTGGTTTTTGAATTATATACGACTGTCTCACGGCGAAACCTTGATTATTCGCGATATCAGCCGTCGCCCCGCTGTCCTTGTACCACAACTGATTCAAACCTTGAGCTAGTTGAAAATCATTCGGGTATTTGAGTAATCCGAGCATCGTCGTTGCTTGGCCCGGGTGAAATAACGATTCAATTTCCTGATTCGACAGTGAATACGAAATTTGACTGAAAAGATGCATGAGCCCATTATTCGTAAGAGTTGCTTCATCGGCATTAACGTAGAAGGTGTTAGGTGGTGCCGCCTTCATCAATCTACCCTCGAACAGCAGGTAAGATTCCGCCGGATGACAAAATAGATCTTGAAGTTCGATGTTTATTCTAATCTCCCCGGAGGTGTTTAGATTCGCCCCCGATATCGGCTCATACTCGTACCATTCGTAGCGTTCGACGCTTTCATCGCTCAATGGTTGTTCGGTAAATCTCAGAATATCAGATGATTGCATTTTTACTACTATGCGATAATATTTTTTTACGCGACCTTCATTCCGGCGCCGTTTAGCGAGCGTACTAAATCTTGTATCGATATGGCGCCGTTCTTCTTCAGGCCCTCACCCATCATCAGATTATTAATATTTGGGATATTTGGGATATTCGAGGTCAGCCCGACGCTGCCGACGCTACTCAGCCGATCTAAAATTTGTCTAGTTTCCGGCGTAATTTTCTTGGGGGTGGGGGTAGGAGTAGGAGCAGGAGTCGCAAACAGTTTGGCCACTGCTTTGTCCACTACTCGTTTACCAGCGTCGATTGCGGTTGTTTTCCCAACATCGATGGCCTTTTTCCCAATTTCTTTCGCCACGTCTTTACTCGCGTTGAGAGCGGTCGTTGCTAATTGTTTGGCGGCGTTCGACGTTACTAGTCGTTTGAAAAATCCCGAAATTGTATCGAATATTCCCGATCCTCCGATAACGTATTGTTTCCTATACCTCCTTCTATTAATGACCTGCATTTTTTCTGCATTTTACAATGTCATCATTATATTTTTGTAAGCATCATTACTCAGCACTTCCTGCCTCAATAACGCGTCGCACATCGCCACGATCTCGTTTCTCACGCCGGTATTGCCTGCTTTGAAGCTTTGAAATCTCAGCTCCAGCTGTTTCGCTAATACATTTGGATCTTCGGAAATAACGATTACGCCACCCACGCCTTTACCCACCGCATTACGAGTCCTTTTCTCCCATATCGGTTTGATAATTTCCCGATATTTGACGCTCGAAGATGCTTTGGGTTTGTTAGGATTTTTTGGCTGTCTGATAGCATCCGTCGCGAGTAGAATCTCACCGTAATCGTCTCTATCATTATTATCGTATATCGACGTGTTCGGCAGTTTCATCGTCAACAACTCCCAAAGTCCCGGTGTTCCGCTATACGTCTTATTTCCAACCGTCACATCGTCTCCTTGAATAAAAATCGGAGTGTCGCCGATGTAGAATTGACCATTTTTTGATCGTATTCCGAACGTCGTGTCTACGATTTTTCTATCGGAGGCGTATTGATGAAGGTACTTGGTTGCCACATCACCTAATTCTAAAGTTCTAATATCCTCGGTTGGATCGTCGCTATACGCTTCTATCGAGGGATACTGAGGAAATTGAATCTTCAACGAAGCGGGTAGCGTCTGTAGCGCGTTTGTAGTAGCTACCGAGTTTTCTTTGATGGCGGATAGTAAGACATTTTGCTCTTTGGAAATTGCGGATTGCGAATCGACGATAGGCTTGTACAGCTTGGTTAATTCTTGTTGTAGCCCCGAATCCCCCAATCTCTCCGATAAAAAGTTTTGTTGAATATTCTTCTTGGATTTCAGAAACTCTTCGACTATGAAATTTCTTTTCGCCGGGTCATCTATCTTTAGAAACGACATTTTTAATAAAAAATATAATGTTTCCCGACGTGTTTTTCGACATGTTTTCCGGCGTGTTTCTAGACGTGTTTTTCTACATGTTTTTCGACATGTGTAAAAACGCAAGTTAGACGTATTTTCAGACATAGCGACATAGGTCTACATAGGTCTACAAAACTCTACAAAACTCTACATGATTTCGTACATGTTCGCGTTAGTCGTCTTTCGAGCAGATTCGGTATTTTTCTCAAACATGCTTTGAAAGGACTGCCTGACTTCTTCTCTTCCTTGGTCGATGAGTGATTGTTTCGTTTCCTCGTCCATCGCGTCTATCGCAACTTTCGACTTACTTTTGATTTCTTCTTTCATGCCATTGAATTTTTCAATCTCGCTTAGAATCAGAGAATATTCCTCGTCTGAAATGTGATCATCCACGAGTGCTTTTGAAATATGGTCGCTGATCGTGTTGAGCTTCGCATCAGCCAGCGTTTTGATCTTTTCGTGCTTCTCCGCCTTGAGGGCGAGCTTTTTACAGATTCGGCTGCCAATTATGCTCAATAGCCCCGCACCTAGCGCTGTCCCTTCCATAGCGATGGCGATGGGGGTTGCAATTATGGTGGCTAGTACGCCGATTCCCGAAATTCCGAGCCCCATCGTGACCACCATGAGGAAGTTGTCTACTACACCGATTACGCTCACACTTCTATGATACTTTTTACTCAACGTTGCTCTTTTGTCTCGTTCTTGCTCGATCTCCTTTTTGATTTCGCTAATCTTTTGAAGTCGATACGTTTGCGCTGACCCTGCGGCTATTTGTATTTCACCTTCTGGCGCAGAGGGCGTTATATTTGTTAGGTTTGGATAGAGTTTGATGCCTTCGTATTCCATTCTTTTATTTATTAGCAATATATATTTTTTTACTGTTGATAATTTACATAGCATAGTGAATCTCCTTCGTTTACAGTTACTGCCGAATCGGAGTTGTTTTGAACGGAAACTATGATATCATCAACCACATCTTCCGAAATCACTCCGTCTAGTAGGCTACATCCTCGTTCTTTGATACTCTGTCTGAGGGAAACGAGGCAAAGACCCGCCGTCATTTCTACACCGAGTCCAAGCCTTAGCGTATTTACCGCCTTTGGTTGTATCGTGATATCATTTTACGCAAAAATCTCCCATCGCAGACCTCCCTGTTGTCTATTTGGGGAGTGAGTAACACCGCTCGTAATCTTCCAAATGACTGAAACGGGCTGCGTTCTAACCTCTACCGGTCTAGTTGGTTTAGTTCCAAATTTGTGTATTGGTCTCAACATTTTCTATATAATAATTTATAATATCATGCCAAGAATCGGAATGTTTCGAAACGGAGAGTTGGGGCCGAGCAAAAGTCCTTCGCCTCTAGCATAGCCCGACCCTGTTTTCATGTACAACCCGGATGCCGTTATTGAGCTACCTTTTTGCCACGGGGACAAGTACAAACCGGATCCGGCTGCTCTTATTTTGCACGCTATGTCACCTCTCTTGACATACATTACACCCGAACCGCTGATTTTATCGACAAGTTTCGAACCAGCCGCAGCACCTAACCCACCTAATGCGCCCTGTGCTAAACTAGGCAGTACGCTACCAAGAAGGAACCGTCCCGCTGTCGCTAGAAACGGAAGTATAGCGCCTATGAATCCGCCTTCGACCTTCTTATTGTTCTCCAGTTGCGTTTTACTCATTTTAATAATCATGCCAGTTCCTTTTTCATACGCCGCTGCCATTTTATTGATTTGCGCGTGGGTGAGAGCCAAAACGTGTTCACCATTCAAATCATCGTGCGATAGTTTGATACTCACGCCAGTCCCCGCCTGAAGTGATCTTTTAATTTTGTCTTGTTGCGCTTCTGAAATATTAACTCTTACGCCCGTGTAACGACTCATTTTATTAATAAATTACAAAAAAACTTTCAAACTTCTCTGATGTGAAGCCGAATCGCCAATTCTTCACCTCGAAGATTTAGTAGGTTCCCGTGTTGGTCCGTGAGCCTCGTTTCCATCGTTGAAATTGTAGATAGCAAAATCGGGAGATATATTAAATTATGCGGCACTTCGATAATCTTGTAACCCGGACCTACGTTTGGGAAAAAAGAATATATCACGTTTTCCGATGTTCCGTTAGTGTACGAAGACCCGATAATGTCGCTGGTCACTCTTAGGGTGCTTACACTCATTATATTTACCAGGTCCTCCGATTCGTTGTATCCGCCCGTATAGATCCATTTGTCAAACCCTAGAACTTTTCCAATCGAATTCTTTGGCGTAAAGTCAACCATATAGCCCTCTGCCGTTATATTTACCACAGACCGCAGCGTATTGGTGTTTGGCGCTATTGAGATACAGTAAGCGTCATTTACTCTATCGTAATGTCCATTCCCCTTCATCACCCTCTGTATATATTCGTTGATATCCGTTATTTCATAGCAGCCCTCTGGAACTTGAATGTTTACCCATTCCGTGTCGGAATTCGGCGAATACCTGAAGACGTTGTTTGTCGCGTCGATATTAGGAAAAGAATAGTACGTCTCGAGGGCAACTAAGGCCATTTCATATTTCTTATTCTTCTCCAGTTCGAGTAGTGGATTAAACTTCGTTCTGATTCGCGTGCTCTTTTCGCTTAGAAAAATGGAAAATGATGTTTTTGGTTCCGTGTTGCAGGCCGTCTTTTCCGTGTTTTCTGATATCTGTTTGAGAAGCGATGATTCCATTTTTACTATACAATACAATTTTACAATTTTTACAAGGGCGGATCCTCGATTATATAAAATTCGTCGAGTCCGCTTCGGTATTTACCATTGTACTTGTCGCTAGTCAGGTCTAAAACCACGAATCCATGAGGTTGCTCCCATACTGTTTTGCATAGTTTTCGAAATTCATCTTTCGACATGTCTGTACTCACGTGATCGTTGTAAATATGATTACAATTTTTCAGGTCTTGTTTGAACAGGCAAATAAAGTTCGCATTTTCTCTGATTGTTTGGCGCGGTAATTTGAAATAATTCTGGGCGAGGTAAAAACAATCTACATTACTATGCCTCCCCCGATTATAATACGTTTCGCATTTGTTTTGTTTTTCCAATTGAAGATCATCAAAAATCATCAGGTTCTTCTTTTCAGCGCTCAAATCTCTCGGGTCCGGTACATCGTCGGCGCTCTCAAAGAACTTGGCAATTATATCAGATTTAGCTTCCAAGTTTTTTGCCATTTCCTCCATAACGAAGTCTGGTGACGCATTTAGGCCCACGATTTCATCTCGGTGCTCGAACAGCCGAACGATCGCTTCTTTCGGTAATTTTTCTTCGTATGCTTTTTTAATAATGCGATATTCAGGTTGAAACAGAGAAGTACCGAATACCTGCAAGTTATTATAATCCAACCAGTCTGGCCTGAGTAAAAGATTGAGAAGAAGCGTTGTTTTTCCACACGCCGATTTCCCAACTATCAAACCACGTATGCTTTTGGGTAGCAACGGATTATTGAATCTTTTCGAGAGCGCGGTGCCCCAACTCATATCTCTAATCTCCATTTTAAAAATATATATTATTAAAAACGAAATGTATTGCGTAAAATGTAAAAAACAGACCCAGACGACAGATGTGCGGAACGCCGTGGCTAATAATGGGAGATCGATGCTCAGAGGTGTTTGCGTCGTATGCGGGAAAACAAAAACTCAATTCGTGAAGGCGTCCGCTGTTGCGCAAGGTGGGGATCTAGTTAGTTCATTGAACGCTGCCACCAGCAACATTAAATTACCTTGGGCTAAATTTCCGGGCGAGGTACATTTGCCAGGCCATCAGTTTACTGGTCCCGGTACTAGGCTAGATTTGCGTCTGAATCCCAACGAAACCCCCAAAGATTGGAGCAAACCTATAAACAGGGTAGATAGTGCGGCATACGTTCATGACCTGGCATACAATCAACACACTGATACAGCTTCTAGGAATGTCGCTGATAGAGCAATGATAAACCAGCTGAATAATATTCCAAATCCTAGCTTACGAGAACGCGTAGAGAGGGCGATAGTCAAACCCATCTTGTCAGCTAAAACAAGCCTAGGTTTGGGTTTAAAAAAAGCCCAGAATTACAGCAGGACCTGAAATGGACTAATCAATTAGCGAATGAATTACACAAACCAGTAGTGAGAAATTTTAGGACGAGGCGGGTCCGTGTTGGCGGGATTGACCAGATTTGGGCTGCTGATCTAATCGACATGCAGGCTTTCGCAAGAGATAATGATGGCGTGAAATTTCTATTGACCGTCATAGATGTGTTTTCCAAGTATGGGTGGATTGTTCCATTACATGACAAGAGTGGGAAGTCTACAGCTGATGGGTTCGTGAAGATACTCGGGGGTGGTCGACAGCCAGTCAAAGTTTGGTGCGACAAAGGGAAAGAATTTTATAATAAAAATGTGAAGAATTTAGTCGAGTTGTATTCTACCGAAAACGAGGGAAAAAGTTCCATCGTAGAAAGATGGGTGCGTACGATGAAAGAGAAGATGTTCAAGTACTTCACAGCTAATTCAACTAGAAGATATATCGATGTATTAGATGAGATGGTTAGTAATTATAATGACACGAGACATTCTTCGATCAAAATGACTCCCGCGAAGGCTAGTTTGAAAACGAACGAAAAGACTGTATTTATGAATTTATACGGCGACGAGATTTCAGAGCCTATTACACCAAAGTTTACAATCGGCGATCGAGTCAGAATAACTAGGAAGAAGAACATTTTTGACAAAGGATATATACCTAGATGGACCGAGGAGGTTTTTGTAGTATCTCAGGTTCAATACACAGATCCGCCAACTTACAAGATTACTGATTCTGCGGGTGAGGAAATACAAGGCTCTTTTTACGAGCAGGAGCTACAGAAAACAACTCAAGAAATATTTAGAATCGAAAAAGTGATTAGGAAACGCGGGAAGAAATGTCTCGTGAAGTGGTTAGGCTACCCGGACTCGTTCAACTCGTGGATCGAAAATGAAGACTTGCTGACATTGTGAGGCGATTATGACAAAATACGCCAGACGCCAACATTCCCTACTACTTGCGATAATTATCGAAACTGGTAAATCCCACCATTATTGCGTTCTATCACTTGACTGTGAGTGGCTATGGCTATGGCAGGAGGGCGGTCCTATGACGTCAGACTATAACTAGATACAGTGTGACCAGGAACCCCGTCACACTTTTCGATAAAACGTGACCGGGTCGTTTTTGAAATCTATTCGACTGAGGCGTGACACGAAACATTTTCTACTGAATGCCGATCTGCGAAATTTTGTACAGAGCTTGGCCGGCTCTCCTACCAACGACAACGACGACTATGATGATGATGATGTTGATGATGATGATGGTGGTGGCGGTGATGGTGGTGATGATGATGACGGCGATGATGATGAAGAGATGACGACGACAAATCGGGTTGATGATGATGTTGTTGATGATGGCGGTGGTGGTGGTGGTGGTGGTGGTGGTGGTGGTGGTGGTGGTGGTGGTGGTGGTGGTGGTGGTGGTGGAGGTGGTGGCGATGATGATGAAGAGATGACGACGACAAATCGGGTTGATGATGATGGTGATGATGATGATGTTTGTGAGACGATTATGAAAAATGGCCTATGTCGTGTTTGATATCGATAACGAAAGTGAATGAAAAGACTGTGGGCCTCATAGCACATCGCCAATACTGCTGGAAATTTCCATCACGAGAAGTCGAATCAAAAACGTTCCAACGAATTAAATTTGTGACATGTCGCACTTTTTACGCGGTGTTCCTAAAAACTGAACCTCTACTATAGCTGCAATAATTCGATTGATCCAAAGACGATTATAAACCAACGGTGTAAAATCGTTTGCGATATTGTAATCCTGTATCTACGGAGTAGTTCACTCACGCTCTTGCATCACACAGGCATGAGTTGCCATTGCATTGACAATTAACGACGATGATCTCGTTGTCGATCAAACTAACATCACACGGGGGTGAGTTGCCATTGCGTCGACGACGAACGACGGTAATCGTGCCTGGCCCTTGTTGGCGATCCGGACGTGGATACTTGCATGGGCATTCACCGTCGCAGCATCCGCGGTTGTGGGCGTCAATTACAACAATCAACTCCGATCTCCGCAGTCTTGTATTACATCCAACCAAGCCGAGCTGCCTGGCGATGTTTTGTAATTCAGTTTTAGTTTTATTCGGGTAAACCATTTTATATTGGAATATCTTGTCTTTATACCGAGCTGGATATTCCACGAATTTGAAAAAGTAAGGCTATATTGGTCAAACTGCGCGAACACTCAATTTTTAAGGCTGTACCGGTCAAATGGACGAAACTGAAGGCTGTACTGGTCAAATGGGCGAAGGTCAAGGCTGTACTGGTCAAATTGTCTGATGGTCAAGGCTGTACTGGTCAAATTGTCCGATGGTCAAGGCTGTACTGGTCAAATTGTCCGAGAGTGCTGCAATGACATCTACTCTCATCTCATCCCCAGGGGCGTAAAGCCAATTAACCTGCCTACGGGCAGAGGGCCATCATCATCACCATCATCATGCATGTAGGTATATATGCGTGTACGCATGAATGTATGTGTAAGTACGCACGCAAGCACGTAGGCAGTATGTATGTATGTACGCCGGTGCATGAGCTACTTCGAACCGGCTGGTCGTCAGTAGAATACCCTTGGCAACGCTCATGGAAGACGGTCCTGGGTAGGGACCGACCCGGCCTGCGCGAAAAACCTAATTTCGTGTGCTGCCAAAAGTATTCAACCATCTACGTGCACCGTAACGACGCTTTGCCTTGCACTGTAGTTCATTATATCAGTTGAACGGGTATAACCGGATCTGCCATATAAAAGTCAACTGCTAAGGACGACTATAATAGTCAGGATAGCCGTAAGAGGGATAAGGGACCGTCCATAAATGACGTCATGCACATAGGGTTGGGGGTCACACATAATATGTGACGATGTGTGATGGTCTCTAACTAGATATCATATGACATTTGTGATGAAGTGTGGCGAGGAGGGTCAAAATCATCGAAAATTACGTGTCGTCATTTATGGACGACCCCTAATAGCTGGTTTTGATATTTCTATTTGCTGCCTTTCATCTATCTGTATGTTATTTTTCATTTATATGTTGAATTTTCATATTTTAATAGCATACAAGTGAAGTAACCATGTCACATTTTAAGAATTTCCACTTATAAATATAAACCTGTGCCCTGTAGTGCCCACTGTCCCTTTTTAGGGACAAGAATTTAAATGCCGATATTTTAGATACCTGATGTTTGCAAATTTTTCCCATATTTTTTCCGTTATACCATCCATATTGTCTACCACACCAAGAAATTTCATAAAGTTTTTCCGTCATGGGCACTAAAGAGTTAAATATTAATTTGCTGCTGAATACTTTTGGCAGCACACGAAATTAGGTTTTTCGCGCAGGCCGGGTCGGTCCCTACCCAGGACCGTCTTCCCTGAGCGCTGCCTAGGGTATTATACTGATCTGATAATGAGCCGGTTCAAAGTGGCCCATGCAATGGAAGGGAAATGTAATAAAAACATTAAATATTATTTTTGCTGCTGAATACTTTTGGCAGCACACGAAATTAGGTTTTTCGCGCAGGCCGGGTCGGTCCCTACCCAGGACCGTCTTCCCTGAGCGCTGCCTAGGGTATTCTACTGATCTGATAATGAGCCGGTTCAAAGTAGCCCATGCAATGGAAGGGAAATGTAATAAAAATATTAAATATTAATTTGCTGCTGAATACTTTTGGCAGCACACGAAATTAGGTTTTTTGCGCAGGCCGGGTCGGTCCCTACCCAGGACCGTCTTCCATGAGCGTTGCCAAGGGTATTCTACTGACGACCAGCCGGTTCGAAGTAGCTCATGCAATGGAAAGGAAATATAATAATAATATTACATATTAATTTGCTGCTGAATACTTTTGGCAGCACACAAAATTAGGTTTTTCGCGCAGGCCCGGTCGGTCCCTACCCAGGACCGTCTTCTATGAGCGCTGCCAAGGGTATTCTACTGACGACCAGCCGGTTCAAAGTAGCTCATGCAATGGAAGGGAAATATAATAATAATATTACTTTTTTTGCTGCTGAAAACTTTTGGCAGCACACGAAATTAGGTTTTTCGCGCAGGCCGGGTCGGTCCCTACCCAGGACCGTCTTCCATGAGCGCTGCCAAGGGTATTCTACTGACGACCAGCCGGTTCGAAGTAGCTCATGCAATGGAAGAAAAAAATAATAATAATTTTACATATTAATTTGCTGCTGAATACGTTTGGCAGCACACGAAATTAGGTTTTTCGCGCAGGCCGGGTCGGTCCCTACCCAGAAACATATGGAATTTCGTGTGCTGCCAAAAGTATTCAGCAGCAAATTAATATGTAATATTATTATTATATTTCCCTTCCATTGCATGGGCTACTTCGAACCGGCTCATTATCAGATCAGTAGAATACCCTAGGCAGCGCTCATGGAAGACGTTCCTGGGTAAGGACCGACCCGACCTGCGCGAAAAACCTAAATTCGTGTGCTGCCAAAAGCATTCAGCAGCAAATTAATATGTAGAATTATTATTATATTTCCCTTCCATTGCATGAGCTTCTTCCATGAGCGCTGCCAAGGGTAGGGACCGACCCGGCCTGCGCGAAAAACCTAATTTCGTGTGTATTATTATTATTATATTTCTCTTCCATTGCATGCCCAGGACCGTCTTCCATGAGCGCTGCCAAGGGTATTCTACTGACGACCAGCCGGTTCGAAGTAGCTCATGCAATGGAAGAGAAATATAATAATAATATTACATTTTAATTTGCTGGTGAAAACTTTTGGCAGCACACGAAATTAGGTTTTTCGCGCCGGCCGGGTCGGTCCCTACCCAGGACCGTCTTCCCTGAACGCTGCCTAGGGTATTCTACTGATCTCTGATAATGAGCCGGTTCAAAGTAGCCCATGGAATGGAAGGGAAATGTAATAAAAATATTAAATATTAATTTGCTGCTGAATACTTTTGGCAGCACACGAAATTAGGTTTTTCGCGCAGGCCGGGTCGGTCCTTACCCAGGACCGTCTTCCATGAGCGCTGCCAAGGGTATTCTACTGACGACCAGCCGGTTCGAAGTAGCTCATGCAATGGAAAGGAAATATAATAATAATATTACATATTTTATTTTGCTGCTGAATACTTTTGGCAGCACACGAAATCAGGTTTTTCGCGCAGGCCGGGTCGGTCCCTACCCAGGACCGTCTTCCATGAGCGCTGCCAAGGGTATTCTACTGACGACCAGCCAGTTCGAAGTAGCTCATGCAATGGAAGGGAAAAATAATAATAATATTACATATTAATTTGCTGCTGAATACTTTTGGCAGCACACGAAATTAGGTTTTTCGCGCAGGCCCGGTCGGTCCTTACCCAGGACCGTCTTCCATGAGCGCTGCCAAGGGTATTCTACTGACGACCAGCCGGTTCGCAGTAGCTCATGCAATGGAAGGGAAATATAATAATAGTATTACATATTTTATTTAGCTGCTGAATACTTTTGGCAGCACACAAAATTAGGTTTTTCGCGCAGGCCGGGTCGGTCCCTACCCAGGACCGTCTTCCATAAGCGCTGCCAAGGGTATTCTACTGACGACCAGCCTGTTCGAAGTAGCTCATGCAATGGAAGAGAAATATAATAATAATATTACATATTAATGTGCTGCTGAATACTTTTGGCAACACACGAAATTAGGTTTTTCGCGCAGGCCGGGTCGGTCCCTACCCAGGACCGTCTTCCATGAGCGCTGCTCATGGAAGAAGCTCATGCAATGGAAGGGAAATATAATAATAATATTACATAATAATTTGCTGCTGAATGCTTTTGGCAGCACACGAATTTAGGTTTTTCGCGCAGGTCGGGTCGGTCCTTACCCAGGAACGTCTTCCATGAGCGCTGCCTAGGGTATTCTACTGATCTGATAATGAGCCGGTTCGAAGTAGCCCATGCATTGGAAGGGAAATATAATAATAATATTACATATTAATTTGCTGCTGAATACTTTTGGCAGCACACGAAATTCCATATGTTTCTGGGTAGGGACCGACCCGGCCTGCGCGAAAAACCTAATTTCGTGTGCTGCCAAAAGTATTCAGCAGCAAATTAATATGTAAAATTATTATTATTTTTTTCTTCCATTGCATGAGCTACTTCGAACCGGCTGGTCGTCAGTAGAATACCCTTGGCAGCGCTCATGGAAGACGGTCCTGGGTAGGGACCGACCCGGCCTGCGCGAAAAACCTAATTTCGTGTGCTGCCAAAAGTTTTCAGCAGCAAAAAAAGTAATATTATTAATATATTTCCCTTCCATTGCATGAGCTACTTTGAACCGGCTGGTCGTCAGTAGAATACCCTTGGCAGCGCTCATAGAAGACGGTCCTGGGTAGGGACCGACCGGGCCTGCGCGAAAAACCTAATTTTGTGTGCTGCCAAAAGTATTCAGCAGCAAATTAATATGTAATTTTATTATTTTATTTCCCTTCCATTGCATGAGCTGCTTCGAACCCGCTGGTCGTCAGTAGAAAACCCATGGCAGCGCTCATGGAAGACGGTTCTGGGTAGGGACCGACCCGGCCTGCGCGAAAAACCTAATTTCGTGTGCTGCCAAAAGTTTTCAGCAGCAAATTTTATGTAATATTTTTACTATATTTCCCTTCCATTGAATGAGCTACTTCGAACCGGCTGGTCGTCAGTAGAATACCTGAAGACGCTCATGGAAGATGGTCCTGAGTAATGAACCGACCCGGCCTGCGGGAAAAAAAACCAATTTCGTGTGCTGCCAAAAGTATTCAGCAGCAAATTAATATGTAGAATTATTTTTATATTTCCTTTCCATTGCATGAACTACTTCGAACCGGCTGGTAGTTAGTAGAATACCCTTGGCAGCGCTCATGGAAGACGGTCCTGGGTAGGGACCGACCCGGCCTGCTCGAAAAACCTAATTTCGTGTGCTGCCAAAAGTATTCAGCAGCAAATTAAAATATGTAGTAATATTGTTATATTTCCCTTCCATTGCATGAGCTACTTCGAACCGGCTGGTCGTCAGTAGAATACCCTTGGCAGCGCTCATGGAAGGCGGTCCTGGGTAGGGACCGACCCGGCCTGCGCGAAAAACCTAATTTTGTGTGCTGCCAAAAGTATTCAGCAGCAAATTAATATGTAATATTATTATTATATTTCCCTTCCATTGCATGAGCTTCTTCGAACCAGCTGATCGTCGAATACCCTAGGCAGCGCTCATGGAAGACGGTCCTGGGTAGAGACCGACCCGGCCTGCGCGAAAAACCTAATTTCGTGTGCTGCCAAAAGTATTCAGCAGCAAATTAATATGTATTATTATTATTATATTTCCCTTCCATTGCATGAGCTACTTCGAACCGGCTGGTCGTCAGTAGAATACCTTTGGCAGCGCTCATGAAAGACGGTCCTGGGTAGAGACCGACCCGACCTGCGCGAAAAACCTAATTTCGTGTGCTGCCAAAAGTATTCAGCAGCTAAATAAAATATGTATTAATATTACTATATTTCCCTTCCATTGCATGAGCTACTTCGAACCGGCTGGTTGTCAGTAGAATACCCTTGGCAGCGCTCATGGAAGACGGTCCTGGGTAGGGACCGACCCGGCCTGCGCGAAAAACCTAATTTCGTGTGCTGCCAAAAGTATTCAGCAGCAGCAAATTAATATTTAATATTATTATTATATTTCCTTTCCATTGCATGGGCTACTTCGAACCGGTTGTTCGTCAGTAGAATACTCTTGGCAGCGCTCAGGGAACACGATCTTGGGTAGGGACCGACCCGGCCTGCGCGAAAAACCTAATTTCGTGTGCTGCCAAAAGTATTTAGCAGCAAATTAATATGTAATATTGTTATTATATTTCCCTTCCATTGCATGAGCTACTTCGAACCGGCTGGTCGTCAGTAGAATACCCTTGGCAGCGCTCATGGAAGACGGTCCTGTGTAGGGACCGACCCGGGCTGCGCGAAAAACCTAATTTCGTGTGCTGCCAAAAGTATTCAGCCACAAATTAATATGTAATAATATTACTATATTTCCCTTCCATTGCATGAGCTACTTCGAACCGGCTAGTCGTCAGTAGATTACCTTTGGAAACCTAATTTCGTGTGCTGCCAAAAGTTTTCACCAGCAAATTAAATTGTAATACTATTATTATATTTCTCTTCCATTGCATGAGCTACTTCGAACCGGCTGGTCGTCAGTAGAATACCTTTGGCAGCGCTCATGGAACACGGTCCTGGGCATGCAATGGAAGAGAAATATAATAATAATACACACGAAATTAGGTTTTTCGCGCAGGCCGGGTCGGTCCCTACCCTTGGCAGCGCTCATGGAAGAAGCTCATGCAATGGAAGGGAAATATAATAATAATATTACATATTAATTTGCTGCTGAATGCTTTTGGCAGCACACGAATTTAGGTTTTTCGCGCAGGCCGGGTCGGTCCTTACCCAGGAACGTCTTCCATGAGCGCTGCCTGGGGTATTCTACTGATCTGATAATGAGCCGGTTCGAAGTAGCCCATGCAATGGAAGGGAAATATAATAATAAAATTACATATTAATTTGCTGCTGAATACTTTTGGCAGCACACGAAATTCCATATGTTTCTGGGTAGGGACCGACCCGGCCTGCGCGAAAAACCTAATTTCGTGTGCTGCCAAAAGTATTCAGCAGCAAATTAATATGTAAAATTATTATTATTTTTCTCTTCCATTGCATGAGCTACTTCGAACCGGCTGGTCGTCAGTAGAATACCCTTGGCAGCGCTCATGGAAGACGGTCCTGGGTAGGGACCGACCCGGCCTGCGCGAAAAACCTAATTTCGTGTGCTGCCAAAAGTTTTCAGCAGCAATTTATTATGTAATATTATTATTATATTTCCCTTCCATTGCATGAACTACTTCGAACCGGCTGGTCGTCAGTAGAATACCCTTGGCAGCGCTCATGGAAGACGGTCCTGGGTAGGGACCGACCCGGCCTGCGCGAAAAACCTAATTTCGTGTGCTGCCAAAAGTTTTCAGCAGCAAAAAAAAGTAATATTATTATTATATTTCCCTTCCATTGCATGAGCTACTTTGAACCGGCTGGTCGTCAGTAGAATACCCTTGGCAGCGCTCATGGAAGACGGTCCTGGGTAGGGACCGACCGGGCCTGCGCGAAAAACCTAATTTTGTGTGTTGCCAAAAGTATTCAGCAGCAAATTGATATGTAATATTATTATTATATTTCTCTTCCATTGCATGAGCTAATTCAAACCGGCTAGTCGTCAGTAGAATACACTTGGCAGCGCTCATGGAAGACGGTCCTGGGTAGGGACCGACCCGGCCTGCGCGAAAAACCTGATTTCGTGTGCTGCCAAAAGTATTCAGCAGCAAAATAAAATATGTAATCATATTATTATATTTCCCTTCCATTGCATGAGCTACTTCGAACCGGCTGGTCGTCAGTAGAATAACCTTGGCAGCGCTCATGGAAGACGGTCCTGGGTAGGGACCGACCCGGCCTGCGCAAAAAACCTAATTTCGTGTGCTGCCAAAAGTATTCAGCAGCAAAAAAATATGTAATATTATTAATTTATTTCCCTTCCATTGCATGAGCTACTTCGAACCGGCTGGTCGTCAGTAGAATACCCTTGGCAGCGCTCATGGAAGACGGTCCTGGGTAGGGACCGACCCGGCCTGCGCGAAAAACCTAATTTCGTGTGCTGCCAAAAGTTTTCAGCAGCAATTTATATGTAATATTATTATTATATTTCCCTTCCATTGCATGAACTACTTCGAACCGGCTGGTCGTCAGTAGAATACCCTTGGCAGCGCTCATGGAAGACGGTCCTGGGTAGGGACCGACCCGGCCTGCGCGAAAAACCTAATTTCGTGTGTTGCCAAAAGTATTCAGCAGCAAATTAATATGTAATATTATTATTATATTTCTCTTCCATTGCATGAGCTACTTCGAACCGGCTGGTCGTCAGTAGAATACCCTTTGCAGCGCTTATGGAAGACGGTCCTGGGTAGGGACCGACCCGGCCTGCGCGAAAAACCTAATTTTGTGTGCTGCCAAAAGTATTCAGCAGCAAAATAAAATATGTAATACTATTATTATATTTCCTTTCCATTGCATGAGCTACTGCGAACCGGCTGGTCGTCAGTAGAATACCCTTGGCAGCGCTCATGGAAGACGGTCCTGGGTAAGGACCGACCGGGCCTGCGCGAAAAACCTAATTTCGTGTGCTGCCAAAAGTATTCAGCAGCAAATTAATATGTAATTTTATTATTAAATTTCTTTTCCATTGCATGAGCTTCTTCGAACCGGCTGGTCGTCAGTAGAATACCCTTGGCAGCGCTCATGGAAAAGGGTAGGGACCGATCAATTTCGTGTGCACGCGGGCCAGGTCGGTCACTTCCCAGGGCCATCTCTTCTCAGCGCGGTATCGAGAATTCTACTAATGATTAGCTGGTTCGAAGTAGCCCATGCAATGGAAGGGAAATTAATAATAATATTAATAATTAGAATTTGCAGCTGAATACTTGATACCGCGCACAAGCTGCGGTTCATCTCGCGGGCCAGGTCGGTCACTTCCCAGGGCCATATTCCCGCAGAGAGGTATCGAGAATTCTACTAATGATTAGCTGGTTCGAAGTAGCCCATGCAATCGAAGGGAAATTAATAATAATTTTAATAATTAGAATTTGCAGCTGAATACTTGATACCGCGCACAAGCTGCGGTTCATCTCGCGGGCCAGGTCGGTCACTTCCCAAGGCCATATTCCCGCAGAGAGGTATCGAGAATTCTACTAATGATTAGCTGGTTCGAAGTAGCCCATGCAATCGAAGGGAAATTAATAATAATATTAATAATTAGAATTTGCAGTTGAATACTTGATACCGCGCACAAACTGCGGTTCATCTCGCGGGCCAGGTCGGTCACTTCCCAGAGCCATCTTCCCTCAGCGCGGTATCGAGAATTCTTCTAATGATTAGCTGGTTCGAAGTAGCCCATGCAATGGAAGGGAAAATAATAATAATATTAATAATTAGAATTTGCAGTTGAATACTTGATACCGCGCACAAACTGCGGTTCATCTCGCGGGCCAGGTCGGTCACTTCCCAGGGCCATCTTCCCTCAGCGCGGTATCGAGAATTCTACTAAAGATTAGCTGGTTCGAAGTAGCCCATGCAATGGAAGGGAAATTAATAATAATATTATTAATTAGAACTTGCCGCTGAATACTTGATACCGCGCACAAGCTGCGGTTCATTTCGCGGGCAAGGTCGGTCACTTCCTAGGGCCATATTACCGCAGAGAGGTTTCGAGAATTCTACTAATGATTAGCTGGTTTGAAGTAGCCCATGCAATGGAAGGGAAATATGTTAATAATAATACATATTAATTTGCTGCTGAATACTTTTGGCAGCACACGAATTTAGGTTTTTCGCGCAGGCCGGCTCGGTCCCTACCCAGGACCGTCTTCCATGAGCGCTGCCAAGGGTATTCTACTGACGACCAGCCAGTTCGAAGTAGCCGATGCAATGGAAGGGAAATATATTAATAATATTACATATTAATTTGCTGCTGAATACTTTTGGCAGCACACGAAATTAGGTTTTTCGCGCAGGCCGGGTCGGTCCCTACCCAGGACCGTCTTCCATGAGCGCTGCCAAGGGTATTCTACTGACGACCAGCCGGTTCGAAGTAGTTCATGCAATGGAAGGGAAATATAATATCAATATTACATATTAATTTGCTGCTGAATACTTTTGGCAGCACACGAAATTAGGTTTTTCGCGCAGGCCGGGTCGGTCCCTACCCAGGACCGTCTTCCATGAGCGCTGCCAAGGGTATTCTACTGACGACCAGCCGGTTCGAAGTAGCTCATGCAATGGAAGGGAAATATAATAATATTATTACATATTAATTTGCTGCTGAATACTTTTGGCAGCACACGAAATTAAGTTTTTCGTGCATGCCGGGTCGGTCCCTACCCAGGACCGTCTTCCATGAGCGCTGCCAAGGGTATTCTACTGACGACCAGCGGGTTCGAAGTAGTTCATGCAATGGAAGGGAAAAATAGTAATAATATTAAATATTAATTTGCTGCTGCCGAATACTTTTGGCAGCACACGAAATTTGGTTTTTCGCGCAGGCCGGGTCGGTCCCTACCCAAGATCGTGTTCCCTGAGCGCTGCCAAGAGTATTCTACTGACGAACAACCGGTTCGAAGTAGCCCATGCAATGGAAGGGAAATATAATAATAATATTAAATATTAATTTGCTGCTGCTGAATACTTTTGGCAGCACACGAAATTAGGTTTTTCGCGCAGGCCGGGTCGGTCCCTACCCAGGACCGTCTTCCATGAGCGCTGCCAAGGGTATTCTACTGACGACCAGCTGGTTCGAAGTAGTTCATGCAATGGAAGGGAAATATAATATCAAAATTACATATTAATTTGCTGCTGAATACTTTTGGCAGCACACGAAATTAAGTTTTTCGCGCAGGCCGGGTCGGTCCCTACCCAGGACCGTCTTCCATGAGCGCTGCCAAGGGTATTCTACTGACAACCAGCCGGTTCGAAGTAGCTCATGCAATGGAAGGGAAATATAGTAATATTAATACATATTTTATTTAGCTGCTGAATACTTTTGGCAGCACACGAAATTAGGTTTTTCGCGCAGGTCGGGTCGGTCTCTACCCAGGACCGTCTTTCATGAGCGCTGCCAAAGGTATTCTACTGACGACCAGCCGGTTCGAAGTAGCTCATGCAATTTAAGGGAAATATAATAATAATAATACATATTAATTTGCTGCTGAATACTTTTGGCAGCACACGAAATTAGGTTTTTCGCGCAGGCCGGGTCGGTCTCTACCCAGGACCGTCTTCCATGAGCGCTGCCAAGGGTATTCGACGATCAGCTGGTTCGAAGAAGCTCATGCAATGGAAGGGAAATATAATAATAATATTACATATTAATTTGCTGCTGAATACTTTTGGCAGCACACAAAATTAGGTTTTTCGCGCAGGCCGGGTCGGTCCCTACCCAGGACCGCCTTCCATGAGCGCTGCCAAGGGTATTCTACTGACGACCAGCCGGTTCGAAGTAGCTCATGCAATGGAAGGGAAATATAACAATATTACTACATATTTTAATTTGCTGCTGAATACTTTTGGCAGCACACGAAATTAGGTTTTTCGCGCAGGCCGGGTCGGTCCCTACCCAGGACCGTCTTCCATGAGCGCTGCCAAGGGTATTCTACTAACTACCAGCCGGTTCGAAGTAGTTCATGCAATGGAAGGGAAATAAAAAAATAATTCTACATATTAATTTGCTGCTGAATACTTTTGGCAGCACACGAAATTGGTTTTTTTCCCCGCAGGCCGGGTCGGTCCCTACCCAGGACCATCTTCCATGAGCGTCTTCAGGTATTCTACTGACGACCAGCCGGTTCGAAGTAGCTCATTCAATGGAAGGGAAATATAGTAATAATATTACATAAACTTTGCTGCTGAAAACTTTTGGCAGCACACGAAATTAGGTTTTTCGCGCAGGCCGGGTCGGTCCCTACCCAGAACCGTCTTCCATGAGCGCTGCCATGGGTTTTCTACTGACGACCAGCGGGTTCGAAGCAGCTCATGCAATGGAAGGGAAATAAAATAATAAAATTACATATTAATTTGCTGCTGAATACTTTTGGCAGCACACAAAATTAGGTTTTTCGCGCAGGCCCGGTCGGTCCCTACCCAGGACCGTCTTCTATGAGCGCTGCCAAGGGTATTCTACTGACGACCAGCCGGTTCAAAGTAGCTCATGCAATGGAAGGGAAATATATTAATAATATTACTTTTTTTGCTGCTGAAAACTTTTGGCAGCACACGAAATTAGGTTTTTCGCGCAGGCCGGGTCGGTCCCTACCCAGGACCGTCTTCCATGAGCGCTGCCAAGGGTATTCTACTGACGACCAGCCGGTTCGAAGTAGCTCTGTGGAAGAAAAAAAAAATAATAATTTTACATATTAATTTGCTGCTGAATACTTTTGGCAGCACACGAAATTAGGTTTTTCGCGCAGGCCGGGTCGGTCCCTACCCAGAAACATATGGAATTTCGTGTGCTGCCAAAAGTATTCAGCAGCAAATTAATATGTAATATTATTATTATATTTCCCTTCCAATGCATGGGCTACTTCGAACCGGCTCATTATCAGATCAGTAGAATACCCTAGGCAGCGCTCATGGAAGACGTTCCTGGGTAAGGACCGACCCGGCCTGCGCGAAAAACCTAAATTCGTGTGTTGCCAAAAGTATTCAGCAGCAAATTATTATGTAATATTATTATTATATTTCCCTTCCATTGCATGAGCTTCTTCCATGAGCAGCGCTCATGGAAGACGGTCCTGGGTAGGGACCGACCCGGCCTGCGCGAAAAACCTAATTTCGTGTGTTGCCAAAAGTATTCAGCAGCACATTAATATGTAATATTATTATTATATTTCTCTTCCATTGCATGAGCTACTTCGAACCGGCTGGTCGTCAGTAGAATACCCTTGGCAGCGCTTATGGAAGACGGTCCTGGGTAGGGACCGACCCGGCCTGCGCGAAAAACCTAATTTTGTGTGCTGCCAAAAGTATTCAGCAGCTAAATAAAATATGTAATACTATTATTATATTTCCCTTCCATTGCATGAGCTACTGCGAACCGGCTGGTCGTCAGTAGAATACCCTTGGCAGCGCTCATGGAAGACGGTCCTGGGTAAGGACCGACCGGGCCTGCGCGAAAAACCTAATTTCGTGTGCTGCCAAAAGTATTCAGCAGCAAATTAATATGTAATATTATTATTATTTTTCCCTTCCATTGCATGAGCTACTTCGAACTGGCTGGTCGTCAGTAGAATACCCTTGGCAGCGCTCATGGAAGACGGTCCTGGGTAGGGACCGACCCGGCCTGCGCGAAAAACCTGATTTCGTGTGCTGCCAAAAGTATTCAGCAGCAAAATAAAATATGTAATATTATTATTATATTTCCTTTCCATTGCATGAGCTACTTCGAACCGGCTGGTCGTCAGTAGAATACCCTTGGCAGCGCTCATGGAAGACGGTCCTGGGTAAGGACCGACCCGGCCTGCGCGAAAAACCTAATTTCGTGTGCTGCCAAAAGTATTCAGCAGCAAATTAATATTTAATATTTTTATTACATTTCCCTTCCATTGCATGGGCTACTTTGAACCGGCTCATTATCAGAGATCAGTAGAATACCCTAGGCAGCGCTCAGGGAAGACGGTCCTGGGTAGGGACCGACCCGGCCGGCGCGAAAAACCTAATTTCGTGTGCTGCCAAAAGTTTTCACCAGCAAATTAAAATGTAATATTATTATTATATTTCTCTTCCATTGCATGAGCTACTTCGAACCGGCTGGTCGTCAGTAGAATACCCTTGGCAGCGCTCATGGAAGACGGTCCTGGGCATGCAATGGAAGAGAAATATAATAATAATAATACACACGAAATTAGGTTTTTCGCGCAGGCCGGGTCGGTCCCTACCCTTGGCAGCGCTCATGGAAGAAGCTCATGCAATGGAAGGGAAATATAATAATAATTCTACATATTAATTTGCTGCTGAATGCTTTTGGCAGCACACGAATTTAGGTTTTTCGCGCAGGTCGGGTCGGTCCTTACCCAGGAACGTCTTCCATGAGCGCTGCCTAGGGTATTCTACTGATCTGATAATGAGCCGGTTCGAAGTAGCCCATGCAATGGAAGGGAAATATAATAATAATATTACATATTAATTTGCTGCTGAATACTTTTGGCAGCACACGAAATTCCATATGTTTCTGGGTAGGGACCGACCCGGCCTGCGCGAAAAACCTAATTTCGTGTGCTGCCAAAAGTATTCAGCAGCAAATTAATATGTAAAATTATTATTATTATTTTCTTCCATTGCATGAGCTACTTCGAACCGGCTGGTCGTCAGTAGAATACCCTTGGCAGCGCTCATGGAAGACGGTCCTGGGTAGGGACCGACCCGGCCTGCGCGAAAAACCTAATTTCGTGTGCTGCCAAAAGTTTTCAGCAGCAAAAAAAGTAATATTATTATTATATTTCCCTTCCATTGCATGAGCTACTTTGAACCGGCTGGTCGTCAGTAGAATACCCTTGGCAGCGCTCATAGAAGACGGTCCTGGGTAGGGACCGACCGGGCCTGCGCGAAAAACCTAATTTTGTGTGCTGCCAAAAGTATTCAGCAGCAAATTAATATGTAATATTATTATTATATTTCCTTTCCATTGCATGAGCTACTTCGAACCGGCTGGTCGTCAGTAGAATACCCTTGGCAACGCTCATGGAAGACGGTCCTGGGTAGGGACCGACCCGGCCTGCGCAAAAAACCTAATTTCGTGTGCTGCCAAAAGTATTCAGCAGCAAATTAATATTTAATATTTTTATTACATTTCCCTTCCATTGCATGGGCTACTTTGAACCGGCTCATTATCAGATCAGTAGAATACCCTAGGCAGCGCTCAGGGAAGACGGTCCTGGGTAGGGACCGACCCGGCCTGCGCGAAAAACCTAATTTCGTGTGCTGCCAAAAGTATTCAGCAGCAAAAATAATATTTAATGTTTTTATTACATTTCCCTTCCATTGCATGGGCCACTTTGAACCGGCTCATTATCAGATCAGTATAATACCCTAGGCAGCGCTCAGGGAAGACGGTCCTGGGTAGGGACCGACCCGGCCTGCGCGAAAAACCTAATTTCGTGTGCTGCCAAAAGTATTCAGCAGCAAATTAATATTTAACCCTTTAGTGCCCATGACGGAAAAACTTTATGAAATTTCTTGGTGTGGTAGACAATATGGATGGTATAACGGAAAAAATATGGGAAAAATTTGCAAACATCAGGTATCTAAAATATCGGCATTTAAATTCTTGTCCCTAAAAAGGGACAGTGGGCACTACAGGGCACAGGTTTATATTTATAAGTGGAAATTCTTAAAATGTGACATGGTTACTTCACTTGTATGCTATTAAAATATGAAAATTCAACATATAAATGAAAAATAACATACAGATAGATGAAAGGCAGCAAATAGAAATATCAAAACCAGCTATTAGGGGTCGTCCATAAATGACGACACGTAATTTTCGATGATTTTGACCCTCCTCGCCACACTTCATCACAAATGTCATATGATATCTAGTTAGAGACCATCACACATCGTCACATATTATGTGTGACCCCCAACCCTATGTGCATGACGTCATTTATGGACGGTCCCTTATCCCTCTTACGGCTATCCTGACTATTATAGTCGTCCTTAGCAGTTGACTTTTATATGGCAGATCCGGTTATACCCGTTCAACTGATATAATGAACTACAGTGCAAGGCAAAGCGTCGTTACGGTGCACGTAGATGGTTGAATACTTTTGGCAGCACACGAAATTAGGTTTTTCGCGCAGGCCGGGTCGGTCCCTACCCAGGACCGTCTTCCATGAGCGTTGCCAAGGGTATTCTACTGACGACCAGCCGGTTCGAAGTAGCTCATGCACCGGCGTACATACATACATACTGCCTACGTGCTTGCGTGCGTACTTACACATACATTCATGCGTACACGCATATATACCTACATGCATGATGATGGTGATGATGATGGCCCTCTGCCCGTAGGCAGGTTAATTGGCTTTACGCCCCTGGGGATGAGATGAGAGTAGATGTCATTGCAGCACTCTCGGACAATTTGACCAGTACAGCCTTGACCATCGGACAATTTGACCAGTACAGCCTTGACCATCAGACAATTTGACCAGTACAGCCTTGACCTTCGCCCATTTGACCAGTACAGCCTTCAGTTTCGTCCATTTGACCGGTACAGTCTTAAAAATTGAGTGTTCGCGCAGTTTGACCAATATAGCCTTACTTTTTCAAATTCGTGGAATATCCAGCTCGGTATAAAGACAAGATATTCCAATATAAAATGGTTTACCCGAATAAAACTAAAACTGAATTACAAAACATCGCCAGGCAGCTCGGCTTGGTTGGATGTAATACAAGACTGCGGAGATCGGAGTTGATTGTTGTAATTGACGCCCACAACCGCGGATGCTGCGACGGTGAATGCCCATGCAAGTATCCACGTCCGGATCGCCAACAAGGGCCAGGCACGATTACCGTCGTTCGTCGTCGACGCAATGGCAACTCACCCCCGTGTGATGTTAGTTTGATCGACAACGAGATCATCGTCGTTAATTGTCAATGCAATGGCAACTCATGCCTGTGTGATGCAAGAGCGTGAGTGAACTACTCCGTAGATACAGGATTACAATATCGCAAACGATTTTACACCGTTGGTTTATAATCGTCTTTGGATCAATCGAATTATTGCAGCTATAGTAGAGGTTCAGTTTTTAGGAACACCGCGTAAAAAGTGCGACATGTCACAAATTTAATTCGTTGGAACGTTTTTGATTCGACTTCTCGTGATGGAAATTTCCAGCAGTATTGGCGATGTGCTATGAGGCCCACAGTCTTTTCATTCACTTTCGTTATCGATATCAAACACGACATAGGCCATTTTTCATAATCGTCTCACAAACATCATCATCATCACCATCATCATCAACCCGATTTGTCGTCGTCATCTCTTCATCATCATCGCCACCACCTCCACCACCACCACCACCACCACCACCACCACCACCACCACCACCACCACCACCACCACCACCGCCATCATCAACAACATCATCATCAACCCGATTTGTCGTCGTCATCTCTTCATCATCATCGCCGTCATCATCATCACCACCACCACCGCCACCACCATCATCATCATCAACATCATCATCATCATAGTCGTCGTTGTCGTTGGTAGGAGAGCCGGCCAAGCTCTGTACAAAATTTCGCAGATCGGCATTCAGTAGAAAATGTTTCGTGTCACGCCTCAGTCGAATAGATTTCAAAAACGACCCGGTCACGTTTTATCGAAAAGTGTGACGGGGTTCCTGGTCACACTGTATCTAGTTATAGTCTGACGTCATAGGACCGCCCTCCTGCCATAGCCATAGCCACTCACAGTCAAGTGATAGAACGCAATAATGGTGGGATTTACCAGTTTCGATAATTATCGCAAGTAGTAGGGAATGTTGGCGTCTGGCGTATTTTGTCATAATCGCCTCACAATGTCAGCAAGTCTTCATTTTCGATCCACGAGTTGAACGAGTCCGGGTAGCCTAACCACTTCACGAGACATTTCTTCCCGCGTTTCCTAATCACTTTTTCGATTCTAAATATTTCTTGAGTTGTTTTCTGTAGCTCCTGCTCGTAAAAAGAGCCTTGTATTTCCTCACCCGCAGAATCAGTAATCTTGTAAGTTGGCGGATCTGTGTATTGAACCTGAGATACTACAAAAACCTCCTCGGTCCATCTAGGTATATATCCTTTGTCAAAAATGTTCTTCTTCCTAGTTATTCTGACTCGATCGCCGATTGTAAACTTTGGTGTAATAGGCTCTGAAATCTCGTCGCCGTATAAATTCATAAATACAGTCTTTTCGTTCGTTTTCAAACTAGCCTTCGCGGGAGTCATTTTGATCGAAGAATGTCTCGTGTCATTATAATTACTAACCATCTCATCTAATACATCGATATATCTTCTAGTTGAATTAGCTGTGAAGTACTTGAACATCTTCTCTTTCATCGTACGCACCCATCTTTCTACGATGGAACTTTTTCCCTCGTTTTCGGTAGAATACAACTCGACTAAATTCTTCACATTTTTATTATAAAATTCTTTCCCTTTGTCGCACCAAACTTTGACTGGCTGTCGACCACCCCCGAGTATCTTCACGAACCCATCAGCTGTAGACTTCCCACTCTTGTCATGTAATGGAACAATCCACCCATACTTGGAAAACACATCTATGACGGTCAATAGAAATTTCACGCCATCATTATCTCTTGCGAAAGCCTGCATGTCGATTAGATCAGCAGCCCAAATCTGGTCAATCCCGCCAACACGGACCCGCCTCGTCCTAAAATTTCTCACTACTGGTTTGTGTAATTCATTCGCTAATTGATTAGTCCATTTCAGGTCCTGCTGTAATTCTGGGCTTTTTTTAAACCCAAACCTAGGCTTGTTTTAGCTGACAAGATGGGTTTGACTATCGCCCTCTCTACGCGTTCTCGTAAGCTAGGATTTGGAATATTATTCAGCTGGTTTATCATTGCTCTATCAGCGACATTCCTAGAAGCTGTATCAGTGTGTTGATTGTATGCCAGGTCATGAACGTATGCCGCACTATCTACCCTGTTTATAGGTTTGCTCCAATCTTTGGGGGTTTCGTTGGGATTCAGACGCAAATCTAGCCTAGTACCGGGACCAGTAAACTGATGGCCTGGCAAATGTACCTCGCCCGGAAATTTAGCCCAAGGTAATTTAATGTTGCTGGTGGCAGCGTTCAATGAACTAACTAGATCCCCACCTTGCGCAACAGCGGACGCCTTCACGAATTGAGTTTTTGTTTTCCCGCATACGACGCAAACACCTCTGAGCATCGATCTCCCATTATTAGCCACGGCGTTCCGCACATCTGTCGTCTGGGTCTGTTTTTTACATTTTACGCAATACATTTCGTTTTTAATAATATATATTTTTAAAATGGAGATTAGAGATATGAGTTGGGGCACCGCGCTCTCGAAAAGATTCAATAATCCGTTGCTACCCAAAAGCATACGTGGTTTGATAGTTGGGAAATCGGCGTGTGGAAAAACAACGCTTCTTCTCAATCTTTTACTCAGGCCAGACTGGTTGGATTATAATAACTTGCAGGTATTCGGTACTTCTCTGTTTCAACCTGAATATCGCATTATTAAAAAAGCATACGAAGAAAAATTACCGAAAGAAGCGATCGTTCGGCTGTTCGAGCACCGAGATGAAATCGTGGGCCTAAATGCGTCACCAGACTTCGTTATGGAGGAAATGGCAAAAAACTTGGAAGCTAAATCTGATATAATTGCCAAGTTCTTTGAGAGCGCCGACGATGTACCGGACCCGAGAGATTTGAGCGCTGAAAAGAAGAACCTGATGATTTTTGATGATCTTCAATTGGAAAAACAAAACAAATGCGAAACGTATTATAATCGGGGGAGGCATAGTAATGTAGATTGTTTTTACCTCGCCCAGAATTATTTCAAATTACCGCGCCAAACAATCAGAGAAAATGCGAACTTTATTTGCCTGTTCAAACAAGACCTGAAAAATTGTAATCATATTTACAACGATCACGTGAGTACAGACATGTCGAAAGATGAATTTCGAAAACTATGCAAAACAGTATGGGAGCAACCTCATGGATTCGTGGTTTTAGACCTGACTAGCGACAAGTACAATGGTAAATACCGAAGCGGACTCGACGAATTTTATATAATCGAGGATCCGCCCTTGTAAAAATTGTAAAATTGTATTGTATAGTAAAAATGGAATCATCGCTTCTCAAACAGATATCAGAAAACACGGAAAAGACGGCCTGCAACACGGAACCAAAAACATCATTTTCCATTTTTCTAAGCGAAAAGAGCACGCGAATCAGAACGAAGTTTAATCCACTACTCGAACTGGAGAAGAATAAGAAATATGAAATGGCCTTAGTTGCCCTCGAGACGTACTATTCTTTTCCTAATATCGACGCGACAAACAACGTCTTCAGGTATTCGCCGAATTCCGACACGGAATGGGTAAACATTCAAGTTCCAGAGGGCTGCTATGAAATAACGGATATCAACGAATATATACAGAGGGTGATGAAGGGGAATGGACATTACGATAGAGTAAATGACGCTTACTGTATCTCAATAGCGCCAAACACCAATACGCTGCGGTCTGTGGTAAATATAACGGCAGAGGGCTATATGGTTGACTTTACGCCAAAGAATTCGATTGGAAAAGTTCTAGGGTTTGACAAATGGATCTATACGGGCGGATACAACGAATCGGAGGACCTGGTAAATATAATGAGTGTAAGCACCCTAAGAGTGACCAGCGACATTATCGGGTCTTCGTACACTAACGGAACATCGGAAAACGTGATATATTCTTTTTTCCCAAACGTAGGTCCGGGTTACAAGATTATCGAAGTGCCGCATAATTTAATATATCTCCCGATTTTGCTATCTACAATTTCAACGATGGAAACGAGGCTCACGGACCAACACGGGAACCTACTAAATCTTCGAGGTGAAGAATTGGCGATTCGGCTTCACATCAGAGAAGTTTGAAAGTTTTTTTGTAATTTATTAATAAAATGAGTCGTTACACGGGCGTAAGAGTTAATATTTCAGAAGCGCAACAAGACAAAATTAAAAGATCACTTCAGGCGGGGACTGGCGTGAGTATCAAACTATCGCACGATGATTTGAATGGTGAACACGTTTTGGCTCTCACCCACGCGCAAATCAATAAAATGGCAGCGGCGTATGAAAAAGGAACTGGCATGATTATTAAAATGAGTAAAACGCAACTGGAGAACAATAAGAAGGTCGAAGGCGGATTCATAGGCGCTATACTTCCGTTTCTAGCGACAGCGGGACGGTTCCTTCTTGGTAGCGTACTGCCTAGTTTAGCACAGGGCGCATTAGGTGGGTTAGGTGCTGCGGCTGGTTCGAAACTTGTCGATAAAATCAGCGGTTCGGGTGTAATGTATGTCAAGAGAGGTGACATAGCGTGCAAAATAAGAGCAGCCGGATCCGGTTTGTACTTGTCCCCGTGGCAAAAAGGTAGCTCAATAACGGCATCCGGGTTGTACATGAAAACAGGGTCGGGCTATGCTAGAGGCGAAGGACTTTTGCTCGGCCCCAACTCTCCGTTTCGAAACATTCCGATTCTTGGCATGATATTATAAATTATTATATAGAAAATGTTGAGACCAATACACAAATTTGGAACTAAACCAACTAGACCGGTAGAGGTTAGAACGCAGCCCGTTTCAGTCATTTGGAAGATTACGAGCGGTGTTACTCACTCCCCAAATAGACAACAGGGAGGTCTGCGATGGGAGATTTTTGCGTAAAATGATATCACGATACAACCAAAGGCGGTAAATACGCTAAGGCTTGGACTCGGTGTAGAAATGACGGCGGGTCTTTGCCTCGTTTCCCTCAGACAGAGTATCAAAGAACGAGGATGTAGCCTACTAGACGGAGTGATTTCGGAAGATGTGGTTGATGATATCATAGTTTCCGTTCAAAACAACTCCGATTCGGCAGTAACTGTAAACGAAGGAGATTCACTATGCTATGTAAATTATCAACAGTAAAAAAATATATATTGCTAATAAATAAAAGAATGGAATACGAAGGCATCAAACTCTATCCAAACCTAACAAATATAACGCCCTCTGCGCCAGAAGGTGAAATACAAATAGCCGCAGGGTCAGCGCAAACGTATCGACTTCAAAAGATTAGCGAAATCAAAAAGGAGATCGAGCAAGAACGAGACAAAAGAGCAACGTTGAGTAAAAAGTATCATAGAAGTGTGAGCGTAATCGGTGTAGTAGACAACTTCCTCATGGTGGTCACGATGGGGCTCGGAATTTCGGGAATCGGCGTACTAGCCACCATAATTGCAACCCCCATCGCCATCGCTATGGAAGGGACAGCGCTAGGTGCGGGGCTATTGAGCATAATTGGCAGCCGAATCTGTAAAAAGCTCGCCCTCAAGGCGGAGAAGCACGAAAAGATCAAAACGCTGGCTGATGCGAAGCTCAACACGATCAGCGACCATATTTCAAAAGCACTCGTGGATGATCACATTTCAGACGAGGAATATTCTCTGATTCTAAGCGAGATTGAAAAATTCAATGGCATGAAAGAAGAAATCAAAAGTAAGTCGAAAGTTGCGATAGACGCGATGGACGAGGAAACGAAACAATCACTCATCGACCAAGGAAGAGAAGAAGTCAGGCAGTCCTTTCAAAGCATGTTTGAGAAAAATACCGAATCTGCTCGAAAGACGACTAACGCGAACATGTACGAAATCATGTAGAGTTTTGTAGAGTTTTGTAGACCTATGTAGACCTATGTCGCTATGTCTGAAAATACGTCTAACTTGCGTTTTTACACATGTCGAAAAACATGTAGAAAAACACGTCTAGAAACACGCCGGAAAACATGTCGAAAAACACGTCGGGAAACATTATATTTTTTATTAAAAATGTCGTTTCTAAAGATAGATGACCCGGCGAAAAGAAATTTCATAGTCGAAGAGTTTCTGAAATCCAAGAAGAATATTCAACAAAACTTTTTATCGGAGAGATTGGGGGATTCGGGGCTACAACAAGAATTAACCAAGCTGTACAAGCCTATCGTCGATTCGCAATCCGCAATTTCCAAAGAGCAAAATGTCTTACTATCCGCCATCAAAGAAAACTCGGTAGCTACTACAAACGCGCTACAGACGCTACCCGCTTCGTTGAAGATTCAATTTCCTCAGTATCCCTCGATAGAAGCGTATAGCGACGATCCAACCGAGGATATTAGAACTTTAGAATTAGGTGATGTGGCAACCAAGTACCTTCATCAATACGCCTCCGATAGAAAAATCGTAGACACGACGTTCGGAATACGATCAAAAAATGGTCAATTCTACATCGGCGACACTCCGATTTTTATTCAAGGAGACGATGTGACGGTTGGAAATAAGACGTATAGCGGAACACCGGGACTTTGGGAGTTGTTGACGATGAAACTGCCGAACACGTCGATATACGATAATAATGATAGAGACGATTACGGTGAGATTCTACTCGCGACGGATGCTATCAGACAGCCAAAAAATCCTAACAAACCCAAAGCATCTTCGAGCGTCAAATATCGGGAAATTATCAAACCGATATGGGAGAAAAGGACTCGTAATGCGGTGGGTAAAGGCGTGGGTGGCGTAATCGTTATTTCCGAAGATCCAAATGTATTAGCGAAACAGCTGGAGCTGAGATTTCAAAGCTTCAAAGCAGGCAATACCGGCGTGAGAAACGAGATCGTGGCGATGTGCGACGCGTTATTGAGGCAGGAAGTGCTGAGTAATGATGCTTACAAAAATATAATGATGACATTGTAAAATGCAGAAAAAATGCAGGTCATTAATAGAAGGAGGTATAGGAAACAATACGTTATCGGAGGATCGGGAATATTCGATACAATTTCGGGATTTTTCAAACGACTAGTAACGTCGAACGCCGCCAAACAATTAGCAACGACCGCTCTCAACGCGAGTAAAGACGTGGCGAAAGAAATTGGGAAAAAGGCCATCGATGTTGGGAAAACAACCGCAATCGACGCTGGTAAACGAGTAGTGGACAAAGCAGTGGCCAAACTGTTTGCGACTCCTGCTCCTACTCCTACCCCCACCCCCAAGAAAATTACGCCGGAAACTAGACAAATTTTAGATCGGCTGAGTAGCGTCGGCAGCGTCGGGCTGACCTCGAATATCCCAAATATCCCAAATATTAATAATCTGATGATGGGTGAGGGCCTGAAGAAGAACGGCGCCATATCGATACAAGATTTAGTACGCTCGCTAAACGGCGCCGGAATGAAGGTCGCGTAAAAAAATATTATCGCATAGTAGTAAAAATGCAATCATCTGATATTCTGAGATTTACCGAACAACCATTGAGCGATGAAAGCGTCGAACGCTACGAATGGTACGAGTATGAGCCGATATCGGGGGCGAATCTAAACACCTCCGGGGAGATTAGAATAAACATCGAACTTCAAGATCTATTTTGTCATCCGGCGGAATCTTACCTGCTGTTCGAGGGTAGATTGATGAAGGCGGCACCACCTAACACCTTCTACGTTAATGCCGATGAAGCAACTCTTACGAATAATGGGCTCATGCATCTTTTCAGTCAAATTTCGTATTCACTGTCGAATCAGGAAATTGAATCGTTATTTCACCCGGGCCAAGCAACGACGATGCTCGGATTACTCAAATACCCGAATGATTTTCAACTAGCTCAAGGTTTGAATCAGTTGTGGTACAAGGACAGCGGGGCGACGGCTGATATCGCGAATAATCAAGGTTTCGCCGTGAGACAGTCGTATATAATTCAAAAACCAAATGCCAAAGGTACTTTCAGCTTTGTAGTTCCATTGAAGCATATTTTCGGATTTTGCGATGATTACGACAAGGTTGTTTTTGGCGTGAAACATACGCTAACTCTGGTTCGTAAAGCCGATGATGACGCAATTTTTAGACTCGCTGCCGCGGGCGCAGGGAAAGTTAGAGTAGATAAAATCTCATGGTTCATGCCGCACGTTATTCCCGCGGATATGGAGAAGATGCAATTGTACAAAACGATCGAATCGAAAGCGTCGTTGCCAGTTGCGTACAGAGCCCGTCAATGCGATACCACCTCCGTCGCACAGTCGACTAATTTTAGCTGGAGACTTAGCGTCAAGACATTACCTGAGAAGCCTAGGTACATCATCTTGGGTTTTCAAACCGACAAAAGCGGCGATCAACTACACAATCCATCCGTTTTCAATCATTGCGATCTGAAGAACATGTTCGTGATGATGAACCAGGACCGATACCCAGTTGTCGACTATAATCTATCATTTCCGAATCAACAATTCTCGCGGGCGTACCGAGCAGCAGCCGCGTTCAGTGAAAAATACTATGGAATGGACGAACTAACGACGCAATGCAATATCACGCCCTCGGACTTCAAAGATTTGTTTCCGATTATGGTGTTTGACGTGAGCAAGCAATCCGAGCGTCTGAAGTCATCGGTGGTCGATATCCAGATCAAAGGCACGTTTAATACGGCGCCGCTGGCTAATACGGAAGCATACGCAGTGGTGATTTCAGACAAGTTACTGAGGTTTCAATCGGACGGCCAGAAAATGAGCGTGGTATATTGAAGTTCATGATAGAATGGTCGATGAAGTGTAGATGAAGTGTAGTATTCAAATTCAAAACTTGATTCGGTTTTGAATTCTAAGGTCGTAAGTATGCCGCTGAAAATTCGCGAACAAAAATATTTACCGGATCAAACGAACTAATAAATAACTCGAGATAATCGGTATTAGTTAATCGAACTAGGCTAGTGCCCGACACATATTTTTTCGACCCGGCCTTACCCCCGCCGCCGACAATCAGCTCGTCCACTCCCCCACTTTTGTACAAGCCAATAGTTTCGTTATATTTACCACTACTGTCGCGTATTTCCAAACACGCCGCAACCATGTAACAGCCGGCTTTCCGAGGAAGGAAACGGTTCGAATTGACTAGACAATTATCCGGATCGAATTTTACAGCTCCAAATGTTACTTGCGTTATTGTGTTAGCGATGATAGCCTGAGCCGAGAGGCTGTAAACACTAAACGCCGGGCCAAATGCGACCTCAGCAGTGGGTGTAGGCGCTATCGAAGCAATTCGTTCGTCTACGTATTTTTTATTCGTCAAATGATTATCGTTTGACGGAATGCCCGCGTGATTCGTAATCAAATCTATAGCTTGCCCCCAACTTAGCGCTTCATCCATTCCCGCGTCCGGATTATTCGTTATTGGCAGGCCTTTGATGCAGTTGCCATTCATATTTAGATTCCCAGCCGCCGGATTTGCCCCATCTAGCCTTAGAAAAGTACTGTTTACTTGGGACAGCGTAACGCCCCCTGCAATTATTCTTTGAGTAGATCCTGAATCTGTATGTCCAAATTTATCAACAGGCATTTTGAATATAATAATTTTTATTAATTATGGGCGTAAGAATGCCGCCGAAAAGTCCCTACACAAAATGTTCGTAGCGATGGGTGAAAAAGCGTGTATGTTGACGTAATCGAACTCGTCTAGAAAAACTATGTTACTACCGATTGAATGGTTGTGCGACCCTTTCGTACTCCCTCCGCCCGCAATTTGCATGTACGATACCCCATTTTTATACAGGTGGACGGTACCATACGCGTTATTACTATTGTTACAAAATTCTATGTACGCCGAAACGATATAGTACCCGGCTTTACTGGGGAAGAAAGAAGTCGTTCCGATACCCTGTTCAATACCGTGTCTTGCGGTACCGCATCTTATTACGTCAAAAGTAACTGCAGTGTGAGTTCTAGCGAGTATAGCCTGTTGAGTTGAACTGTAAGCGCTAACCGCGGGTCCTACTACCGCCGCCACTTTCGAAGTAAGTCGTTCATCGACGTATTTCTTATTCGTCAAATGATTATTGTCGGTCGGGACGTCATCGTGATTCTGCAGTAAATCTATTACCTGCCCCCGACTCACAGCCTCATCTATCCCCGCTTCCGGAGTATTCGCTGTATTCGTTGTATTCGTTGTAGGCAGTCCTCTAATAGTATGACCACTCATATTTAGATCGCCGATCGCTGGGTTTGCTCCATCTAGCCTTAGAAAAGTACTATTTACTTGACTTTCAGTAACTCCCCCAGCAATTACTCTCTGCGTAGATCCTGAATCCGTATGTCCAAATTTATCAACAGGCATTTTTTACATCTGAATATAATTTTCAGTGCAGGCTGTTTATAACTTCTTGAAAAGTCGCCCCATCTTTGCATGTTTTTTTCAGGACGTGCAGGCATAAATGGCCGCAAAACACTTCGTTGTCGGGCTGTACGCGTTCGCTATTGTAGTACACGGGACTCTGTAAATACTCTACCAGTTCTGTAGGAGGGGGCAGGCCATAGCTGTCGAAATATATTTTATCCTTGCCGTTCTTCAAAAAAGCGACCCAGTGCGAGCCGGTTCCATTAGAATCGTCTAGATTCAATATCCCGCATTCAGTCCGTCTAGGTTTCTTCGGCAGCTCGTCTCTGAGAAATACTCCCCGGAAATTAGGGATATTGAGCTTTTTCGCGGCATCGATCAGCTGTATGTTTGACAGAGGGGTATTTGGTAGAACTATGCCTTCAACATTTATGTTTTTGTATGTCTCAAAACTCATTTTCTAAATGTTTCAAAAAGTAATGAGATTTTACTTCCTGCATAATATATGACCAACGATCTATTTTGCTCGCTTTTTGCAAATTTTTCAGCGGTAGCAAAGGGCGTAAATTCACCCAATTCATGGCTCTATGGAGTTCTTCTTCATCGAGTAAGTTGAACGAAGATAGGGGTAGAACATGGTCGATTTGCCAATAGGATCCGTAATTTTCCATGGTCATTTCTTCGTCAAATTGAAACTGAATCCATTTGGTGAATATTTCAAAGTCAATGCCGATAAGTTGACGCGTCGTTTGTGATTTCGATTTGCCTCTTAGTGCACCGCCAAGCCTACAGCGCATATTTGCTAGTAATTTAAACTCCGGGTCATTCTGCCTTCGGGTTGTAATATACGCTTTTTGATATTTATTTCGAGCTTCTGCGTTGGCTAGATAATAATTATGTCTACAATTTTTGCATTCATTCGCCTTTCCATCTTTTTGAAATCGATTGTTGACGTATTCCGAAATGTTCTTTTCAATCTTACATCGGCTGCAAACTTTTGTATCTTTTGTCTCCCTATTTTCCTGTCTTGCGTATTTGTGTGCAAGCTCCTTTACTTTGGCATTTTTACAAATTTTACAGCTGGGGTAATACCCGCTCTTCTGTGAGTTATCTTTGTGAAATTCGTCCAAGCTTTTTTCTATTTTGCATTTAGAACACACTTTTTTTGCCGCATCCATTTTATATTAGTGTAAATTATTCTTTATTTTGTTTAGTTTTCAGCGTGTAGTGTCCGTAGGCTAGGGTATGGATTCCGTCGTCCATTATTACTCTTTTGTCGTCGTCGGCGGACAGAGCTATTTTATTTACTTCTTCGGTGTAAATTTCATGGCGATAGGATCGAATGACGTTCATCGCTCTCGACTGTTGTCTTTTCGTAAACACGCAGTCTTTGTAATCTGCGTGAGTGATTGATTTCTTGACGACGTTCTTTTTCACGCCTTTACATTTCTTGTAGTCTTCACCCGCCATCTTGTAAGAGTACAACTTGGATCGCAGACCGACAAATTCTCCAATCTGTTTTCCCGCGGCCTTGTCTTTGAACATACCAACCACTTTTTTATTTACGCCCGTTTCTATGCCGGACGGGTGATCGCTCGGATAGTCTGAAGTATCGAACATACTTTGGACGTCGGGGGAAATATCTTTGTAGAAGTCTTCCGTTTTAATTTCATACGCCAAAGAATCGGTATCGGTGAATAATAGCTTGGCCCTATCTCCGTACTTAGCCTTGATGTAATTATAATGAAAATCATACATGAGCGTCTTACTGACGTCTAATATACACATTCCTAGATATATCGGCTTGTTGTAAAACAACTTGGTCTTTTTCATGTGAACGGCGATGAGGTTTTCGTCGAAAATAGTTCGTCTGTCGTAATTAGTTTTCGCGACTAGCTTGATAGCTTCCTTCTCATCACTCACCAATCGTATGTCAACTCGATTCTCGATAGCCTCCATTGTTTTACCGAAAACGCTATTGTTCATCAGCTTGAAAAAGTCTTTCTCAAAATCGTTCGTAGCTTTCGTTCTCAGGTTGGTATTCAGATCGATGTACTTTTTCAGCCAGGCACTTTCCACGAATTTTATTCCTCGGTGTATTTTTACGATTTTCAATCCGAGACGTTCGTACAATTTTAAATTTTCGTAATGAACGACGTACTTCTTTTTGTCGTTCAAGTTTGGAATTAGTTTTGAGACATTCGATCCCGCAGGTTTTACACTCTCCGGAGCTAGAGGATAATCATTATGCTGGTCGTGCAATTCCTTTGGATATTCTAAGTCGACTTCTAACACACATCCCACTCCATCTCGTTCGGTAATGTTTTTCCAATCATTCAATTCGTCATCGTTCATCCATTCAAACCCGTGAGTCGGTAGCGGCTTGCTCATCGCCCATCCGTACAAGTTGTTCGCGTCCAAGTATGGAATGAATACTGAATGCTGGGTGGGATTGAAAGCTTCCCCCATGTACTCGTTGTTCGCTCTCGCGTATCGATGAGAAATCGTGCTGACACCTCCTCGTATTCCCTGCTTGATCATCAGCAACATATCGTAGTCGCTCAACAACTCCAACTCTACACCAGTCGTCTTCAACGCCGCATCCCATGCAAGTCCTGGGCTAGTGTAGTACCACGCAGGATCTAGGTTGTAGTGCTTCATACAGACGTCTCTGAAGTTTTCAAACACATCCGCTAATAATAGAACATCCGATAAATTGTACAAGTCGTGATATTGGCGTAATGTTTTGCATTCAAATTTGTCCCATACCGTTTTCGCGTGCTCGTAATCTTTTTCACTAATACCCGAATCGTTTAGTTTTGAATAGAAGGCATGTTTCGGCGGCAATTCGGTTTCGTTTAATCTTTCAACACCGTCGACGTAATCATATGGGTAAACGCCTTTTCTGAGTAAAAGATCCAGCTTCTCACCCTCAAAATATTTCCCTAAATTCTTGCACTGATCTTTCTGAAGATTTTTCGATAACGCGTCGAGACTCGTCTGCATGAATCTAAAACTATCGATAAAACGTAATTCGCGCTTGACTTCTCTCTCTTTTCCATCTGCGTCTACAAACTTATCGACGACGACCTCTCTGCTGAATGAGATATACTTTTCTTCGTTACAGGGAATGCATTTGATTTTCTCGCCGTGTTTACCCCGTAATTTCTTGATAAATAAATGGCTGTCATAACCGCCCAAATTGTGAAATATGACAGGGAAGAACTTGGGGACTTTGTATTTCAGATTACAAAGGTTGTGAGCTGCGCCTCTAAATTTTCCAGTCAAATGACAGTGATCTCGAACTCGATCTTCACGCAACTCTCCCCCACAGATATGGCAGTTGACAGCTTCATCATAACATTTCTGTTCAGTTTTGCCGAATATCATCTTCTTGGGGAATTTGAACTGGTTGTATATCCGTTTTACATTTTCCTCGATAGAGTCTATGAATAACTGTGCAACATCATCGTCTTCGTTTTCAGCTGTAAACCGCACCGGCTCTTGGGAATAAACATCATCGTCGAAGCATTTCATGTGATAACAAAACGAGCTGGGTGTATGTTTTTGATACTTGTTGGTGTAAGACGTGCTAGGAACGGGTTGACATGTACCGATAGGTTTGATGAACGATTCAAAATCGGCAAAGTACACAAACGGTACACGCATCTTCCGATAATAATGTGTAAAACTTAGCATAGTCCCAGGTTCCGGAAGTTCTATTCGTTGGGCGTCCTGCTGCGAACAGTACTCAGTATGTTTGTGAAGCGATTCTTTTCTACTGAATCCTATCAAGCATCTTTTGCAATAGTACATTGATGTAGTAGTATGTTCTGTTTTCACCGCCATCAGTCTGTTGAAATTCTTGATCCAACAATAATGCTTCTTTTCTCCATCAGAAATGAGTAATAGATCTACACACCTATCATTCTCATGCTTTGATATATATAGTGGGAATACATTCACTTCTTTCTCGTAACCAAAAACATTAATACTAATATTATTATTTTTCTCAAACTTACCTATCACATTAGCATCCGCTGCTACTGGGAATTCAATACCAGACCAATTGAGCTCCTCAGACTGTCTAATTAATTCTTTCGTTATTCTCTCCGGATGTTCTTCAACAGGGTTTACAGCCCTCGCTACACACCACTTGAAGCATTCTCCATCTTTGTTCTTCATATTAATAATAGCCTTTTTATTCGCTAAATAATCTGGAAGCGGAATGTAAGAACTACCTTTCAGCGGTTTATATACCACCGTATCGATATCCAACTTCAAAACGGTTTTGAATCTCCAATTACTCCCCCGCATCTGAAAACTTGCCATGCTCTCCTTAATTTTATCCGCTGCGTTGGTATATATTTCCCTCACATCGGTTGCTTCTAAAATAATATCACTCTTTGATTTGAAATTAGGCTCAGCCGTTACTACTTCGCCGGTTTTCATATCTACTTTCTCCATTACGCACATGAGATCGAGTTGAACTTTTACCCCGCGATTTTTCCCTAGTAGCCTAACTACCTGCGGTCTTACACCCTTGAGAAAAGTTGCAACATCGATCCCGTTGTCGCCGTCGATCGTGTATCTTTTTGTAAACCCTTTGATAGCCGTCGCAGTCTCTCGAAGTTTGAACCTATGAATGGGCGGTTTTATTTGTGGGGGTAACCGACTAATCTCACTAGTCAGCCAATCCGAGAAAACTGTTTTATTTTTTCCCGTATTCAAAAATTTCCAAGTAGTAGTCAAGAATGCCGTAAGTTCCGCTTTTGCTAATCTCGAGTATCCTCGCACACCTCTCTTTTTCGCAATTTCGCGCAATTCTCGTACAGTGGCGGGAGTATGCGCTGGTGCTTTGGTGACCTGAGCCCGAGCGCCTAGTCGATCTCCCTGCAATATGAACGCTATGAGTTCCGCTTTTCGCAAACTCGAGTATCCTCTTTGTCCTCTCTGTTTAGTAATTTGTCGTAATTCTTTCAGATTATACGATGAGTAGTCCATTTTATATTGGGATCTCCTGTCTTTAGGCCGAGCTGTATATTCCATTTTCAGTTATTTTCTATACGCCGGAGAAAAAAAAATAATATTCGATTGATCCAAAGACGATTATAAACCAACGGTGTAAAATCGTTTGCGATATTGTAATCCCGTATCTACGACGTAGTCCACTCACGCTCTTGCATCACACAGGCATGAGTTACCATTGCATTGACAATTAACGACGATGATCTCGTTGTCGATCAAACTAACATCACTCGGGGGTGAGTTGCCATTGCGCCGACGACGAACGACGGTAATCGTGCCTGGCCCTTGTTGACGATCCGGTCGTGGATACTTGCACGGGCATTCATCGTCGTAGCATTCGCGGTTGTGGACGTCAATTACAACAATCAACTCCGATCTCCGCAGTCTTGTTGTATTTGCAACCAAGCCGAGCTGCCTGGCGATTTTTCGTAATTCAGTTTTTGTTTTCTCCGGGTAAACCATTTTATATTGGAATATCTTGTCTTTAGATCGAGTTGGGTATTCCATGAATTTGAAAAAGTAAGGCTATATTGGTCAAACTGCGCGAACACTCAATTTTTAAGGCTGTACCGGTCAAATGGACGAAACTGAAGGCTGTACTGGTCAAATGGGCGAAGGTCAAGGCTGTACTGGTCAAATTGTCTGATGGTCAAGGCTGTACTGGTCAAATTGTCCGATGGTCAAGGCTGTACTGGCCAAATTGTCCGAGAGTGCTGCAATGACATCTACTGATGAGTGAGGTGGTTTCCCGTTGCCTTCCCCACAGACAATGATGGGTAAGAAACTTGCCCAAGGTCACTCCCCAGCAGCTTGCACCCCTGCGTCCCACACGTGCTAGCCCGAGATAATATAAATCTCTGAATGTCAACTCTCCCAGCCCGGGGCTTGAACCGCAGTCCGTTGCAACCAACGGACGTATGTCACTCTCGCTTACCGGTGTAGCTAACTAGGCTCTCATGCATACATTCTACCTACATGCATTCATACATGCATACATGCATGTATACATACATGCAAACATACATACATACATATATACACACATGCATGAATGCATACATACAGGCATGCATGCATACATGCATGCTGTAGAATACCCTTGGCAGCGCTCATGGAAGACGGTCCTGGGTAGGGACCGACCCGGCCTGCGCGAAAAACCTAATTTCGTGTGCTGCCAAAAGTTTTCAGCAGCAAAAAAAGTAATATTATTATTATATTTCCCTTCGATTGCATGAGCTACTTTGAACCGGCTGGTCGTCAGTAGAATACCCTTGGCAGCGCTCATAGAAGACGGTCCTGGGTAGGGACCGACCGGGCCTGCGCGAAAAACCTAATTTCGTGTGCTGCCAAAAGTTTTCAGCAGCAAATGTTATGTAATATTATTACTATATTTCCCTTCCATTGAATGAGCTACTTCGAACCGGCTGGTCGTCAGTAGAATACCTGAAGACGCTCATGGAAGATGGTCCTGGGTAGGGACCGACCCGGCCTGCGGGAAAAAAAACCAATTTCGTGTGCTGCCAAAAGTATTCAGCAGCAAATTAATATGTAGAATTATTTTTATATTTCCCTTCCATTGCATGAACTACTTCGAACCGGCTGGTAGTTAGTAGAATACCCTTGGCAGCGCTCATGGAAGACGGTCCTGGGTAGGGACCGACCCGGCCTGCGCGAAAAACCTAATTTCGTGTGCTGCCAAAAGTATTCAGCAGCAAATTAAAATATGTAGTAATATTGTTATATTTCCCTTCCATTGCATGAGCTACTTCGAACCGGCTGGTTGTCAGTAGAATACCCTTGGCAGCGCTCATGGAAAACGGTCCTGGGTAGGGACCGACCCGGCCTGCGCGAAAAACTTAATTTCGTGTGCTGCCAAAAGTATTCAGCAGCAAATTAATATGTAATTTTGATATTATATTTCCCTTCCATTGCATGAACTACTTCGAACCAGCTGGTCGTCAGTAGAATACCCTTGGCAGCGCTCATGGAAGACGGTCCTGGGTAGGGACCGACCCGGCCTGCGCGAAAAACCTAATTTCGTGTGCTGCCAAAAGTATTCAGCAGCAGCAAATTAATATTTAATATTATTATTATATTTCCCTTCCATTGCATGGGCTACTTCGAACCGGTTGTTCGTCAGTAGAATACTCTTGGCAGCGCTCAGGGAACACGATCTTGGGTAGGGACCGACCCGGCCTGCGCGAAAAACCTAATTTCGTGTGCTGCCAAAAGTATTCGGCAGCAGCAAATTAATATTTAATATTATTACTATTTTTCCCTTCCATTGCATGAACTACTTCGAACCCGCTGGTCGTCAGTAGAATACCCTTGGCAGCGCTCATGGAAGACGGTCCTGGGTAGGGACCGACCCGGCCTGCACGAAAAACTTAATTTCGTGTGCTGCCAAAAGTATTCAGCAGCAAATTAATATGTAATAATATTACTATATTTCCCTTCCATTGCATGAGCTACTTCGAACCGGCTGGTCGTCAGTAGAATACCCTTGGCAGCGCTCATGGAAGACGGTCCTGGGTAGGGACCGACCCGGCCTGCGCGAAAAACCTAATTTCGTGTGCTGCCAAAAGTATTCAGCAGCAAATTAATATGTAATATTGATATTATATTTCCCTTCCATTGCATGAACTACTTCGAACCGGCTGGTCGTCAGTAGAATACCCTTGGCAGCGCTCATGGAAGACGGTCCTGGGTAGGGACCGACCCGGCCTGCGCGAAAAACCTAATTTCGTGTGCTGCCAAAAGTATTCAGCAGCAAATTAATATGTAATATTATTATTATATTTCCCTTCCATTGCATCGGCTACTTCGAACTGGCTGGTCGTCAGTAGAATACCCTTGGCAGCGCTCATGGAAGACGGTCCTGGGTAGGGACCGAGCCGGTCTGCGCGAAAAACCTAAATTCGTGTGCTGCCAAAAGTATTCAGCAGCAAATTAATATGTATTGTTATTAACATATTTCCCTTCCATTGCATGGGCTACTTCAAACCAGCTAATCATTAGTAGAATTCTCGGTACCTCTCTGCGGTAATATGGCCCTGGGAAGTGACCGACCTTGCCCGCGAAATGAACCGCAGCTTGTGCGCGGTATCAAGTATTCAGCGGCAAGTTCTAATTAATAATATTATTATTAATTTCCCTTCCATTGCATGGGCTACTTCGAACCAGCTAATCTTTAGTAGAATTCTCGATACCGCGCTGAGGGAAGATGGCCCTGGGAAGTGACCGACCTGGCCCGCGAGATGAACCGCAGTTTGTGCGCGGTATCAAGTATTCAACTGCAAATTCTAATTATTAATATTATTATTAATTTCCCTTCCATTGCATGGGCTACTTCGAACCAGCTAATCATTAGAAGAATTCTCGATACCGCGCTGAGGGAAGATGGCTCTGGGAAGTGACCGACCTGGCCCGCGAGATGAACCGCAGTTTGTGCGCGGTAACAGGTATTCAGCTGCAAATTCTAATTATTAATATTATTATTAATTTCCCTTCCATTGCATGGGCTACTTCGAACCAGCTAGTCATTAGTAGAATTCTCGATACCTCTCTGCGGGAATATGGCCTTGGGAAGTGACCGACCTGGCCCGCGAGATGAACCGCAGCTTGTGCGCGGTATCAAGTATTCAGCTGCAAATTCTAATTATTAATATTATTATTAATTTCCCTTCGATTGCATGGGCTACTTCGAACCAGCTAATCATTAGTAGAATTCTCGATACCTCTCTGCGGGAATATGGCCCTGGGAAGTGACTGACCTGGCCCGCGAGATGAACCGCAGCTTGTGCGCGGTATCAAGTATTCAGCTGCAAATTCTAATTATTAATATTATTATTAATTTCCCTTCCATTGCATGGGCTACTTCGAACCAGCTAATCATTAGTAGAATTCTCGATACCGCGCTGAGAAGAGATGGCCCTGGGAAGTGACCGACCTGGCCCGCGTGCACACGAAATTGATCGGTCCCTACCCTTTTCCATGAGCGCTGCCAAGGGTATTCTACTGACGACCAGCCGGTTCGAAGAAGCTCATGCAATGGAAAAGAAATTTAATAATAAAATTACATATTAATTTGCTGCTGAATACTTTTGGCAGCACACGAAATTAGGTTTTTCGCGCAGGCCCGGTCGGTCCTTACCCAGGACCGTCTTCTATGAGCGCTGCCAAGGGTATTCTACTGACGACCAGCCGGTTCAAAGTAGCTCATGCAATCGAAGGGAAATATAATAATAATATTACTTTTTTTGCTGCTGAAAACTTTTGGCAGCACACGAAATTAGGTTTTTCGCGCAGGCCGGGTCGGTCCCTACCCAGGACCGTCTTCCATAAGCGCTGCCAAGGGTATTCTACTGACGACCAGCCGGTTCGAAGTAGCTCATGCAATGGAAGAGAAATATAATAATAATATTACATATTAATTTGCTGCTGAATACTTTTGGCAACACACGAAATTAGGTTTTTCGCGCAGGCCGGGTCGGTCCCTACCCAGGACCGTCTTCCATGAGCGCCGCCAAGGGTATTCTACTGACGACCAGCCGGTTCGAAGTAGTTCATGCAATGGAAGGGAAATATAATAATAATATTACATTTTAAATTGCTGCTGAAAACTTTTGGCAGCACACGAAATTAGGTTTTTCGCGCAGGCCGGGTCGGTCCCTACCCAGGACCGTCTTCCATGAGCGCTGCCAAGGGTATTCTACTGACGACCAGCCGGTTCGAAGTAGCTCATGCAATGGAAGGGAAATAAATTAATAATATTACATATTTTTTTGCTGCTGAATACTTTTGGCAGCACACGAAATTAGGTTTTTCGCGCAGGCCGGGTCGGTCCCTACCCAGGACCGTCTTCCATGAGCGCTGCCAAGGTTATTCTACTGACGACCAGCCGGTTCGAAGTAGCTCATGCAATGGAAGGGAAATATAATAATATGATTACATATTTTATTTTGCTGCTGAATACTTTTGGCAGCACACGAAATCAGGTTTTTCGCGCAGGCCGGGTCGGTCCCTACCCAGGACCGTCTTCCATGAGCGCTGCCAAGTGTCTTCTACTGACGACTAGCCGGTTCGAATTAGCTCATGCATTGGAAGAGAAATATAATAATAATATTACATATCAATTTGCTGCTGAATACTTTTGGCAACACACAAAATTAGGTTTTTCGCGCAGGCCCGGTCGGTCCCTACCCAGGACCGTCTTCCATGAGCGCTGCCAAGGGTATTCTACTGACGACCAGCCGGTTCAAAGTAGCTCATGCAATGGAAGGGAAATATAATAATAATATTACTTTTTTTGCTGCTGAAAACTTTTGGCAGCACACGAAATTAGGTTTTTCGCGCAGGCCGGGTCGGTCCCTACCCAGGACCGTCTTCCATGAGCGCTGCCAAGGGTATTCTACTGACGACCAGCCGGTTCGAAGTAGCTCATGCAATGGAAGAGAAAAATAATAATAATTTTACATATTAATTTGCTGCTGAATACTTTTGGCAGCACACGAAATTAGGTTTTTCGCGCAGGCCGGGTCGGTCCCTACCCAGAAACTTATGGAATTTCGTGTGCTGTGTTTCCTTAGTTTCCTTAGTTTCCTTAGTTTCCTTAGTTTACTTAGTTTACTTAGTTTCCTTAGTTTCCTTAGTTTCCTTAGTATCCTATTTTTCCTTAGTTTCCTTAGTTTACATAATTTCCATAATTTCCATAGTTTCCTTAGTTTCCTTAGTTTCCTTAGTTTCCTTAGTTTCCTAAGTTTCCTTAATTTTCTTAGTTTCCTTAGTTTCTTTATTTTCTTTAATTTCCTTAGTTTCCATAGTTTCCTTAGTTTCCTAAGTTTCCTTAGTTTCCTTAGTTTACTTAGTTTACTTAGTTTCCTTAGTTTCCTTAGTTTCCTTAGTTTCCCTAGTTTCCTTAGTTTCCTTAGTTTCCTTAGTTTCCTTAGTTTCCATAGTTTCCTTAGTTTCCTAAGTTTCCTTAGTTTCCTTAGTTTACTTAGTTTCCTTAGTTTCCTTAGTTTCCTTAGTTTCCCTAGTTTCCTTAGTTTCCTTAGTTTCCTTAGTTTCCTTAGTTTCTTTAGTTTCTTTAGTTTACTAAGTTTACTTAGTTTCCTTAGTTTCCTTAGTTTCCTTACTTTCCTTAGTTTCCTTAGTTTCCTAAGTTTCCTTAGTTTCCTTAGTTTACATAATTTCCTTAATTTCCATAGTTTCCTTAGTTTCCTTAGTTTCCTTAGTTTCCTTAGTTTCCTAAGTTTTATTTTTCTTTATTTTCTTTAATTTCCTTAGTTTCCTTAGTTTCCTTAGTTTCCTAAGTTTCCTTAGTTTCCTTAGTTTACTTAGTTTACTTAGTTTCTTTAGTTTCCTTAGTTTCCTTAGTTTCCCTAGTTTCTCTAGTTTTTTTATTTTCTTTAATTTCTTTAGTTTCCTTAGTTTCCTTAGTTTCCTTAGTTTCCTTAGTTTCCTTAGTTTACTTAGTTTACTTAGTTTACTTAGTTTCCTTAGTTTCCTTAGTTTCTTTAGTTTCCTTAGTTTCCTTAGTTTCCTTAGTTTCCTTAGTTTCCTTAGTTTCCTTAGTTTCCTTAGTTTCCTTAGTTTCCTTAGTTTCCTTATTTTTCTTTTTTTCCTTAGTTTCCTTAGTTTCCTTAGTTTCCTTAGTTTACTTAGTTTCCTTAGTTTCCTTAGTTTCCTTAGTTTCCTTAGTTTCTTTTGTTTCCTTAGTTTCCTTAGTTTCTTTAGTTTCCCTAGTTTCCTTAGTTTCCTTAGTTTCCTTAGTTTCTTTAGTTTGCTTAGTTTTTTAGTTTCCTTAGTTTCCTTAGTTTCCTTAGTTTCCTTAGTTTCCTTAGTTTCCTTATTTTCCTTAGTTTTTTTAGTTTCCATAGTTTACTAAGTTTCCTTAGTTTCCTTAGTTTCCTAAGTTTCCTTAGTTTCTTTTTCTTAGTTTCCTTAGTTTCCTTAGTTTCCTTAGTTTACTTAGTTTACTTAGTTTCCTTAGTTTCCTTAGTTTCCTTAGTTTCCCTAGTTTCCTTAGTTTCCTTAGTTTCCTTAGTTTACTTAGTTTACTTAGTTTCCTTAGTTTCCTTAGTTTCCTTAGTTTCCTATTTTTCCTTAGTTTCCTTAGTTTACATAATTTCCATAATTTCCATAGTTTCCTTAGTTTCCTTAGTTTCCTTAGTTTCCTTAGTTTCTTTATTTTCTTTAATTTCCTTAGTTTCCATAGTTTCCTTAGTTTCCTAAGTTCCCTTAGTTTCCTTAGTTTACTTAGTTTACTTAGTTTCCTTAGTTTCCTTAGTTTCCTTAGTTTCCCTAGTTTCCTTAGTTTCTTTATTTTCTTTAATTTCTTTAGTTTCCTTAGTTTCCTTAGTTTCCTTAGTTTCCTGAGTTTCCTTTGTTTCCTAAGTTTCCTTAGTTTCCTTAGTTTCCTTATTTTTCTTTTTTTCCTTAGTTTCTTTAGTTTCCTTAGTTTACTTAGTTTACATAATTTCCTTAGTTTCCTTAGTTTCCTTAGTTTCCTTAGTTTACTTAGTTTCCTTAGTTTCCTTAGTTTCCTTAGTTTCCTTAGTGTCACGAGTTGCCCTTGTTGATAGCATTGGGCCCTATGCATTGTATCTATATTGTGCTATGTTATATATAATTATTATTTGCTTAAATGACAGTTTGACAATTATAGTATATAGATATACCTATAATAATCTAGCTTATATAATATATCGATGGTCGTCGATGGTCGTTGGGTCCAAAAGGTGTGTCGGGGTTAAGGGTCATCTGTCTGGAAGGCGGATAGGCCTATATAGGCAAGAGAACGGACTGTCTGGGGTCAGTCATCGGAGGTCAGTCGTCGGAGGAGAGTCATCGGAGGTCAGTCGTCGGAAGCTGTCGTCGAGGAGTCGTCGGTCGGAGATGCGAAGTGGGCATGCACGCTGAACTTTGCTGAAGGACGTTCGAGCGTAGGACAACGCACAACGGTGCAAGAAGGTGAACACTGGGCACAACGGTGCTACCAGGCGAATTCGAAGCACAACGGTGCTACTACCAGACGAGGACGGGCTGGAAGGAGCGGACGCTTTCCCGCTTTTTCTCCGTCGCTTTCCGCCACTTCTTCGCAACTTCTCTACCACGTGACCACGTCTATGCTAGACGTGGGCGGTGTCTGGGAGAGCGGAATCTTCTCCGCCACTTCTACGACCGAGGTGGGCGGTGCCGGAAGGAACTGGCACTCCTCTACAAGACGCGACCAGCAGTCGTAGCTGGAACGCCAGCAGGACTGGAACTCTCGACGCTGGGTTCGAGAACGGACCAACGGACGACTTCAAAGCCAGACAACCAGACCAGTGAGCCGACCGAAGCCCTTCGCTGCGTAACAGGACTTCTTCACACCTGCAGAAACTGTCTCCATGCGAACGGAAACGTGAGTGGGGGCGAAGCTTTGTTGGGGGGGTCTGGGGGAGGGCACGACCATCGATTAGGGCTCTATAGGCGTAGCTTATTAACTCTTCCGCAGCTAAGTTGTTTTTTATAAATATAGTCATAATTTGTTCATAAATAGAAAAACACTTAAAGTCCATGAAATATTGACATGTCTTATATCATTTTGTTCGTATTTGATTCCTCAACAATATTCTGTCTTGAAAACGCAGATAAATTGACGTGTTTGCCTTAAAATTTATAAATATATTAAATATTTTAAAAAATAATTTTTTAATTTATAACATTAAAAATTAATAAAAAAAATTATGAACCAACTAAAATTAATGCAAATACTTATAAATGTAGCTACTTGTATGACAAACTTGTATCAAACAGTGAAAAGCTAAAAAAAGTGTGAATTTAATTTTAAAATGATTTTATATTACTTCCACTTAGAAGATAATGACATCGACGCTCATGTCAACAAAATACTAGGTCTGCTTGCGATGTCGCCGTATTTCTATCCAAATATGTCCAAACATAGATAATTATTTTATAAATCCTTTACACAATTTGCCTGACTGATAAGTTTTATGTTACTAATTAGGCTGAAAGACCTAAATAAAAAAAATTACTGCAGAGAAGTGATCAAATGAGCTCATGTTTTCCTACTCTATGATGAGATCGGCGTGGTCGGATGGACGGGCGGTAAATGTGCGGTCTTCAAATCCCGAAACCTTTACATCATCTAGAATAAATGTGCTTGAGACCTTATTAGAGCATTTGTTGAACAATATGATTCATTTTGTCTGAACTTGGCTGATGAAAAGACATAATTACAGCGAAATGGTCAACGGCCAAGAAGCCGCAGACGCGGCCGAAAGTAAACAAATGGCGGGATGTAAATTTTCACAAACTTACGGCCATAATTTTCGTTTATAACTTCATCAAACCATTGGGGAAAACCTACGTTAGGGTATTTTCTGATCCGTCTTCATGTCCCCAATCGAAATATATAAATAGATTTCTAAATATATCTACATTATCCGACAAACGGGTGCGTTTTTGTTGTGCGGTCACAATCGACCCCATTCGCTGCGAAAGAGCAGGACTGGAACTCTCGACGCTGGGTTCGAGAACGGACCAACGGACGACTTCAAAGCCAGACAACCAGACCAGTGAGCCGACCGAAGCCCTTCGCTGCGTAACAGGACTTCTTCACACCTGCAGAAACTGTCTCCATGCGAACGGAAACGTGAGTGGGGGCGAAGCTTTGTTGGGGGGGTCTGGGGGAGGGCACGACCATCGATTAGGGCTCTATAGGCGTAGCCTATTAACGATACTGTTTTTGCTATATATGTAACTATGTCTTTTAGTTTAATTTCAGTTGTCTTTTTATCTGAATAATTTTCTAAACGAGTTCATGCTTTGTTTTCTAGTATTTCGATGACAATATTCTAGACACCCTTTCCTTAATAGGCTAGGGCTAACTCGCCATTTAAGATAACTCATGACAATGTGGTGGCAGCAGCGGTGGGATGGTTGAGTTTGTTTAGGATATGGTCGTTGTATTAGGAACATAAGCTACATTTGACTCGATAGAATTAGACGGGGATTTAGACACTGATTAAATGATTTAGCTAAACGCATTGAAGCATTGCTAAAGATAATTTATGCTATTATAGCGTAGGTGTTTCACGCTGCATAAATAGGCCAGAGGGATTGTTTAAAGATCTGTTGTAGACTTAGTTAAACATACTTCTTCTATAGTGTCGCCTATAGTGGGGTCTAAGGTAATTATCTAGACTGAATAGATTAGCATTTGTCGCTTAGGGGATATTCTGTTTCAGTTTAGCCCAGTAGGCTAATTATTTCTCGACATGGAGCAATTGATAGCACTTGCCGAAAGGAGTGGCTTGAAAGGGCCTGAGCTTCTTGAGTTTGTGGAAAAGCACAGAGCTGATGAAGAAGCGCGACAGAAACGGATTCTTGAGCGAGAAGAGAGAGCAGCTGACAGAGAGATGCGCAAGTTTGAATTGGAGCGTCAGGCTAAAGTGGAAGCAGAACAAAACGCACTCAAGAAGTTTGAGATGGAGCAACAGGCTAAATCTGTAGCCGAAGAAAACGCACTCAAGAAGTTTGAATTGGAGAGACAGGCAAAAGCTGAAGCCTTAGATTTGGAAAGACAGGCTAAAACTGAAGCCGAAGCCAATTTAATGAGGAAGTTAGATTTGGAAAGACAGGCTAAAGCTGAAGCCGAAGCCAATGTAATGAGGAAGTTAGATTTGGAGAGACAAGCAAAAGCCGAAGCCGATGAATGTGCCATGAGAAAATTGGAACTTGAAAGAAAGATGAAACAGGAGGCGCACGAGCAAGCATTGGAAATGCAAAAGGAGCAGCATGAACAGTCCATGGCTTTGGAGAAAGCTAAGCTCGAAGGAAAGACTGTACGGCAGGCTAGTATCAGAAGTGTTAGTGAAAACGCAGCATCTGAAGAGGATGGTGAAGAGGAGGAGGAAGAGGAGCGGACCTCGGATTTTACAGTCAATGCGAGGAAAGGACCAAAGCTACCTCCATTTGAGGATGGCAAAGATAATATGGACGCTTATCTGAGAAGATTTGAGAAATATGCGTCTATTCGTAAATGGAAAAGACAGGAATGGGCAGTTTATTTGGCCGCACTTTTGAAAGGACGCGCTTTAGATGTGTTTGCGCGTATGCCGCCTGAACAATACGACGATTACGACGCATTGAAAGATGCTCTTCTGAAAAGATATCAGATGACGGAAGAAGGCTTTCACAAGCGGTTTAATAACTGTAGACCGGAAACTGGAGAAGCGCCTCAACAATTCATCACCAGGTTAGAAAGCTACTTGATGAGATGGATTGAGCTCGCCAAAGTCACTCAAGACTTTGATGGACTGAAGAGTTTGCTGGTAAAGGAGCAGTATCTCTCTGTGGTGAGCAGAGAATTGTCGCTGTTCTTGAGAGAAAGGGCGCCAAAAGATCTTCAGGAACTCGCTAAATTAGCGGAGACCTACATAGAGGCACACGAAGTAAAGTCAAAACAGCCATACCAGTCGGACTATGGAGAGAAAGAAGTAAGAACAGAGGGAAAATTTCTCAAGCCAGACTTCGCTAAGGAAAATGAGAGGGCTGGAAAGAAAGACCAAAAACGTAACGGGGCTACTGATAGGCCTTGTTTTTTTTGTAACCGATACGGGCACTCCTATAATTCATGTCGGTTTAGAATGAATACGTCACATAAAGCCGCAGGAATGCAGACTTCCTGGAAGCCTAGAAATGCACGGCAGAACCAGAAGAAAAAAGCTGAGAACAAGAAAGATAAATCAGTATCTTCCGCAGTTGATAAGAAAACGCACCAAACGACCGCAACTTCAACCGATCCAGAAGGAACGCTGGTCAAGGAAGGGTGTGACGAAAATGCTGGTCAGGCGTTGAAAAATCTGTCCGATGGTGAAGATGTCGAACTAAGATGTGGTTGCAAAGCGCACGTCATAGCTGAAGCCTGTAGACCGGGTAAATACGGAACTGATATGAAGACAACGATTGGTTATGTAGGAGATCAACAGGTCGAAGTGCTTCGAGACACCGGATGTTCGTCAGTGGTTGTAGCCAGGAGGCTGGTGAAAAAGAATCAGATGACTGGGAAGCATGAGTTGTGCATTCTGATTGACAAAACTACGAGGAAAGTGCCAACCGCTATCATTGAAGTCAGAACGGACTACTTCACAGGGAAAGTGAAAGCGCTCTGCATGAAGGAAACATTATACGACCTTGTAATTGGAAATATATCTGTAGCGGAACTACGGCCCAGATCCTTCGACAAGAGTACTGAGGTACATGAACAAGACTTGTTGATTGACGCAGAGAAAGATGCGGGGTGTACTGAAGAGCAGTTGAATGTGACATCAGCTGTGGAAACCCGACATATGAAAGAGAAAGCGAGAGCATTGCCAAAGCAGTTACGAGTCCCAGAATTTCAGAATGAAGTCACATTGGAAACGTTGAAGAAGGAACAGGCTGAGGACAGTTCATTGAAGAAATACTGGGAGTATTCTACACAGAAAGAAGCGACTGGAACGAACGATGACGATCGCATCGTACGCTTTGATGTGGAACGAGGACTACTGTATCGCAAGTTTCGATCACCACATCATAACTTCGGCGATGAAGTGAAACAGCTGGTAATTCCATCCAGGTTGAGAACCAGAGTAATGGAAATAGCCCATAGCTCAATTCTTGGAGGACACTTGGGCATTCACAAAACTCAAGAGAGAATTTTATCTCAATTCTTTTGGCCAGGATGCTACAGTGATATCGGAAGATACTGTCGATCCTGCGATATTTGTCAAAGAACCTTGCCGAAGGGGCGAGTTCAGAAAGTGCCTTTGATCAAGATGCCGATAATTGACACGGTCTTTAAGAGATGCGTGGTCGACCTGATTGGACCACTTCCATGCTCAGAGCGAGGACACCGGTACATTCTAACATTGGTGGATTGTGCAAGCCGCTATCCTGAGTGTATCGCGCTTAAGCAAATTGACACCTGTTCTGTTGCAGAAGCATTGCTTAGCATCTTTTCAAGGATGGGGGCACCATTGGAGCTGCTCTCGGATAATGGATCACAGTTCACAGGAGCAATGATGAAGGAAGTAGGTCGACTTCTGTCGATAAAACAATTATTCAGCACTCCATATCACAGTCAAAACTGTGGATTGGTTGAGAGATATAACGGAGTCATCAAACAAATGCTTCGGAAAATGTGTGCAGAGAAAGTGAAAGATTGGGATCGATACTTAGATCCTTTGATGTTCGCATATCGTGAGGTCAGTAATGAAAGTACGGGATTCAGTCCATTTGAGATGATTTACGGAAGACCTGTGCGAGGATCCATGGCGATCTTGAAGGAACTGTGGACTAAAGACATTGCTGAACCAGAGGAGAAGACGACTTATGAGTATGTTGTCGATCTGAGGAATCGTCTTCAAGAGACTTGTCACTTGGCGCAAGAAAATCTGCAAAGAGCCGCTGATAAATATAAGCGCAATTTTGACAAGCATGCCAAGCCTCGAAAGTTTGATCCAGGTGATAAAGTACTGCTACTGTTGCCTACAGAGAGCAACAAACTGCAAATGCAATGGAAAGGTCCATTTCCAGTACTGAAACGATTCGGAGAAGCTGATTATGTAATCCAGTTTCCTCACCGAGCAAAGACGTTCCATGCGAACATGCTGAAACGCTATCATGAGCGTCAACCAGAGACAGAGAACAGACCGAGCGAGGAAGCCGTGAACGACGAAATGCAAGCTGTAGGAGCGGCTGTTGTCGTCGAAGAATTGTCGGATGCAGAGATGAAGATGACAGGTGAAAGAAATCTGCCACTCTTTAACAATCTGCAGAAAGAGACCTACAAAGATGTGGAGATAGGCCATGATCTGTCAGCGGATCAGAAGAAGGAGGTCGAAACACTCTTGGAAGAATTTCAAGACATCTTCAGTGATGTGCTAAGAAGAATCAAGCTAGTCGGTCATCGGATTCAGCCTGCGTTAAATGTCGCAGGGCTGAAGAGACCATATCCTGTGCCATAGGCTATGAGACAGAAGCTGGACAAGAAAATCGAGGACTAGATTAGGGGTGATAATATTGTGAGTGGGTAAGTCGGATGGATCATCAGTCTTTGATCTATCATCAAGGAACTAATTCAGTAAATGGGAGTTTAGTATTTACTGGGTTTTAATTTTGCAGCCGTATTTCTTTATTATACGCTTTTAAAAAAGGGTTTGAAAATGTGGGGGCCGATTTTTTAAGCCGCCATCTGTAGGCCTAGATAGGAACTAGGATAAGTAAACCTAGATATTAACAGGGCAATCGTTTTAGTTTTAGTTGTAAAGAAAAGCTAAGGTAGTTTTCTCTTAAGTGTGGGGCCATTGTCACGAGTTGCCCTTGTTGATAGCATTGGGCCCTATGCATTGTATCTATATTGTGCTATGTTGTATATAATTATTATTTGCTTAAATGACAGTTTGACAATAGTATATAGATATACCTATAATAATCTAGCTTATATAATATATCGATGGTCGTCGATGGTCGTTGGGTCCAAAAGGTGTGTCGGGGTTAAGGGTCATCTGTCTGGAAGGCGGATAGGCCTATATAGGCAAGAGAACGGACTGTCTGGGGTCAGTCATCGGAGGTCAGTCGTCGGAGGAGAGTCATCGGAGGTCAGTCGTCGGAAGCTGTCGTCGAGGAGTCGTCGGTCGGAGATGCGAAGTGGGCATGCACGCTGAACTTTGCTGAAGGACGTTCGAGCGTAGGACAACGCACAACGGTGCAAGAAGGTGAACACTGGGCACAACGGTGCTACCAGGCGAATTCGAAGCACAACGGTGCTACTACCAGACGAGGACGGGCTGGAAGGAGCGGACGCTTTCCCGCTTTTTCTCCGTCGCTTTCCGCCACTTCTTCGCAACTTCTCTACCACGTGACCACGTCTATGCTAGACGTGGGCGGTGTCTGTGAGAGCGGAATCTTCTCCGCCACTTCTACGACCGAGGTGGGCGGTGCCGGAAGGAACTGGCACTCCTCTACAAGACGCGACCAGCAGTCGTAGCTGGAACGCCAGCAGGACTGGAACTCTCGACGCTGGGTTCGAGAACGGACCAACGGACGACTTCAAAGCCAGACAACCAGACCAGTGAGCCGACCGAAGCCCTTCGCTGCGTAACAGGACTTCTTCACACCTGCAGAAACTGTCTCCATGCGAACGGAAACGTGAGTGGGGGCGAAGCTTTGTTGGGGGGGTCTGGGGGAGGGCACGACCATCGATTAGGGCTCTATAGGCGTAGCCTATTAACGATACTGTTTTTGCTATATATGTAACTATGTCTTTTAGTTTAATTTCAGTTGTCTTTTTATCTGAATAATTTTCTAAACGAGTTCATGCTTTGTTTTCTAGTATTTCGATGACAATATTCTAGACACCCTTTCCTTAACCTTTTCGATACCTATGACGCCGGATATATCCGGCGGAGGAAATAAATCGTATTCCCTCAACGCCGGATATATCCGGCGGTGCTGCGCTGTCTGTTTAATAGCCTAGGTATACGGTATAACGTTGTTTTTGGTATCCCAGATTATGCCTAATGTTGTCTACGATCAATAATTCCCATACTTTGGCTATGAATCGGGGTTCCCCCCTGATTTGGGCTAAAAAAATAGACCAGACGAACGTGGTTTATACGCTGTCTGCTTTGACTCAGCATGTAAAGTTCAATCGTACTGTGAAGCGTTGACGAATAATAAGAGGTTTTTTTAGCTTGAAAGAAATTATAGACACACAATTATGCGTACGAGGCGGGGGGTCCAGAGGGGCAAATGCCCCCCAACTTTCGGGCAAGTCTGGTTTTTCGGGCAAACCACAGCCCCGGACGACTAAAAAAGGTCGTCAAATTTTTTGCCACATATATTTTTTCGGGCAGAAGCTCAATCTTTGCCCCCCCCCCCACCCCCACTGCTGAAATCTTCCGTACGCCTATGTGTAGACAGATTGCAGAACGATGACGAATTATACGATTTAGATGACAGCGGCGATGATATTGACGAGTAGGCCTGTGACGATTCTGAAGAGTTGAGTTGTCGGCGAATGAAGTTTCATTATTTTGATATGAGAAGTTCTCATTGAGTAGGCGCTATACAAATAGAAAATACGCTTAGGACTGTTGCTGTCTAAACGAGTTTAGCCATCTGCATTGTGGACACGTAATGCAAACTTGAACTAGGCCTATTGCCATAACAGCTAATGGTTCTATTATTTTGAGTTGAATAGTTGTCTTTGAAGAGGCGCTATATAAATGAAAAATACAAATAACTTTTGTTTTTACATAACCTTTATGATCATCATTGAAAATGCAGCATACGAACAGCTCATTATAATCACTGCCGTCGAAAAAGATAAAAGTCGAATTTTCACATATTTCTCCGGTCACAGGAATTTTTTACCTCCGGTAGCGAAAGGGTTAATAGGCTAGGGCTAACTCGCCATTTAAGATAACTCATGACACTTAGTTTCCTTAGTTTCATTAGTTTCCTTAGTTTCCTTATTTTCCTTAGTTTCCTTAGTTTCCATAGTTTACTAAGTTTACTTAGTTTCCTTAGTTTCCTTAGTTTACTTAGTTTCCTTAGTTTCCTTAGTTTCCTTAGTTTCCTTAGTTTCCTTAGTTTACTAAGTTTACTTAGTTTCCTTAGTTTCCTTAGTTTCCTTAGTTTCATTAGTTTCCTTAGTTTCCTTATTTTCCTTAGTTTCCTTAGTTTCCATAGTTTACTAAGTTTACTTAGTTTCCTTAGTTTCCTTAGTTTCTTTAGTTTCCTAAGTTTCCTTAGTTTCTTTTTCTTAGTTTCCTTAGTTTCCTTAGTTTCCTTAGTTTACTTAGTTTACTTAGTTTCCTTAGTTTCCTTAGTTTCCTTAGTTTCCCTAGTTTCCTTAGTTTCCTTAGTTTCCTTAGTTTCCTTAGTTTACTTAGTTTACTTAGTTTCCTTAGTTTCCTTAGTTTCCTTAGTATCCTATTTTTCCTTAGTTTCCTTAGTTTACATAATTTCCATAATTTCCATAGTTTCCTTAGTTTCTTTAGTTTCCTTAGTTTCCTAAGTTTCCTTAATTTCCTTAGTTTCCTTAGTTTCTTTATTTTCTTTAAATTCCTTAGTTTCCATAGTTTCCTTAGTTTCCTAAGTTTCCTTAGTTTCCTTAGTTTACTTAGTTTCCTTAGTTTCCTTAGTTTCCTTAGTTTCCCTAGTTTCCTTAGTTTCTTTATTTTCTTTAATTTCTTTAGTTTCCTTAGTTTCCTTAGTTTCCTTAGTTTCCTTAGTTTCCTTAGTTTACTTAGTTTACTTAGTTTACTTAGATTCCTTAGTTTCCTTAGTTTCCTTAGTTTCTATAGTTTCTTTAGTTTACTAAGTTTACTTAGTTTCCTTAGTTTCCTTAGTTTCCTTAGTTTCCTTAGTTTCATTAGTTTCCTTAGTTTCCTTATTTTCCTTAGTTTCCTTAGTTTCCATAGTTTACTAAGTTTCCTTAGTTTCCTTAGTTTCCTAAGTTTCCTTAGTTTCTTTTCCTTAGTTTCCTTAGTTTCCTTAGTTTCCTTAGTTTACTTAGTTTACTTAGTTTCCTTAGTTTCCTTAGTTTCCTTAGTTTCCCTAGTTTCCTTAGTTTCCTTAGTTTCCTTAGTTTCCTTAGTTTACTTAGTTTCCATAGTTTCCTTAGTTTCCTTAGTTCACTTAGTTTCCTTAGTTTCCTTAGTTTCCTGAGTTTCCTTTGTTTCCTAAGTTTCCTTAGTTTCCTTAGTTTCCTTAGTTTCCTTAGTTTCCTTAGTTTACTTAGTTTACTTAGTTTCCTTAGTTTCCTTAGTTTCCTTAGTTTCCCTAGTTTCCTTAGTTTCTTTATTTTCTTTAATTTCTTTAGTTTCCTTAGTTTCCTTAGTTTCCTTAGTTTCCTTAGTTTACTTAGTTTACTTAGTTTACTTAGATTCCTTAGTTTCCTTAGTTTCCTTAGTTTCTATAGTTTCTTTAGTTTACTAAGTTTACTTAGTTTCCTTAGTTTCCTTAGTTTCCTTAGTTTCCTTAGTTTCAATAGTTTCCTTAGTTTCTTTATTTTCCTTAGTTTCCTTTGTTTCCATAGTTTACTAAGTTTCCTTAGTTTCCTTAGTTTCCTAAGTTTCCTTAGTTTCTTTTCCTTAGTTTCCTTAGTTTCCTTAGTTTCCTTAGTTTACTTAGTTTACTTAGTTTCCTTAGTTTCCTTAGTTTCCTTAGTTTCCCTAGTTTCCTTAGTTTCCTTAGTTTCCTTAGTTTCCTTAGTTTACTTAGTTTCCATAGTTTCCTTAGTTTCCTTAGTTCACTTAGTTTCCTTAGTTTCCTTAGTTTCCTGAGTTTCCTTTGTTTCCTAAGTTTCCTTAGTTTCCTTAGTTTCCTTATTTTTCTTTTTCCTTAGTTTCTTTAGTTTCTTTAGTTTACTTAGTTTACATAATTTCCTTAGTTTCCTTAGTTTCCTTAGTTTCCTTAGTTTACTTAGTTTCCTTAGTTTCCTTAGTTTCCTTAGTTTCCTTAGTTTCCTTAGTTTCATTATTTTCCTTAGTTTCCTTATTTTCCTTAGTTTCCTTAGTTTCCATAGTTTACTAAGTTTACTTAGTTTCCTTAGTTTCCTTAGTTTACTTAGTTTACTTAGTTTACTTAGTTTCCTTAGTTTCCTTAGTTTCTTTAGTTTCCTTAGTTTCCTTAGTTTCCTTAGTTTCCTTAGTTTCCTTAGTTTCCTAAGTTTCCTTAGTTTCCTTAGTTTCCTTAGTTTCCTTAGTTTCTTTAGTTTCTTTAGTTTACTAAGTTTACTTAGTTTCCTTAGTTTCCTTAGTTTCCTTACTTTCCTTAGTTTCCTTAGTTTCCTAAGTTTCCTTAGTTTCCTTAGTTTACATAATTTCCTTAATTTCCATAGTTTCCTTAGTTTCCTTAGTTTCCTTAGTTTCCTTAGTTTCCTAAGTTTCCTTAGTTTCCTTAGTTTCTTTATTTTTTTTAATTTCCTTAGTTTCCTTAGTTTCCTTAGTTTCCTAAGTTTCCTTAGTTTCCTTAGTTTACTTAGTTTACTTAGTTTCCTTAGTTTCCTTAGTTTCCTTAGTTTCCCTAGTTTCTCTAGTTTTTTTATTTTCTTTAATTTCTTTAGTTTCCTTAGTTTCCTTAGTTTCCTTAGTTTCCTTAGTTTCCATAGTTTCCTAAGTTTCCTTAGTTTCCTTAGTTTACATAATTTCCTTAATTTCCATAGTTTCCTTAGTTTCCTTAGTTTCCTTAGTTTCCTTAGTTTCCTAAGTTTCCTTAGTTTCCTTAGTTTCTTTATTTTTTTTAATTTCCTTAGTTTCCTTAGTTTCTTTAGTTTCCTTAGTTTCTTTCTTTTCTTTAATTTCCTTAGTTTCTTTAGTTTCCTTAGTTTCCTTAGTTTCCTTAGTTTCCTTAGTTTACTTAGTTTCCTTAGTTTCCTTAGTTTCCTTAGTTTCCTTAGTTTCCTTAGTTTCTTTAGTTTCTTTAGTTTACTAAGTTTACTTAGTTTCCTTAGTTTCCTTAGTTTCCTTACTTTCCTTAGTTTCCTTAGTTTCCTAAGTTTCCTTAGTTTCCTTAGTTTACATAATTTCCTTAATTTCCATAGTTTCCTTAGTTTCCTTAGTTTCCTTAGTTTCCTTAGTTTCCTAAGTTTCCTTAGTTTCCTTAGTTTCTTTATTTTTTTTAATTTCCTTAGTTTCCTTAGTTTCCTTAGTTTCCTAAGTTTCCTTAGTTTCCTTAGTTTACTTAGTTTACTTAGTTTCCTTAGTTTCCTTAGTTTCCTTAGTTTCCCTAGTTTCTCTAGTTTTTTTATTTTCTTTAATTTCTTTAGTTTCCTTAGTTTCCTTAGTTTCCTTAGTTTCCTTAGTTTCCATAGTTTACTTAGTTTACTTAGTTTACTTAGTTTCCTTAGTTTCCTTAGTTTCTTTAGTTTCCTTAGTTTCCTTAGTTTCCTTAGTTTCCTTAGTTTCCTGAGTTTCCTTAGTTTCCTAAGTTTCCTTAGTTTCCTTAGTTTCCTTATTTTTCTTTTTTTCCTTAGTTTCCTTAGTTTCCTTAGTTTCCTTAGTTTACTTAGTTTCCTTAGTTTCCTTAGTTTCCTTAGTTTCCTTAGTTTCTTTTGTTTCCTTAGTTTCCTTAGTTTCTTTAGTTTCCCTAGTTTCCTTAGTTTCCTTAGTTTCCTTAGTTTCTTTAGTTTGCTTAGTTTTTTAGTTTCCTTAGTTTCCTTAGTTTCCTTAGTTTCCTTAGTTTCCTTAGTTTCCTTATTTTCCTTAGTTTCCTTAGTTTCCATAGTTTACTAAGTTTCCTTAGTTTCCTTAGTTTCCTTAGTTTCCTTAGTTTCTTTTCCTTAGTTTCCTTAGTTTCCTTAGTTTCCTTAGTTTACTTAGTTTACTTAGTTTCCTTAGTTTCCTTAGTTTCCTTAGTTTCCCTAGTTTCCTTAGTTTCCTTAGTTTCCTTAGTTTCCTTAGTTTACTTAGTTTACTTAGTTTCCTTAGTTTCCTATTTTTCCTTAGTTTCCTTAGTTTACATAATTTCCATAATTTCCATAGTTTCCTTAGTTTCCTTAGTTTCCTTAGTTTCCTTAGTTTCTTTATTTTCTTTAATTTCCTTAGTTTCCATAGTTTCCTTAGTTTCCTAAGTTCCCTTAGTTTCCTTAGTTTACTTAGTTTACTTAGTTTCCTTAGTTTCCTTAGTTTCCTTAGTTTCCCTAGTTTCCTTAGTTTCTTTATTTTCTTTAATTTCTTTAGTTTCCTTAGTTTCCTTAGTTTCCTTAGTTTCCTTAGTTTACTTAGTTTACTTAGTTTCCTTAGTTTCCTTAGTTTCCTTAGTTTCCTTAGTTTCTATAGTTTCTTTAGTTTACTAAGTTTACTTAGTTTCCTTAGTTTCCTTAGTTTCCGTACTTTCCTTAGTTTCCTTAGTTTCCTAAGTTTCCTTAGTTTCCTTAGTTTACATAATTTCCATAATTTCCATAGTTTCCTTAGTTTCCTTAGTTTCCTTAGTTTCCTTAGTTTACTTAGTTTCCTTAGTTTCCTTAGTTTCCTTAGTTTCCTTAGTTTCCTTAGTTTCCTTAGTTTCTTTAGTTTCCTTAGTTTCCTTAGTTTCCTTAGTTTCCTTAGTTTCCTTAGTTTCCTTAGTTTCCTTAGTTTCCTTAGTTTCATAAGTTTCATCAGTTTACTTAGTTTCTTTAGTTTACTTAGTTTCCTTAGTTTCCTTAGTTTCCTTAGTTTCCCTAGTTTCCTTAGTTTCTTTATTTTCTTTAATTTCTTTAGTTTCCTTAGTTTCCTTAGTTTCCTTAGTTTCCTTAGTTTCCTTAGTTTACTTAGTTTCCTTAGTTTACTTAGTTTACTTAGTTTCCTTAGTTTCCTTAGTTTCCTTAGTTTCCCTAGTTTCCTTAGTTTCCTTAGTTTCCTTAGTTTCCTTAGTTTACTTAGTTTCCTTAGTTTCCTTAGTTTCCTTAGTTCACTTAGTTTCCTTAGTTTCCTTAGTTTCCTGAGTTTCCTTTGTTTCCTAAGTTTCCTTAGTTTCCTTAGTTTCCTTATTTTTCTTAATAATTTGCTGCTGCTGAATACTTTTGGCAGCACACGAATTTAGGTTTTTCGCGCAGGCCAGGTCGGTCCATACCCAGGAACATTTGGAATTTCGTGTGCTTCCAAAAGTATTCAGCAGCAAATTAATATGTAATAATATTACTATATTTCCCTTCCATTGCATGAGCTACTTCGAACCGGCTGGTCGTCAGTAGAATACCCTTGGCAGCGCTCATGGAAGACGGTCCTGGGTAGAAACCGACCGGGCCTGCGCGAAAAACCTAATTTCGTGTGCTGCCAAAAGTATTCAGCAGCAAATTAATATGTAACATTGATATTATATTTCCCTTCCATTGCATGAACTACTTCGAACCGGCTGGTCGTCAGTAGAATACCCTTGGCAGCGCTCAGGGAAGACAGTCTTGGGTAGGGACCGACCCGGCCTGCGCGAAAAACCTAATTTCGTGTGCTGCCAAAAGTATTCAGCAGCAGCAAATTAATAACTAATATTATTACTATATGTCCCTTCCTTTGCATGAGCTACTTCGAACCGGCTGGTCCTCAGTAGAATACCCTTGGCAGCGCTCATGGAAGACGGTCCTGGGTAGGGACCGACCGGGCCTGCGCGAAAAACCCAATTTCGTGTGCTGCCAAAAGTATTCAGCAGCAAATTAATATGTTATATTATTATTACATTTCCTTTCCATTGAAATTAGGTTTTTCGCGCAGGCCGGGTCGGTCCCTATCCAAGACCGTCTTCCATGAGCGCTGCCAAGGGTATTCTACTGAGGACCAGCCGGTTCGAAGTAGCTCATGCAATGGAAGGGAAATATAGTAATAATATTAAATATTTATTTGCTGCTGCTGAAAACTTTTGGCAGCACACGAAATTAGGTTTTTCGCGCAGGCCGGGTCGGTCCCTACCCAAGACCGTCTTCCCTGAGCGCTGCCAAGGGTATTCTACTGACGACCAGCCGGTTCGAAGTAGCCCATGCTATGGAAGGGAAATATAATAGTAATATTAAATATTAATTTGCTGCTGCTGAATACTTTTGGCACACGAAATTAGGTTTTTCGCGCAGGCCGGGTCGGTCCCTACCCAGGACCGTCTTCCATGAGCGCTGCCAAGGGTATTCTACTGACGACCAGCCGGTTCGAAGTAGCTCATTCAATGGAAGGGACCGACCGTCTTCTTTGAGCGCTGCCAAAAGTATTCAGCAGCAAGGGAAATATAATAAAAAATTACATATTAATTTGCTGCTGAATACTTTTGGCAGCACACGAAATTAGGTTTTTCGCCCAGGCCGGGTCGGTCCCTACCCGGGACCGTCTTCCATGAGCGCTGCCAAGCGTATTCTACTGACGACCAGCCGGTTCGAAGAAGCTCATGCAATGGAAGGGAAATTTAATAATAATATTACATATTAATTTGCTGCTGCATACTTTTGGCAGCACACGAAATTGGGTTTTTCGCGCAGGCCCGGTCGGTCCTTACCCAGGACCGTCTTCCATGAGCGCTGCCAAGGGTATTCTACTGAGGACCAGCCGGTTCGAAGTAGCTCATGCAATGGAAGGGAAATATAGTAATAATATTAATTTGTAATTTGCTGCGTCTGAATACTTTTGGCAGCACACGAAATTAGGTTTTTCGCGCAGGCCGGGTCGGTCCCTACCCAACACTGTCTTCCCTGAGCGCTGCCAAGGGTATTCTACTGACGATCAACCGGTTCGAAGTAGCCCATGCAATGGAAGGGAAATATAATAATAATATTACATATTAATTTGCTGCTGAATACTTTTGGCAGCACACGAAATTAGGTTTTTCGCGCAGGCCGGGTCGTTCCCTACCCAGGACCGTCTTCCATGAGCGCTGCCAAGGGTATTCTACTGACGGCCAGCCGGTTCGAAGAAGCTCATGCAATGGAAGGGAAATATAATAATAATATTACATATTATTTTGCTGCTGAAGACTTTTGGCAGCACACGAAATTAGGTTTTTCGCGCAGGCCCGGTCGGTCCCTACCCAGGACCGTCTTCCATGAGCGCTGCCAAGGGTATTCTACTGACGACCAGCCGGTTCGAAGTAGCTCATGCAATGGAAGGGAAATATAGTAATAATATTAAATATTAATTTGCTGCTGCTGAATACTTTTGGCAGCACACGAAATTAGGTTTTTCGCGCAGGCCGGGTCGGTCCCTACCCAGAAACATATGGAATTTCGTGTGCTGCCAAAAGTATTCAGCAGCAATTTAATATGTAATATTATTATTATATTTCCCTTCCATTGCATGGGCTACTTCGAACCGGCTCATTATCAGATCAGTAGAATACCCTAGGCAGCGCTCATGGAAGACGGTCCTGGGTAAGGACCGACCCGGCCTGCGCGAAAAACCTAAATTCGTGTGCTGCCAAAAGCATTCAGCAGCAAATTAATATGTAATATTATTATTATATTTCCTTTCCATTGCATGAGCTTCTTCCATGAGCGCTGCCAAGGGTAGGGACCGACCCGGCCTGCGCGAAAAACCTAATTTTGTGTGTATTATTATTATGTTTCTCTTCCATTGCATGCACAGGACCGTCTTCCATGAGCGCTGCCAAGGGTATTCTACTGACGACCAGCCGGTTCGAAGTAGCTCATGCAATGGAAGAGAAATATAATAATATTATTACATTTTAATTTGCTGGTGAAAACTTTTGGCAGCACACGAAATTAGGTTTTTCGCGCAGGCCGGGTCGGTCCCTACTCAGGACCGTCTTCCATGAGCGCTGCCAAGGGTATTCTACTGAGGACCAGCCGGTTCGAAGTAGCTCATGCAATGGAAAGGAAATATAGTAATAATATTAACCCATTAGTGCCCACAGTCCCTTTTTAGGGACACAAAGTTAATCAAGCGTAGTCTATCATAAATGAACCACAAATTTTTATTTTCTGTTTTTGCTGTACTTAGCAATGTCTTTAGTATTTTTTGAAGCATTTTGTTTGTATGTACATAAACATCATGTGCATAATATTTCCTTATGAACATCGATTAATGGAAAATTCACAAATCATGATTTCATGCTCAAAGGTGGGTGTTTTTCAATTAAATGACCTCAGTAAACCGAATAAAGTGAATCATATTTAGGTAGTACAACTACTTAGCCTGTGCAGGAATACTTTTGTTGCATGTTTCTTGTGAATGGTGTACTTTCTGTACTGCGTTGAACTTATGTCCTTAAAAAGGGACTGTGGGCATTAGAGGGTACCCTATTTTTGTTAGGCAAAAATAGCTGTGTGTATGGTTTTATGACCACTGGAGTCTATTAGATCCAATCGTTATGGCATATTTCTGTACCATCCCAATGCTAGAATGTATGTATGTATGTATGTACGTATGTATGCATGCATGTATGTATGTATGCATATGTGTATGCATGTATTTGCGTATGTATGTATGCATGCATACAGCATGCATGTATGCATGCATGCCTGTATGTATGCATTCATGCATGTGTGTATATATGTATGTATGTATGTTTGCATGTATGTATGCATGCATGTATGCATGTATGAATGCATGTAGGTAGAATGTATGCATGAGAGCCTAGTTAGCTACACCGGTAAGCGAGAGCGACATACGTCCGTTGGTTGCAACGGACTGCGGTTCAAGCCCCGGGCTGGGAGAGTTGACATTCAGAGATTTATATTATCTCGGGCTAGCACGTGTGGGACGCAGGGGTGCAAGCTGCTGGGGAGTGACCTTGGGCAAGTTTCTTACCCATCATTGTCTGTGGGGAAGGCAACGGGAAACCACCTCACTCATCTCATCCCCAGGGGCGTAAAGCCAATTAACCTGCCTACGGGCAGAGGGCCATCATCATCACCATCATCATGCATGTAGGTATATATGCGTGTACGCATGAATGTATGTGTAAGTACGCACGCAAGCACGTAGGCAGTATGTATGTATGTACGCCGGTGCGTATGTACGCAGGTACGTATGTACGCAGGTACGTATGTACGCAGTTACGTTTGTTTTGTTTGTTTGTATGTGCACTTGTTATAGCGCCCCTTCAAGCTCTCTCTTCTCAAAGGCGCTCCCGATGCAGAGCGGACACTGCATCGGAGTTTCACGCCGAAGCGCTGAGCAATTGTGAGTGAAGGACTTGCCCAAGGTCCTTACGCGGCGAGGTGGATTCGAACCTCGAACCTTCCGGCTTCAAGGCAACGACGCCACCACTACACTACCGCGCCCCTACGTATGTGTATATATATATATGTATATGTATGTATGTATGTGTGACATTGTATGTATGTATGTATGTAAGTATGTTTGTATGTATGTATGTATGTATGTATGTATGTATGTACGTACACAAACGCAAGCACGTACGCTGATGGGTATGTACGCAGGTACGTATGTGCATGTATGTTTGTTTGTACGTATATATGTGCGTATGTACATACGTACATATTCACTTATGCATGTACGTTCGTGCTTACATTTGAACGTATGTAGCTCGTATTCAACCATCTACGTGCACCGTAACGACGCTTTGCCTTGCACTGTAGTTCATTATATCAGTTGAACGGGTATAACCGGATCTGCCATATAAAAGTCAACTGCTAAGGACGACTATAATAGTCAGGATAGCCGTAAGAGGGATAAGGGACCGTCCATAAATGACGTCATGCACATAGGGTTGGGGGTCACACATAATATGTGACGATGTGTGATGGTCTCTAACTAGATATCATATGACATTTGTGATGAAGTGTGGCGAGGAGGGTCAAAATCATCGAAAATTACGTGTCGTCATTTATGGACGACCCCTAATAGCTGGTTTTGATATTTCTATTTGCTGCCTTTCATCTATCTGTATGTTATTTTTCATTTATATGTTGAATTTTCATATTTTAATAGCATACAAGTGAAGTAACCATGTCACATTTTAAGAATTTCCACTTATAAATATAAACCTGTGCCCTGTAGTGCCCACTGTCCCTTTTTAGGGACAAGAATTTAAATGCCGATATTTTAGATACCTGATGTTTGCAAATTTTTCCCATATTTTTTCCGTTATACCATCCATATTGTCTACCACACCAAGAAATTTCATAAAGTTTTTCCGTCATGGGCACTAAAGGGTTAAATATTAATTTGCTGCTGAATACTTTTGGCAGCACACGAAATTAGGTTTTTCGCGCAGGCCGGGTCGGTCCCTACCCAGGACCGTCTTCCCTGAGCGCTGCCTAGGGTATTATACTGATCTGATAATGAGCCGGTTCAAAGTGGCCCATGCAATGGAAGGGAAATGTAATAAAAACATTAAATATTATTTTTGCTGCTGAATACTTTTGGCAGCACACGAAATTAGGTTTTTCGCGCAGGCCGGGTCGGTCCCTACCCAGGACCGTCTTCCCTGAGCGCTGCCTAGGGTATTCTACTGATCTGATAATGAGCCGGTTCAAAGTAGCCCATGCAATGGAAGGGAAATGTAATAAAAATATTAAATATTAATTTGCTGCTGAATACTTTTGGCAGCACACGAAATTAGGTTTTTTGCGCAGGCCGGGTCGGTCCCTACCCAGGACCGTCTTCCATGAGCGTTGCCAAGGGTATTCTACTGACGACCAGCCGGTTCGAAGTAGCTCATGCAATGGAAAGGAAATATAATAATAATATTACATATTAATTTGCTGCTGAATACTTTTGGCAGCACACAAAATTAGGTTTTTCGCGCAGGCCCGGTCGGTCCCTACCCAGGACCGTCTTCTATGAGCGCTGCCAAGGGTATTCTACTGACGACCAGCCGGTTCAAAGTAGCTCATGCAATGGAAGGGAAATATAATAATAATATTACTTTTTTTGCTGCTGAAAACGTTTGGCAGCACACGAAATTAGGTTTTTCGCGCAGGCCGGGTCAATCCCTACCCAGGACCGTCTTCCATGAGCGCTGCCAAGGGTATTCTACTGACGACCAGCCGGTTCGAAGTAGCTCATGCAATGGAAGAAAAAAATAATAATAATTTTACATATTAATTTGCTGCTGAATACTTTTGGCAGCACACGAAATTAGGTTTTTCGCGCAGGCCGGGTCGGTCCCTACCCAGAAACATATGGAATTTCGTGTGCTGCCAAAAGTATTCAGCAGCAAATTAATATGTAATATTATTATTATATTTCCCTTCCATTGCATGGGCTACTTCGAACCGGCTCATTATCAGATCAGTAGAATACCCTAGGCAGCGCTCATGGAAGACGTTCCTGGGTAAGGACCGACCCGGCCTGCGCAAAAAACCTAAATTCGTGTGCTGCCAAAAGCATTCAGCAGCAAATTAATATGTAATATTATTATTATATTTCCCTTCCATTGCATGAGCTTCTTCCATGAGCGCTGCCAAGGGTAGGGACCGACCCGGCCTGCGCGAAAAACCTAATTTCGTGTGTATTATTATTATTATATTTCTCTTCCATTGCATGCCCAGGACCGTCTTCCATGAGCGCTGCCAAGGGTATTCTACTGACGACCAGCCGGTTCGAAGTAGCTCATGCAATGGAAGAGAAATATAATAATAATATTACATTTTAATTTGCTGGTGAAAACTTTTGGCAGCACACGAAATTAGGTTTTTCGCGCAGGCCGGGTCGGTCCCTACCCAGGACCGTCTTCCCTGAGCGCTGCCTAGGGTATTCTACTGATCTCTGATAATGAGCCGGTTCAAAGTAGCCCATGCAATGGAAGGGAAATGTAATAAAAATATTAAATATTAATTTGCTGCTGAATACTTTTGGCAGCACACGAAATTAGGTTTTTCGCGCAGGCCGGGTCGGTCCTTACCCAGGACCGTCTTCCATGAGCGCTGCCAAGAGTATTCTACTGACGACCAGCCGGTTCGAAGTAGCTCATTCAATGGAAAGGAAATATAATAATAATAATACATATTAATGTGCTGCTGAAAACTTTTGGCAGCACACGAAATTAGGTTTTTCGCGCAGGCCGGGTCGGTCCCTACCCAGGACCGTCTTCCATGAGCGCTGCCAAGGGTATTCTACTGAGGACCAGCTGGTTCAAAGTAGCTCATGCAATGGAAAAGAAATATAGTAATAATATTAAATATTAATTTGCTGCTGCTGAAAACTTTTGGCAGCACACGAAATTAAGTTTTTCGCGCAGGCCGGGTCGGTCCCTACCCAAGACCGTCTTCCCTGAGCGCTGCCAAGGGTATTCTACTGACGACCAGCCGGTTCGAAGTAGCCCATGCTATGGAAGGAAAATATAATAATAATAAATATTAATTTGCTGCTGCTGAATACTTTTGGCACACGAAATTAGGTTTTTCGCGCAGGCCGGGTCGGTCCCTACCCAGGACCGTCTTCCATGAGCGCTGCCAAGGGTATTCTACTGACGACCAGCCGGTTCGAAGTAGCTCATGCAATGGAAAGGAAATATAATAATAATATTACATATTTTATTTTGCTGCTGAATACTTTTGGCAGCACACGAAATCAGGTTTTTCGCGCAGGCCGGGTCGGTCCCTACCCAGGACCGTCTTCCATGAGCGCTGCCAAGGGTATTCTACTGACGACCAGCCAGTTCGAAGTAGCTCATGCAATGGAAGGGAAAAATAATAATAATATTACATATTAATTTGCTGCTGAATACTTTTGGCAGCACACGAATATAGGTTTTTCGCGCAGGCCGGGTCGGTCCCTACCCATCACCGTCTTCCATGAGCGATGTCAAAGGTATTCTACTGACAACCAGCCGGTTCGAAGAAGCTCATGCAATGGAAAGGAAATATAATAATAAAATTACATTTTAATTTGCTGCTGAATACTTTTGGCAGCACACGAAATTAGGTTTTTTGCGCAGGCCCGGTCGGTCCCTACCCAGGACCGTCTTCCATGAGCGCTGCCAAGGGTATTCTACTGACGACCAGCCGGTTCGAAGTAGCTCATGCAATGGAAGGGAAATATAATAAAAATATTACTTATTTTTTTTGCTGCTGAAAACTTTTGGCAGCACACGAAATTAGGTTTTTCGCGCAGGCCGGGTCGGTCCCTACCCAGGACCGTCTTCCATGAGCGCTGCCAAGGGTAATCTACTAACTACCAGCCGGTTAAAGTAGCTCATGCAATGGAAGGGAAATATAATAATAATTCTACATATTAATTTGCTGCTGAATACTTTTGGCAGCACACGAAATTGGTTTTTTTTCCCGCAGGCCGGGTCGGTCCCTACCCAGGACCATCTTCCATGAGCGTCTTCAGGTATTCTACTGACGACCAGCGGGTTCGAAGTAGCTCATGCAATGGAAGGGAAATAAAATAATAATATTACATATTAATTTGCTGCTGAAAACTTTTGGCAGCACACGAAATAAGGTTTTTTGCGCAGGCCGGGTCGGTCCCTACCCAGGACCGTCTTCCATGAGCGCTGCCAAGGTTATTCTACTGACGACCAGCCGGTTTGAAGTAGCTCATGCAATGGAAGGGAAATATAATAATAATATTACATATTAATTTGTGGCTGTTTTTCGCGCAGGCCGGGTCGGTCCCTACCCAGGACCGTCTTCCATGAGCGCTGCCAAGGGTATTCTACTGACGACCAGCCGGTTCGAAGTAGCTCATGCAATGGAAGGGAAATATAGTAATATTATTACATATTAATTTGTGGCTGTTTTTCGCGCAGGCCGGGTCGGTCCCTACCCAGGACCGTCTTCCATGAGCGCTGCCAAGGGTATTCTACTGACGACCAGCCGGTTCGAAGTAGCTCATGCAATGGAAAGGAAATATAATAATAATATTACATATTTTATTTTGCTGCTGAATACTTTTGGCAGCACACGAAATCAGGTTTTTCGCGCAGGCCGGGTCGGTCCCTACCCAGGACCGTCTTCCATGAGCGCTGCCAAGGGTATTCTACTGACGACCAGCCAGTTCGAAGTAGCTCATGCAATGGAAGGGAAAAATAATAATAATATTACATATTAATTTGCTGCTGAATACTTTTGGCAGCACACGAATATAGGTTTTTCGCGCAGGCCGGGTCGGTCCCTACCCATCACCGTCTTCCATGAGCGATGTCAAAGGTATTCTACTGACAACCAGCCGGTTCGAAGAAGCTCATGCAATGGAAAGGAAATATAATAATAAAATTACATTTTAATTTGCTGCTGAATACTTTTGGCAGCACACGAAATTAGGTTTTTTGCGCAGGCCCGGTCGGTCCCTACCCAGGACCGTCTTCCATGAGCGCTGCCAAGGGTATTCTACTGACGACCATCCGGTTCGAAGTAGCTCATGCAATGGAAGGGAAATATAATAAAAATATTACTTATTTTTTTTGCTGCTGAAAACTTTTGGCAGCACACGAAATTAGGTTTTTCGCGCAGGCCGGGTCGGTCCCTACCCAGGACCGTCTTCCATGAGCGCTGCCAAGGGTAATCTACTAACTACCAGCCGGTTCAAAGTAGCTCATGCAATGGAAGGGAAATATAATAATAATTCTACATATTAATTTGCTGCTGAATACTTTTGGCAGCACACGAAATTGGTTTTTTTTCCCGCAGGCCGGGTCGGTCCCTACCCAGGACCATCTTCCATGAGCGTCTTCAGGTATTCTACTGACGACCAGCGGGTTCGAAGTAGCTCATGCATAATTTCCATAATTTCCATAGTTTCCTTAGTTTCCTTAGTTTCCTTAGTTTCCTTAGTTTCCTAAGTTTCCTTAATTTCCTTAGTTTCCTTAGTTTCTTTATTTTCTTTAAATTCCTTAGTTTCCATAGTTTCCTTAGTTTCCTAAGTTTCCTTAGTTTCCTTAGTTTACTTAGTTTCCTTAGTTTCCTTAGTTTCCTTAGTTTCCCTAGTTTCCTTAGTTTCTTTATTTTCTTTAATTTCTTTAGTTTCCTTAGTTTCCTTAGTTTCCTTAGTTTCCTTAGTTTCCTTAGTTTACTTAGTTTACTTAGTTTACTTAGATTCCTTAGTTTCCTTAGTTTCCTTAGTTTCTATAGTTTCTTTAGTTTACTAAGTTTACTTAGTTTACTTAGTTTCCTTAGTTTCCTTAGTTTCCTTAGTTTCCTTAGTTTCATTAGTTTCCTTAGTTTCCTTATTTTCCTTAGTTTCCTTAGTTTCCATAGTTTACTAAGTTTCCTTAGTTTCCTTAGTTTCCTTAGTTTCCTTAGTTTCCTTAGTTTCTTTTGTTTCCTTAGTTTCCTTAGTTTCTTTAGTTTCCCTAGTTTCCTTAGTTTCCTTAGTTTCCTTAGTTTCTTTAGTTTGCTTAGTTTTTTAGTTTCCTTAGTTTCCTTAGTTTACTTAGTTTCCATAGTTTCCTTAGTTTCCTTAGTTCACTTAGTTTCCTTAGTTTCCTTAGTTTCCTGAGTTTCCTTTGTTTCCTTAGTTTCCTTAGTTTCCTTAGTTTCCTTAGTTTCCTTAGTTTCCTTAGTTTACTTAGTTTACTTAGTTTCCTTAGTTTCCTTAGTTTCCTTAGTTTCCCTAGTTTCCTTAGTTTCCTTATTTTCTTTAATTTCTTTAGTTTCCTTAGTTTCCTTAGTTTCCTTAGTTTCCTTAGTTTACTTAGTTTACTTAGTTTACTTAGATTCCTTAGTTTCCTTAGTTTCCTTAGTTTCTATAGTTTCTTTAGTTTACTAAGTTTACTTAGTTTCCTTAGTTTCCTTAGTTTCCTTAGTTTCCTTAGTTTCAATAGTTTCCTTAGTTTCCTTATTTTCCTTAGTTTCCTTTGTTTCCATAGTTTACTAAGTTTCCTTAGTTTCCTTAGTTTCCTAAGTTTCCTTAGTTTCTTTTCCTTAGTTTCCTTAGTTTCCTTAGTTTCCTTAGTTTACTTAGTTTACTTAGTTTCCTTAGTTTCCTTAGTTTCCTTAGTTTCCTTAGTTTCCTTAGTTTCCTTAGTTTCCTTAGTTTCCTTAGTTTACTTAGTTTCCATAGTTTCCTTAGTTTCCTTAGTTCACTTAGTTTCCTTAGTTTCCTTAGTTTCCTGAGTTTCCTTTGTTTCCTAAGTTTCCTTAGTTTCCTTAGTTTCCTTATTTTTCTTTTTCCTTAGTTTCTTTAGTTTCTTTAGTTTACTTAGTTTACATAATTTCCTTAGTTTCCTTAGTTTCCTTAGTTTCCTTAGTTTCCTTAGTTTCCTTAGTTTCCTTAGTTTCCTTAGTTTCCTTAGTTTCCTTAGTTTCATTATTTTCCTTAGTTTCCTTATTTTCCTTAGTTTACTTAGTTTCCTTAGTTTACTAAGTTTACTTAGTTTCCTTAGTTTCCTTAGTTTACTTAGTTTACTTAGTTTACTTAGTTTCCTTAGTTTCCTTAGTTTCTTTAGTTTCCTTAGTTTCCTTAGTTTCCTTAGTTTCCTTAGTTTCCTTAGTTTCCTAAGTTTCCTTAGTTTCCTAAGTTTCCTTAGTTTCTTTAGTTTCCTTTTTTTTCTTTTTTTCCTTAGTTTCTTTAGTTTCCTTAGTTTCTTTCTTTTCTTTAATTTCCTTAGTTTCTTTAGTTTCCTTAGTTTCCTTAGTTTCCTTAGTTTCCTTAGTTTACTTAGTTTCCTTAGTTTCCTTAGTTTCCTTAGTTTCCTTAGTTTCCTTAGTTTCTTTAGTTTCTTTAGTTTACTAAGTTTACTTAGTTTCCTTAGTTTCCTTAGTTTCCTTACTTTCCTTAGTTTCCTTAGTTTCCTTAGTTTCCTAAGTTTCCTTAGTTTCCTTAGTTTACATAATTTCCTTAATTTCCATAGTTTCCTTAGTTTCCTTAGTTTCCTTAGTTTCCTTAGTTTCCTAAGTTTCCTTAGTTTCCTTAGTTTCTTTATTTTCTTTAATTTCCTTAGTTTCCTTAGTTTCCTTAGTTTCCTAAGTTTCCTTAGTTTCCTTAGTTTACTTAGTTTACTTAGTTTCCTTAGTTTCCTTAGTTTCCTTAGTTTCCCTAGTTTCTCTAGTTTTTTTATTTTCTTTAATTTCTTTAGTTTCCTTAGTTTCCTTAGTTTCCTTAGTTTCCTTAGTTTCCTTAGTTTACTTAGTTTACTTAGTTTACTTAGTTTCCTTAGTTTCCTTAGTTTCTTTAGTTTCCTTAGTTTCCTTAGTTTCCTTAGTTTCCTTAGTTTCCTGAGTTTCCTTAGTTTCCTAAGTTTCCTTAGTTTCCTTAGTTTCCTTATTTTTCTTTTTTTCCTTAGTTTCCTTAGTTTCCTTAGTTTCCTTAGTTTACTTAGTTTCCTTAGTTTCATTAGTTTCCTTAGTTTCCTTAGTTTCTTTTGTTTCCTTAGTTTCCTTAGTTTCTTTAGTTTCCCTAGTTTCCTTAGTTTCCTTAGTTTCCTTAGTTTCTTTAGTTTGCTTAGTTTTTTAGTTTCCTTAGTTTCCTTAGTTTCCTTAGTTTCCTTAGTTTCCTTAGTTTCCTTATTTTCCTTAGTTTCCTTAGTTTCCATAGTTTACTAAGTTTCCTTAGTTTCCTTAGTTTCCTAAGTTTCCTTAGTTTCTTTTCCTTAGTTTCCTTAGTTTCCTTAGTTTCCTTAGTTTACTTAGTTTACTTAGTTTCCTTAGTTTCCTTAGTTTCCTTAGTTTCCCTAGTTTCCTTAGTTTCCTTAGTTTCCTTAGTTTCCTTAGTTTCCTTAGTTTACTTAGTTTCCTTAGTTTCCTTAGTTTCCTATTTTTCCTTAGTTTCCTTAGTTTACATAATTTCCATAATTTCCATAGTTTCCTTAGTTTCCTTAGTTTCCTTAGTTTCCTTAGTTTCTTTATTTTCTTTAATTTCCTTAGTTTCCATAGTTTCCTTAGTTTCCTAAGTTCCCTTAGTTTCCTTAGTTTACTTAGTTTACTTAGTTTCCTTAGTTTCCTTAGTTTCCTTAGTTTCCCTAGTTTCCTTAGTTTCTTTATTTTCTTTAATTTCTTTAGTTTCCTTAGTTTCCTTAGTTTCCTTAGTTTCCTTAGTTTACTTAGTTTACTTAGTTTACTTAGATTCCTTAGTTTCCTTAGTTTCCTTAGTTTCTATAGTTTCTTTAGTTTACTAAGTTTACTTAGTTTCCTTAGTTTCCTTAGTTTCCGTACTTTCCTTAGTTTCCTTAGTTTCCTAAGTTTCCTTAGTTTCCTTAGTTTACATAATTTCCATAATTTCCATAGTTTCCTTAGTTTCCTTAGTTTCCTTAGTTTCCTTAGTTTACTTAGTTTCCTTAGTTTCCTTAGTTTCCTTAGTTTCCTTAGTTTCCTTAGTTTACTTAGTTTCCTTAGTTTCCTTAGTTTCCTTAGTTTCCTTAGTTTCCTTAGTTTCCTTAGTTTCCTTAGTTTCCTGAGTTTCCTTAGTTTCATAAGTTTCATCAGTTTACTTAGTTTCTTTAGTTTACTTAGTTTCCTTAGTTTCCTTAGTTTCCTTAGTTTCCTTAGTTTCCTTAGTTTCTTTATTTTCTTTAATTTCTTTAGTTTCCTTAGTTTCCTTAGTTTCCTTAGTTTCCTTAGTTTCCTTAGTTTACTTAGTTTCCTTAGTTTACTTAGTTTACTTAGTTTCCTTAGTTTCCTTAGTTTCCTTAGTTTCCCTAGTTTCCTTAGTTTCCTTAGTTTCCTTAGTTTCCTTAGTTTACTTAGTTTCCATAGTTTCCTTAGTTTCCTTAGTTCACTTAGTTTCCTTAGTTTCCTTAGTTTCCTGAGTTTCCTTTGTTTCCTAAGTTTCCTTAGTTTCCTTAGTTTCCTTATTTTTCTTAATAATTTGCTGCTGCTGAATACTTTTGGCAGCACACGAATTTAGGTTTTTCGCGCAGGCCAGGTCGGTCCATACCCAGGAACATTTGGAATTTCGTGTGCTTCCAAAAGTATTCAGCAGCAAATTAATATGTAATAATATTACTATATTTCCCTTCCATTGCATGAGCTACTTCGAACCGGCTGGTCGTCAGTAGAATACCCTTGGCAGCGCTCATGGAAGACGGTCCTGGGTAGAAACCGACCGGGCCTGCGCGAAAAACCTAATTTCGTGTGCTGCCAAAAGTATTCAGCAGCAAATTAATATGTAATATTGATATTATATTTCCCTTCCATTGCATGAACTACTTCGAACCGGCTGGTCGTCAGTAGAATACCCTTGGCAGCGCTCAGGGAAGACAGTCTTGGGTAGGGACCGACCCGGCCTGCGCGAAAAACCTAATTTCGTGTGCTGCCAAAAGTATTCAGCAGCAGCAAATTAATAACTAATATTATTACTATATGTCCCTTCCTTTGCATGAGCTACTTCGAACCGGCTGGTCCTCAGTAGAATACCCTTGGCAGCGCTCATGGAAGACGGTCCTGGGTAGGGACCGACCGGGCCTGCGCGAAAAACCCAATTTCGTGTGCTGCCAAAAGTATTCAGCAGCAAATTAATATGTTATATTATTATTACATTTCCTTTCCATTGAAATTAGGTTTTTCGCGCAGGCCGGGTCGGTCCCTATCCAAGACCGTCTTCCATGAGCGCTGCCAAGGGTATTCTACTGAGGACCAGCCGGTTCGAAGTAGCTCATGCAATGGAAGGGAAATATAGTAATAATATTAAATATTTATTTGCTGCTGCTGAAAACTTTTGGCAGCACACGAAATTAGGTTTTTCGCGCAGGCCGGGTCGGTCCCTACCCAAGACCGTCTTCCCTGAGCGCTGCCAAGGGTATTCTACTGACGACCAGCCGGTTCGAAGTAGCCCATGCTATGGAAGGGAAATATAATAGTAATATTAAATATTAATTTGCTGCTGCTGAATACTTTTGGCACACGAAATTAGGTTTTTCGCGCAGGCCGGGTCGGTCCCTACCCAGGACCGTCTTCCATGAGCGCTGCCAAGGGTATTCTACTGACGACCAGCCGGTTCGAAGTAGCTCATTCAATGGAAGGGACCGACCGTCTTCTTTGAGCGCTGCCAAAAGTATTCAGCAGCAAGGGAAATATAATAAAAAATTACATATTAATTTGCTGCTGAATACTTTTGGCAGCACACGAAATTAGGTTTTTCGCCCAGGCCGGGTCGAAGTAGCCCATGCAATCGAAGGGAAATTAATAATAATATTAATAATTAGAATTTGCAGTTGAATACTTGATACCGCGCACAAACTGCGGTTCATCTCGCGGGCCAGGTCGGTCACTTCCCAGAGCCATCTTCCCTCAGCGCGGTATCGAGAATTCTTCTAATGATTAGCTGGTTCGAAGTAGCCCATGCAATGGAAGGGAAATTAATAATAATATTAATAATTAGAATTTGCAGTTGAATACCTGTTACCGCGCACAAACTGCGGTTCATCTCGCGGGCCAGGTCGGTCACTTCCCAGAGCCATCTTCCCTCAGCGCGGTATCGAGAATTCTTCTAATGATTAGCTGGTTCGAAGTAGCCCATGCAATGGAAGGGAAATTAATAATAATATTAATAATTAGAATTTGCAGTTGAATACTTGATACCGCGCACAAACTGCGGTTCATCTCGCGGGCCAGGTCGGTCACTTCCCAGGGCCATCTTCCCTCAGCGCGGTATCGAGAATTCTACTAAAGATTAGCTGGTTCGAAGTAGCCCATGCAATGGAAGGGAAATTAATAATAATATTATTAATTAGAACTTGCCGCTGAATACTTGATACCGCGCACAAGCTGCGGTTCATTTCGCGGGCAAGGTCGGTCACTTCCCAGGGCCATATTACCGCAGAGAGGTACCGAGAATTCTACTAATGATTAGCTGGTTTGAAGTAGCCCATGCAATGGAAGGGAAATATGTTAATAACAATACATATTAATTTGCTGCTGAATACTTTTGGCAGCACACGAATTTAGGTTTTTCGCGCAGGCCGGCTCGGTCCCTACCCAGGACCGTCTTCCATGAGCGCTGCCAAGGGTATTCTACTGACGACCAGCCAGTTCGAAGTAGCCGATGCAATGGAAGGGAAATATAATAATAATATTACATATTAATTTGCTGCTGAATACTTTTGGCAGCACACGAAATTAGGTTTTTCGCGCAGGCCGGGTCGGTCCCTACCCAGGACCGTCTTCCATGAGCGCTGCCAAGGGTATTCTACTGACGACCAGCCGGTTCGAAGTAGTTCATGCAATGGAAGAAATATAGTAATATTATTACATATTAATTTGCTGCTGAATACTTTTGGCAGCACACGAAATTAAGTTTTTCGTGCAGGCCGGGTCGGTCCCTACCCAGGACCGTCTTCCATGAGCGCTGCCAAGGGTATTCTACTGACGACCAGCGGGTTCGAAGTAGTTCATGCAATGGAAGGGAAAAATAGTAATAATATTAAATATTAATTTGCTGCTGCCGAATACTTTTGGCAGCACACGAAATTAGGTTTTTCGCGCAGGCCGGGTCGGTCCCTACCCAAGATCGTGTTCCCTGAGCGCTGCCAAGAGTATTCTACTGACGAACAACCGGTTCGAAGTAGCCCATGCAATGGAAGGGAAATATAATAATAATATTAAATATTAATTTGCTGCTGCTGAATACTTTTGGCAGCACACGAAATTAGGTTTTTCGCGCAGGCCGGGTCGGTCCCTACCCAGGACCGTCTTCCATGAGCGCTGCCAAGGGTATTCTACTGACGACCAGCTGGTTCGAAGTAGTTCATGCAATGGAAGGGAAATATAATATCAAAATTACATATTAATTTGCTGCTGAATACTTTTGGCAGCACACGAAATTAAGTTTTTCGCGCAGGCCGGGTCGGTCCCTACCCAGGACCGTCTTCCATGAGCGCTGCCAAGGGTATTCTACTGACAACCAGCCGGTTCGAAGTAGCTCATGCAATGGAAGGGAAATATAACAATATTACTACATATTTTAATTTGCTGCTGAATACTTTTGGCAGCACACGAAATTAGGTTTTTCGCGCAGGCCGGGTCGGTCCCTACCCAGGACCGTCTTCCATGAGCGCTGCCAAGGGTATTCTACTGACAACCAGCCGGTTCGAAGTAGCTCATGCAATGGAAGGGAAATATAGTAATATTAATACATATTAATTTGCTGCTGAATACTTTTGGCAGCACACGAAATTAGGTTTTTCGCGCAGGTCGGGTCGGTCTCTACCCAGGACCGTCTTTCATGAGCGCTGCCAAAGGTATTCTACTGACGACCAGCCGGTTCGAAGTAGCTCATGCAATGGAAGGGAAATATAATAATAATAATACATATTAATTTGCTGCTGAATACTTTTGGCAGCACACGAAATTAGGTTTTTCGCGCAGGCCGGGTCGGTCTCTACCCAGGACCGTCTTCCATGAGCGCTGCCAAGGGTATTCGACGATCAGCTGGTTCGAAGAAGCTCATGCAATGGAAGGGAAATATGATAATAATATTACATATTAATTTGCTGCTGAATACTTTTGGCAGCACACAAAATTAGGTTTTTCGCGCAGGCCGGGTCGGTCCCTACCCAGGACCGCCTTCCATGAGCGCTGCCAAGGGTATTCTACTGACGACCAGCCGGTTCGAAGTAGCTCATGCAATGGAAGGGAAATATAACAATATTACTACATATTTTAATTTGCTGCTGAATACTTTTGGCAGCACACGAAATTAGGTTTTTCGCGCAGGCCGGGTCGGTCCCTACCCAGGACCGTCTTCCATGAGCGCTGCCAAGGGTATTCTACTAACTACCAGCCGGTTCGAAGTAGTTCATGCAATGGAAGGGAAATATAAAAATAATTCTACATATTAATTTGCTGCTGAATACTTTTGGCAGCACACGAAATTGGTTTTTTTTGCCGCAGGCCGGGTCGGTCCCTACCCAGGACCATCTTCCATGAGCGTCTTCAGGTATTCTACTGACGACCAGCCGGTTCGAAGTAGCTCATTCAATGGAAGGGAAATATAGTAATAATATTACATAACATTTGCTGCTGAAAACTTTTGGCAGCACACGAAATTAGGTTTTTCGCGCAGGCCCGGTCGGTCCCTACCCAGGACCGTCTTCTATGAGCGCTGCCAAGGGTATTCTACTGACGACCAGCCGGTTCAAAGTAGCTCATGCAATCGAAGGGAAATATAATAATAATATTACTTTTTTTGCTGCTGAAAACTTTTGGCAGCACACGAAATTAGGTTTTTCGCGCAGGCCGGGTCGGTCCCTACCCAGGACCGTCTTCCATGAGCGCTGCCAAGGGTATTCTACAGCATGCATGTATGCATGCATGCCTGTATGTATGCATTCATGCATGTGTGTATATATGTATGTATGTATGTTTGCATGTATGTATACATGCATGTATGCATGTATGAATGCATGTAGGTAGAATGTATGCATGAGAGCCTAGTTAGCTACACCGGTAAGCGAGAGTGACATACGTCCGTTGGTTGCAACGGACTGCGGTTCAAGCCCCGGGCTGGGAGAGTTGACATTCAGAGATTTATATTATCTCGGGCTAGCACGTGTGGGACGCAGGGGTGCAAGCTGCTGGGGAGTGACCTTGGGCAAGTTTCTTACCCATCATTGTCTGTGGGGAAGGCAACGGGAAACCACCTCACTCATCAGTAGATGTCATTGCAGCACTCTCGGACAATTTGGCCAGTACAGCCTTGACCATCGGACAATTTGACCAGTACAGCCTTGACCATCAGACAATTTGACCAGTACAGCCTTGACCTTCGCCCATTTGACCAGTACAGCCTTCAGTTTCGTCCATTTGACCGGTACAGCCTTAAAAATTGAGTGTTCGCGCAGTTTGACCAATATAGCCTTACTTTTTCAAATTCATGGAATACCCAACTCGATCTAAAGACAAGATATTCCAATATAAAATGGTTTACCCGGAGAAAACAAAAACTGAATTACGAAAAATTGCCAGGCAGCTCGGCTTGGTTGCAAATACAACAAGACTGCGGAGATCGGAGTTGATTGTTGTAATTGACGTCCACAACCGCGAATGCTACGACGATGAATGCCCGTGCAAGTATCCACGACCGGATCGTCAACAAGGGCCAGGCACGATTACCGTCGTTCGTCGTCGGCGCAATGGCAACTCACCCCCGAGTGATGTTAGTTTGATCGACAACGAGATCATCGTCGTTAATTGTCAATGCAATGGTAACTCATGCCTGTGTGATGCAAGAGCGTGAGTGGACTACGTCGTAGATACGGGATTACAATATCGCAAACGATTTTACACCGTTGGTTTATAATCGTCTTTGGATCAATCGAATATTTTTTTTCTTTTTCTCCGGCGTATAGAAAATAACTGAAAATGGAATATACAGCTCGGCCTAAAGACAGGAGATCCCAATATAAAATGGACTACTCATCGTATAATCTGAAAGAATTACGACAAATTACTAAACAGAGAGGACAAAGAGGATACTCGAGTTTGCGAAAAGCGGAACTCATAGCGTTCATATTGCAGGGAGATCGACTAGGCGCTCGGGCTCAGGTCACCAAAGCACCAGCGCATACTCCCGCCACTGTACGAGAATTGCGCGAAATTGCGAAAAAGAGAGGTGTGCGAGGATACTCGAGATTAGCAAAAGCGGAACTTACGGCATTCTTGACTACTACTTGGAAATTTTTGAATACGGGAAAAAATAAAACAGTTTTCTCGGATTGGCTGACTAGTGAGATTAGTCGGTTACCCCCACAAATAAAACCGCCCATTCATAGGTTCAAACTTCGAGAGACTGCGACGGCTATCAAAGGGTTTACAAAAAGATACCCGATCGACGGCGACAACGGGATCGATGTTGCAACTTTTCTCAAGGGTGTAAGACCGCAGGTAGTTAGGCTACTAGGGAAAAATCGCGGGGTAAAAGTTCAACTCGATCTCATGTGCGTAATGGAGAAAGTAGATATGAAAACCGGCGAAGTAGTAACGGCTGAGCCTAATTTCAAATCAAAGAGTGATATTATTTTAGAAGCAACCGATGTGAGGGAAATATATACCAACGCAGCGGATAAAATTAAGGAGAGCATGGCAAGTTTTCAGATGCGGGGGAGTAATTGGAGATTCAAAACCGTTTTGAAGTTGGATATCGATACGGTGGTATATAAACCGCTGAAAGGTAGTTCTTACATTCCGCTTCCAGATTATTTAGCGAATAAAAAGGCTATTATTAATATGAAGAACAAAGATGGAGAATGCTTCAAGTGGTGTGTAGCGAGGGCTGTAAACCCTGTTGAAGAACATCCGGAGAGAATAACGAAAGAATTAATTAGACAGTCTGAGGAGCTCAATTGGTCTGGTATTGAATTCCCAGTAGCAGCGGATGCTAATGTGATAGGTAAGTTTGAGAAAAATAATAATATTAGTATTAATGTTTTTGGTTACGAGAAAGAAGTGAATGTATTCCCACTATATATATCAAAGCATGAGAATGATAGGTGTGTAGATCTATTACTCATTTCTGATGGAGAAAAGAAGCATTATTGTTGGATCAAGAATTTCAACAGACTGATGGCGGTGAAAACAGAACATACTACTACATCAATGTACTATTGCAAAAGATGCTTGATAGGATTCAGTAGAAAAGAATCGCTTCACAAACATACTGAGTACTGTTCGCAGCAGGACGCCCAACGAATAGAACTTCCGGAACCTGGGACTATGCTAAGTTTTACACATTATTATCGGAAGATGCGTGTACCGTTTGTGTACTTTGCCGATTTTGAATCGTTCATCAAACCTATCGGTACATGTCAACCCGTTCCTAGCACGTCTTACACCAACAAGTATCAAAAACATACACCCAGCTCGTTTTGTTATCACATGAAATGCTTCGACGATGATGTTTATTCCCAAGAGCCGGTGCGGTTTACAGCTGAAAACGAAGACGATGATGTTGCACAGTTATTCATAGACTCTATCGAGGAAAATGTAAAACGGATATACAACCAGTTCAAATTCCCCAAGAAGATGATATTCGGCAAAACTGAACAGAAATGTTATGATGAAGCTGTCAACTGCCATATCTGTGGGGGAGAGTTGCGTGAAGATCGAGTTCGAGATCACTGTCATTTGACTGGAAAATTTAGAGGCGCAGCTCACAACCTTTGTAATCTGAAATACAAAGTCCCCAAGTTCTTCCCTGTCATATTTCACAATTTGGGCGGTTATGACAGCCATTTATTTATCAAGAAATTACGGGGTAAACACGGCGAGAAAATCAAATGCATTCCCTGTAACGAAGAAAAGTATATCTCATTCAGCAGAGAGGTCGTCGTCGATAAGTTTGTAGACGCAGATGGAAAAGAGAGAGAAGTCAAGCGCGAATTACGTTTTATCGATAGTTTTAGATTCATGCAGACGAGTCTCGACGCGTTATCGAAAAATCTTCAGAAAGATCAGTGCAAGAATTTAGGGAAATATTTTGAGGGTGAGAAGCTGGATCTTTTACTCAGAAAAGGCGTTTACCCATATGATTACGTCGACGGTGTTGAAAGATTAAACGAAACCGAATTGCCGCCGAAACATGCCTTCTATTCAAAACTAAACGATTCGGGTATTAGTGAAAAAGATTACGAGCACGCGAAAACGGTATGGGACAAATTTGAATGCAAAACATTACGCCAATATCACGACTTGTACAATTTATCGGATGTTCTATTATTAGCGGATGTGTTTGAAAACTTCAGAGACGTCTGTATGAAGCACTACAACCTAGATCCTGCGTGGTACTACACTAGCCCAGGACTTGCATGGGATGCGGCGTTGAAGACGACTGGTGTAGAGTTGGAGTTGTTGAGCGACTACGATATGTTGCTGATGATCAAGCAGGGAATACGAGGAGGTGTCAGCACGATTTCTCATCGATACGCGAGAGCGAACAACGAGTACATGGGGGAAGCTTTCAATCCCACCCAGCATTCAGTATTCATTCCATACTTGGACGCGAACAACTTGTACGGATGGGCGATGAGCAAGCCGCTACCGACTCACGGGTTTGAATGGATGAACGATGACGAATTGAATGATTGGAAAAACATTACCGAACGAGATGGAGTGGGATGTGTGTTAGAAGTCGACTTAGAATATCCAAAGGAATTGCACGACCAGCATAATGATTATCCTCTAGCTCCGGAGAGTGTAAAACCTGCGGGATCGAATGTCTCAAAACTAATTCCAAACTTGAACGACAAAAAGAAGTACGTCGTTCATTACGAAAATTTAAAATTGTACGAACGTCTCGGATTGAAAATCGTAAAAATACACCGAGGAATAAAATTCGTGGAAAGTGCCTGGCTGAAAAAGTACATCGATCTGAATACCAACCTGAGAACGAAAGCTACGAACGATTTTGAGAAAGACTTTTTCAAGCTGATGAACAATAGCGTTTTCGGTAAAACAATGGAGGCTATCGAGAATCGAGTTGACATACGATTGGTGAGTGATGAGAAGGAAGCTATCAAGCTAGTCGCGAAAACTAATTACGACAGACGAACTATTTTCGACGAAAACCTCATCGCCGTTCACATGAAAAAGACCAAGTTGTTTTACAACAAGCCGATATATCTAGGAATGTGTATATTAGACGTCAGTAAGACGCTCATGTATGATTTTCATTATAATTACATCAAGGCTAAGTACGGAGATAGGGCCAAGCTATTATTCACCGATACCGATTCTTTGGCGTATGAAATTAAAACGGAAGACTTCTACAAAGATATTTCCCCCGACGTCCAAAGTATGTTCGATACTTCAGACTATCCGAGCGATCACCCGTCCGGCATAGAAACGGGCGTAAATAAAAAAGTGGTTGGTATGTTCAAAGACAAGGCCGCGGGAAAACAGATTGAAGAATTTGTCGGTCTGCGATCCAAGTTGTACTCTTACAAGATGGCGGGTGAAGACTACAAGAAATGTAAAGGCGTGAAAAAGAACGTCGTCAAGAAATCAATCACTCACGCAGATTACAAAGACTGCGTGTTTACGAAAAGACAACAGTCGAGAGCGATGAACGTCATTCGATCCTATCGCCATGAAATTTACACCGAAGAAGTAAATAAAATAGCTCTGTCCGCCGACGACGACAAAAGAGTAATAATGGACGACGGAATCCATACCCTAGCCTACGGACACTACACGCTGAAAACTAAACAAAATAAAGAATAATTTACACTAATATAAAATGGATGCGGCAAAAAAAGTGTGTTCTAAATGCAAAATAGAAAAAAGCTTGGACGAATTTCACAAAGATAACTCACAGAAGAGCGGGTATTACCCCAGCTGTAAAATTTGTAAAAATGCCAAAGTAAAGGAGCTTGCACACAAATACGCAAGACAGGAAAATAGGGAGACAAAAGATACAAAAGTTTGCAGCCGATGTAAGATTGAAAAGAACATTTCGGAATACGTCAACAATCGATTTCAAAAAGATGGAAAGGCGAATGAATGCAAAAATTGTAGACATAATTATTATCTAGCCAACGCAGAAGCTCGAAATAAATATCAAAAAGCGTATATTACAACCCGAAGGCAGAATGACCCGGAGTTTAAATTACTAACAAATATGCGCTGTAGGCTTGGCGGTGCACTAAGAGGCAAATCGAAATCACAAACGACGCGTCAACTTATCGGCATTGACTTTGAAATATTCACCAAATGGATTCAGTTTCAATTTGACGAAGAAATGACCATGGAAAATTACGGATCCTATTGGCAAATCGACCATGTTCTACCCCTATCTTCGTTCAACTTACTCGATGAAGAAGAACTCCATAGAGCCATGAATTGGGTGAATTTACGCCCTTTGCTACCGCTGAAAAATTTGCAAAAAGCGAGCAAAATAGATCGTTGGTCATATATTATGCAGGAAGTAAAATCTCATTACTTTTTGAAACATTTAGAAAATGAGTTTTGAGACATACAAAAACATAAATGTTGAAGGCATAGTTCTACCAAATACCCCTCTGTCAAACATACAGCTGATCGATGCCGCGAAAAAGCTCAATATCCCTAATTTCCGGGGAGTATTTCTCAGAGACGAGCTGCCGAAGAAACCTAGACGGACTGAATGCGGGATATTGAATCTAGACGATTCTAATGGAACCGGCTCGCACTGGGTCGCTTTTTTGAAGAACGGCAAGGATAAAATATATTTCGACAGCTATGGCCTGCCCCCTCCTACAGAACTGGTAGAGTATTTACAGAGTCCCGTGTACTACAATAGCGAACGCGTACAGCCCGACAACGAAGTGTTTTGCGGCCATTTATGCCTGCACGTCCTGAAAAAAACATGCAAAGATGGGGCGACTTTTCAAGAAGTTATAAACAGCCTGCACTGAAAATTATATTCAGATGTAAAAAATGCCTGTTGATAAATTTGGACATACGGATTCAGGATCTACGCAGAGAGTAATTGCTGGGGGAGTTACTGAAAGTCAAGTAAATAGTACTTTTCTAAGGCTAGATGGAGCAAACCCAGCGATCGGCGATCTAAATATGAGTGGTCATACTATTAGAGGACTGCCTACAACGAATACAACGAATACAGCGAATACTCCGGAAGCGGGGATAGATGAGGCTGTGAGTCGGGGGCAGGTAATAGATTTACTGCAGAATCACGATGACGTCCCGACCGACAATAATCATTTGACGAATAAGAAATACGTCGATGAACGACTTACTTCGAAAGTGGCGGCGGTAGTAGGACCCGCGGTTAGCGCTTACAGTTCAACTCAACAGGCTATACTCGCTAGAACTCACACTGCAGTTACTTTTGACGTAATAAGATGCGGTACCGCAAGACACGGTATTGAACAGGGTATCGGAACGACTTCTTTCTTCCCCAGTAAAGCCGGGTACTATATCGTTTCGGCGTACATAGAATTTTGTAACAATAGTAATAACGCGTATGGTACCGTCCACCTGTATAAAAATGGGGTATCGTACATGCAAATTGCGGGCGGAGGGAGTACGAAAGGGTCGCACAACCATTCAATCGGTAGTAACATAGTTTTTCTAGACGAGTTCGATTACGTCAACATACACGCTTTTTCACCCATCGCTACGAACATTTTGTGTAGGGACTTTTCGGCGGCATTCTTACGCCCATAATTAATAAAAATTATTATATTCAAAATGCCTGTTGATAAATTTGGACATACAGATTCAGGATCTACTCAAAGAATAATTGCAGGGGGCGTTACGCTGTCCCAAGTAAACAGTACTTTTCTAAGGCTAGATGGGGCAAATCCGGCGGCTGGGAATCTAAATATGAATGGCAACTGCATCAAAGGCCTGCCAATAACGAATAATCCGGACGCGGGAATGGATGAAGCGCTAAGTTGGGGGCAAGCTATAGATTTGATTACGAATCACGCGGGCATTCCGTCAAACGATAATCATTTGACGAATAAAAAATACGTAGACGAACGAATTGCTTCGATAGCGCCTACACCCACTGCTGAGGTCGCATTTGGCCCGGCGTTTAGTGTTTACAGCCTCTCGGCTCAGGCTATCATCGCTAACACAATAACGCAAGTAACATTTGGAGCTGTAAAATTCGATCCGGATAATTGTCTAGTCAATTCGAACCGTTTCCTTCCTCGGAAAGCCGGCTGTTACATGGTTGCGGCGTGTTTGGAAATACGCGACAGTAGTGGTAAATATAACGAAACTATTGGCTTGTACAAAAGTGGGGGAGTGGACGAGCTGATTGTCGGCGGCGGGGGTAAGGCCGGGTCGAAAAAATATGTGTCGGGCACTAGCCTAGTTCGATTAACTAATACCGATTATCTCGAGTTATTTATTAGTTCGTTTGATCCGGTAAATATTTTTGTTCGCGAATTTTCAGCGGCATACTTACGACCTTAGAATTCAAAACCGAATCAAGTTTTGAATTTGAATACTACACTTCATCTACACTTCATCGACCATTCTATCATGAACTTCAATATACCACGCTCATTTTCTGGCCGTCCGATTGAAACCTCAGTAACTTGTCTGAAATCACCACTGCGTATGCTTCCGTATTAGCCAGCGGCGCCGTATTAAACGTGCCTTTGATCTGGATATCGACCACCGATGACTTCAGACGCTCGGATTGCTTGCTCACGTCAAACACCATAATCGGAAACAAATCTTTGAAGTCCGAGGGCGTGATATTGCATTGCGTCGTTAGTTCGTCCATTCCATAGTATTTTTCACTGAACGCGGCTGCTGCTCGGTACGCCCGCGAGAATTGTTGATTCGGAAATGATAGATTATAGTCGACAACTGGGTATCGGTCCTGGTTCATCATCACGAACATGTTCTTCAGATCGCAATGATTGAAAACGGATGGATTGTGTAGTTGATCGCCGCTTTTGTCGGTTTGAAAACCCAAGATGATGTACCTAGGCTTCTCAGGTAATGTCTTGACGCTAAGTCTCCAGCTAAAATTAGTCGACTGTGCGACGGAGGTGGTATCGCATTGACGGGCTCTGTACGCAACTGGCAACGACGCTTTCGATTCGATCGTTTTGTACAATTGCATCTTCTCCATATCCGCGGGAATAACGTGCGGCATGAACCATGAGATTTTATCTACTCTAACTTTCCCTGCGCCCGCGGCAGCGAGTCTAAAAATTGCGTCATCATCGGCTTTACGAACCAGAGTTAGCGTATGTTTCACGCCAAAAACAACCTTGTCGTAATCATCGCAAAATCCGAAAATATGCTTCAATGGAACTACAAAGCTGAAAGTACCTTTGGCATTTGGTTTTTGAATTATATACGACTGTCTCACGGCGAAACCTTGATTATTCGCGATATCAGCCGTCGCCCCGCTGTCCTTGTACCACAACTGATTCAAACCTTGAGCTAGTTGAAAATCATTCGGGTATTTGAGTAATCCGAGCATCGTCGTTGCTTGGCCCGGGTGAAATAACGATTCAATTTCCTGATTCGACAGTGAATACGAAATTTGACTGAAAAGATGCATGAGCCCATTATTCGTAAGAGTTGCTTCATCGGCATTAACGTAGAAGGTGTTAGGTGGTGCCGCCTTCATCAATCTACCCTCGAACAGCAGGTAAGATTCCGCCGGATGACAAAATAGATCTTGAAGTTCGATGTTTATTCTAATCTCCCCGGAGGTGTTTAGATTCGCCCCCGATATCGGCTCATACTCGTACCATTCGTAGCGTTCGACGCTTTCATCGCTCAATGGTTGTTCGGTAAATCTCAGAATATCAGATGATTGCATTTTTACTACTATGCGATAATATTTTTTTACGCGACCTTCATTCCGGCGCCGTTTAGCGAGCGTACTAAATCTTGTATCGATATGGCGCCGTTCTTCTTCAGGCCCTCACCCATCATCAGATTATTAATATTTGGGATATTTGGGATATTCGAGGTCAGCCCGACGCTGCCGACGCTACTCAGCCGATCTAAAATTTGTCTAGTTTCCGGCGTAATTTTCTTGGGGGTGGGGGTAGGAGTAGGAGCAGGAGTCGCAAACAGTTTGGCCACTGCTTTGTCCACTACTCGTTTACCAGCGTCGATTGCGGTTGTTTTCCCAACATCGATGGCCTTTTTCCCAATTTCTTTCGCCACGTCTTTACTCGCGTTGAGAGCGGTCGTTGCTAATTGTTTGGCGGCGTTCGACGTTACTAGTCGTTTGAAAAATCCCGAAATTGTATCGAATATTCCCGATCCTCCGATAACGTATTGTTTCCTATACCTCCTTCTATTAATGACCTGCATTTTTTCTGCATTTTACAATGTCATCATTATATTTTTGTAAGCATCATTACTCAGCACTTCCTGCCTCAATAACGCGTCGCACATCGCCACGATCTCGTTTCTCACGCCGGTATTGCCTGCTTTGAAGCTTTGAAATCTCAGCTCCAGCTGTTTCGCTAATACATTTGGATCTTCGGAAATAACGATTACGCCACCCACGCCTTTACCCACCGCATTACGAGTCCTTTTCTCCCATATCGGTTTGATAATTTCCCGATATTTGACGCTCGAAGATGCTTTGGGTTTGTTAGGATTTTTTGGCTGTCTGATAGCATCCGTCGCGAGTAGAATCTCACCGTAATCGTCTCTATCATTATTATCGTATATCGACGTGTTCGGCAGTTTCATCGTCAACAACTCCCAAAGTCCCGGTGTTCCGCTATACGTCTTATTTCCAACCGTCACATCGTCTCCTTGAATAAAAATCGGAGTGTCGCCGATGTAGAATTGACCATTTTTTGATCGTATTCCGAACGTCGTGTCTACGATTTTTCTATCGGAGGCGTATTGATGAAGGTACTTGGTTGCCACATCACCTAATTCTAAAGTTCTAATATCCTCGGTTGGATCGTCGCTATACGCTTCTATCGAGGGATACTGAGGAAATTGAATCTTCAACGAAGCGGGTAGCGTCTGTAGCGCGTTTGTAGTAGCTACCGAGTTTTCTTTGATGGCGGATAGTAAGACATTTTGCTCTTTGGAAATTGCGGATTGCGAATCGACGATAGGCTTGTACAGCTTGGTTAATTCTTGTTGTAGCCCCGAATCCCCCAATCTCTCCGATAAAAAGTTTTGTTGAATATTCTTCTTGGATTTCAGAAACTCTTCGACTATGAAATTTCTTTTCGCCGGGTCATCTATCTTTAGAAACGACATTTTTAATAAAAAATATAATGTTTCCCGACGTGTTTTTCGACATGTTTTCCGGCGTGTTTCTAGACGTGTTTTTCTACATGTTTTTCGACATGTGTAAAAACGCAAGTTAGACGTATTTTCAGACATAGCGACATAGGTCTACATAGGTCTACAAAACTCTACAAAACTCTACATGATTTCGTACATGTTCGCGTTAGTCGTCTTTCGAGCAGATTCGGTATTTTTCTCAAACATGCTTTGAAAGGACTGCCTGACTTCTTCTCTTCCTTGGTCGATGAGTGATTGTTTCGTTTCCTCGTCCATCGCGTCTATCGCAACTTTCGACTTACTTTTGATTTCTTCTTTCATGCCATTGAATTTTTCAATCTCGCTTAGAATCAGAGAATATTCCTCGTCTGAAATGTGATCATCCACGAGTGCTTTTGAAATATGGTCGCTGATCGTGTTGAGCTTCGCATCAGCCAGCGTTTTGATCTTTTCGTGCTTCTCCGCCTTGAGGGCGAGCTTTTTACAGATTCGGCTGCCAATTATGCTCAATAGCCCCGCACCTAGCGCTGTCCCTTCCATAGCGATGGCGATGGGGGTTGCAATTATGGTGGCTAGTACGCCGATTCCCGAAATTCCGAGCCCCATCGTGACCACCATGAGGAAGTTGTCTACTACACCGATTACGCTCACACTTCTATGATACTTTTTACTCAACGTTGCTCTTTTGTCTCGTTCTTGCTCGATCTCCTTTTTGATTTCGCTAATCTTTTGAAGTCGATACGTTTGCGCTGACCCTGCGGCTATTTGTATTTCACCTTCTGGCGCAGAGGGCGTTATATTTGTTAGGTTTGGATAGAGTTTGATGCCTTCGTATTCCATTCTTTTATTTATTAGCAATATATATTTTTTTACTGTTGATAATTTACATAGCATAGTGAATCTCCTTCGTTTACAGTTACTGCCGAATCGGAGTTGTTTTGAACGGAAACTATGATATCATCAACCACATCTTCCGAAATCACTCCGTCTAGTAGGCTACATCCTCGTTCTTTGATACTCTGTCTGAGGGAAACGAGGCAAAGACCCGCCGTCATTTCTACACCGAGTCCAAGCCTTAGCGTATTTACCGCCTTTGGTTGTATCGTGATATCATTTTACGCAAAAATCTCCCATCGCAGACCTCCCTGTTGTCTATTTGGGGAGTGAGTAACACCGCTCGTAATCTTCCAAATGACTGAAACGGGCTGCGTTCTAACCTCTACCGGTCTAGTTGGTTTAGTTCCAAATTTGTGTATTGGTCTCAACATTTTCTATATAATAATTTATAATATCATGCCAAGAATCGGAATGTTTCGAAACGGAGAGTTGGGGCCGAGCAAAAGTCCTTCGCCTCTAGCATAGCCCGACCCTGTTTTCATGTACAACCCGGATGCCGTTATTGAGCTACCTTTTTGCCACGGGGACAAGTACAAACCGGATCCGGCTGCTCTTATTTTGCACGCTATGTCACCTCTCTTGACATACATTACACCCGAACCGCTGATTTTATCGACAAGTTTCGAACCAGCCGCAGCACCTAACCCACCTAATGCGCCCTGTGCTAAACTAGGCAGTACGCTACCAAGAAGGAACCGTCCCGCTGTCGCTAGAAACGGAAGTATAGCGCCTATGAATCCGCCTTCGACCTTCTTATTGTTCTCCAGTTGCGTTTTACTCATTTTAATAATCATGCCAGTTCCTTTTTCATACGCCGCTGCCATTTTATTGATTTGCGCGTGGGTGAGAGCCAAAACGTGTTCACCATTCAAATCATCGTGCGATAGTTTGATACTCACGCCAGTCCCCGCCTGAAGTGATCTTTTAATTTTGTCTTGTTGCGCTTCTGAAATATTAACTCTTACGCCCGTGTAACGACTCATTTTATTAATAAATTACAAAAAAACTTTCAAACTTCTCTGATGTGAAGCCGAATCGCCAATTCTTCACCTCGAAGATTTAGTAGGTTCCCGTGTTGGTCCGTGAGCCTCGTTTCCATCGTTGAAATTGTAGATAGCAAAATCGGGAGATATATTAAATTATGCGGCACTTCGATAATCTTGTAACCCGGACCTACGTTTGGGAAAAAAGAATATATCACGTTTTCCGATGTTCCGTTAGTGTACGAAGACCCGATAATGTCGCTGGTCACTCTTAGGGTGCTTACACTCATTATATTTACCAGGTCCTCCGATTCGTTGTATCCGCCCGTATAGATCCATTTGTCAAACCCTAGAACTTTTCCAATCGAATTCTTTGGCGTAAAGTCAACCATATAGCCCTCTGCCGTTATATTTACCACAGACCGCAGCGTATTGGTGTTTGGCGCTATTGAGATACAGTAAGCGTCATTTACTCTATCGTAATGTCCATTCCCCTTCATCACCCTCTGTATATATTCGTTGATATCCGTTATTTCATAGCAGCCCTCTGGAACTTGAATGTTTACCCATTCCGTGTCGGAATTCGGCGAATACCTGAAGACGTTGTTTGTCGCGTCGATATTAGGAAAAGAATAGTACGTCTCGAGGGCAACTAAGGCCATTTCATATTTCTTATTCTTCTCCAGTTCGAGTAGTGGATTAAACTTCGTTCTGATTCGCGTGCTCTTTTCGCTTAGAAAAATGGAAAATGATGTTTTTGGTTCCGTGTTGCAGGCCGTCTTTTCCGTGTTTTCTGATATCTGTTTGAGAAGCGATGATTCCATTTTTACTATACAATACAATTTTACAATTTTTACAAGGGCGGATCCTCGATTATATAAAATTCGTCGAGTCCGCTTCGGTATTTACCATTGTACTTGTCGCTAGTCAGGTCTAAAACCACGAATCCATGAGGTTGCTCCCATACTGTTTTGCATAGTTTTCGAAATTCATCTTTCGACATGTCTGTACTCACGTGATCGTTGTAAATATGATTACAATTTTTCAGGTCTTGTTTGAACAGGCAAATAAAGTTCGCATTTTCTCTGATTGTTTGGCGCGGTAATTTGAAATAATTCTGGGCGAGGTAAAAACAATCTACATTACTATGCCTCCCCCGATTATAATACGTTTCGCATTTGTTTTGTTTTTCCAATTGAAGATCATCAAAAATCATCAGGTTCTTCTTTTCAGCGCTCAAATCTCTCGGGTCCGGTACATCGTCGGCGCTCTCAAAGAACTTGGCAATTATATCAGATTTAGCTTCCAAGTTTTTTGCCATTTCCTCCATAACGAAGTCTGGTGACGCATTTAGGCCCACGATTTCATCTCGGTGCTCGAACAGCCGAACGATCGCTTCTTTCGGTAATTTTTCTTCGTATGCTTTTTTAATAATGCGATATTCAGGTTGAAACAGAGAAGTACCGAATACCTGCAAGTTATTATAATCCAACCAGTCTGGCCTGAGTAAAAGATTGAGAAGAAGCGTTGTTTTTCCACACGCCGATTTCCCAACTATCAAACCACGTATGCTTTTGGGTAGCAACGGATTATTGAATCTTTTCGAGAGCGCGGTGCCCCAACTCATATCTCTAATCTCCATTTTAAAAATATATATTATTAAAAACGAAATGTATTGCGTAAAATGTAAAAAACAGACCCAGACGACAGATGTGCGGAACGCCGTGGCTAATAATGGGAGATCGATGCTCAGAGGTGTTTGCGTCGTATGCGGGAAAACAAAAACTCAATTCGTGAAGGCGTCCGCTGTTGCGCAAGGTGGGGATCTAGTTAGTTCATTGAACGCTGCCACCAGCAACATTAAATTACCTTGGGCTAAATTTCCGGGCGAGGTACATTTGCCAGGCCATCAGTTTACTGGTCCCGGTACTAGGCTAGATTTGCGTCTGAATCCCAACGAAACCCCCAAAGATTGGAGCAAACCTATAAACAGGGTAGATAGTGCGGCATACGTTCATGACCTGGCATACAATCAACACACTGATACAGCTTCTAGGAATGTCGCTGATAGAGCAATGATAAACCAGCTGAATAATATTCCAAATCCTAGCTTACGAGAACGCGTAGAGAGGGCGATAGTCAAACCCATCTTGTCAGCTAAAACAAGCCTAGGTTTGGGTTTAAAAAAAGCCCAGAATTACAGCAGGACCTGAAATGGACTAATCAATTAGCGAATGAATTACACAAACCAGTAGTGAGAAATTTTAGGACGAGGCGGGTCCGTGTTGGCGGGATTGACCAGATTTGGGCTGCTGATCTAATCGACATGCAGGCTTTCGCAAGAGATAATGATGGCGTGAAATTTCTATTGACCGTCATAGATGTGTTTTCCAAGTATGGGTGGATTGTTCCATTACATGACAAGAGTGGGAAGTCTACAGCTGATGGGTTCGTGAAGATACTCGGGGGTGGTCGACAGCCAGTCAAAGTTTGGTGCGACAAAGGGAAAGAATTTTATAATAAAAATGTGAAGAATTTAGTCGAGTTGTATTCTACCGAAAACGAGGGAAAAAGTTCCATCGTAGAAAGATGGGTGCGTACGATGAAAGAGAAGATGTTCAAGTACTTCACAGCTAATTCAACTAGAAGATATATCGATGTATTAGATGAGATGGTTAGTAATTATAATGACACGAGACATTCTTCGATCAAAATGACTCCCGCGAAGGCTAGTTTGAAAACGAACGAAAAGACTGTATTTATGAATTTATACGGCGACGAGATTTCAGAGCCTATTACACCAAAGTTTACAATCGGCGATCGAGTCAGAATAACTAGGAAGAAGAACATTTTTGACAAAGGATATATACCTAGATGGACCGAGGAGGTTTTTGTAGTATCTCAGGTTCAATACACAGATCCGCCAACTTACAAGATTACTGATTCTGCGGGTGAGGAAATACAAGGCTCTTTTTACGAGCAGGAGCTACAGAAAACAACTCAAGAAATATTTAGAATCGAAAAAGTGATTAGGAAACGCGGGAAGAAATGTCTCGTGAAGTGGTTAGGCTACCCGGACTCGTTCAACTCGTGGATCGAAAATGAAGACTTGCTGACATTGTGAGGCGATTATGACAAAATACGCCAGACGCCAACATTCCCTACTACTTGCGATAATTATCGAAACTGGTAAATCCCACCATTATTGCGTTCTATCACTTGACTGTGAGTGGCTATGGCTATGGCAGGAGGGCGGTCCTATGACGTCAGACTATAACTAGATACAGTGTGACCAGGAACCCCGTCACACTTTTCGATAAAACGTGACCGGGTCGTTTTTGAAATCTATTCGACTGAGGCGTGACACGAAACATTTTCTACTGAATGCCGATCTGCGAAATTTTGTACAGAGCTTGGCCGGCTCTCCTACCAACGACAACGACGACTATGATGATGATGATGTTGATGATGATGATGGTGGTGGCGGTGGTGGTGGTGATGATGATGACGGCGATGATGATGAAGAGATGACGGCGACAAATCGGGTTGATGATGATGTTGTTGATGATGGCGGTGGTGGTGGTGGTGGTGGTGGTGGTGGTGGTGGTGGTGGTGGTGGTGGTGGTGGTGGTGGTGGTGGAGGTGGTGGCGATGATGATGAAGAGATGACGACGACAAATCGGGTTGATGATGATGGTGATGATGATGATGTTTGTGAGACGATTATGAAAAATGGCCTATGTCGTGTTTGATATCGATAACGAAAGTGAATGAAAAGACTGTGGGCCTCATAGCACATCGCCAATACTGCTGGAAATTTCCATCACGAGAAGTCGAATCAAAAACGTTCCAACGAATTAAATTTGTGACATGTCGCACTTTTTACGCGGTGTTCCTAAAAACTGAACCTCTACTATAGCTGCAATAATTCGATTGATCCAAAGACGATTATAAACCAACGGTGTAAAATCGTTTGCGATATTGTAATCCTGTATCTACGGAGTAGTTCACTCACGCTCTTGCATCACACAGGCATGAGTTGCCATTGCATTGACAATTAACGACGATGATCTCGTTGTCGATCAAACTAACATCACACGGGGGTGAGTTGCCATTGCGTCGACGACGAACGACGGTAATCGTGCCTGGCCCTTGTTGGCGATCCGGACGTGGATACTTGCATGGGCATTCACCGTCGCAGCATCCGCGGTTGTGGGCGTCAATTACAACAATCAACTCCGATCTCCGCAGTCTTGTATTACATCCAACCAAGCCGAGCTGCCTGGCGATGTTTTGTAATTCAGTTTTAGTTTTATTCGGGTAAACCATTTTATATTGGAATATCTTGTCTTTATACCGAGCTGGATATTCCACGAATTTGAAAAAGTAAGGCTATATTGGTCAAACTGCGCGAACACTCAATTTTTAAGGCTGTACCGGTCAAATGGACGAAACTGAAGGCTGTACTGGTCAAATGGGCGAAGGTCAAGGCTGTACTGGTCAAATTGTCTGATGGTCAAGGCTGTACTGGTCAAATTGTCCGATGGTCAAGGCTGTACTGGTCAAATTGTCCGAGAGTGCTGCAATGACATCTACTCTCATCTCATCCCCAGGGGCGTAAAGCCAATTAACCTGCCTACGGGCAGAGGGCCATCATCATCACCATCATCATGCATGTAGGTATATATGCGTGTACGCATGAATGTATGTGTAAGTACGCACGCAAGCACGTAGGCAGTATGTATGTATGTACGCCGGTGCATGAGCTACTTCGAACCGGCTGGTCGTCAGTAGAATACCCTTGGCAACGCTCATGGAAGACGGTCCTGGGTAGGGACCGACCCGGCCTGCGCGAAAAACCTAATTTCGTGTGCTGCCAAAAGTATTCAACCATCTACGTGCACCGTAACGACGCTTTGCCTTGCACTGTAGTTCATTATATCAGTTGAACGGGTATAACCGGATCTGCCATATAAAAGTCAACTGCTAAGGACGACTATAATAGTCAGGATAGCCGTAAGAGGGATAAGGGACCGTCCATAAATGACGTCATGCACATAGGGTTGGGGGTCACACATAATATGTGACGATGTGTGATGGTCTCTAACTAGATATCATATGACATTTGTGATGAAGTGTGGCGAGGAGGGTCAAAATCATCGAAAATTACGTGTCGTCATTTATGGACGACCCCTAATAGCTGGTTTTGATATTTCTATTTGCTGCCTTTCATCTATCTGTATGTTATTTTTCATTTATATGTTGAATTTTCATATTTTAATAGCATACAAGTGAAGTAACCATGTCACATTTTAAGAATTTCCACTTATAAATATAAACCTGTGCCCTGTAGTGCCCACTGTCCCTTTTTAGGGACAAGAATTTAAATGCCGATATTTTAGATACCTGATGTTTGCAAATTTTTCCCATATTTTTTCCGTTATACCATCCATATTGTCTACCACACCAAGAAATTTCATAAAGTTTTTCCGTCATGGGCACTAAAGAGTTAAATATTAATTTGCTGCTGAATACTTTTGGCAGCACACGAAATTAGGTTTTTCGCGCAGGCCGGGTCGGTCCCTACCCAGGACCGTCTTCCCTGAGCGCTGCCTAGGGTATTATACTGATCTGATAATGAGCCGGTTCAAAGTGGCCCATGCAATGGAAGGGAAATGTAATAAAAACATTAAATATTATTTTTGCTGCTGAATACTTTTGGCAGCACACGAAATTAGGTTTTTCGCGCAGGCCGGGTCGGTCCCTACCCAGGACCGTCTTCCCTGAGCGCTGCCTAGGGTATTCTACTGATCTGATAATGAGCCGGTTCAAAGTAGCCCATGCAATGGAAGGGAAATGTAATAAAAATATTAAATATTAATTTGCTGCTGAATACTTTTGGCAGCACACGAAATTAGGTTTTTTGCGCAGGCCGGGTCGGTCCCTACCCAGGACCGTCTTCCATGAGCGTTGCCAAGGGTATTCTACTGACGACCAGCCGGTTCGAAGTAGCTCATGCAATGGAAAGGAAATATAATAATAATATTACATATTAATTTGCTGCTGAATACTTTTGGCAGCACACAAAATTAGGTTTTTCGCGCAGGCCCGGTCGGTCCCTACCCAGGACCGTCTTCTATGAGCGCTGCCAAGGGTATTCTACTGACGACCAGCCGGTTCAAAGTAGCTCATGCAATGGAAGGGAAATATAATAATAATATTACTTTTTTTGCTGCTGAAAACTTTTGGCAGCACACGAAATTAGGTTTTTCGCGCAGGCCGGGTCGGTCCCTACCCAGGACCGTCTTCCATGAGCGCTGCCAAGGGTATTCTACTGACGACCAGCCGGTTCGAAGTAGCTCATGCAATGGAAGAAAAAAATAATAATAATTTTACATATTAATTTGCTGCTGAATACTTTTGGCAGCACACGAAATTAGGTTTTTCGCGCAGGCCGGGTCGGTCCCTGCCCAGAAACATATGGAATTTCGTGTGCTGCCAAAAGTATTCAGCAGCAAATTAATATTTATTATTTTTATTACATTTCCCTTCCATTGCATGGGCTACTTTGAACCGGCTCATTATCAGAGATCAGTAGAATACCCTAGGCAGCGCTCAGGGAAGACGGTCCTGGGTAGGGACCGACCCGGCCTGCGCGAAAAACCTAATTTCGTGTGCTGCCAAAAGTTTTCACCAGCAAATTAAAATGTAATATTATTTTTATATTTCTCTTCCATTGCATGAGCTACTTCGAACCGGCTGGTCGTCAGTAGAATACCCTTGGCAGCGCTCATGGAAGACGGTCCTGGGCATGCAATGGAAGAGAAATATAATAATAATAATACACACGAAATTAGGTTTTTCGCGCAGGCCGGGTCGGTCCCTACCCTTGGCAGCGCTCATGGAAGAAGCTCATGCAATGGAAGGGAAATATAATAATAATATTACATATTAATTTGCTGCTGAATGCTTTTGGCAGCACACGAATTTAGGTTTTTCGCGCAGGCCGGGTCGGTCCTTACCCAGGAACGTCTTCCATGAGCGCTGCCTAGGGTATTCTACTGATCTGATAATGAGCCGGTTCGAAGTAGCCCATGCAATGGAAGGGAAATATAATAATAATATTACATATTAATTTGCTGCTGAATACTTTTGGCAGCACACGAAATTCCATATGTTTCTGGGTAGGGACCGACCCGGCCTGCGCGAAAAACCTAATTTCGTGTGCTGCCAAAAGTATTCAGCAGCAAATTAATATGTAAAATTATTATTATTTTTTTCTTCCATTGCATGAGCTACTTCGAACCGGCTGGTCGTCAGTAGAATACCCTTGGCAGCGCTCATGGAAGACGGTCCTGGGTAGGGACCGACCCGGCCTGCGCGAAAAACCTAATTTCGTGTGCTGCCAAACGTTTTCAGCAGCAAAAAAAGTAATATTATTATTATATTTCCCTTCCATTGCATGAGCTACTTTGAACCGGCTGGTCGTCAGTAGAATACCCTTGGCAGCGCTCATAGAAGACGGTCCTGGGTAGGGACCGACCGGGCCTGCGCGAAAAACCTAATTTTGTGTGCTGCCAAAAGTATTCAGCAGCAAATTAATATGTAATATTATTATTATATTTCCTTTCCATTGCATGAGCTACTTCGAACCGGCTGGTCGTCAGTAGAATACCCTTGGCAACGCTCATGGAAGACGGTCCTGGGTAGGGACCGACCCGGCCTGCGCAAAAAACCTAATTTCGTGTGCTGCCAAAAGTATTCAGCAGCAAATTAATATTTAATATTTTTATTACATTTCCCTTCCATTGCATGGGCTACTTTGAACCGGCTCATTATCAGATCAGTAGAATACCCTAGGCAGCGCTCAGGGAAGACGGTCCTGGGTAGGGACCGACCCGGCCTGCGCGAAAAACCTAATTTCGTGTGCTGCCAAAAGTATTCAGCAGCAAAAATAATATTTAATGTTTTTTTTACATTTCCCTTCCATTGCATGGGCCACTTTGAACCGGCTCATTATCAGATCAGTATAATACCCTAGGCAGCGCTCAGGGAAGACGGTCCTGGGTAGGGACCGACCCGGCCTGCGCGAAAAACCTAATTTCGTGTGCTGCCAAAAGTATTCAGCAGCAAATTAATATTTAACCCTTTAGTGCCCATGACGGAAAAACTTTATGAAATTTCTTGGTGTGGTAGACAATATGGATGGTATAACGGAAAAAATATGGGAAAAATTTGCAAACATCAGGTATCTAAAATATCGGCATTTAAATTCTTGTCCCTAAAAAGGGACAGTGGGCACTACAGGGCACAGGTTTATATTTATAAGTGGAAATTCTTAAAATGTGACATGGTTACTTCACTTGTATGCTATTAAAATATGAAAATTCAACATATAAATGAAAAATAACATACAGATAGATGAAAGGCAGCAAATAGAAATATCAAAACCAGCTATTAGGGGTCGTCCATAAATGACGACACGTAATTTTCGATGATTTTGACCCTCCTCGCCACACTTCATCACAAATGTCATATGATATCTAGTTAGAGACCATCACACATCGTCACATATTATGTGTGACCCCCAACCCTATGTGCATGACGTCATTTATGGACGTTCCCTTATCCCTCTTACGGCTATCCTGACTATTATAGTCGTCCTTAGCAGTTGACTTTTATATGGCAGATCCGGTTATACCCGTTCAACTGATATAATGAACTACAGTGCAAGGCAAAGCGTCGTTACGGTGCACGTAGATGGTTGAATACGAGCTACATACGTTCAAATGTAAGCACGAACGTACATGCATAAGTGAATATGTACGTATGTACATACGCACATATATACGTACAAACAAACATACATGCACATACGTACCTGCGTACATACCCATCAGCGTACGTGCTTGCGTTTGTGTACGTACATACATACATACATACATACATACATACATACAAACATACTTACATACATACATACATACAATGTCACACATACATACATACATATACATATATATATATATACACATACGTAGGGGCGCGGTAGTGTAGTGGTGGCGTCGTTGCCTTGAAGCCGGAAGGTTCGAGGTTCGAATCCACCTCGCCGCGTAAGGACCTTGGGCAAGTCCTTCACTCACAATTGCTCAGCGCTTCGGCGTGAAACTCCGATGCAGTGTCCGCTCTGCATCGGGAGCGCCTTTGAGAAGAGAGAGCTTGAAGGGGCGCTATAACAAGTGCACATACAAACAAACAAAACAAACGTAACTGCGTACATACGTACCTGCGTACATACGTACCTGCGTACATACGCACCGGCGTACATACATACATACTGCCTACGTGCTTGCGTGCGTACTTACACATACATTCATGCGTACACGCATATATACCTACATGCATGATGATGGTGATGATGATGGCCCTCTGCCCGTAGGCAGGTTAATTGGCTTTACGCCCCTGGGGATGAGATGAGTGAGGTGGTTTCCCGTTGCCTTCCCCACAGACAATGATGGGTAAGAAACTTGCCCAAGGTCACTCCCCAGCAGCTTGCACCCCTGCGTCCCACACGTGCTAGCCCGAGATAATATACGAAATTAGGTTTTTCGCGCAGGCCGGGTCGGTCCTTACCCAGGACCGTCTTCCATGAGCGCTGCCAAGAGTATTCTACTGACGACCAGCCGGTTCGAAGTAGCTCATTCAATGGAAAGGAAATATAATAATAATAATACATATTAATTTGCTGCTGAAAACTTTTGGCAGCACACGAAATTAGGTTTTTCGCGCAGGCCGGGTCGGTCCCTACCCAGGACCGTCTTCCATGAGCGCTGCCAAGGGTATTCTACTGAGGACCAGCTGGTTCAAAGTAGCTCATGCAATGGAAAAGAAATATAGTAATAATATTAAATATTAATTTGCTGCTGCTGAAAACTTTTGGCAGCACACGAAATTAAGTTTTTCGCGCAGGCCGGGTCGGTCCCTACCCAAGACCGTCTTCCCTGAGCGCTGCCAAGGGTATTCTACTGACGACCAGCCGGTTCGAAGTAGCCCATGCTATGGAAGGGAAATATAATAATAATAATAAATATTAATTTGCTGCTGCTGAATACTTTTGGCACACGAAATTAGGTTTTTCGCGCAGGCCGGGTCGGTCCCTACCCAGGACCGTCTTCCATGAGCGCTGCCAAAGGTATTCTACTGACGACCAGCCGGTTCGAAGTAGCTCATGCAATGGAAGGGAAATATAGTAATATTATTACATATTAATTTGTGGCTGTTTTTCGCGCAGGCCGGGTCGGTCCCTACCCAGGACCGTCTTCCATGAGCACTGCCAAGGGTATTCTACTGACGACCAGCCGGTTCGAAGTAGCTCATGCAATGGAAAGGAAAAATAATAATAATATTACATATTTTATTTTGCTGCTGAATACTTTTGGCAGCACACGAAATCAGGTTTTTCGCGCAGGCCGGGTCGGTCCCTACCCAGGACCGTCTTCCATGAGCGCTGCCAAGGGTATTCTACTGACGACCAGCCAGTTCGAAGTAGCTCATGCAATGGAAGGGAAAAATAATAATAATATTACATATTAATTTGCTGCTGAATACTTTTGGCAGCACACGAAATTAGGTTTTTTGCGCAGGCCCGGTCGGTCCCTACCCAGGACCGTCTTCCATGAGCGCTGCCAAGGGTATTCTACTGACGACCAGCCGGTTCGAAGTAGCTCATGCAATGGAAGGGAAATATAATAAAAATATTACTTATTTTTTTTGCTGCTGAAAACTTTTGGCAGCACACGAAATTAGGTTTTTCGCGCAGGCCGGGTCGGTCCCTACCCAGGACCGTCTTCCATGAGCGCTGCCAAGGGTAATCTACTAACTACCAGCCGGTTCAAAGTAGCTCATGCAATGGAAGGGAAATATAATAATAAGTCTACATATTAATTTGCTGCTGAATACTTTTGGCAGCACACGAAATTGGTTTTTTTTCCCGCAGGCCGGGTCGGTCCCTACCCAGGACCATCTTCCATGAGCGTCTTCAGGTATTCTACTGACGACCAGCGGGTTCGAAGTAGCTCATGCAATGGAAGGGAAATAAAATAATAATATTACATATTAATTTGCTGCTGAAAACTTTTGGCAGCACACGAAATAAGGTTTTTTGCGCAGGCCGGGTCGGTCCCTACCCAGGACCGTCTTCCATGAGCGCTGCCAAGGTTATTCTACTGACGACCAGCCGGTTTGAAGTAGCTCATGCAATGGAAGGGAAATATAATAATAATATTACATATTTTATTTTGCTGCTGAATACTTTTGGCAGCACACGAAATCAGGTTTTTCGCGCAGGCCTGTTCGGTCCCTACCCAGGACCGTCTTCCATGAGCGCTACCAAGGGTATTCTACTGACGACCAGCCGGTTCGAATTAGCTCATGCAATGGAAGAGAAACGAAATAATAATATTACTTATTAATTTGCTGCTGAATACGTTTGGCAGCACACGAAATTAAGTTTTTCGCGCAGGCCGTGTCGGTCCCTACCCAGGACCGTCTTCCATGAGCGCTACCAAGGGTATTCTACTGACGACCAGCCAGTTCGAATTAGCTCATGCAATGGAAGAGAAATGAAATAATAATATTACTTATTAATTTGCTGCTGAATACGTTTGGCAGCACACGAAATTAAGTTTTTCGCGCAGGCCGTGTCGGTCCCTACCCAGGACCGTCTTCCTTGAGCGCTGCCAAGGGTATTCTACTGACGACCAGCCGGTTCGAAGTAGTTCATGCAATGGAAGGGAAATATAATATCAATATTACATATTAATTTGCTGCTGAATACTTTTGGCAGCACACGAAATTAGGTTTTTCGCGCAGGCCCGGTAGGTTTCTACCCAGGACCGTCTTCCATGAGCGCTGCCAAGGGTATTCTACTGACGACCAGCCGGTTCGAAGTAGCTCATGCAATGGAAGGGAAATATAGTAATATTATTACATATTAATTTGCTGCTGAATACTTTTGGAAGCACACGAAATTCCAAATGTTCCTGGGTATGGACCGACCTGGCCTGCGCGAAAAACCTAAATTCGTGTGCTGCCAAAAGTATTCAGCAGCAGCAAATTATTATTTAATATTATTACTATATTTCCTTTCCATTGCATGAGCTACTTCGAACCGGCTGGTCCTCAGTAGAATACCCTTGGCAGCGCTCATGGAAGACGGTCCTGGGTAGGGACCGACCCGGCCTGCGCGAAAGACCTAATTTCGTGTGCTGCCAAAAGTATTTAGCAGCAAAATAATATGTAATTTTGTTATTATATTTCCCTTCCATTGCATGAGCTACTTCGAACCGGCTGGTCGTCAGTAGAATACCCTTGGCAGCGCTCATGGAAGACGGTCCTGTGTAGGGACCGACCCGGGCTGCGCGAAAAACCTAATTTCGTGTGCTGCCAAAAGTATTCAGCCACAAATTAATATGTAATAATATTACTATATTTCCCTTCCATTGCATGAGCTACTTCGAACCGGCTGGTCGTCAGTAGAATACCTTTGGAAACCTAATTTCGTGTGCTGCCAAAAGTTTTCACCAGCAAATTAAATTGTAATATTATTATTATATTTCTCTTCCATTGCATGAGCTACTTCGAACCGGCTGGTCGTCAGTAGAATACCTTTGGCAGCGCTCATGGAACACGGTCCTGGGCATGCAATGGAAGAGAAATATAATAATAATACACACGAAATTAGGTTTTTCGCGCAGGCCGGGTCGGTCCCTACCCTTGGCAGCGCTCATGGAAGAAGCTCATGCAATGGAAGGGAAATATAATAATAATATTACATATTAATTTGCTGCTGAATGCTTTTGGCAGCACACGAATTTAGGTTTTTCGCGCAGGCCGGGTCGGTCCTTACCCAGGAACGTCTTCCATGAGCGCTGCCTAGGGTATTCTACTGATCTGATAATGAGCCGGTTCGAAGTAGCCCATGCAATGGAAGGGAAATATAATAATAATATTACATATTAATTTGCTGCTGAATACTTTGGCAGCACACGAAATTCCATATGTTTCTGGGTAGGGACCGACCCGGCCTGCGCGAAAAACCTAATTTCGTGTGCTGCCAAAAGTATTCAGCAGCAAATTAATATGTAAAATTATTATTATTTTTCTCTTCCATTGCATGAGCTACTTCGAACCGGCTGGTCGTCAGTAGAATACCCTTGGCAGCGCTCATGGAAGACGGTCCTGGGTAGGGACCGACCCGGCCTGCGCGAAAAACCTAATTTCGTGTGCTGCCAAAAGTTTTCAGCAGCAAAAAAAGTAATATTATTATTATATTTCCCTTCCATTGCATGAGCTACTTTGAACCGGCTGGTCGTCAGTAGAATACCCTTGGCAGCGCTCATGGAAGACGGTCCTGGGTAGGGACCGACCGGGCCTGCGCGAAAAACCTAATTTTGTGTGTTGCCAAAAGTATTCAGCAGCAAATTGATATGTAATATTATTATTATATTTCTCTTCCATTGCATGAGCTAATTCGAACCGGCTAGTCGTCAGTAGAATACACTTGGCAGCGCTCATGGAAGACGGTCCTGGGTAGGGACCGACCCGGCCTGCGCGAAAAACCTGATTTCGTGTGCTGCCAAAAGTATTCAGCAGCAAAATAAAATATGTAATCATATTATTATATTTCCCTTCCATTGCATGAGCTACTTCGAACCGGCTGGTCGTCAGTAGAATAACCTTGGCAGCGCTCATGGAAGACGGTCCTGGGTAGGGACCGACCCGGCCTGCGCGAAAAACCTAATTTCGTGTGCTGCCAAAAGTATTCAGCAGCAAAAAAATATGTAATATTATTAATTTATTTCCCTTCCATTGCATGAGCTACTTCGAACCGGCTGGTCGTCAGTAGAATACCCTTGGCAGCGTTAGGGTTAGGGTTAGGGTTAGGGTTAGGGTTAGGGTTAGGGTTAGGGTTAGGGTTAGGGTTAGGGTTAGGGTTAGGGTTAGGGTTAGGGTTAGGGTTAGGGTTAGGGTTAGGGTTAGGGTTAGGGTTAGGGTTAGGTTTAAGGGTTAGGGTTAGCATGCCAAAGACATGTAGCACTGGCTCAAGCCGATCTCCAAAGTTCGAAAAAGGACCAAGTGTCGATGCGATGTCGCATGTAAGCAGGTTGGTAAGTATGTACTATCATCAGATCACAGTTCACAGTCGACAGAGGACCATGTACCATTTGGCTCCAGTACCGCTAAACAAAGGAATGCCCCGGTCGCCTCAAGTGCATGGGACACCCAATATCAACCGCAATATAGGTTAGAATGGTTAAAACTGGCCCCGGATGTTTTAGAGTAAAGCGGTTCCCTCCTCCTTATTACCAGGCTTGGGACTGGCACGACAAAGGGCTGGCCTATTGCCGTGGCGGAGTTGCCTACTTTAGGTCAGGTGTTTACCTTGAAAATGATGTTATGCCTGGTAAAATGGGTCTAAGGGACCGCTAGCCAATGGGCGTGGATTGTGGAGAAGTAAACTGTGACTGAAAAGCGAGAGATGTTGACTCGTCGGATGCTAAGACTGAACTGAGCTTAAGGCTCGGGCGTCGCCAATGTAGGCTGAGACCGGCTCTCTAGGGCTCAGTCTCCAGGGTTCGGTTAGACACTAGATCCCCCTCTCCCCTCGGAAACCAAACGAGGCGCGGGCAGGTTAGGATTAAGGGTTAGGGTTAGCATGCCAAAGACATGTAGCACTGGCTCAAGCCGATCTCCAAAGTTCGAAAAAGGACCAAGTGTCGATGCGATGTCGCATGTAAGCAGGTTGGTAAGTATGTACTATCATCAGATCACAGTTCACAGTCGACAGAGGACCATGTACCATTTGGCTCCAGTACCGCTAAACAAAGGAATGCCCCGGTCGCCTCAAGTGCATGGGACACCCAATATCAACCGCAATATAGGTTAGAATGGTTAAAACTGGCCCCGGATGTTTTAGAGTAAAGCGGTTCCCTCCTCCTTATTACCAGGCTTGGGACTGGCACGACAAAGGGCTGGCCTATTGCCGTGGCGGAGTTGCCTACTTTAGGTCAGGTGTTTACCTTGAAAATGATGTTATGCCTGGTAAAATGGGTCTAAGGGACCGCTAGCCAATGGGCGTGGATTGTGGAGAAGCAAACTGTGACTGAAAAGCGAGAGATGTTGACTCGTCGGATGCTAAGACTGAACTGAGCTTAAGGCTCGGGCGTCGCCAATGTAGGCTAAGACCGGCTCTCTAGGGCTCAGTCTCCAGGGTTCGGTTAGACACTAGATCCCCCTCTCCCCTCGGAAACCAAACGAGGCGCGGGCAGGATAGGTTTAAGGGTTAGGGTTAGCATGTCAAAGACATGTAGCACTGGCTCAAGCCGATCTCCAAAGTTCGAAAAAGGACCAAGTGTCGATGCGATGTCGCATGTAAGCAGGTTGGTAAGTATGTACTATCATCAGATCACAGTTCACAGTCGACAGAGGACCATGTACCATTTGGCTCCAGTACCGCTAAACAAAGGAATGCCCCGGTCGCCTCAAGTGCATGGGACACCCAATATCAACCGCAATATAGGTTAGAATGGTTAAAACTGGCCCCGGATGTTTTAGAGTAAAGCGGTTCCCTCCTCCTTATTACCAGGCTTGGGACTGGCACGACAAAGGGCTGGCCTATTGCCGTGGCGGAGTTGCCTACTTTAGGTCAGGTGTTTACCTTGAAAATGATGTTATGCCTGGTAAAATGGGTCTAAGGGACCGCTAGCCAATGGGCGTGGATTGTGGAGAAGCAAACTGTGACTGAAAAGCGAGAGATGTTGACTCGTCGGATGCTAAGACTGAACTGAGCTTAAGGCTCGGGCGTCGCCAATGTAGGCTAAGACCGGCTCTCTAGGGCTCAGTCTCCAGGGTTCGGTTAGACACTAGATCCCCCTCTCCCCTCGGAAACCAAACGAGGCGCGGGCAGGATAGGTTTAAGGGTTAGGGTTAGCATGTCAAAGACATGTAGCACTGGCTCAAGCCGATCTCCAAAGTTCGAAAAAGGACCAAGTGTCGATGCGATGTCGCATGTAAGCAGGTTGGTAAGTATGTACTATCATCAGATCACAGTTCACAGTCGACAGAGGACCATGTACCATTTGGCTCCAGTACCGCTAAACAAAGGAATGCCCCGGTCGCCTCAAGTGCATGGGACACCCAATATCAACCGCAATATAGGTTAGAATGGTTAAAACTGGCCCCGGATGTTTTAGAGTAAAGCGGTTCCCTCCTCCTTATTACCAGGCTTGGGACTGGCACGACAAAGGGCTGGCCTATTGCCGTGGCGGAGTTGCCTACTTTAGGTCAGGTGTTTACCTTGAAAATGATGTTATGCCTGGTAAAATGGGTCTAAGGGACCGCTAGCCAATGGGCGTGGATTGTGGAGAAGCAAACTGTGACTGAAAAGCGAGAGATGTTGACTCGTCGGATGCTAAGACTGAACTGAGCTTAAGGCTCGGGCGTCGCCAATGTAGGCTAAGACCGGCTCTCTAGGGCTCAGTCTCCAGGGTTCGGTTAGACACTAGATCCCCCTCTCCCCTCGGAAACCAAACGAGGCGCGGGCAGGATAGGTTTAAGGGTTAGGGTTAGCATGTCAAAGACATGTAGCACTGGCTCAAGCCGATCTCCAAAGTTCGAAAAAGGACCAAGTGTCGATGCGATGTCGCATGTAAGCAGGTTGGTAAGTATGTACTATCATCAGATCACAGTTCACAGTCGACAGAGGACCATGTACCATTTGGCTCCAGTACCGCTAAACAAAGGAATGCCCCGGTCGCCTCAAGTGCATGGGACACCCAATATCAACCGCAATATAGGTTAGAATGGTTAAAACTGGCCCCGGATGTTTTAGAGTAAAGCGGTTCCCTCCTCCTTATTACCAGGCTTGGGACTGGCACGACAAAGGGCTGGCCTATTGCCGTGGCGGAGTTGCCTACTTTAGGTCAGGTGTTTACCTTGAAAATGATGTTATGCCTGGTAAAATGGGTCTAAGGGACCGCTAGCCAATGGGCGTGGATTGTGGAGAAGCAAACTGTGACTGAAAAGCGAGAGATGTTGACTCGTCGGATGCTAAGACTGAACTGAGCTTAAGGCTCGGGCGTCGCCAATGTAGGCTAAGACCGGCTCTCTAGGGCTCAGTCTCCAGGGTTCGGTTAGACACTAGGTCCCCCTCTCCCCTCGGAAACCAAACGAGGCGCGGGCAGGATAGGTTTAAGGGTTAGGGTTAGCATGTCAAAGACATGTAGCACTGGCTCAAGCCGATCTCCAAAGTTCGAAAAAGGACCAAGTGTCGATGCGATGTCGCATGTAAGCAGGTTGGTAAGTATGTACTATCATCAGATCACAGTTCACAGTCGACAGAGGACCATGTACCATTTGGCTCCAGTACCGCTAAACAAAGGAATGCCCCGGTCGCCTCAAGTGCATGGGACACCCAATATCAACCGCAATATAGGTTAGAATGGTTAAAACTGGCCCCGGATGTTTTAGAGTAAAGCGGTTCCCTCCTCCTTATTACCAGGCTTGGGACTGGCACGACAAAGGGCTGGCCTATTGCCGTGGCGGAGTTGCCTACTTTAGGTCAGGTGTTTACCTTGAAAATGATGTTATGCCTGGTAAAATGGGTCTAAGGGACCGCTAGCCAATGGGCGTGGATTGTGGAGAAGCAAACTGTGACTGAAAAGCGAGAGATGTTGACTCGTCGGATGCTAAGACTGAACTGAGCTTAAGGCTCGGGCGTCGCCAATGTAGGCTAAGACCGGCTCTCTAGGGCTCAGTCTCCAGGGTTCGGTTAGACACTAGATCCCCCTCTCCCCTCGGAAACCAAACGAGGCGCGGGCAGGATAGGTTTAAGGGTTAGGGTTAGCATGTCAAAGACATGTAGCACTGGCTCAAGCCGATCTCCAAAGTTCGAAAAAGGACCAAGTGTCGATGCGTTAGGGGATGAAGATGGGTTGAGGCACTGGCTCAATCCTTCCTCCATTCCCAGGCTCCACTTGGTCACCGCATCCGTTGTCCACGATCTTTGCGTCTTTCCTCCTCAAGAAACTCAGAAAAACATTCAAGAGATTTAGTTTCGATATGGATAGTGTGCTTTCTTGTTTATATACGAGGTGTAATGCATATATTCATCCATCCATCCATCCATCCACCCATCCATCTATCCATGCATCCATCCATCCATCCATCCATCCATCCATCCATCCATCCATACATACATACATACATGCATGCATACATACATACATACATACATCCATACATAAATCCATCCATGCATACATATATACACACACATACTCATATATACATGTACGAACATACACGTACATATACACTTATCTACACACATGCGCCTACATACACACTTGTATACATACATCCACTAGTATAGTTGGAGATAGGTTGCTCTATATATACCACATACACAGAGGTTAGTATAGTTGATCTAGACAGAAGTGGAAGAATTAGGTTTAGTTTAATAGGAGTAATTCGGAAGTAAGCTCAGTAGGGTCAGTGTTTGGATTGGTGTAGGTCTAAGATTAGAGTCAGTGTTAGAGTTTGTATAGTTGATGAAGAAACGTGTAATATTTAGGTTCAGTTTATTAGGAGTAAATTAGAAGTAGGATCAGTTTGCATAGTTGGTGTAGCAGTGCAGTAAGTTGTAGTGTCAGTGTTAGGGCTAGTGTAGGTATAGATATAGGGTCAGTATTAGGGTTTGTGCAGTTGGTCTAGAGAGGAAGTGTGAAATTAGGCTAAGTTTATTAGGAATAATTTAGAAGTAGGGTCAGTTTGTATAGTTGGTGTAGCAGTGCATCAAGTTTAGGGTCAGTGTTAGGGTTAGTATAGGGTCAGTATTAGAGTTTGTGCAGTTGGTCTAGAAAGGAAGTGTGAAATTAGGCTAAGTTTATTAGGAATAATTTAGAAGTAGGGTCAGTTTGTATAGTTAGTGTAGCAGTGCATCAAGTTTAGGGTCAGTGTTAGGGTTAGTATAGGGTCAGTATTAGGGTTTGTGCAGTTGGTCTAGAAAGGAAGTGTGAAATTAGGCTAAGTTTATTAGGAATAATTTAGAAGTAGGGTCAGTTTGTATAGTTAGTGTAGCAGTGCATCAAGTTTAGGGTCAGTGTTAGGGTTAGTATAGGGTCAGTATTAGGGTTTGTGCAGTTGGTCTAGAAAGGAAGTGTGAAACTAGGCTAAGTTTATTAGGAATAATTTAGAAGTAGGTTAGTGTAGCAGTGCATCAAGTTTAGGGTCAGTGTTAGGGTTAGTGTAGGTATAAGTTTAGGGTCAGTGTTAGGGTTTGTGCAGTTGGTCTAGAAAGGAAGTGTGAAATTATGCTAAGTTTATTAGGAGTAATTTAGAAGTAGGGTCAGTGTGTATAGTTAGTGTAGCAGTGCATTAGGTTTATGATCAGTGTTAGTGTATGTGTAGGTCAGGTTGATAGACCGGTTGTTTGCTTTATCTCTGAGTATGTAAGTTTTTGGCCCAGGTTTTTGTGTTTTGTGAAGGCAGATATAGTACGGAAGTGAGCAAAGCGATCGTTTTGAGCTATCAGGTGTTTCCATTGGCGGCTGAGGCGGGTGGCTATAGTACCATGTGGTATGATGATGGGGAGGAGGTCCCTATTTACGTTGTGTTTTAGTTGGTTGTAGTTGTGCCAGATATTGTGTTTGGTTTTTCTTAATAGTCTTCTATTGTACCCGCGTGGTTGTAGTGCATGGAATAGGGTCAAGCATGCGTTGTCATAGTCCTCCTTAAATGAACATAGGCGTTTGAATCTCAGTATTTGTGATTTAAGTACTCCATTGAACGTATGTTTTGGGTGGAAAGAGGATGTGTGAAGTAGTTGGTGTGTGTCAGTCTCTTTAAAGTATATTTTTGTCTGTAGTGTAGTTATGTTATTGTGTGTGTGTTTGAAAATGGTTGTGTCTAGAAAGTTAACTTCTGTATTACTGTGAACCAGTGTTATTTTTATATCCGGAATGAGGTTGTTGAGAAATGTTTCATATTCTTTGAGTTCATCGACCGAACCAGGCCATAGGAAGAAGGTATCATCTAGGAATCTAAAGAAAAAGAGAGGATGGATATGGAAGTCATGCATTGCTTTGGTATCAAATTCTTCAAGGTAGAGGTCGGCGCAGTTAGGGGCGAAGGTTTTGCCCATGGCGGTTCCAAAGATTTGTAGAAAGACAAGTCCGCAGAAGGTAAAGTCGTTGTTTCTCAAAGTGAGTTCCAGCAGTTGAAGAATTTCTTTGTCAGGTCGTTGTGGTGATGGGTATTTGGCAAAGGCTTCCTTGACAACCTGGAGTGTGCGGTCGATGTTCATGTTTGTATATAAGGCAGTAATATCTCCTGTGACTAAAATGTAGTTGCTGTTTATTTCTTTGTTGCGAATTTTGTGTATAAAATCATATGTGTCTTTGATGTAGGAAGGATGGTTGTGTGCGAGTGGTGCAAGGAAGTAGTCGATGTATTCACTGATGCGACGTGATTCTGTACCACAGTCGCTCACAATAGGACGGCCTTCCGGCATGTCCTGTTGTGGCCATTTGTCTCTGGATTTGTGTATTTTAGGTAGCAGGTAAAAGCGTCTTAGTCGATCGTCCTTGTCTGCTTTCAGGTAATTAAGTTGTGCGAAGTTTATGTAGCCCTTATCGTATAGTCGTCTTAGTATGTCGTTTATCTGAGGAAGTAGGTCAAATTTCAGCGGTGTAGGTATTGGAGTATAGTATTTTGTATTGTTTAGTTGTCTGAATGCTTCATTTAAATATGATTGTTTATTAAGAATGCATACCATACCTCCCTTATCTGCAGGTTTAATCACGATTTTGTCATTGTTCTTTAAGGTCCTTAGAGATTGTCGTTGTGCGTGAGTGAGGTTGTTTGTAGTGTTTTTTAAGTAGTAAAATCCATCGTCTTTGAGTGTGTAGTCTTTTATAGTGTCGAGAGTAGATGCCCTAAGTTTGGAGATAAGAGATAGTGTATTGTCTGTGAGTTTTTCCTCTTCAGGCTCCCAGGTGCTGCGTTTGGTGAACATTCTATCAAAGTCAAGTTCATAGGGACCATGGTCCCCATCATCATCACCATCTTCATCGCCAAAGTAATCTCTTAGTTTTAACTGTCGTGTGAGTCGGTTAAGTGAGGTCATTATTTCGGACCGGGATATCCTATTGTTTGTAGGGACAAATGATAGGCCGAGCTCAAGTAGGTGTGTGTCGTCAGCACTGAGTATATGTGTGGAGAGGTTGCAGATGTTGGTGTTTGTTGTACCTTCAGTGTGGTTGTGTGCTAGTAGTTTTTTGGAAGTGTGCAGGAAGAGGAGGAGGGAGAAGAAGCAAGTATTCTAGACCAGATCTTACTAACCGTTGACTTGTTGTAGTGGATGTTTGTTGCTGATGTTGTGATCGTCTCTTCCGGCTGCAGAGGCTGAATGTAGTGTACGTCTGGTAGTTTTCCGAGGATGCTGTTGATGAGGTTGAGTTTTGCTTGTTCGGGCGGTGGACGATTTCGGTTGAATGAGACGCCGACTGCGTATGGATTTCTGGCTTTCCTTTGCAGAAGGGTTGTAATTCTGTCAATGAGTTCTGGTTTTGGAGCGTCGTTGGGATCCGAGCGGTTGTTGATGCCTACCGAGATGTATAGATTAGAGAGTCTGTTGTTGGGTAGCTTGAGGAGAATGTCAGGCAAGTGTTCCAGGCGGGCGCCAGGCAGGACTGCCAGCTGCCAGCCATTGGGGATATCGCAGGGTTCGACCAGTCTGAAATTGGAGTCGCTGATGACGAGGTTCTGCGTGCTGTTGTTTAGACGAACACGCCATTAGGGTTAGGGTTAGGGTTAGGGTTAGGGTTAGGGTTAGGGTTAGGGTTAGGGTTAGGGTTAGGGTTAGGGTTAGGTTAGGGTAAAAAATATACAAAAGCACTGGCTCAATCCGCATCCCGTCTCCATCCCTCTACTTCCTGTTGTGAAGATTGATGCCGTGCGGTTCGAGGGTCCATAGTTGTTGTTGCCAGTAGGATTCTTTTCGCAGCAGGCAGCTTCTCATCTTCCACCAATCCGTTCTAAAATTAGAAAGCTCAACAGCAGAAATGGTGTCTATGGGAATTATTTGTAAATTTGCAATGGAATGGTCAGGCAGGTTAAAATGGTTGGCTATCGGAGTGTTTTTATGTGTTAGAATGTTGGATCTATGGTTGCATAATCTTTCAGCGAGTTGTCTTTGTGTTTCCCCTACGTATTGTTTATTACATAAGTTACATGTTATTAAGTAGATTACGTTTGTGCTTTTACAGTTAAATGGCTGTGTTATGTTATATTGTCTGCGTGTGTAAGTACTTTGAAAGGTATTAGTAACAGTAACATGTTCACAAGTTTTACAACGTGTAGCCATACATTTGGAAGACCCTCCCTGTGTGTGTTTTGGTGTATTATTCTGACGTGGTGCCAATAGTTCCCCCAAGTTTTTATTTCTAGAGAAGGCAGCTATTATCCTGTAATCTTTAAAGAGAGGTGAGTTCAGAAGCAGTTTTTTCCACTCGTATACCAGCTTAGTAGCCAAAGGACTATAAGGGATGACGATGGGCAGCATTGATTTATTAGTAGTAATTGTATTGGATCTAGGCCTGTAGTTTGTCCAGATATCCAGTTTGGTTTTCCTTAATTTTCTCCTATTATAACCCCGATTTTTAAGACTGTTGAATAAAATATGGCAAGCCTGGTCATAGTCGCTTTTGAATGAGGATAGCCTCTTAAATCTAAGTACCTGTGATTTTAATATGCCTTGAAATGTGTGGTTTGGATGGAATGATGAGTGATGCAACAGTTGATGAGTATCTGTCTCTTTAAAGTAAACCTTTGTCTGAAGTGTCGTAATGTTGTCTAGAGTATGTTTGAATATCGCAGTATCTAGAAAATTGACTTCTGCATCGCTATAAGTGAGTGTAATTTTTATATCGGGTATTAAAGAATTCAGAAAAGTTTCATATTGTTTTAATTCATCTATAGTTCCAGGCCAAAGAAAAAACACGTCATCAAGAAATCTAAAAAAATCTTCAGGGGTTATGTGAAAGCCATTGCACGCCTTATGATCAAATTCAATTAAATATATGTTAGCGCAGTTAGGAGCAAACGTTTTACCCATGGCTGTCCCGAATATTTGGAGAAAGAATTTATTACAGAATGAGAAATCGTTATTTTTCATAGCTATTTCCAACAGTTGAAGTAGTTCCTTATCAGGCCTTTTAGGGTCAGGGTTCTGTTCAAAGATGCTTTTAACTACGGCAATTGTACGGTCAATATTCATGTTGGTGTATAGTGCAGTTACGTCCCCCGTTACCAATAGGTAATTTTTATTGACTACTTTATTTCTTATTTTATTAACGAAATCATACGTGTCTCTAATATATGAAGGGTGCTTATTGGCTAACGGTTTAAGAAAGCTGTCTATATATTCACTTATTCTCCGGGACTCTGTGGCACAATCACCTACAATAGGGCGTCCCTCTGGCATATCTGGTAGTGTCCATTTATTAGCTGGTTTATGTATTTTGGGGAGTAGGTAAAAATGTCTTAGTTTATCTTTCTCACTCGCCTTAAGATAGTAACACTGCTTGTTAGTTATGTAGTCATTATCGCACAGGTCTTGCAAAATATTATTAATTTTTGGTATATTATCTTCCTGCAAAGGTTTCTCTATGGCTTTATAATACTTAATGTTATTTAGTTGTCTATCTGCCTCTGTCATATAAGATGCTTTATTCAATACGCATACCATGCCGCCTTTATCTGCTGGTTTTATCAAAATGCTTTCATTAGAGCGCAATTTGCCTATTGCTCGTCTTTGTTCTGCCGTCAAATTGTGCTTAATATCTTTAATTAGATAGTTATTATCTTTTATAGAGTATTTATTCAAAATGGTTTCAGTGGTTTCTTGCAATTTGGATATAAGTTTTTTAGTGTCAGGTGCTAAATCCTTGTCCCTAGGCTCCCATTTGCTAGGGTGCATAAATGTTTTGGTGTTACTAACATACGGTCTGGGAGCCTGGTCTTCGTCGTCGTCGTCAAAATAATCCCTAAGTTTTACGGATCTGATCATTTTATACAAAGATTTTTGAATGCAAGTGTAATTAACCTTATTTATTGTAGGTACAAAAGACAGACCTAGATCCAATAGGTTTGTTTCATCCGTTGTGAGTGTATGTGTTGATAAGTTCATTGTATAATTAGATAATGAGTGGTTATGGTTAGTTGCACTGTTAGAAAATTGGTTGTTATTGTTAATGTTAATGTTAGGGTCAGTTGTAGTGTTAGCAGCATTGTTAAGGTTAGGGTTAGTGTTAAGGTTAGGGTCAGTTGTAGTGTTAGTAGTAATGCAAAAGTTAGGGTTAGTGTGTAGGTTAAGGTCAGTTGTAGTGTTAGCAGTATTGTTAAGGTTAAGGTTAGTGTTAAGGTTAAGGTCAGTTGTAGTGATAGCAGCATTGTTAAGGTTAGGGTTAGTGTTAAGGGTAGGGTCAGTTGTAGTGTTAGCAGTATTGTTAAGGTTAGGGTCAGTGTTAAGGTTAGGGTTAGTCATAAGGTTAGCAGCAGTTTTATTTAGATCTTGATGTTGAGTGTGGTGAATTAGTTTTTTGCTGTTGTGTTGGCGTATTGTACAATCCTGTTTAATATTTCCAGTTGTGTCTCACGTGTGTAATGTATGGTGTCTGGTTGTGTGTGTATTTGATGAGAAGATAGAGGTTTGACATATTTGTTGTGTGTGATTTGTTGTAGTCTGTTGTTGATTTCAGCGAGGTTGTCCTTACGAGGGTCAGACAGTTCAGAGTTAATAGAGACGCCAACAGTGATGACCTCCTTTGCCTTCTCACCACAAGATTTGAGAAATGAGCCAAGAGCAGATGCTGTGTAGGAGCCAAAGTCATCATCCTTGTGATTAATCCCAATAGAAATTATGAGTTGGTCAAGGTGACCATTAGGCAGTTGCTTAACAAGAGTCAAGGCGTTTTTGAAGGTTGCACCCGAGAAAGAATCCAGTTGGAAGTGAGCAGGGATGTCAGATTCAGTCATGTATTTGAAGTTAGAGTCAGAGATGATCAGAGAGCGAGTGTCAGGTCTTAGGTTGACCTTCCAGAACATCTTGGTCGTTGAAGAATGAAGTGTGTATCGTGTAGCAGAGGTAGAAGGTTCAGAAAGATGGCGAGGAGATCTTGTGGGGGTCGACGCCGGGGTTACCACCGGAGTGCTCAAGATTGAAGGTTTAGGAGTGTCCGAAGCCCTGGACACAGAGGGAGTGTAAGCCGGTGGTAGGAAGGAGATCGGAGTCTTAGGTGAGGAGATAGGACGGTCAGGAAGGCAGCGAGCAGGTTTCCTAGTAGGAGATGGTGAGGCAGAGGAGTCGTGAGTGATGGGTGATTGACAGGATGCAGAAGATTTAGATCGCGATGCAGATGGGTTGGTAGTCGTGCGAGTTGAAGTTTTAGATGGAGAAGAAGAAGAAGAAGAAGAAGAAGAAAGAGGAGGAAAGTCCGGTTCAACTGTTGTGTCGTCCTCGTCCATGTTAGAAAGAGCAGAGAAAGAGTTAGATACAGTGGCTGGTGGAGTGGTCATGATGCATGGCTTCTTGGCCGGATTGGTGGGTTTCCGGAAGCCAGCATCGTCCATCACCTTGTCCTTACCTCCACCGACCTTGACCTCACCCCAAATCACCTTCGCCTCACCTTCCACCATTGCCCTAATGTCGATTGCCTTACCCTTACCTCCGAGTCTGTGTGCAATCTGCTTTACGACAATCTCCACAGCGTGTTCATTGTCCAGGGGGTTACAGGACCTCAGGGTGGATAGATTTTGATCCAGGCGCTCATGGAAGTGCTGGGCCACCCTTTCCCTGACCCCATCCCCAGTTCGAGAGAAGAGAGAGGAGATGTCCTTAGCCAGCTCTTCCGAAGGATGGATGGGCTTGATGTTGCTCGCCATGTGTTGCAGGTTGCGCTGTATGGAGGCAGGCAGAGTTTGCCAGTTCAGCATGTGTCGGCGAATTTGACACACGTAGTACAGAGATTTGCAAAGTTTTGGAAAGTCAGGATTCAAGGATGGCGAGAATGTGGAGTTGGCAGCAGTAGCAGTAGCAGTAGCGGTAGCAGCAGCAGCAGCTTTCAAAGGGTAGCCAGTCATTAGAGGTTTAGGTCCAGAAGATGGCAAAGGCACTGTCTTAAGAGCAGAAGGAAAGGCAGCAGCCGGTTGAACTGGCGTAGGACGCTTAGTCAAAAGTTCAGGACGTGCAAGAGAAGGCCCGGCACGTGCGGGAGGAGGTAGAACCCACGGATTGGGTTTGGGTGGAGCAGGTTCCGTTACCATTACCTTTGGGTTATGAGAAGGTGGACCCTTCTCGAGCGCTCCAACCCGGCTTACCAGAGAGTTAACGGACTTCACCATTCCCTCCATGAGAGACTCCATGCGTCTAAAATCAAACTTGTCGTTTGACTTACCCGGATGCCGTGTGGCATTTTCAAAGCGCTGGTGTTGCTGGTCCTGTCCGTGTCTATGTTGATTTCTGTTGTAGCCGAAACTCATTGTTTATTGAAATTATCAAAAACGACGACGAAGATTTTGAAAAGATTTTAACCAAAAACTAAAATAATTCGACGTTTCGTCTTCTGTAGACTTTATCAAGAATAAATTTGCCCTCTTAAGGAGGGTCTTTTATATCCATTATCCAGACCTAGTCTAATGTTTGTTTAGCTTGACTTTGATGTTTTAAATTATTATATTCTAAGGCCTATCACAAGAAACCAGCGTACAGGCAGAACTAACGAAGCGGCACATTAAAGTTAGACGAAAGCTAATTAACAATCAATTGGCAAATACTATGCCCTACTGCGACCAACCAAGGCGGCGTCCCAGTACATCAAAGCGCCATAGCGGCAATACAATCCTACGCCAGGGTTAGGGTTAGGGTTAGGGTTAGGGTTAGGGTTAGGGTTAGGGTTAGGGTTAGGGTTAGGAAATTTGCCCTCTTAAGGAGGGTCTTTTATATCCATTATCCAGACCTAGTCTAATGTTTGTTTAGCTTGACTTTGATGTTTTAAATTATTATATTCTAAGGCCTATCACAAGAAACCAGCGTACAGGCAGAACTAACGAAGCGGCACATTAAAGTTAGACGAAAGCTAATTAACAATCAATTGGCAAATACTATGCCCTACTGCGACCAACCAAGGCGGCGTCCCAGTACATCAAAGCGCCATAGCGGCAATACAATCCTACGCCAGGGTTAGGGTTAGGGTTAGGGTTAGGGTTAGGGTTAGGGTTAGGGTTAGGGTTAGGGTTAGGGTTAGGGTTAGGGTTAGGGTTAGGGTTAGGTCAAAAACGCTACAATAATTACCAAAATGGCAAAAAGCACTGGCTCAAGCAGTTCAATGGAGTGAAATGGAACAAAGTGGCAAGATGGAAACAGGTAAGTACCGTAGAAAAGGCCTAAGCGGAACCCTCCTCCTTAATTTCCAGGCTTGGGACTGGCACGACAAAAGACTAGTGTGTACTATGACCAATTGCCGTGGCGGAGTTGCCTACTTTAGGTCAGGTGTGTACCATGACAATTTAATGATGTTACGACTGGAAATAACGGGTCTAAGGGAAACGCTTACGAGAGAGATGTTGACTCGTCGGCTGCCAAAGCTAAAATGAACTTATCTCCCCCCAAGGAAACAACGAGGCGCGGGCAGGATAGGTCAAAAACGCTACAATAATTACCAAAATGGCAAAAAGCACTGGCTCAAGCAGTTCAATGGAGTGAAATGGAACAAAGTGGCAAGATGGAAACAGGTAAGTACCGTAGAAAAGGCCTAAGCGGAACCCTCCTCCTTAATTTCCAGGCTTGGGACTGGCACGACAAAAGACTAGTGTGTACTATGACCAATTGCCGTGGCGGAGTTGCCTACTTTAGGTCAGGTGTGTACCATGACAATTTAATGATGTTACGACTGGAAATAACGGGTCTAAGGGAAACGCTTACGAGAGAGATGTTGACTCGTCGGCTGCCAAAGCTAAAATGAACTTATCTCACCCCAAGGAAACAGCGAGGCGCGGGCAGGATAGGTCAAAAACGCTACAATAATTACCAAAATGGCAAAAAGCACTGGCTCAAGCAGTTCAATGGAGTGAAATGGAACAAAGTGGCAAGATGGAAACAGGTAAGTACCGTAGAAAAGGCCTAAGCGGAACCCTCCTCCTTAATTTCCAGGCTTGGGACTGGCACGACAAAAGACTAGTGTGTACTATGACCAATTGCCGTGGCGGAGTTGCCTACTTTAGGTCAGGTGTGTACCATGACAATTTAATGATGTTACGACTGGAAATAACGGGTCTAAGGGAAACGCTTACGAGAGAGATGTTGACTCGTCGGCTGCCAAAGCTAAAATGAACTTATCTCACCCCAAGGAAACAACGAGGCGCGGGCAGGATAGGTCAAAAACGCTACAATAATTACCAAAATGGCAAAAAGCACTGGCTCAAGCAGTTCAATGGAGTGAAATGGAACAAAGTGGCAAGATGGAAACAGGTAAGTACCGTAGAAAAGGCCTAAGCGGAACCCTCCTCCTTAATTTCCAGGCTTGGGACTGGCACGACAAAAGACTAGTGTGTACTATGACCAATTGCCGTGGCGGAGTTGCCTACTTTAGGTCAGGTGTGTACCATGACAATTTAATGATGTTACGACTGGAAATAACGGGTCTAAGGGAAACGCTTACGAGAGAGATGTTGACTCGTCGGCTGCCAAAGCTAAAATGAACTTATCTCACCCCAAGGAAACAACGAGGCGCGGGCAGGATAGGTCAAAAACGCTACAATAATTACCAAAATGGCAAAAAGCACTGGCTCAAGCAGTTCAATGGAGTGAAATGGAACAAAGTGGCAAGATGGAAACAGGTAAGTACCGTAGAAAAGGCCTAAGCGGAACCCTCCTCCTTAATTTCCAGGCTTGGGACTGGCACGACAAAAGACTAGTGTGTACTATGACCAATTGCCGTGGCGGAGTTGCCTACTTTAGGTCAGGTGTGTACCATGACAATTTAATGATGTTACGACTGGAAATAACGGGTCTAAGGGAAACGCTTACGAGAGAGATGTTGACTCGTCGGCTGCCAAAGCTAAAATGAACTTATCTCACCCCAAGGAAACAACGAGGCGCGGGCAGGATAGGTCAAAAACGCTACAATAATTACCAAAATGGCAAAAAGCACTGGCTCAAGCAGTTCAATGGAGTGAAATGGAACAAAGTGGCAAGATGGAAACAGGTAAGTACCGTAGAAAAGGCCTAAGCGGAACCCTCCTCCTTAATTTCCAGGCTTGGGACTGGCACGACAAAAGACTAGTGTGTACTATGACCAATTGCCGTGGCGGAGTTGCCTACTTTAGGTCAGGTGTGTACCATGACAATTTAATGATGTTACGACTGGAAATAACGGGTCTAAGGGAAACGCTTACGAGAGAGATGTTGACTCGTCGGCTGCCAAAGCTAAAATGAACTTATCTCACCCCAAGGAAACAACGAGGCGCGGGCAGGATAGGTCAAAAACGCTACAATAATTACCAAAATGGCAAAAAGCACTGGCTCAAGCAGTTCAATGGAGTGAAATGGAACAAAGTGGCAAGATGGAAACAGGTAAGTACCGTAGAAAAGGCCTAAGCGGAACCCTCCTCCTTAATTTCCAGGCTTGGGACTGGCACGACAAAAGACTAGTGTGTACTATGACCAATTGCCGTGGCGGAGTTGCCTACTTTAGGTCAGGTGTGTACCATGACAATTTAATGATGTTACGACTGGAAATAACGGGTCTAAGGGAAACGCTTACGAGAGAGATGTTGACTCGTCGGCTGCCAAAGCTAAAATGAACTTATCTCACCCCAAGGAAACAACGAGGCGCGGGCAGGATAGGTCAAAAACGCTACAATAATTACCAAAATGGCAAAAAGCACTGGCTCAAGCAGTTCAATGGAGTGAAATGGAACAAAGTGGCAAGATGGAAACAGGTAAGTACCGTAGAAAAGGCCTAAGCGGAACCCTCCTCCTTAATTTCCAGGCTTGGGACTGGCACGACAAAAGACTAGTGTGTACTATGACCAATTGCCGTGGCGGAGTTGCCTACTTTAGGTCAGGTGTGTACCATGACAATTTAATGATGTTACGACTGGAAATAACGGGTCTAAGGGAAACGCTTACGAGAGAGATGTTGACTCGTCGGCTGCCAAAGCTAAAATGAACTTATCTCACCCCAAGGAAACAACGAGGCGCGGGCAGGATAGGTCAAAAACGCTACAATAATTACCAAAATGGCAAAAAGCACTGGCTCAAGCAGTTCAATGGAGTGAAATGGAACAAAGTGGCAAGATGGAAACAGGTAAGTACCGTAGAAAAGGCCTAAGCGGAACCCTCCTCCTTAATTTCCAGGCTTGGGACTGGCACGACAAAAGACTAGTGTGTACTATGACCAATTGCCGTGGCGGAGTTGCCTACTTTAGGTCAGGTGTGTACCATGACAATTTAATGATGTTACGACTGGAAATAACGGGTCTAAGGGAAACGCTTACGAGAGAGATGTTGACTCGTCGGCTGCCAAAGCTAAAATGAACTTATCTCACCCCAAGGAAACAACGAGGCGCGGGCAGGATAGGTCAAAAACGCTACAATAATTACCAAAATGGCAAAAAGCACTGGCTCAAGCAGTTCAATGGAGTGAAATGGAACAAAGTGGCAAGATGGAAACAGGTAAGTACCGTAGAAAAGGCCTAAGCGGAACCCTCCTCCTTAATTTCCAGGCTTGGGACTGGCACGACAAAAGACTAGTGTGTACTATGACCAATTGCCGTGGCGGAGTTGCCTACTTTAGGTCAGGTGTGTACCATGACAATTTAATGATGTTACGACTGGAAATAACGGGTCTAAGGGAAACGCTTACGAGAGAGATGTTGACTCGTCGGCTGCCAAAGCTAAAATGAACTTATCTCACCCCAAGGAAACAACGAGGCGCGGGCAGGATAGGTCAAAAACGCTACAATAATTACCAAAATGGCAAAAAGCACTGGCTCAAGCAGTTCAATGGAGTGAAATGGAACAAAGTGGCAAGATGGAAACAGGTAAGTACCGTAGAAAAGGCCTAAGCGGAACCCTCCTCCTTAATTTCCAGGCTTGGGACTGGCACGACAAAAGACTAGTGTGTACTATGACCAATTGCCGTGGCGGAGTTGCCTACTTTAGGTCAGGTGTGTACCATGACAATTTAATGATGTTACGACTGGAAATAACGGGTCTAAGGGAAACGCTTACGAGAGAGATGTTGACTCGTCGGCTGCCAAAGCTAAAATGAACTTATCTCACCCCAAGGAAACAACGAGGCGCGGGCAGGATAGGTCAAAAACGCTACAATAATTACCAAAATGGCAAAAAGCACTGGCTCAAGCAGTTCAATGGAGTGAAATGGAACAAAGTGGCAAGATGGAAACAGGTAAGTACCGTAGAAAAGGCCTAAGCGGAACCCTCCTCCTTAATTTCCAGGCTTGGGACTGGCACGACAAAAGACTAGTGTGTACTATGACCAATTGCCGTGGCGGAGTTGCCTACTTTAGGTCAGGTGTGTACCATGACAATTTAATGATGTTACGACTGGAAATAACGGGTCTAAGGGAAACGCTTACGAGAGAGATGTTGACTCGTCGGCTGCCAAAGCTAAAATGAACTTATCTCACCCCAAGGAAACAACGAGGCGCGGGCAGGATAGGTCAAAAACGCTACAATAATTACCAAAATGGCAAAAAGCACTGGCTCAAGCAGTTCAATGGAGTGAAATGGAACAAAGTGGCAAGATGGAAACAGGTAAGTACCGTAGAAAAGGCCTAAGCGGAACCCTCCTCCTTAATTTCCAGGCTTGGGACTGGCACGACAAAAGACTAGTGTGTACTATGACCAATTGCCGTGGCGGAGTTGCCTACTTTAGGTCAGGTGTGTACCATGACAATTTAATGATGTTACGACTGGAAATAACGGGTCTAAGGGAAACGCTTACGAGAGAGATGTTGACTCGTCGGCTGCCAAAGCTAAAATGAACTTATCTCACCCCAAGGAAACAACGAGGCGCGGGCAGGATAGGTCAAAAACGCTACAATAATTACCAAAATGGCAAAAAGCACTGGCTCAAGCAGTTCAATGGAGTGAAATGGAACAAAGTGGCAAGATGGAAACAGGTAAGTACCGTAGAAAAGGCCTAAGCGGAACCCTCCTCCTTAATTTCCAGGCTTGGGACTGGCACGACAAAAGACTAGTGTGTACTATGACCAATTGCCGTGGCGGAGTTGCCTACTTTAGGTCAGGTGTGTACCATGACAATTTAATGATGTTACGACTGGAAATAACGGGTCTAAGGGAAACGCTTACGAGAGAGATGTTGACTCGTCGGCTGCCAAAGCTAAAATGAACTTATCTCACCCCAAGGAAACAACGAGGCGCGGGCAGGATAGGTCAAAAACGCTACAATAATTACCAAAATGGCAAAAAGCACTGGCTCAAGCAGTTCAATGGAGTGAAATGGAACAAAGTGGCAAGATGGAAACAGGTAAGTACCGTAGAAAAGGCCTAAGCGGAACCCTCCTCCTTAATTTCCAGGCTTGGGACTGGCACGACAAAAGACTAGTGTGTACTATGACCAATTGCCGTGGCGGAGTTGCCTACTTTAGGTCAGGTGTGTACCATGACAATTTAATGATGTTACGACTGGAAATAACGGGTCTAAGGGAAACGCTTACGAGAGAGATGTTGACTCGTCGGCTGCCAAAGCTAAAATGAACTTATCTCACCCCAAGGAAACAACGAGGCGCGGGCAGGATAGGTCAAAAACGCTACAATAATTACCAAAATGGCAAAAAGCACTGGCTCAAGCAGTTCAATGGAGTGAAATGGAACAAAGTGGCAAGATGGAAACAGGTAAGTACCGTAGAAAAGGCCTAAGCGGAACCCTCCTCCTTAATTTCCAGGCTTGGGACTGGCACGACAAAAGACTAGTGTGTACTATGACCAATTGCCGTGGCGGAGTTGCCTACTTTAGGTCAGGTGTGTACCATGACAATTTAATGATGTTACGACTGGAAATAACGGGTCTAAGGGAAACGCTTACGAGAGAGATGTTGACTCGTCGGCTGCCAAAGCTAAAATGAACTTATCTCACCCCAAGGAAACAACGAGGCGCGGGCAGGATAGGTCAAAAACGCTACAATAATTACCAAAATGGCAAAAAGCACTGGCTCAAGCAGTTCAATGGAGTGAAATGGAACAAAGTGGCAAGATGGAAACAGGTAAGTACCGTAGAAAAGGCCTAAGCGGAACCCTCCTCCTTAATTTCCAGGCTTGGGACTGGCACGACAAAAGACTAGTGTGTACTATGACCAATTGCCGTGGCGGAGTTGCCTACTTTAGGTCAGGTGTGTACCATGACAATTTAATGATGTTACGACTGGAAATAACGGGTCTAAGGGAAACGCTTACGAGAGAGATGTTGACTCGTCGGCTGCCAAAGCTAAAATGAACTTATCTCACCCCAAGGAAACAACGAGGCGCGGGCAGGATAGGTCAAAAACGCTACAATAATTACCAAAATGGCAAAAAGCACTGGCTCAAGCAGTTCAATGGAGTGAAATGGAACAAAGTGGCAAGATGGAAACAGGTAAGTACCGTAGAAAAGGCCTAAGCGGAACCCTCCTCCTTAATTTCCAGGCTTGGGACTGGCACGACAAAAGACTAGTGTGTACTATGACCAATTGCCGTGGCGGAGTTGCCTACTTTAGGTCAGGTGTGTACCATGACAATTTAATGATGTTACGACTGGAAATAACGGGTCTAAGGGAAACGCTTACGAGAGAGATGTTGACTCGTCGGCTGCCAAAGCTAAAATGAACTTATCTCACCCCAAGGAAACAACGAGGCGCGGGCAGGATAGGTCAAAAACGCTACAATAATTACCAAAATGGCAAAAAGCACTGGCTCAAGCAGTTCAATGGAGTGAAATGGAACAAAGTGGCAAGATGGAAACAGGTAAGTACCGTAGAAAAGGCCTAAGCGGAACCCTCCTCCTTAATTTCCAGGCTTGGGACTGGCACGACAAAAGACTAGTGTGTACTATGACCAATTGCCGTGGCGGAGTTGCCTACTTTAGGTCAGGTGTGTACCATGACAATTTAATGATGTTACGACTGGAAATAACGGGTCTAAGGGAAACGCTTACGAGAGAGATGTTGACTCGTCGGCTGCCAAAGCTAAAATGAACTTATCTCACCCCAAGGAAACAACGAGGCGCGGGCAGGATAGGTCAAAAACGCTACAATAATTACCAAAATGGCAAAAAGCACTGGCTCAAGCAGTTCAATGGAGTGAAATGGAACAAAGTGGCAAGATGGAAACAGGTAAGTACCGTAGAAAAGGCCTAAGCGGAACCCTCCTCCTTAATTTCCAGGCTTGGGACTGGCACGACAAAAGACTAGTGTGTACTATGACCAATTGCCGTGGCGGAGTTGCCTACTTTAGGTCAGGTGTGTACCATGACAATTTAATGATGTTACGACTGGAAATAACGGGTCTAAGGGAAACGCTTACGAGAGAGATGTTGACTCGTCGGCTGCCAAAGCTAAAATGAACTTATCTCACCCCAAGGAAACAACGAGGCGCGGGCAGGATAGGTCAAAAACGCTACAATAATTACCAAAATGGCAAAAAGCACTGGCTCAAGCAGTTCAATGGAGTGAAATGGAACAAAGTGGCAAGATGGAAACAGGTAAGTACCGTAGAAAAGGCCTAAGCGGAACCCTCCTCCTTAATTTCCAGGCTTGGGACTGGCACGACAAAAGACTAGTGTGTACTATGACCAATTGCCGTGGCGGAGTTGCCTACTTTAGGTCAGGTGTGTACCATGACAATTTAATGATGTTACGACTGGAAATAACGGGTCTAAGGGAAACGCTTACGAGAGAGATGTTGACTCGTCGGCTGCCAAAGCTAAAATGAACTTATCTCACCCCAAGGAAACAACGAGGCGCGGGCAGGATAGGTCAAAAACGCTACAATAATTACCAAAATGGCAAAAAGCACTGGCTCAAGCAGTTCAATGGAGTGAAATGGAACAAAGTGGCAAGATGGAAACAGGTAAGTACCGTAGAAAAGGCCTAAGCGGAACCCTCCTCCTTAATTTCCAGGCTTGGGACTGGCACGACAAAAGACTAGTGTGTACTATGACCAATTGCCGTGGCGGAGTTGCCTACTTTAGGTCAGGTGTGTACCATGACAATTTAATGATGTTACGACTGGAAATAACGGGTCTAAGGGAAACGCTTACGAGAGAGATGTTGACTCGTCGGCTGCCAAAGCTAAAATGAACTTATCTCACCCCAAGGAAACAACGAGGCGCGGGCAGGATAGGTCAAAAACGCTACAATAATTACCAAAATGGCAAAAAGCACTGGCTCAAGCAGTTCAATGGAGTGAAATGGAACAAAGTGGCAAGATGGAAACAGGTAAGTACCGTAGAAAAGGCCTAAGCGGAACCCTCCTCCTTAATTTCCAGGCTTGGGACTGGCACGACAAAAGACTAGTGTGTACTATGACCAATTGCCGTGGCGGAGTTGCCTACTTTAGGTCAGGTGTGTACCATGACAATTTAATGATGTTACGACTGGAAATAACGGGTCTAAGGGAAACGCTTACGAGAGAGATGTTGACTCGTCGGCTGCCAAAGCTAAAATGAACTTATCTCACCCCAAGGAAACAACGAGGCGCGGGCAGGATAGGTCAAAAACGCTACAATAATTACCAAAATGGCAAAAAGCACTGGCTCAAGCAGTTCAATGGAGTGAAATGGAACAAAGTGGCAAGATGGAAACAGGTAAGTACCGTAGAAAAGGCCTAAGCGGAACCCTCCTCCTTAATTTCCAGGCTTGGGACTGGCACGACAAAAGACTAGTGTGTACTATGACCAATTGCCGTGGCGGAGTTGCCTACTTTAGGTCAGGTGTGTACCATGACAATTTAATGATGTTACGACTGGAAATAACGGGTCTAAGGGAAACGCTTACGAGAGAGATGTTGACTCGTCGGCTGCCAAAGCTAAAATGAACTTATCTCACCCCAAGGAAACAACGAGGCGCGGGCAGGATAGGTCAAAAACGCTACAATAATTACCAAAATGGCAAAAAGCACTGGCTCAAGCAGTTCAATGGAGTGAAATGGAACAAAGTGGCAAGATGGAAACAGGTAAGTACCGTAGAAAAGGCCTAAGCGGAACCCTCCTCCTTAATTTCCAGGCTTGGGACTGGCACGACAAAAGACTAGTGTGTACTATGACCAATTGCCGTGGCGGAGTTGCCTACTTTAGGTCAGGTGTGTACCATGACAATTTAATGATGTTACGACTGGAAATAACGGGTCTAAGGGAAACGCTTACGAGAGAGATGTTGACTCGTCGGCTGCCAAAGCTAAAATGAACTTATCTCACCCCAAGGAAACAACGAGGCGCGGGCAGGATAGGTCAAAAACGCTACAATAATTACCAAAATGGCAAAAAGCACTGGCTCAAGCAGTTCAATGGAGTGAAATGGAACAAAGTGGCAAGATGGAAACAGGTAAGTACCGTAGAAAAGGCCTAAGCGGAACCCTCCTCCTTAATTTCCAGGCTTGGGACTGGCACGACAAAAGACTAGTGTGTACTATGACCAATTGCCGTGGCGGAGTTGCCTACTTTAGGTCAGGTGTGTACCATGACAATTTAATGATGTTACGACTGGAAATAACGGGTCTAAGGGAAACGCTTACGAGAGAGATGTTGACTCGTCGGCTGCCAAAGCTAAAATGAACTTATCTCACCCCAAGGAAACAACGAGGCGCGGGCAGGATAGGTCAAAAACGCTACAATAATTACCAAAATGGCAAAAAGCACTGGCTCAAGCAGTTCAATGGAGTGAAATGGAACAAAGTGGCAAGATGGAAACAGGTAAGTACCGTAGAAAAGGCCTAAGCGGAACCCTCCTCCTTAATTTCCAGGCTTGGGACTGGCACGACAAAAGACTAGTGTGTACTATGACCAATTGCCGTGGCGGAGTTGCCTACTTTAGGTCAGGTGTGTACCATGACAATTTAATGATGTTACGACTGGAAATAACGGGTCTAAGGGAAACGCTTACGAGAGAGATGTTGACTCGTCGGCTGCCAAAGCTAAAATGAACTTATCTCACCCCAAGGAAACAACGAGGCGCGGGCAGGATAGGTCAAAAACGCTACAATAATTACCAAAATGGCAAAAAGCACTGGCTCAAGCAGTTCAATGGAGTGAAATGGAACAAAGTGGCAAGATGGAAACAGGTAAGTACCGTAGAAAAGGCCTAAGCGGAACCCTCCTCCTTAATTTCCAGGCTTGGGACTGGCACGACAAAAGACTAGTGTGTACTATGACCAATTGCCGTGGCGGAGTTGCCTACTTTAGGTCAGGTGTGTACCATGACAATTTAATGATGTTACGACTGGAAATAACGGGTCTAAGGGAAACGCTTACGAGAGAGATGTTGACTCGTCGGCTGCCAAAGCTAAAATGAACTTATCTCACCCCAAGGAAACAACGAGGCGCGGGCAGGATAGGTCAAAAACGCTACAATAATTACCAAAATGGCAAAAAGCACTGGCTCAAGCAGTTCAATGGAGTGAAATGGAACAAAGTGGCAAGATGGAAACAGGTAAGTACCGTAGAAAAGGCCTAAGCGGAACCCTCCTCCTTAATTTCCAGGCTTGGGACTGGCACGACAAAAGACTAGTGTGTACTATGACCAATTGCCGTGGCGGAGTTGCCTACTTTAGGTCAGGTGTGTACCATGACAATTTAATGATGTTACGACTGGAAATAACGGGTCTAAGGGAAACGCTTACGAGAGAGATGTTGACTCGTCGGCTGCCAAAGCTAAAATGAACTTATCTCACCCCAAGGAAACAACGAGGCGCGGGCAGGATAGGTCAAAAACGCTACAATAATTACCAAAATGGCAAAAAGCACTGGCTCAAGCAGTTCAATGGAGTGAAATGGAACAAAGTGGCAAGATGGAAACAGGTAAGTACCGTAGAAAAGGCCTAAGCGGAACCCTCCTCCTTAATTTCCAGGCTTGGGACTGGCACGACAAAAGACTAGTGTGTACTATGACCAATTGCCGTGGCGGAGTTGCCTACTTTAGGTCAGGTGTGTACCATGACAATTTAATGATGTTACGACTGGAAATAACGGGTCTAAGGGAAACGCTTACGAGAGAGATGTTGACTCGTCGGCTGCCAAAGCTAAAATGAACTTATCTCACCCCAAGGAAACAACGAGGCGCGGGCAGGATAGGTCAAAAACGCTACAATAATTACCAAAATGGCAAAAAGCACTGGCTCAAGCAGTTCAATGGAGTGAAATGGAACAAAGTGGCAAGATGGAAACAGGTAAGTACCGTAGAAAAGGCCTAAGCGGAACCCTCCTCCTTAATTTCCAGGCTTGGGACTGGCACGACAAAAGACTAGTGTGTACTATGACCAATTGCCGTGGCGGAGTTGCCTACTTTAGGTCAGGTGTGTACCATGACAATTTAATGATGTTACGACTGGAAATAACGGGTCTAAGGGAAACGCTTACGAGAGAGATGTTGACTCGTCGGCTGCCAAAGCTAAAATGAACTTATCTCACCCCAAGGAAACAACGAGGCGCGGGCAGGATAGGTCAAAAACGCTACAATAATTACCAAAATGGCAAAAAGCACTGGCTCAAGCAGTTCAATGGAGTGAAATGGAACAAAGTGGCAAGATGGAAACAGGTAAGTACCGTAGAAAAGGCCTAAGCGGAACCCTCCTCCTTAATTTCCAGGCTTGGGACTGGCACGACAAAAGACTAGTGTGTACTATGACCAATTGCCGTGGCGGAGTTGCCTACTTTAGGTCAGGTGTGTACCATGACAATTTAATGATGTTACGACTGGAAATAACGGGTCTAAGGGAAACGCTTACGAGAGAGATGTTGACTCGTCGGCTGCCAAAGCTAAAATGAACTTATCTCACCCCAAGGAAACAACGAGGCGCGGGCAGGATAGGTCAAAAACGCTACAATAATTACCAAAATGGCAAAAAGCACTGGCTCAAGCAGTTCAATGGAGTGAAATGGAACAAAGTGGCAAGATGGAAACAGGTAAGTACCGTAGAAAAGGCCTAAGCGGAACCCTCCTCCTTAATTTCCAGGCTTGGGACTGGCACGACAAAAGACTAGTGTGTACTATGACCAATTGCCGTGGCGGAGTTGCCTACTTTAGGTCAGGTGTGTACCATGACAATTTAATGATGTTACGACTGGAAATAACGGGTCTAAGGGAAACGCTTACGAGAGAGATGTTGACTCGTCGGCTGCCAAAGCTAAAATGAACTTATCTCACCCCAAGGAAACAACGAGGCGCGGGCAGGATAGGTCAAAAACGCTACAATAATTACCAAAATGGCAAAAAGCACTGGCTCAAGCAGTTCAATGGAGTGAAATGGAACAAAGTGGCAAGATGGAAACAGGTAAGTACCGTAGAAAAGGCCTAAGCGGAACCCTCCTCCTTAATTTCCAGGCTTGGGACTGGCACGACAAAAGACTAGTGTGTACTATGACCAATTGCCGTGGCGGAGTTGCCTACTTTAGGTCAGGTGTGTACCATGACAATTTAATGATGTTACGACTGGAAATAACGGGTCTAAGGGAAACGCTTACGAGAGAGATGTTGACTCGTCGGCTGCCAAAGCTAAAATGAACTTATCTCACCCCAAGGAAACAACGAGGCGCGGGCAGGATAGGTCAAAAACGCTACAATAATTACCAAAATGGCAAAAAGCACTGGCTCAAGCAGTTCAATGGAGTGAAATGGAACAAAGTGGCAAGATGGAAACAGGTAAGTACCGTAGAAAAGGCCTAAGCGGAACCCTCCTCCTTAATTTCCAGGCTTGGGACTGGCACGACAAAAGACTAGTGTGTACTATGACCAATTGCCGTGGCGGAGTTGCCTACTTTAGGTCAGGTGTGTACCATGACAATTTAATGATGTTACGACTGGAAATAACGGGTCTAAGGGAAACGCTTACGAGAGAGATGTTGACTCGTCGGCTGCCAAAGCTAAAATGAACTTATCTCACCCCAAGGAAACAACGAGGCGCGGGCAGGATAGGTCAAAAACGCTACAATAATTACCAAAATGGCAAAAAGCACTGGCTCAAGCAGTTCAATGGAGTGAAATGGAACAAAGTGGCAAGATGGAAACAGGTAAGTACCGTAGAAAAGGCCTAAGCGGAACCCTCCTCCTTAATTTCCAGGCTTGGGACTGGCACGACAAAAGACTAGTGTGTACTATGACCAATTGCCGTGGCGGAGTTGCCTACTTTAGGTCAGGTGTGTACCATGACAATTTAATGATGTTACGACTGGAAATAACGGGTCTAAGGGAAACGCTTACGAGAGAGATGTTGACTCGTCGGCTGCCAAAGCTAAAATGAACTTATCTCACCCCAAGGAAACAACGAGGCGCGGGCAGGATAGGTCAAAAACGCTACAATAATTACCAAAATGGCAAAAAGCACTGGCTCAAGCAGTTCAATGGAGTGAAATGGAACAAAGTGGCAAGATGGAAACAGGTAAGTACCGTAGAAAAGGCCTAAGCGGAACCCTCCTCCTTAATTTCCAGGCTTGGGACTGGCACGACAAAAGACTAGTGTGTACTATGACCAATTGCCGTGGCGGAGTTGCCTACTTTAGGTCAGGTGTGTACCATGACAATTTAATGATGTTACGACTGGAAATAACGGGTCTAAGGGAAACGCTTACGAGAGAGATGTTGACTCGTCGGCTGCCAAAGCTAAAATGAACTTATCTCACCCCAAGGAAACAACGAGGCGCGGGCAGGATAGGTCAAAAACGCTACAATAATTACCAAAATGGCAAAAAGCACTGGCTCAAGCAGTTCAATGGAGTGAAATGGAACAAAGTGGCAAGATGGAAACAGGTAAGTACCGTAGAAAAGGCCCTAAGCGGAACCCTCCTCCTTAATTTCCAGGCTTGGGACTGGCACGACAAAAGACTAGTGTGTACTATGACCAATTGCCGTGGCGGAGTTGCCTACTTTAGGTCAGGTGTGTACCATGACAATTTAATGATGTTACGACTGGAAATAACGGGTCTAAGGGAAACGCTTACGAGAGAGATGTTGACTCGTCGGCTGCCAAAGCTAAAATGAACTTATCTCACCCCAAGGAAACAACGAGGCGCGGGCAGGATAGGTCAAAAACGCTACAATAATTACCAAAATGGCAAAAAGCACTGGCTCAAGCAGTTCAATGGAGTGAAATGGAACAAAGTGGCAAGATGGAAACAGGTAAGTACCGTAGAAAAGGCCTAAGCGGAACCCTCCTCCTTAATTTCCAGGCTTGGGACTGGCACGACAAAAGACTAGTGTGTACTATGACCAATTGCCGTGGCGGAGTTGCCTACTTTAGGTCAGGTGTGTACCATGACAATTTAATGATGTTACGACTGGAAATAACGGGTCTAAGGGAAACGCTTACGAGAGAGATGTTGACTCGTCGGCTGCCAAAGCTAAAATGAACTTATCTCACCCCAAGGAAACAACGAGGCGCGGGCAGGATAGGTCAAAAACGCTACAATAATTACCAAAATGGCAAAAAGCACTGGCTCAAGCAGTTCAATGGAGTGAAATGGAACAAAGTGGCAAGATGGAAACAGGTAAGTACCGTAGAAAAGGCCTAAGCGGAACCCTCCTCCTTAATTTCCAGGCTTGGGGACTGGCACGACAAAAGACTAGTGTGTACTATGACCAATTGCCGTGGCGGAGTTGCCTACTTTAGGTCAGGTGTGTACCATGACAATTTAATGATGTTACGACTGGAAATAACGGGTCTAAGGGAAACGCTTACGAGAGAGATGTTGACTCGTCGGCTGCCAAAGCTAAAATGAACTTATCTCACCCCAAGGAAACAACGAGGCGCGGGCAGGATAGGTCAAAAACGCTACAATAATTACCAAAATGGCAAAAAGCACTGGCTCAAGCAGTTCAATGGAGTGAAATGGAACCAAAGTGGCAAGATGGAAACAGGTAAGTACCGTAGAAAA